>OX632365.1:22751263-23293211 GCA_951751655.1 Ophion costatus | reverse complement strand
CTTTCGCAAAAACTGGAAGCAGTTGGCTCGTCTGAAAGGGATGCTCGGCTGATGGTGCACACACACGCGGCATAAGTGCTCTTGTGTGTACAACGTAAGAATGGGAGAAGGAAGCGCGGCACACACTCGCAATCGTATGTGAAGCGTTTGAGCAGCGGGCTTGAAACACGGAGGAGCGCAGGGAGAAAACGCAGCGGTAACCTTACTTCTCGTTGCTACGTACATCTTTTCTGATGGCAAAGCCACGACGTGCTCACCGATATGTCTGTTGGGCTGTGTACGTGCGTGCGTGTGTCTGCGTGTATTCATATGTATATATATATATATATATATATATATATATATATATATACATGCGTGAAGGCCGTTTTGAGGACCGTGCAAAGTAAGATCTCTATTTTGCAGAAAATTGCAATGGCAGTACAATGGAACTTGAATATTTGTATACAAAGACATAGTTTCCGAGATATCTTCAAATTTGTATACTAGGGCAGTTAACAGGACTTCGCCAGAGAGGCACTTTCCAGGATAGTCGTAATCTGGTTGTTTTGTGGACTTTAACATGTACCAGGACACTTAGCGAGTGGCAGTTTCCGGAACACCTAAATTTTGTAGTATGGTAGCTTTCGGCACATTCGCGAATGTCTTGGCTTTAACTATGGAGTGGGTATTAGGACATCTACCAAGTGATATGTTCCGGAACTCAAGCTACTTATATTCCAGAACATATACCTGTAAAAATTGAAGCTGCGATTACCAAATGATTTTACACCGAATAAGAGCCTCCCCAATTCATTTTAGCGAAACATTAGAGATGCCCCATTTGCAGGTCTGGTGTCGCCCTTTTAGGACCAATCTTAATCTAGCAGTCCAATCGACTTCCCCACACTTTTGTCGATGTAAAATCATCCGCTGATTACGAATCTTTTAGGTGGGACTCGATGGAAACAAATCTCTCGGTCCAAAAACTTCTTGGCTTTGACGTTTCAGATCAATGCACCCGACGCTCGGAACAATTCAGGCGGTAACCGTTTTTGCAGCAAGTGTTGTATAACCTCCATTTTTAAATATCGAAGAATAAAGATCATAAACTAAAAATTGTTATACGATATACATCAAATTTCAATTCCACAAAATAAATAGTTTCGACGCAAAAAATCTTGGAAATTCGCTTATTTTCAACTGCCTAAATGTTTCGCATTAAGCTAAAGTTTCGTAACGGGTCGGAACAAAAAGTATAAGAGGTATAAGCTACACGTATGCCAAGTTCTAATAAAATTCATTGAGCAGTCTTTGCATGATGTGCGCATATACAAAGCAAAACCGACGGACCAAAGATTTAAAAAAATCTGTTTTGACCTACGACTCTGTCTGATCCTAAACGACACAACAACTGCTCTTATAAAAATTGATTTCATGTACATACACATACCAATGCCATCAATAGGAAGAATACGTGAATTCGATAATTTAATTGGTATGAATGTTTTAGATTTCTTATTCCTAAGGGTCGTTCTACTATGTCAGGCACTTTGATTTTTCCGTTCGCGCTGGTTCTTTTTTCCTTTCGCTCGCACGGTCGCTCGCTCTCACTGTCTCTTCGTGTGCGCATTAGCGGTCTCCACGATCCTCCTCGTATCGTCAGAGGATGGAGGAGACCGGAAGTCACGTACGACGTATACCGAAGGCTCCGCAAGACCTCGCTTCCTCTTTACTCGCGATGCCTTTTGTGCAGCTTATGATTCATTACCAATTAACGAAGATGGAAAAATTCAACTCTGCGCCCGCACGTCCTTACGAGCCATGACCCGCATTTGCCCCTCGATCTATGCGGAAGCATTGGATCCGGGATTACAGTTGACTGTCCGTGTGTGTGTATGTCTGAACACACACGCATTGTCAGTATTTATTGCATCGCGGACGACTCGGGACAATTCGCCCACTCAAGTACGACGCCACGGTCACCTTTTTTGCAATAAAAAGACACCGTAGGGGAACTTGGGGCAAGATGAGAACACGCAGGTCCATGCTCAAATAAAACAATCCATATGAATCAGTCACCTTTAATTATTCTTTTGAACAAGTCAACATTGATTAATATTTTAATTTCGGAAACAAGAAATCAGTTTTTTCGATTGGTAGCATACAATATATATTTTTAGTTAAATCTTTATTTTTCCCATCTTACTCCATATGCGGGACAAGATGAAACAGCGCTGGGCGCATAATGGGACACGAATTATTGTCATCATCTTTTGGCAACCCAAAATGCTTTCATTCTCAATACCAGTAATTGGGTAAACCAATCGTCTAATTCATATAGTATTTAGTTCGAATAATCTTGTTTCGATATATTTTACATAATTTGTTACTCCTTCTTCTTCCATGGGTAGGAACACCGGTTGCAGAGAAACCAGCGGCTCTACTAGTTTCATTTCATCCTTCCAAGCGTAGATAGTGGTACATTGTAGAATATTGCAGCCTTTCGATAGCTTGTATATATGTTGCCCTATTAGACTGTTACGAATCAACAAAAAATCACCCAATAACCTTGATAGTTTCTAACAAACCGTTCTTATTACAGTAGAACCCCGATTAACCGGGGTCGGGTGATCCGTGGGGCGCGCCGGTTAACCGGCGCGCTTCTCAAGCACCTTGAAAGTGCGACGAGGCACCATCGCTTGCGTCAAGCGCGAAGCCAAATACAACGAAGCCACCTAGCGTTTTTGAGAAAGCAGAGTGAAATAGTAGCTGGCTATTATCAAACATAAGAAGTCATGTGTTCACTACAATAAAATTGGGATCAAATCAATAACTATAAAAAGTTGTATAAAATTTATTTCGGATTAACCGTGGCTTTAGTTATCCGTGCATCGTTCAATCCCGAGCACCTCGGTTAATCGGATTCTTACCGTAGTAAAAATAACAACATTATCTATACCTCTGTTCCATGGGCTTATCCATAGCGTGCAATTATATTACGAGAAGCAGTATTAAGTATTTTAAATGCCCATATCGGAGTCGTGAGTTGACGAAAAAAATTCTTACAATAACTTGGTAGCCAACATTGGTAATACATTCAAATCATAAACACAACAACGAAGATCAATTAACTATGTCACCTTCATAAGCCGAACAGACAACTTTTTATCGGAAAAAGATGTCTTCGGAAAAAAATAATTGGGAAAGTATAATAGAAATCCGTAAAAATAAAAAATGAATGCCAACGGCACGCGGTGTTCCCAAGCGGTCACCCATCCAAGTACTGACCGCGCCCAATGCTGCTTAACTTCAGTGATCGGACGAGAACTGGTGCTTTCAGCGTGGTATGGTCGTTGGCTGATGTTGTAAAATTACGGATTAGCTGAGGATTAAAATTACCAGAAAAAATGAAATCCCCAAGGATAGAAATATGACGTAATCAAAATAAAAAGATTATCCGTTACTGTGTTCGACGGGCTTATCCACGGTGTGTAGGTATAGTGCGATAAGCAGTAGTAAATATTTTGGAGTACTGATATCGGAGTCACAAATTTGACGAAAAACATGCTTATGATGACTTGGTAGCCACTATTAGTAATCAATTCAAACCATAAACACAAAAACAAAGCGCTGTTGACTGCAAGACACTCCCATTAGCCGAACAGACAACTTATCTATCGAAAAAAAGATGTCTTCGGACAAAGATAGTTGACAAAGTATACAGAAATCCGAAAAATGTAATAAAAATTGAATGCCAACGGCACGCGGTGTTCCCAAGCGGTCACCCATCCAAGTACTGACCGCGCCCAATGCTGCTTAACTTCAGTGATCGGACGAGAACTGGTGCTTTCAGCGTGGTATGGTCGTTGGCTGATGTTGTAAAATTACGGATTAGCTGAGGATTAAAATTACCAGAAAAAATGAAATCCCCAAGGATAGAAATATGACGTAATCAAAATAAAAAGATTATCCGTAACTGTGTTCGACGGGCTTATCCACGGTGTGTAGGTATAGTGCGATAAGCAGTAGTAAATATTTTGGAGTACTGATATCGGAGTCACAAGTTTGACGAAAAACATGCTTATGATGACTTGGTAGCCAATATTGGTAATCAATTCAAACCATAAATACAAAAACAAAGCGCTGTTGACTGCAAGTCACTCCCATTAGCTGAACAGACAACTTATCTATCGAAAAAAAGATCTCTTCGGACAAAAATAGTTGACAAAGTATACAGAAATCCGAAAAATGTAATAAAAATTAAATGCCAACGGCACGCGGTGTTCCCAAGCGGTCACCCATCCAAGTACTGACCGCGCCCAATGCTGCTTAACTTCAGTGATCGGACGAGAACTGGTGCTTTCAGCATGGTATGGTCGTTGGCTGATATTCTATAACGTAGGATTTGGTCCACACGATCTTTTTCGGAAAAATATTAAATTGTCACGGTTATAAATATGAAAAAGTTCAGCAAAACCCCGATCAACCGGGGTCGGGTCATCCGTGGAGCAGAGTAACCGTGCGCCTCACAAGCACCTTGGAGGTGCCCCGAGGCGCGATCGCTCGCGTCAAGCGCCAAAACCTAACGATATCGCCTAGCTATTTTGAGAAACGAGAGTAAAATATGACGCAATATACCGTAGATGATTATGATTAAATATAAGAAGTCATGTGTAGGGGAGATAGGGTCAACAAGTAACAGGGGTAAGAAGTAACAAGCGAGGTGCCGCCTAACTATAAACATTGTAGCTACGTATTAACAGTATTCAAAGTCTTTGAGTAGTCAAAGATTTGGTATATTGTTAATATGTAGCTAAAATGTTTATAGTTTGACGGCAACTCGTTTGCTACTTCTTACCCCCCTGTTACTTGTAGCCTCTATCTCCCCCCACATTACAATAAAATTGAGGTCGGATTAATAACTCTAATCAGTTGTATAAAATGTATTTCGGATTAACCGTGGTTTCAGTAATCCGTGCATCGCTTGGTCCCAACCACCCCTGTTGGACACCGGAGTCTTACCGTGTCTTAATAATTAGTACTTTCATTGTGTTTACTTAGCTGTCTCTAATCAACATCCGCAATACAAACGATCTGTAACGACGGTAAACTTTGCCAAAAATTAGATTGTTTTGTCAAAAAATCGATACTGCTTCCTCACTCGAGACGCGCGCTTGCGCCACAGTTGGTACTTTTACACTGATTCACCTCCCCGCTGCCTCTTTGAACTCCAACTGTGCTTGCACGCACTGTTTAGCAGGTAGGCTTACGATTCGTCGTACCCCGCACGTTCGTCCTGCCCCGAGTTCCCCTATATAAACATAAATACGTACGCGCGAGGGTGTGTGCATAAAATGTATACATGCCCGAAGGTTTAGATAAAAGTCTACTGACGTAAAAGATTTGGAGAGAGGAGTGTACAAGATGGTAAATTCTCGTTACCGTACAGTTCGCAAGGAGCAACAGGTCGTTCTCGAGGCCCTTACGAACGCGTGCAAGAAAAGTGGGAGAAGAGTACCAGTCAAACTGGTATCATTGTTCCAAGCGCATGTACGACTGGTCCATACATATATATGGTATATATACACCTCCATCTCGTCTCTTGCTCTTTTTTTTTGCCGTATGCTTCTTTCTTCCCTTCTCTCCGTCACTCTCTCTCCCTATCTCTCTTTCTCTCTCTCTCTCTCTCTCTCGATCTCTCTCTCTCTCTCTCTCTCTCTCCCTCTCTCTCGGTGCATTATACTTTTATTTCATTACACGCCACACACGCTGCACATAAAACGATGTGGCGAACATTAGAAGTCTTTTTACGACCATGCATCGTATTACACATTGACTTTTTTTTTCTTCTTTTTTTCAAATCCTCCAATTAGCGAGTATTTTTTTCGAGACAAAATCGTAGACGACAAATCGGATGGGCGAGACCATTTTATATTTTTTCCATCGTGATCCTTTTCTTTTTATCGTTATTTATCATCCCTGGAGGATTCTACTACGAACAAAATGTTTGTCGCGACGAGTTGGCAAATTGAAAAATAGCGAGATAAGAAATCGTAGGCACATATTTATTTCACTACTCTTGCGGTGGTCTTTTTCAATTCCGCGTCGCGAAGACATCGGGGATTGATGATGGATATAAAAGGGAACAAAAAGGACGTATCAGGGCACGATTAAATCGCGAGATTTATGGGAGAAAATTGATGCAAGTGATACACTATGCGCACACTATATCGCAGGGCAAAGATGCGTCTCCTGGATAATTACAAGATGTTCACCGAGCTGCGATTATTACGCTCCATTTAGTACGACCCGACTTGCACAGTTTACGGAGATGTAAAGGCTGTTCTACGTCAATCCAAACTGCGACTACGTAAACGTTATGTCACGCTTTTGCGATCACTGGGGGAAAAAATTGCGAAAAAATGTCTGAAGAGCCTGCCGTTTTCGTTCTTTTTGTTATGTTGGTTTGAAAAAAATGGAGATTCGAATTCTTAAAAATAGTCAACATGATTTCGAGCGAAATGTCTTATATATTGATATATATATATGTATACGGTGATTGAGAAGTGATTGAAAAAAAAAAAAAATATATATATATATATAGATTTATACTGCACAGGACGAAATGAGGTACGCACCTTCCCGTTCACTTTGCATTGCCCTTTGCGTATTTTATTTTTCGTATACATTTTATTCCATTTTTTTATCTATACACAGTGACAATTATATCCGTGGAGATTTTGCGGCCAAGAAAAGTACGGCTTTGAATGGTTTTTCAAGTCCTGTCCGAAAAAAATTAAGCGTATTTTTGTGATGAATAGTATCTGCTAGAGAAAGTTGAGCATTGTGCTAAAAATTCCAAATTTCATTTTACGTACAGCAGAATGAAGATGATGAAATTTTCAATACAAAACACTCCTGAAAAACATTTTTCGTATATCTCCTCATCGAGAAAAAATATAATCAAAGTTGCATTTTGTACTTGGTGAATGGAATTCCATTCCATTTGCAACAAAAAAAAATTTTTGGCAGTGTTTTGCATTTGGAAGTTAATTACCTTCACTTTGCTGAGCAGAAAATGGAATCTCGACTTTTTTTGGGATGCTCAATTTTTGCTGGCAAATGTTACTCATCACAAAAATACACTATATTTTTTTTCGAAAAGGTTTCGGAAAACCATTAACTATCGCACTTTTTCCGGTCGCCGGTTTCCCCGCCCGACCCTCTAAAGGGCTGACCACATCATTTATATAGACACCTTACAAATATCACCGTGTATATATATAAAACTCGGTTGACTTCATGTTATCTTGCTATTAAGGTAGGTAGCCCGGAATAAGTGAATTTACAACATTCTTTGTGTCGAAACTATACATTGTACATAATTAAAATTTCATGTACATATTTTAACATCTTTTGATTGTCCATTTTTTTACAAATATTTATAAACGTGGCGGCTGTACGTCACTTGCTTTAGAGACGGTCGCACCAGAGTAGTTCTATGGCGTACAACCAAACATGTGGTGCATTGATCTGAAAGTTAGAGCCACTAACTTTTAGATTCCCAAAACCCGCACGCTCTATGGGAACCAAAAAATTCAAAGAAAAGTGAAAATTCGAAAAATAGTACGCATTTGGAAAAATGTTATATTTTTATGATATTTCTACTATAGAATTCCCAATGAAAAGTGGTATTTTAAAATAATTTTCAAGGAACTTTGTGAATCCAGGAAAAACTTAAATATGATAGATCAAATAGTTTTTGAGTTATCTTGTACGAGGTTCACGCAAAAATGGTTTTCAGGGAACGTTTAAAATTTCAAGGGTCAGCATTATTATAACTATAAATGACCTCCCGAACAATTTGTGATTTCAGGGCCATAGAATAGTCCCTCAGCTTCCTCGTAGAGTTCATTTTCGTAAGCTCTTCTTTACGTTATAAAGGGATCTCCCCTTAACGTCAATAACACAATACGATATTTTTCTCCATTGGCGTTGATTTTAAGATTGTACAGTCAACCGAGCTTTCTAAATAAAATCCCTGCCTGGACAAGCTATATATATCGCTCGTTATAATTGAATGATTAGTTAATAATAGAGTGGTTTTTTTCTCCCATTGTGAATGAACAGGGTCGTTGGGGCGCAGACGCGTAATCAGAGTGCCCAGTGGTCCTTATACATAAGTTTATACACACATATCAGTGTATATGTACACGTTTATCATATATATGTATTTGCAACGTACGTAACGTACGAACATAGTTGCCCTGTAATATTACGCTGGGCACTTGTGACAAGGAGATATACGACTTATCCTTTGGCTAAAACGATATCTCTCTCCCTCTCTTTCTATCTGTCTCCTCGTTTCCTGCACGTTTATATGCTCAATAATCGTTTATTAGAAGCGCATGGAGAAAGGGAGATAGAGAGAAGGACAAAGACAGACAGAGAGAGAGAGAAAGAGAGAGAGAGAGAGAGAGAGACAGCTGATTACATATTAGGTACGTAATGGCTACTGGCATCGGGCTACGTACGTGATAGCTCATGTATCCTATCGTAGATTCTATGTAATTACACAGTGAAAGTACGCCACGCCGGATTAACGAATCGGACAATTTTATAACTCGCCTCCCCGCGGGCGCAACTTTCGCGATATATAAAAAAAAAATCATGCACCACGCGCGCACGAATCAGCAATACAATTATCACAAAGTGATCTTGGAAGCCAAGCTGATGGGTTTGGATGATTAAAAAAAAAAAAAGAAAAATGAAGACGTTTTCTACAACCCGTCAAATTCGAATAAAAAAGAAAGAGGCAAGTGCCAGAAAAGTTTTGGGGGGCGGAGAGGATCGAGATGTTTTTTGTCCTGGCACGTGCTGAAACGGAATAACGTGTCATTCGAGCTTAAGAATAGACTCAGTGTAATTACTTCTCATTAGCTAAATTAAATTCCGTGGGCGAATCGCGTTAAGGGAGAGGAGAGGGAGAACCATAAAAACCGAGGTAGGTGGAGCTGTCCTCACTCTCGGGATCTTCCTCATACAGTCTGTCTCTCTCTTGCCGTCTCTTTCTTTCCTCGGCGGTCCTTCTTTTTTGCCAACGAAAATGAGCGAGTGCGCTCCTCCGCAGCGATCATCATCTTCGTCCTTGGGAATTTAACCTGACCAGACGCGAGATAAAAAAAACGAGAGAGAAAGGGAGACGTCTAATGCGTGAGCTCACTTATGGACCCTTCTCGCAGTGGCGTCGAGACCGGACGATGAAAGCGCTCCGCAAAAAAAAGCGGCGGATTTATCGACGACTTACACAATTACGATAGAAATGCACGCCCCATCTAATTATGTTTTTAATTTCGGAACGATTTTTTTTTCCACTGAGAATCATATTTTCATAAAAAATGTTAAAAAAAGTAAGGAATAGAATATAAAGAAGAAAAAGAAAGGTGGATGATGCTTTACGTGTGCGGGAATAAGGAGCGAGAGAGCCCGAGAAAGGATAAAAGTCGTCGGGACTTCTCGAGACTAAGATGTGTCCATCAGGATATTGACTACGAAGGCTTAGCTGCGAGCAAAGCCGCCAATGAAACTCCATCCCGTATTCCGTCCATTCCTTTCACGTCTCCCTTTCTCTCTCCCTCTGTCTCTCTGGAGCTATTTCTCGCGAGAGAAAAGATCCGTAATTACAGGCTTTGTATATATGGCACGAGACTGACTCGGGCGTAGCCACAAAGCGCTGAAGCAAAACTCATCCAACCGCGTGTCAAATTCCTCCGAGACTCTTCCTCTCTCCCTCTCTTCCGACGTCATGATTTTCTCAGTCTCACAGACGCGGCCCTGTCCCGGCAAATGCAAACCTGACTCTTAAATAAAAATCGCCTCCACTTAACAGTAATTCGTTCCAGCCATATAAAGAGTGACGTATTCCCCCAGTTTTGAACGTCAATTCGAAGATAAACACTCGCCATTCAGGTGCAAAAAAGAACGACGTCAATTATGGTATTGTACAGGGATTGAATTAGCACGACGGTAACTCGTGGAGGGAGCAACGTGAAAAGACACTTACTTCTTTGTGGGAAAATCATCCGGAAAAGAGGGAAATGAACAAGTTTCTTCTCTGCGGAGATGGAAGACTATCGTGAACCGTTTAGTACGGATAGTAGATCGGGCGGTAAATTCAAGTGCCAAAGCGAAACTCGAGTCGAGAATCTGCAAGTCTTTCACGAGTTTTGCCAAGCTCGGAGGGAGGCTGCGCTCGTCGAACATGAGCAACTGAGGCATACATAAATGCATGCGTACGTACATACATATATGCAAGCGGTATCCGAGCGGTAAAGCTGGAAGACCATACAGTGCGTGTATTCTTCGACTGGCAATCTCTTCACCCTGCCGCCTGCCTTCCTTTCGCACATGTTCCGGGATAGAGAGGGAGGTTGAAACAGGAGAGAATTCCACGGAGTTTATAGCGCGAATGGCATCATACCACCACCCAACGACGAACACCCCGTCGTAAATTTCACGGTTGTAAACGTCTTCGAAAGGTTCCCCAATGTTCGTGGCTGTTGGAGATTCTGCACAGGGCGTTCCCCTGGTTTTTCGCCTCTTCGACGTGTCTTCCGGACACACTTTGGATCGCCTTTTGGCAACCGTTCGCCATTTTTGGGGTGCTGCAGCCTCTAGGAACCTTCATAATTTATGTCTGTCCGTCTGCCACTGTCCGCTCCTCTATCTTTAGGGCCGTTTTGTTCGAGCAAGCTAGAACGAGGATTGATGGAACAGTTTCCATCTGGAACGTGCCAAATTATGATATAGCTGGCTCATTTTCAAGGCTGAACATTCTACGAGTCAGGTATTTGATGTCATTCGATGGTGCGAGTGATGTTTGAGAATGAGTGTTAGAAATCAGTTTCCGAAAAGGCGATAGATGCAGGCCTCGATTTCGGCAGAAGTCGGGAGCGGGAGAGCATCTATTAGAACAGTGAATAAGTTCTCGCTGTTTTCCAACAGGTGGCGTTACCAGAACTGCGTGCGTGTGCGTCGATCTCACAACGGTTTCGAAACGTTTGAAAGCATTAAGAATGATTTTTTAAGTAATGCATTAATCTTCACGAAAAAACAGCGAGAACCTATTGAACATCCCAATAATTGATTTTGATGACTTGATGATGTACAACTCCATTTTATCGGCCCAGTCTGCCAGTCGCTCATCAAAAGCTCAAAATCTTACGATACATTACAAACTTAATTCGCACGCCTCAAAATCGTTCTCGAGCCTCTTCCGTCAGCGTTGATGTCTATGTTGAAAAACTAGGGAAACGAGTTGCCACGTATCTTCGCGAATGGTCGCGTCGAGTGCGCGCGGGAACAAAGTGGGTGCGAATTGCGTGTTTTCCTCGTCCTCAAACAAAATGGCATATAGTCGAGGGGCAAGTGCACTTGGTCGCATGAGTGTTTGCCGATGTTGAAGGCTGTTGACACGGGGGATTCTTCTCCCTCTGTGTACACAGGATACGACGGACAACCCGGGTGTTAATGTCATATATATTAACATGAAACACAAAAATGCCGCGGGGTTTCGTGTGCTCGTCGGCACGGTTTTCTAAAAAGAGAAGACAAAAATCCAAGCATGGAATTTACGGGCTGCTCGTTGACGCTAGCACAAAAATCGTAACCCCAAAACGAAATAGAGGCTACTTCACTAAAGATTATTCTTAAATCGTACAAATACGATTGAGGATTCCACCTGCGGGTGGAAAGTGTGCAGATCGAATCTTCTTCCACTCGTCCATTTTCCAATATATTTATATAATATTAACACCCTCACGTTGAATTAGGTCTGCCGAAAATAACTGTACAGATATTTTTGAATCGTAATGCATCGTGATACGCAATGCTCAATACGATTGGGAAACTTCCAGACCAGAGGCGGGAAAAATGCGAATTTCGACAATTTTTTATGGATGCCCAGTTGATGGAAGGAAAATTCTGTCTAATGCCGTTTGTTGTATATATCTTCAAGTACGTTTACCAATTTTTCAATAAGATTTTGCAACAAAACGACGGCACTGAAGCTGGATGAAGCCAAGCACCGTTGTCTGAGTATCCGACGGCAGGCAAAGTTACATCGCCAATTCTTCACCGATCGACTTGAATTTTTTTTTAGAATCTTACGACAACACCGGACATTGAAGTACCCAGAGGATTATTCGTATGTTCATAATAACTGTTCCGAAACAAATGATTTTGGCAATCTTCTTTCACCGGAAACAATTTTTTTCCTTACACTTTGTTCAAAGGCAAAGATTTTCTATACGGGAAAAATGATAAAAGGAACCTCAATTCCATTTTGAAAGACTTGTCCAATGAACGGCCACGCAATGAAGTGTGCAAAAAAAAATTTACCCACATTTTAAATATAAAAGAAAAGCAGTTGAAAAATGATTTTTTTTCTTCAAAATTTCGCTATATATTAATTGAGATTCCGATCTGAAGCATTTACTTCCAAAACTTCACGCCAATAGGTTTCAAATTGTAGAAACTCCGAGGGTGTGTCAGGCATGACGTAGTTCAGAGGCTTCCTTGTTTCCCTATACGGAACCCTAAAAGCGATAAAGTATTTATTTTTTGAATATTTTAAGATGCAGCGGCCGTGAACATTTGCAACGCTCTACCCAACATTGCTGACTGGTACTTCCACGAAATACAATTATACTACGATTTAGCCGTATGTACAATGCCCGCCAGTCTACTCCAAATACATATTGTTGAAGTTTGCATCGTTTATATGCAGCGAAAATTAATTTTTATTATTATCTAAAATATTTGCCTTGTATCTTTTGATTTTAAATCTTTGATAAGGAATCCCAAAAATAATTCAGTGACTTCCGTAGCCTAAATGTGCCAAAAAAGCATTTTCGTTGCATTCCAACGTTGCAAACTTCAATACCATCCGAGTACCGCTAGGTCTCATTTTGCAGTACCGCAATTATGAATGACCCCTCCGCGGAGACGTTCCCTATCAATTGGTGAACACTTAACGTACGAAACGTACTTTTCGAATTTAGATCGTCCATCAAACAAACGGAGTGAGCATTTACGTTTCCAATACACTCGCTAATACGTATCTACACATACACATGGCATAGCAATAGCTATAAATTCAAAGTTTCGCCCCATGCTGTTCGAATCTAGCCAAACGTGTTCCCCTCTCTCGACCTCTTCGATTCCTGCCATTTCTTCACCGTACTTCTTCTCTCTTCCTCTCTCTTCCTCTCTCTCTCTCTCTCTCTCTCTCTCTCTCTCTCTCTCTCTCTCTCTCTCTCTCTCTCTCTCTCTCTCTCGCTCTTGTTCCCTTCCTTCTGCACACGTACATAGTTGGGACGTTCGAGAAGTTTGCGAAAGGTATCAAAGCCCGTGAAAGATTGGCCGTCAGTCATCGATGCTGGAGCTCTCGTAGCTAGGCAAGGGGTGCATTGTGTGACGATGATGTCTGCTCCCCCCTCTCCTCTCGCTTCCTCTCTCTTTCTCTATCAATCGAAACGATCGATGCTCGAGTCCCTCAAGATGAGGTAGTGTATGAACGCACGGCTCGATGCTACGACGAGATAGAAACGGGCACGCAGCTAGAGTCCTTCGAAGATCCTTGATTGCCTTGATCCGCGAGATCCTTTGAGACTTCCCATAAAGCCTTTTCATCCTCTTTTTTTCAGTTTAATCAAAACGTATCCGTCAAGCACGATTTATTATCGCTCAAATGAGCGCGGTTTATCCGACAAGTAACAAAAATAAAAGCAACAGCAATAAAAATATCTATAGCAATAAAAAAATCAAAGAAAATGGGGGCAATGCGACGAGAACAGGAAAAGCTTTTTCACTAATAACTCCGCAAAAATATGAGATCGTCACAAGTTCTATGGGTAACTATTCGGAAGTGGGGCTCCTGCTATAATCAGGTTATTTTTCTTCAAGGGTTCAAACAAACCCAAACAAACCCAAATAATCCCAAACAACCTCAAACAATCCCAAACAAGCCCAAACAAAAATTGGCCTAATTCTAGCAGGAACCCCACTTCCGAATATTTATCGTTCCAAGAGTTTACTCAACCATTGAGAAGAGGCGAGGCAAAGAGGCAAATAATTGCCGCGGCTTCTTGCGAATAAGCGCGAGAAAATGGTCGTGGAAAAGCACTCACAGTGTGTGTGTGCGTGTGTGTCTGTCTGTCTGCATTTCTTGTTGCAGGGAAGACAAATTGTGGAAAAAAACTGGCGACAGGTCTCACACGCCACAGGGGGGGACAGAAAAGTTCTCAAGTGTCCTATGGACCAGATCTCTCCATATGTACACATATGCACATGTGTGCACATGTACAGGGTGTACCGTGAGCGCAACAATTTCGAATTTTCACTCAGGGACTCATTCGAAAAAAATAAACAAACGGAGGTCGAAGATGACAAAAAATATGGAAACATTTGATGCAGCTTTAAGGAGGTACGATCACTTCCACGGGGTCAAAAAGAGTCTAAATTTATTTTACCCACAGCTCTGATTGATGTTTACTTATGTTGATTATTCGTATGATCGATTACAGTGTGCCAAATGTTGTGGTAAATAATGAATTTATTGCACGTGAACAAATAAAAACTAAAAAAAAGAAATAAAAACTAAAAAAATTAGATTGTCAACGACTCGGTAGTAATCTTCGTAATAATAATATTAACATATCCACCATAAAAACGGACTAAAAAGACAAAAAATCAACCGGAAACCTATTAAAATAGGCTTGAATTACCTCAGCGGAATCAACACGATAGGCAGAATATAATTATACATATTATTGATACGTGATAAATGATAAAACTCCATAAATTGTTGTTTGCATATTTTGTGGCGGCTTCTGTTCGAATTAATTTCAAAACAAAGCTGGGTTATGTTCGCCAAACGCATTAACTGTTACTCGCGACGTTGCTAAGTCTGGGGGTTCTATTTCGTTGTTCTGACCATTTTCAACCGGAAATTGAAACTTTCTTGTAATGTAGTGCTTTCACTACACGGTGAAGATCGATTTTCTTATTTTTTACAATATTTATTATATCTCATCTATCGAATTTCATTTTTCCAACGGGTTTAATCGATACGTGAGCAGAAAAACCACGATCACCGCACTTTCGGTTGACCGTCACCACAAGACGACGTGCTTCGGTAACTCAAAGTGCTCGACTTTGCAGTTTTATTGCGAAAAAACTGAACGGTCAATATAGCTCCAATTTTGGCAATAGGCGCATGAAGTATTCGTCAAAATCATATAAAATTTTAAATTCGAAAGTTGGATTCGTAGTAATGATCGTACCTCCTTAAGCCAAATACACTTCAAAGTATCGGATTGTGTGGAAAGTATCTGCCGATTTTTCAATGTGCCACCTACCGAAGATTGGAGCTTTCCGGACAACAGAAAAGTTTCCCAAAATTAATTAAAACAATTATTTGATGGTCCAGCGAAATGACTCCTTTCTGCTGAAGATCTGGACTCCATCGCATATTTCCATACGAGAAACGATAAACACTTCCAGCTTGTACAACCGAGTCTCACAGTAGAAGCTGGGAAAAAATGAAAAACCCTTGTCCACGTGTCGAGTCGCACTGACAGTGCGGACACCCCGTACATTCGCACGAGCCGCGGAAATGAGTTTGTGACGCGAAAGCCTCCTGGCACGTGGGATTCACGGTAAAACTTTCCTCGCGTACATGCACGTGCGTGTATGCAACTGCGCGATCCCTGTCGTCCAATACATCGACTTTCCGAGAAATCGTCGGCATGGCTCTAACTTCTGATCGACGTGTCGTCTGCGCGATCATACCGCACCATGGAAGATTGCAAGCACGCCGGGACAAACTGCGTCAAAACATTGTAGGAACGCTCGAACTTTATAATACGTAATGCAATTAAAAAGATTTTTTCTTTAAAAGTGCCTTCATTTGTCTTGCCGGATTTCTACACAATTTCTGATACTTCAGCACTTATTATTTTATCGTTAGTACTAATAATGACAATACTAATATTTAAAATAAATTTAATTTAAAAACTTAAATTAAAATATTCCAAATAAACAATAAATTATTAATAATAATAATAAATCAAAACGATCCTCATAGCACTGCTATTATCGGGAAAATCTTCAAAACGAAGAGCTAATTAACAATAATAATGACAATAATAATTTAAAAAACGATACTTTCCGTATTGTTGTTATCAAACAATTCTTCAAAATGGAGAATGAGTTATCAATAACAACATTACTAATAACTATTTCCATCGTATTGTTATTACAGAAAAAATAAAGAAATTAAAGAATTAGTCATTAACGATAATAATACTAAATAAGTAAACACCGGTGCGATGGTCTAGTCGTTAGCGTGCTTGCCACTAAACTTGCGGACCAGGAGGTCGAAACCTAGTCGCGTACATTTCGTCAAGTGTTTTTCTTCAGCATTTCGCGGCAAAATAAGACTAGCTCCACGACTGGGGGGCGAACTCGATGACCGACTGTATTGGTATAGGTTTTCCGCAGTTTCCCTATACCCAGGACAGATATGTCATGGTGAATACGATACAGAGGGGGAAGTCGGCTGCGGCCGCGGCGGGGGGGGGGGGGGGGGTGGAATTGGAGGTAGACTGGGGAACGGGCGATATAAGGAGTGGGTAGTGGAATGGGAGGTGGAAAGTTAAGGGAGCTTTCCAGTGTGAAATTTTCAAAAAATCGATTTTTTTTTTTTTTGCTTTATCGAATAGTATACACTCTTCCGAATATTCCCTGAAATTTTCATGCCGAAATTCAGATTATTTCGGTTACTGTACAGCATTTCTTGGAAGAAGGCAACGGAGCGCTACAGCTACAGCGAAACTTTGAACGCGTTTTTCTCGAAACAGCATTTTTCAAAACGGTGTCCAACTTGGAGGGCAGAGTTTTAAAGCTATCGAGTTGAATTTTTTACACAATATTCTTAACGTCATTGTTTATCGTGCTATGGAAGCTTTTTTTTTTTTTGACATCTTCCTATTTTTTTGTAAAAAAAACTGCCAAAAAAAATGCTAAAATCGATACTTTCTGTTCAAACCGGCGCCATTTTTGCAAAAAAAAAAAAAAAAGCCTCCATAGCACGAAAGCCAATTATATACCGATCAATAATCTTTTTGTGTTTTTTGTTTCAGATCAAAATTGTGACCCCCAACGTGGACACCACATCCAAGTGCATTTTCTGCAACAATTGTTTCATCATTTTTATAGATATTGATTAATAAATAAATCGATCTTTAAAAAATTGTTTTGTATTCTTCAATACCCAATTAATATACAAAAAAAAAACCAGACCGATTAGATTATTTTTTCTTTAAAAAAAAAAATCGCGAAAAACAGCGATTTTTCGGGCTGTCACACTGGAAAGCTTCCTTAAGGCCGATTGGGGCTCGTTAAACTCTGTACGGCTGGAACAAAACCAATACTAAATAAGTATATTCATCTCCAAAAAAAAAATCACGAAAAATCTCTGTAAAATCGTCATTTTTTGTGAAGAGGAAAAACAGCGGAAGGATCGCAACCTCGGACATATTGTTCGGTCAGCCCGAAGTACGATAATATCGGGACACCAGATATATGTAAGCCAGAAGAGAAAAAAAAACATACGAATGGGGAGATACGAGAGGTATGGATAGGAGAGAACGAAAATTATCTCGTTTATATTCAAACGAGCTTTTGGTTATGTGTGCACATGTTTATATGACCAGGATCGCGAGTCCGTTCCCTGGCTACGTTTTTCTGTCCTGTCCTGAAGCATCCGGACTTGCCCGGAACGTCCCTCTCGCTCGATTTAATTATCAATTACCAGGGAGTCCATAAACTTCACGAATGATGCGTCTAATCCACACCGAAATGGACACCGTTGCGGGACTCGAGACGCGATCTCGCTACCGATAAATGTACACGCGCGCGCGCGTGCGTGCGTGCGTGTGTGTGTGTATTTTTATTTCTATATGCAGGGCGCGTGGTGATCGAGTGTCAGATATTTTGATTTTTGATTTTTTTCCTTGCCTAGACGTCACTGTAGTAATGAATTTATGAAATGTAAAGAAATTTTAAATGACTCGTTGTGGCCTGAGGTCGAAAACGTATGACGCGAAATGTGCGGGTGTCCCGTCGCGCAATGTTTATTCGGCGAATGAAAAATTGACACTGACTAAATGAAAAGATACGAAAATGAATTTACATGTATACACACACGTGCGCGCGCGTGTGTGTATTCGGCATAGTTCAGCTAGACGTCACCTAATCTAAATTCAAGCCGAATGACAGGGATTGAAGATAAAGCAACGATGAATAATTGAGATAAAACTGATACCCTCGTAAAAAAAAAGACAAACAGTCGTGACTGACTTTCATTCGTTGAATAAAAATTCCTGACGCGGCAGAATTGCACAACGGAAGCACTCAGGATGGAATGAACCGACTGGTGAATGGACGAATAACGACACTGTAGGTTTAAAATGGACCGTACAATGAAAATATAATGCAAATTAATTTTTCAATTGCAATGGCAAACAAAATATATTATTATGATGGTAGAAAAAAAATCGAAGAAATTGCAACAAATAATACTGGAGAATTTGATAAATAAGTAGCGAAATGACTAAATCGTCGGTGAATGGACGAAATTATCAGTGGTTCACCAAACGAACACGCGACCGTCAGTAAATGGTTGTGGAGTGCAGATGAACGCTGTAAAGGACAACGACTTGGCATTTATTTTTATTAAATGCCAGATTTGGAGATCACTGTGCTGCATTTAAATTATAATATTTTTGTATATATGAGTATTGTATTTGTCATCCCGATTGCGTAGATGTAGGTATTTTTAGCACCAAATAACGAGATTAATTTTTTTTGCATTCCGGAATCACGAAAATATTTAGTACCTAAAAGCCTAAATTTACTACCACTAGCGACACCTAGTGGCCGACCATAGAACATCATCGTTACTCGTATAGCGGGAATATTGGA
This sequence comes from Ophion costatus, assembly GCA_951751655.1. Taxonomy (NCBI): domain Eukaryota; kingdom Metazoa; phylum Arthropoda; class Insecta; order Hymenoptera; family Ichneumonidae; genus Ophion; species Ophion costatus. The sequence continues at coordinate 23,274,182 of OX632365.1, read as the reverse complement.
AAAGATATTGAGGATGTGTTGTCTTATCGGATGTCATCTTGAGCACAACGTCCCTACCACAAACTAGAAAAATAACGTGTGGCCTCAAAATGCGATATTAAACTGAGAAATTGGTTTTAACGGCACTTGTGTAGGAAATAATATTTTATGATCGAATCTTAGGATTTTACAATGACAGTTTTAATTAATACAATCGTCCCAGATGGTCCGCATTCTGCTATACATTCTACTATACCAGAGGTTCCCAAACTTTTTCTGTCTGCTGCACCTTTACAGATTAGTACACCCTCGCGACGCCCATAGGGCCGCCATGTAGTGTTTTGATTTTGATGACCGCTTTTTCAGTTCTTCGTACACCTGGCACCCCTTGCACGAAACTCGTTATGCCCCCCGTGACGGTATCCGGGGTCACTGGGCGTTGCCATGCGGGGGCGTTAGATGCAGTCATGAGGCCGGTTCGAATGGCCAAAGACCAAAGAAGAGGGTTACCAAAATTGCCAAAAAAATTCGAACAAAAATATACACAAATGAATATAGCACCGTCAACTACAATAGTCACTGATGTTTTTTTAGGTCTTCGGTGCCTCATCCGGAGGCACCAAAGTTGTAAAAAAAATGGTCATGAAAATGGAAAAATATATAACATGATGTGCGGCCACCGCTGATATTCATCCGGACAACGTCGCGACGCCGAGGGCCGGAGAGAGAACAGGGGCGTCGCGACGCCCAGTTTTGGAACCTCTGCACTACACAGTAAATTGACCGATTTAACAAATATAACAAAGTCTCTAACATGGTGATCGCGATTGGGTACCTCAAGGTCTGTAGACAGAATGCCCTTTCGTTGTCCATTGCGGGGGGCCTCGCCTGAGACCCTTGTGTCCCTTGCCTCATCCCTTAGCTCCGGATTAAACAGACCTGGCGTTTGTAACCCGCTCAAGAGTATTGTAATCCGGTGTCTGACTGACAGGGAACATCACTTGAGTGTCCGCCTTCGATTTTGTGGACACTCATATGGGCATTGTATTTTTTATCGGTGGAAAAACGGTTTTAAGGGAGGAAACTACCACTCAAAAAAAGGCGCGTCGAGCGGTGATTTTCTAGTTTCAGCCGCAAGCAGTCCACCGATCTGAATTAAACGAAAACCAAATTTCTCATAATGTAAAGCGACGAAAAATCACGCAGGGAGTACGAGCCAGGCGCGAACAAGCGGGAAAAGTTCGCGCTGTTGAGTCAATTTAACGGATAATTAAACGTCCCGAGGATCTGGCGACGGACGCGCGATGGGATAACGATGCGGTCACGGAGAACGTCGAGAGTGGAGAGGCACGAACGAAAAAAAAAAAAAAACAAAAAAGCGAAAAGGAAGCAAAATAAAAGCTCCGAAGTCAAGAGGTTCCAGGCGCGAGGGACGAGGAGACTTTACGTAGTCGCGGCAGACTTTTACACGGGGCTCTGTCCCTCTTGCTCTCGTCGCCAAGCAACGTGGTGCACTTTGCTGTTATAATGGACGGTGATGAATCGTCGAGGATGAGAAGCGAGCCGGATGACAAAAACAGTTTAATCTCGAGGGGTCGTACTCGAGGTATTCCCTCGCTTCAGGATCCTTTTCGTCAAGGCAATCGAGCGGTAAAACGTGCCTAGTTTTCACAACTGTTTTTCTGTACAGTGCAGCACGTAGCATTCGATGCACATATATGTACAGTCAGCAATAATAATAATAATAATAATAATAATAATAATAATAATAATAATAATAATAATAGTATTAAAATAATCAAAAATAGTAAAATAAAGTTAAGAAGTAGTAGAAATAATAATAATGATAAAAAACATAGTAAATCAATTTTATTATTGTAATTGTTATGATTTTAATAAATTTTGATAATAGTAAAAATGAAAAAATCAGTTGGTACTAATAGTTGTATATTAGTAATATATAGGAATAGTATATAGAGGGTGTCCAATAGGAAGTTGCTGAAACTAATCGACTGTCATTTAAGGCGGGATTTTACTTTGAAACTTTGAAAAGGCTATATTGGATAAAAACACCCACCTGGAACACGTCGAAGGCATATTATATGGCCCAGGCATCGCTGATTGAGGGTAAGATAATTTTTTCTACGATTTATCACTCACCAAAACTTTAAACGCGTTTTTCTCGAAACGACATTTTCAAGTACCGTGGTCGTGATAACTCAAAAAGTACTGAACCGATCCTTATAAAATTTGGAACACATATTCTATATGTGTGTACCAACCGACCTAACTACAATCAACTTAAAATTTTGATTAGAACTATTTTTTTATTGCAAAAAAAGACCCAAAAAACGCATTTTTTTCGTATTTTAGCCGCCATTTTGTTCATTTTGCACGTATATAAAATATTCTAGTTAGGTCGGTTCCTAAAGACATACTGAACATGAAACTATTTGATTTTTTTGTTTCAGACCATCCGTCGGGAAGATTTCACGACCACGGCAACGGTACCTGCTTTTCGAGGCGTTGGCTTTAAACATATTTTACGTGTACAAAAAATGAATAAAATACATTTAAACATTTTTTTTTATGTACTTAAAGAGTTTATGTATTGAACAGTTTAAACCCCATATCGATATCTTTAATAGTATTCTCAGAAAAAATTCACGAAAATAGCGTTTTTTCATGGTTTCAGAGTAGAATCCCGCCTTAAAAACACGTGCACAGACTCAGAAAAGCCAAATTGCTTTAAATAGAGGAAACTCTGCAGTTTTAAACGCACACAAATAAAACCCAGTCAAATATTTTTTATGTCAATTTATTACATCGTACAAAAATACCGAAAAAGTACAGTGATTAATGATAGATATTTTCGAAGTGCGAACCGTTAGATTGTGCACAAAAATCAATTCTCTTTTGAAAACTGTGAAAAACTGTGTCCAACATATCGTTCGTAATGCCGCGAACCACTTACTGGATGGCCGCGATCAGGTCTTCTACTGTGCTGGGGTTTTTAGCGTAACAATGATCTTTAATGTAACCCCACAAGAAAAAATCACAAGGTTTCGGGCCCGGTGAGTACGGAGGCCACTCTAGTCCGCCTTGAGCAAATTTAGGGTACCCCAGACCGATTACTCGAGTCCCATATACGCGATGAATAGCTTCAAACACCTCATGAGTCCGGTGAGGCGTCGCTCCATCTTGCATGAAGTTAACAATTTTAACCAGTCCCCTCTTTTTTTGCATAAGGGAAGAATTTCGTTTCCAAAAGCTGTAACTCTCTCCTGTTACCGTAGATTCCAAGAATTGCAAATAACTTCCTTTTACTGAAATCGCTGCCCATGCCGTTACTTTCTGTGGATGAAGGGACTTCGCTAGCGATATGTTGGGATTTTCCGTTCCCCAAAACCGGTAATTTTGCTTGTCCACGTACCCATTCATCCAAAAATGTGCTCCATCGGAATAAATAATCAATTTCTCATTAAGTTCTTCGGCTTCAAACGTTCCCGTAATAGTGTTACAAAATTCGATGCGTTTCGTCATGGCATGTTCAGTTGACAATTGACGAGTGCTTATTTTATACGGATGAAACTTTAAAAAATATTTCAAAATGTTGTGTAATGATGATTTGGTTATTTTTAATGCTTGAGCAGCTTTTCGAATCGAATCATTTGGATTTTGTTTGTTTGGGCACAACTAAAATATGCTTACTATCATTATTACTAATATTACTATTGTTTTCAGACGGATCATTTTTCACATTTTTTCGGTGTTGTAACAATAACGATAGAAATAACATGATTGATAGTCGTACTGGTTTTTAGCCGGTTTTTTTCCCGCGTACAAATCGAAGTAGCTTCTTCTTCACCCCTAAAAGTTCAATCTTCGTTGATAATCGTGGGTCAACCCTCGGAAACACGTTTTTCGCGTTCGAACGACGTGATTTTGAGCGTCGACAAAAACTCCATGATTTTCGTAATCAGCGGAAAATTTCTTATCGGATAGGCGCCTAAAGTAGAACTACAAAGTCGAATCCTAAAAAATCGACTTTGTATCGTGTTTATTATTATCGCCGTTGTCATTACGGGAACTGTGGGTACGTAATAATCCTACGAATGTGACAATTGGAAAAGAATTTCGTCAAAAATAAAATTGCAATAAGAAGAAATATAGAAAAACTCACATTGTCACTTGCATTGATGTCGACATCGTGAAGAAGGAGAATTTTGCAAATTTCGGTGTGTCCCGCGGCGGCTGCCAGCAACAGCGGACTCCTGCCATTCTGTAAGATTTTTCTCTCTATAAGATTCGTCGTGCACGAAGGAACTTTGTTTCCAAAAAAATTACAAAAAAATCGAAATATAGGGTGTCTCAAAATGACCTGACATTTAAATTTACTAATGAAACGTATTATTCATTTCAAAAGTTTATAAAAACGAGAATTGTCGACGAATCGCACACATCGTGTCTGCTTCTTCAGAAAATCTATCTGAGAAGCTACAACTTCTGTACACTAGAAGCAAAATTTCAAGTCAATTGGATGAAACCTGCCCGGATGATGCGTCTTCCCGATTTCAAAAACGTGCTTTCGGAAAAAAACGCGTTTTAAGATTCAATATTGATTTAGGAGCTATCGTCCACACGACAGAATTGAAGCTCTCATTTGAATTCTACGTGTACCTATGGAGGCATTTTGATAGTAGGTCTTCAGTTGTTAGGTCGTTTTACATTTTTTGTACGGGACTGAACGACTCCAAATTGGTACGTTCACCGTCTAGGCCGTTTCGTGCGTTTCGAACCGCTCGGAGGCGCTGGGGAAAATGAACTCTAAAAATAAAATAAAAAAATGTTCGCGTATAATTCCTTTTATATGGCATTCCTGCACGGAGAGAATTTTTAAGTAATTTTTACTGTGAAATCACAGTAACTCGGTGACAAATGTGCAATTCTTCAGGTTTTTAGGAAAGAAATTATAAATTTTCATGGAAATGAATCAAAATTTACTTTTGCGTAACAGAAATTTAAAATATTTTCCAGAATTTTTACTGAAATTAATAGTAAAATTTCATGAAACGTAAAGATTACGACAATAAGTTTAAAAAGTGCTGATATTAATGAAATTTTTCAGTGGAACATTGAGAAATTTGCGTGTTTTCCATAAAAATTTAAAAAGGGAAGCCGAAATTTTCCGTGCGTCCACCGGAATTTTACGTTCTTTATAGTAAAATCAGTTAGGGCTAAGTCGCCTGACCATACCCGTGAGCTCTGTGTGTAAGCGTGCGTATACGTGAACGCAAGCTGTGAGAGTGCGCTTGTGTATGACGCAGTATGACGAGCACGAACGACGCCGACCCGCGTTGCTTAGCAACAGCGGTACCGCGCATGCGCATTATAGTACGAAGCATGGGCCAAGAAAGCCTCGTGGTCTCGTGCAGTCTAACGTGTTCTACGCAGTTCTACGCAAGAAAACAAAGAAACGTGAAAGAAACTTCGATAAAGGACGTCTACAATGGTACGGAAAGATGATATGCTAAAATAAGTAGCAATCAAGAACACAAATGTTCAGAAATACAGTATATGGAGTATTTATTTAATCATAGGGAATTAATTTTTCGCTAGGGATTTTAGAAATTTCAAGTTTGTCCAGGTTATTTTTACTGTAGAAACTTGGAATTTCTGAGGCAGCCCATTGTTAAAATTCTACATGAGAATGTGTCAGAATTTTTACTGAAAGAAATGTAAAAAATTATGCTACTTGCTTAAATTTTTACATGAATGAAAGCAAAATATTAAAAGCTAGTGTCAATTTTTGACAATGTCCACATTTGTCACCGGTTTCAAATTTTTAATGTAATTTTTACGGAGATTTCACCGTAAAAAATACTTAAAAATTCTCTCCGTGTGTGATACTTATATCGTACATCTTTCAACAGAATAAAAAAGTGGCCAAATTTTTGTCTCGACTCACATCAGCTGCATCACGTTAATTTTGATGAGCCGAACGATCGTCGGTGTCTGATGTAAGAATGCAGGACGGATAAAGTTTTGCTCTGCATTACGAGTTACGTTTTGAAATGGGGAGTCCGGGAATATATATATATATATATATATATATATATATATATATATATATATATATATATATATATCAAATTTATCCAGCCCGAGGGATAAACGTGAATCACGACCGGTCCAGAATACGAGATGATATGATAGAAGAGAAGGGGGAGAGAGAGAGAGAGCGAGAGAGAGAGAGAGAGAGAGAGAGAGAGAGAGAGAGAGACGTCCGCTCACGCGCTCTGCATTAATTTCGTCGATGCAATTAAAGACGAAATAATTGTAACGAATGCGTGGATAATCGGAACGCAGTATGCGTTGCCCCTCAAGGGCTCTTCTCATCTCGCCGCTTCCCTGACAAATGCACGTCGCGCACGCTTAGTCTCCGCTCTACTTCATACATACATACGTATGCGCATACATAGACGCGAAAGGCCCACACACACGCATACATATTGTACTCGTTTAAAGCCCCGTGGCGATATATATCGTATTTGTAAATTACAATGTTCCTCCTCTTCAATTAAGTGCCATTCCTTTGCGTTTCGTTTCAATGATTATAACTCCGGCACCAACGGATCGCAGAATCTCACCGAGGGATCAAATTTTATTGTTTCTTTTTGTAATTATGTTCGTCTTTTATTTTCGTTTGCTTGAAAAACTTACGGATTGTTTGATATAGGACGACAGGCCTTGATTATCGATCGGATTGATTATGTAATCGCCAAGGAATAACGCCATTATGCCAATCGTAAATTATAATTCGATCGTCCGAAATTATTCTCGTTATTTTTGTTATCGTGACGATTATCGACATTAATATAGCTATCATTATTATCATTAAGGGTGTTGAAGTTTGCATCGTTGCAATGCAACGAAAAATGAATTCTTTTCAATCGTTCAAATTTTTCTTGGCCGTTTTAACGTGTGTGAAGTTAGCATCTCACCAACAAACTCCGTATGGATAATGGTGGCTATGATGGTAATAACAACAATAATAACTAGCAATGATAATAATAGTGATGTACTTATTAGTAATTTATTAGTTAATTAGAAATCTATTAGTATTATTTTTATTTTCATTATTATCTTATTGTTATATCGTTATTATTGTTATATTATTATTATCATTCTGTTATCGTCATCATCGTCAATGTTACTGTTGCTGCTGGTGGAAATTATTATTTATTATTATATTATATTGTATTATATTTATTACATTATATTATATTATACTATATTATTTATTTAATAATCATTGGCAAATTATTATGTCAAATGGTTTACGGTAAAGAAAATAATCGTAATTTGACGATGATGATGACGATGACGATAATAATATACTTAATGAAGAAGTGTTGATTTCTCACCTCGTCAGGTAGCGGTTTGGATCCGTCATCGAGGAGTCGTGAGAGACGCGCGGCGTCGCCACGTGCCGACGCCTCGCGTACCTTTTCCGCCATTCCGGTCACGCATCTGATAGATAAACAAAAGAAAGAAAGAAAGCATGAAGGACAACAAAAAAAGGCATGAAGAGAAAAAACGAGGCGGCAAAAATGTGCGTATGTAAAGTTCCGCAGGAAGAGACAACAAAGGGGAGGCGAATACGTGTGCTCCAGCCAAATTGAACCGATTGTCAATGGTAGAAAAAAAGATGTTTTTTTTTTTAAACAGATTTCCGTCGCGTTTTCCATCGGTGTACAATAACGCGTGTATGCTAGACGCGGAAGGCGCGGGACGAATTATAAAAGTTGGAGGCTCGAGGAAGAATAGCTGGAAAGAAATGAATAGAGGTGCGAGGGAGGAACGAGGGAGGAGGCGCGCACACGAGTACTCGTATAAATGGAACAATGCTTGCACAGTACCATTGTGCTCGATTAAACAATGCGTGTGCTTTGTGGCGCCTTGGTTCGTGCGTGTCGATGGTGTGGAAGAATCTCGATCACGAAATTTAAAAAGATAAACAAAAAATTGAACGAACGCCGCTAGACGAGAACGAGAGAAATTTTTTTCATTATATTGGCGTTTACAGCGTTGGCAATGAATGTTTAGTAGACCATTTTTTGCACATTTAGCCCTTTAAAATCACTCGATTGTTTTTTTCAGGATGCTTATTGGAGAATTTCAGCTAAAATATGTGAGAAAAGTTTTGGATGATAATGAAAATGAGGAAATAAAAAAATAAAAATAAAATTACGTTGCATTTCTACGATGCAAACGTAAACATTATGATTTTTCGGGATTTTTACGGCCAATAAGAAAAATCTTGAGGATCGGAGGGACTTTGTATATCCGGTGACGTTGAAGTTTGCATCGCTGGAATGCAATGACGTTGCAGTTGGCCTCTTTGGAATGCAACGATATGTTTGTTATTTCTTCTTTTGATTATTATTCGAAACCTTTTTTTTGCAACTTGAGGTCGTGAATCGGTAATAAGAATGTCCAAAAACGCTCGAACGACTTTCATAGCTTAAATCGATCGAAGATAAATTTTACGAATGAAAAAGAATTCATTTTCGTTGCGTTCCAACGGATGCAGACTTCAATATCGTGGAATGCAATTAATTTTTTGCTCCAATTGCTTGAAGCTGTTTTTTTTCTCGGAACGAGGCTATGAAAATCGCGCTAACGGTTTTTACAGATCCTAATTGGAGGTGTACGAGTGTAAAATGACAGAAAAAAGTTGAATAATGATGATAATGAAACGGTACAAAAATTGGAAACGAAATTTCATTGCATTCGAATAATGCGAACATCTGCACCATCATTTCGGTAATATTTCCACCGTTTTTAAATATACATGCAATTATAGTTTCACAATAATTGATTTTCATTCTTTTCTCGCAACGATGTAACGAATATGACTCGATTTAATGCAACGATCTAACGAGAATCGATTTACGTCGATGTAAAATCGTGGTGAAATTTGCATCCTTCGATTGCAACGAAAATTCGTTTTTACATTTTTGTTTCCTTACTCGCATTATTGCGCCGAATATTTTTTTCGTAAATTCGGATCGGAAATCTCGAGATAAGAATCTTTAAAAATGATCGAGCGATTCTCTAACAAGGAACATCCCTCAGGTGTCCGCCTCCGATTTTGTTGAAACTCATATATGTGATAGAGCATCAAAAATTTTGAGACACGTATTTTTTTTTATCGGCGGAAAAACGGTTTTGAGGGGTGAAACGCACCCTCGAAAATGGGGATGTTTTTTCGTTTTTCGTCGATAACGTTTTAACGGTATGAGATATAAAAAAAATTCAAATTGCAACAATGTTTATTTTTTCATGTACTATACATTGGAGATGAGAACGATACCATTATCGACGAAAAACGAAAAACACCCCTATTTTCGAGGGCACGTTTCACCCCTTAAAACCGTTTTTCCGCCGATAAAAAAAAATACGTGTCGCTTACTTTTCGGTGCTTTATAACATATCCAAATTTCAACAAAATCGAAGGGTGTCACCTGAGGGATGTTCCTTGTAAGTCAAAACATGTAAAAAGAAATTTGAGAAGTTTAAAAATTCATTTTCACTGCGTTCCAACGATGCAACCTTAACCTCGCGAATATAAAATCGCCCCGGATTGAATATCTTTCTCACTTGCAACTAATTCGTATCGCGATAAAATGAAACGAAGTATATAGCAAGGAAATGCCACATAAGTATGGATTTTTCAAAGCAGCATATATATAGCAACGAAATACCATATAAGTATGGATTTTTCGAAACAGCATGTATATAGCAACAAAGTACCACATAAGTATGAATTTTTCGAAGCGGCATATATATATAGCAACGAAATACCACACGAAGATGGATTTTTCGAAGCAGCATTACAAGCGAGTACTCACAGCAGGTACGCCCTGGAAATTCCATAGTTCGATTGACCATACATGTCGAGCAAGACTTCCGCTCTGGGGATTGGCATTTTTTTTTCATGCCTTTACGTGCGTGCGCGCACGAGAAAAATAAATTCGACGGTATTTGCGCAATTTACGATTCTCCGCACAATGAGAACGTTAATCGCGAGACGTGGCTGCACTGGTGGGAGTAAAGAGAAGAGGGGCCGAGGGAAACGGGGCGTTTGACGATAATGCTGCTCATCACCACAAACTACAACCCTTTTATACTCTTGGCTATTTATCCCTGCGGTAGCCGAGACAAGAATTCCACGTGGCATGACCACGCGCACAAACCAGCGGTATCTACGATCGTGTCGATTGCTAGGTATCCATACACGATACTTGCATATATACGGGGTGTCCCATAGACTAGAACCAATCTCTGTTCCTGGTCTTGAAGTTTTGCTTCGTTGGAGCGTAACGAAAGTTCTGTTAAATTTTTTTCTCTATTTTTATTCAAATCTATATATTTTTTTATAAATTAAGATGGTGGATCTCTTAGGAGGATGAGAAAAATCGATGCAGTGATTTTCGTACCCTGAATCGGCGAAAATAAAACGAGAGCGATAGAAGAAAAGTGAACTTTCGTTCCATCGTTGTTGAAAATCGTTTCGACTTGACAAATGAAAATTTATTGAACCGAGATGATCATGAAGTTTGCAACGTTGCACGGTAACGAAAATGCTTTTTTTTTTTAAAAGGATTCCTCATTTTAATTATTTTACAATTTTTTGCGGATTAAAATTATAGATAATTAAATAGGCGATTAAAAAATAGATTTTCGATTTTCATAAGTATCCGAGATGGTCATGAAGTTTGCAACGTTGCACGGTAACGAAAATGCTTTTTTTTTTTAAAAGGATTCCTCATTTTAATTATTTTACAATTTTTTGCGGATTAAAATTATAGATAAATAAATAGGCGATTAAAAAATAGATTTTCGTAATGAACATTAGCCACAAGAAACTAGAGCAACTGAAAAATAATCATTTTATTCGCATTCCAACGATGCAAACTTCAATCTCACTATTGGAGTTCACATTGTTAGACTGCAGTGAAAACATATTTTCTTCGTATCGCCGATTTTTTTTCCCACATTCGGACTGTAACCAGATCTGTAACCAAAAACGGCAAAAAAAGATTTTGGATACCAATAACAATAAGAAAATGAGGAAGATCAAGAAGAATTTGCGTTGCATTGCAGCGATGCAAACTTCAGCACCATTATACCATTGGAGAGGCGACAAGTAACTGCGCTGAAATATGCATCGTTGGCATGCAACGGAAATCTTTGTTTATTTTTCATTGCTTTATTTTCACTATTATCTAAACTCTTTTTTTGCCCTTCTAGATTATAGGTACCTAATACTGATCTTGAAAAATATTTCATTGACATTGTAGTTCAGCAACCAAAATGTGGTAAAAATTGAGCAATACGATAAAAACGATTTCGTTGCATTCCAACGCAACAAGCTTCGATACCAAGACAAATTTATGCTAAAATTTTTTGCGAGTCGATTTTTCGTTGCTATCGTTGAATGGATAATTTGGCATGAGATTGCCCATGGAAGGAATTGCCTGAAGTATGTGTAGACGGCGCGGCGTGGTGTACTCGAAAGTCTATAGTTACGTATTTGCCCATATATATAGATATGAGAAGAGAACAGACGAGGGCAATGAAGTACTTGGTCCTTTATAATTTGTACCGCGGCGTCATCGCGCGCCTCAGTACTCGGAAAATGTGTACAGAGTAACTGGCTCCTTTTTCTCACCCCACCCCCTCTGACTCTCTCTCTCTCTCTCTCTCTCTCTTCCTGCCTCCCGTCGAACTTTTTTCCACAGGCGAGAGAAAAATCTCCGGAGCTCGAATGAGGAATCTTTTAATTAGTGATCTCGACGCTGATAGTTACGTGAGAATTGACAATGACAATTTCCCTGACGTCATTCTCCCTCCCTCCCGCTCTCCTCTCTACTTGCCTCAAATCTGAAAGAATACCAAAAAACTCCCCTTAATTTCCGAAAATCGCCCAACAAATCCTCAAACCCCACTACCGTCACTTCATCTTCGAATATTCTCTAGGATTTAAATATGTATCTACGAGTACAAAAAATCGAACAGTTTCCAATCTTCACATGGCATAGAAGTTTGCATGGTTGGAACGCAACGAAAACTCAGAACCCAAACGTTTTTTTTAAGCAAATTTCGGCTACGAAAAACACTTAAACGTATAAAGATTTTTTTGTCAGAAATCTGCAGCACGTATTTTCACCATAAGATTTCGGACGATGTAGAAAATGAAGACACGAAAAAATAAAAAAGAACTTTCGTTGCATTTCGACGATGCAAACTTCAACGTCGTATCTTCGCACTACTTTTTTTCATACGCCGTTTTTTTTCACCGAAAACCGGCATAGATCCGATATGAAATAACAAAACGATGAAAAAAAAAACAAAAAAAGACGAGTAAGATACGAAACAGCACAAAATAAAAAGAAGGAAGGAAGACACCAGAAGACTGAAGTCGCGAGACAGCGATCTCAACGCGACTGTCGCTAGTCGCCGAGGAGACAGGATGACAATTTTATCGTTCCCTTTCGATATCTTCGCCAGGCCACTTTTGCATCTGGACGCACCTCGTCCGGTTGCAAAGATTCCAACGGCAGTAAAACCGTCGTACGTAACTACATATACGCACCCAAACGCGAGGGCGCTGTTATTGTGTGTGTGTTTGTGTATGTGCATACACATATTTATTATAATCTAGATGAATGTACACTAAAATTAATTCCCGGATATTTTTGACGCATTAAATATTCTCGTCGACGTATAGTGGCCTATATACACGCTTATACGTGTGCATACGTATCGCTTCGTAGAAAGCATAAAAGCTCGCGCGTGTATGCATGTGCATGCATGGCTATACATTTATTCCGTGTGCATATACTTTCGCGGAAGATCCCTTGAATTACGCTTTCGACGCTGCTAGTCCTCGGACTCGCTCGTAACGTCGCGTAGACGATCCTTGAATTTAATGCCGCTGCTCTCAATATTCACGAAGGGTCCGCGGAAAAAGAGGCGCGAGAGGGAGAGAGTGCTTACGAAAGAAGGAAGACGAATGTTATTGAAGTTTGCTTCGTATGAATACAACGAAAAGCCGTATTCATCTTTTTATTTCACCATTTTTTTTGGCAAATTTCAATCGCAGATCTCCCAATGAGCACTTTGAGAAATGGTTGAACGATTTAGCTGGCTAAAATCTAGCAGAAATTTGAGAAAGTAAAAAAAAATAATTTTCTTTCTACTCCAACGATGCAAACTTCAATCTCAAGGAGAACGAAGCGAGCAGGATCGTGGTAGCTTATGGCCAAAGACGATTATCTTATCTGACGCATGAGTACAATGATGCTGTTGAAGTTTGGTCATTGAAACGTCATTGGAACGAAAAGTCACATTTTTGTTGTTACACTGAAGATTCTTCTACACATTTCAATGGCCCATTGCCAGATGAGTGCCAAAAATTATCGACGAATTTTGGTAGCTAGAATCAGCTGAAGGAAATTTGAGGAAGTGAAAAAATGTTCATTGCACTCCAACGATGCATCGTCCAATCTTGTTATACGAAGGGAGCGCTTCGATTTTGCATACGGATGTGCGATGCACATGCATTTGCATACGGATGCACATGCACTCGATATCTCGACCGTGTCATTCGTGAGGTATGACAAATAAAACCTGGCGTAGCGTAGAATTCATAGACTGTGTCTCCCTCGTGGAGATATATCGAGTTTGAACGATCACTTCCTGCCCACGAAGCGAATGGGATTGGTAATTGAAAAGGGGGGGAAGGGGGGGGGATAAATTTCTCGCGGTAAAAAGTGGCAGGTCTAGTTTGCAGTTGTATGTTGGAGTTATCGAGTCCATTTTTCGTCTTCTGTTTTAGGGTGATTTGGAAGAGTGAGGAGGTGTCGAGAATAGGGGAGAAAATTCTTGACGAGAGTGTACGCGGGTAGGGACTATTCCATTAGAGAAATGGTTATTCCATTAGGCGAGAGGATCACTATGCACGAGGATCGAGTTACGTCAGCCAGAACGATCCTGGATCAGGAGCCTCTTCGATGGAAATGGTATACGTGAGATAAACCTGAAGAATAAACAACCGGAGGAGAATCTCTCTCTCTCTCTCTCTCTCTCTCTGTCTGTCTCTCTCCTTATTCACTCTATATCGACTGATCTCGATAGTGGCGAATCACATACAGCCAGAGAGGATTTTACGAAACCGGCAATCTGAACTCGTTAAAAGATAGAAAGAGCAAGAGAGGGAGAGAGAGAGAGAGAGAGAGAGAGAAAGAGACTGCGTGGAGCGCAGCATCCGGCATGTTCTGCTGGATAAAAGTATCCAAGATTGGCTGGCTTTTCTTGATCATTTTCCTAAACTACCGATCCCAAGTGTTTTTTAACGCTTATCGCGGAGCTAGGAACGTCTCAATAATGATCTCGTAACACGCTGCGTCGAACTGTCCCGCGCGTAATTAATTGTCTATACGTGATCGCGACATTGAATATCTCCTCAAAGCTTATATTGAGGGGTGAGGTTACTGTGAAAATGGCAAAAAATCGTTCGTCGCTTAAGGCAACTCAAATTGAAGAGAAAGGTCCAACATATGGTGCAGGAATTGCAGATTGAGGGTATGATTACAACAATAGAATTGGTTGTAAAACTTTGAACGCGTTTTTCTCGAAACTATGGTTTTCAAAACGGTGTACACGATTGCTCGACATCTAACCAACGGATTAACTTGAAATTTGGTAAACTTATTCAGTGTAGTAGTAGTTTAGTCGTGACCGACGTTTTTCTTAACTTTTTTTCATTAGTTATTGACAGTAATGATAGCATTAATCCTCGAAAGATTGAAAAAAATATTCAAATTTTTTTTATCATTGAAACACGATAACAAAAAAAAGATCGGTCAAGTCTTAGCCAATATTATCTATTTTAAGGAAAAAAAAACTAGTTTGTTTTGTTTCGACCGGGTGGCCAAAATCAAGTACACCGTTGAGCCCCTTACGTTTAACGGTCTTCCACGAGATTTTTTAGAACGCCCTCAATTAATAATATATATTCCTGCAATTCGGCACACAACTCTGTAAATGTACATACTACTAAATTTCCAGATCATTTTTCAATCATCTTGCTTATTCCGTCAAAATTAGTTTTTTTTAATAACCCTGATTTTCGGGCCGCCACAGTAGCCTAACCCCTCAAAGGAACAGTCGAAATTTCAAACTCTCCCGTTTGTCTGCATTTTTACTATACTATAACTTTTATTATCAACGATTATGCACTTTTGACTTTAGGAACTTTTGGGCCACGTAGTAGATACTTCGAGAAGTGGCATTTTTTCCGATTTTTGAAAGTTAACAACGTTAAAAGGGGCCAGCGGAGCCACTTTGATTATTAGCGACGATAAGAGGAACCGGAACTCGGTACCGATCTCGGTAGGTTTGGACCTCAGTTCTTCGACATCCCGATCTCTGTCCATCACTTTGTTTTTCCTTGTCTCTAGCCATGCACTAAATTGACAACGCAGCCCAACATTCTTAGTCTGCAGGCTTCGAAGACGCCACAATATGGTGGAGAGATCAAAGATGACAGGATTGGTTGGTGATGATGGTTGTTTATTATTCTTTTCTATTCTTCTCTTGTGTCTGTATATGCAGTCTGCGCTGTGGCTTTCATTGATGGAACATGTGTGATAGGATCCTAAGTGATTAATCATCATATATCTATCTTACGACCATAGTTGGCTTACATTGTTTGTCGTTCCTGACTAGCGCGTGCTTCGATCGATGTTTAGCGACTCTAAGTGGTGAAGGTATGCGATGAAACTTTATTTACAGATGTCATGGTGACTGGGTGTATGCTAATGGGTTTTTCCCCTAACACTGACCTCTGAGGTCTTGGGACCTCGTGCTCAATTCGGGTTAGGTTATTGTCCAACGTTGCTAGTTTTTAAAGATACGCTGTGAAGTGATCTTTGGCTCTTTTATCAAAGCTCACCTCGTTCAGCATTTCATACAGTGCTTGCGTTGGGAAGTTTCTTAGCACTGACCGTTTATTATCAGTATTTTTTTGTAGGAGTGATAAAAGTTCCCTTTACGGGGTAGTCGAGGATCCACCGCTTCACAGAAGTTTGTTGCTTTTATTATAAATGAATAAAATTATCGTCAGTCACATTCCTTTCAAAGATGCATTTAATACGCATCAATACACAGCTACTTAAAACTGTGTTGGCGGTTACGCCAACACCTAACGTTCGATCGAGAGGTCCGAGATTTTTACGATGCGTTCTCTAGCAAGTGCCGATGCTCTCTGCCTCTTGACGCTTGGTCTCTGGCCCTCCAGCGCTTTCGTTCTTTGTTCCAAATCTCAATGTTTATGTTTTGGCTCAGTCCACGGGTCTCGCCGCCTCGCCGCCGACCCATACTCTCAGAAGTTGACTTCATTTCATAGGTCATGTCTAACTTGTTTGCATTCTTGTCACTCTACGATGGAAGTAGGCAACCTAATCGATTGTCGAGTATAGGTAGAATGCAAGCTCTGATGAGGTTGTGCTTTATATCGTCATATATCTTACTATTTCAGCCCCAAATTCCAGACAGCATATATGTTGTTTTGCGTGCTTGGTTTATTATGGATTTGGTATGGCGTGGCATGCTCAAAGTACAGCCCACGTCTATGGCTAGGTATCTCATACTGTCGCGCAATAGGATGTAAACATTGCCAATTCTGATCGTCCGTTGACGTTGTTCGTCTCCAACAATTATTGCCTAAATTTAATCAGCAATGCGCTAGAGGAGATGTCAGGTTTCAATTACCAAAAAATCACAGTGGTCATCTCGCGTACTTTTTTTTATCCAGTAGCGCAGTGCGCACGTAATATGCGGTACGTGTGCATCTTGTCGCTTTTCATCCTCGGAGGAGGATCCCTCCCCTCGTTTTCGTATGGAGCGCAGACGTGGTAAAGGCGTGTCGCTTAATTAAAACGTTCAGCTCGATCGCCATGAGCCGCGCTATCTTAATAGCTCGGCTGTTAACTTAAACCGGTACACATTCGGCACGATAAAACTCGTTTCCGGATATAACACTCCTCTACACATTGATATACGAATAGGCATACAGTTGATTTTTTCCAATCGATCAGCTATTCCCATAAACATCACAACGTGTCAGACAATTGTCCGCGTGCATTCCAAAAATAAATAAAAACTCAAAGAACCAAACGAACGAATAGCGACGAGAGTGATATGCCAATTAGAGAAATTAACCGGTATAATTAATTTTGCAGCGCGCCGGACTTTCCTTCCCCGTTCGTTTTTTGTAATCGGCCAAAATCAGAATTACGGAAATTTGAAGAAGAAAAAGCTGCCGGGTCTCGTTATTATCTCCTATTTTGCAAGTTCGGAAGCAATGCAATGAATCGTCGAAGCTGGCGCAGGTTTGTCTCGCATGATGAAAAGATGAGACATACCATTTGCGATAATGTTTAAGCTTCCATCGTTGGAATGTAACGATTTTTTTGTTATCGATTTTCTATTCCTTTATTTTTATCGTTGTCCAAAGCCTTTTTTTGCAAATTGAGGTCGTGAATATCTTGTAACAATACGTAGAGATGTTTTAGGGATTGTCAGTCCAAAAGGGCCGAAAACGAAATTTGAACAATTAAAAATAATTAATTTGCGTTGCGTTGCAACGCTACAAACTCCAACGTCATCATTTGCGGAGTGAACTCGACGCCACTTTTACTTTTTCGTGTGCAGTATCCGTAAACGAGGCGAAGGGAAAGAGCAATTGACGAACGGGGATCGTTTCAGCTCAGCCATATTTTTTTTTCAATGTACAAAATCTACATTGTATGTGCAAAATAAATAAATGAGCAATTAAATAAATAAATATATATATACATATATGCCTCCATATATAGTTAGGTGCGGACGTGCCACCCTCGAGTTTCACTCTGTAAAAGAACGAGAGGAGAGATCGGAAGGGAAATAAGAGAAAATACCTGCATGGCAATATGGCGTTGATGTTTGCATCGTTGAAACGCAACTACCTCTTTACTTTTATTTTCCTTATTTTTATTATTATAGAAGATTATTTTTTGTTGTGGATATATATTGTAGATCGCTAAATAAATATTGTGAAAAAAGGTCAACGGTGTTTCGTCCGCAAAATCCGCCAAAAGAAATTAAAGAAATTCCGAAATATTAATTTTCATTGCACTCGAACGATGTGAACTTCGATCTTATATGATAATTCACGTATCTCAGACAAAGTAACGATGCAATGCAACGAACCGAATCAACAAAGTTGCAGAATTCCAACATTTCCGTATATTCGTGTCGTTCTTGCAACACAGTCACCCTAGTCCAGGATTCCCCATGTATATATATACACACAGAGAGGGAGGGGAAGAGAGAGAGAGAGAGAGAGAGAGAGCGAGAGAGAGAGAGAGAGATTTACGCACATGCATAATAAACACTTTTAAATATATAACATTCTACTGTTAGTTATATAAATTATTTTATTTCCCGGTGCGGGAACCCTTTCGTAATATGGGCAAACCCAACGGCGAAGCTGCGAGAAGCCTCACGATTTATGGAGGAGATAAAATGAGGGTCACAAAAATTGTACGCGCGTCTTGACTCATCCGCTAAAGTATATATATTTTTTATTTTTTTTTCGTCAAGATATTTCGTATTTATTAATAAAGAACGAAAAGATAAACAAAACATTCATTGTACCTTGATTAATGTTTCTTTTTTCGACTTTTTTTTCTCATAAAGTAAGCATAAAGAATGGATAGTATCGGTTTCACGCAGGGAAGAGTTTTGGGAGTTTACGGAGTTGGGATGACAGCGAATCGTGCTCGTTATCCTGATGAGTGGCGCAACCGTGAGTAGCTTCCAAGTTATTGCCGCAAGCCTGATGGACCGAGTTGCCGTTACGTATATTTTTATTTGTATGAATGTGTACCGGGACGTAAACAGGTGGATGGGGAAGCAAATCCATAAAGGATGACCAATGGCTGTGGCGTTGCGATAAATCCAAGAAGCTCGGGCAAACGATCTCGGAGAGCTCGTTCGGGACTCAACGCACAAGCGAGATCGCTTACCAAGTACACATTGCGATGCGCCTCTCGAATCTTATTTCCGAGCGCGAATGAAACGATTCACCAGGCATTCGATAGGACAAACGTGATGATCTTATGGATGTATAGAAATATATGGAAATTGACGTAATTAAGTTATACGAGATTTAAAAGGATTTCGAGAAAAGTGGGACGACGTAATTTGTATTCGGATTCAATTAACTTGTCCGTATAATTTTTATTTGAATAATAATGATCGAACGCTGCTAAGAAATATCTCGTAATCCAGAGGCGAAATATACACGAAAAAAAACACAACGAAAAAGAAGAAAAAAATCGTTGGAATCCAAGGATGTAAGTTTCAGACCCATGACTTTTCTACACCGTAGATCTGTGCGACTCTCCTCGCTAATGGGGGGGGATTCTATCTCAAAGGACGTTAACATAGTGTATTTTGAATAAATACAAGGCCGTTTCAAAATCACCCGTGCAGAAATTGTGGTACGCATCCAATTGGGTTTCCATCCTTGTCCGTAGTTTCTGATAGGAATCCAATGGTCATTGCATTGGAATTCCCCGTTGGAATGCACATTCCAATATGAATTCTAAAGAATTCCCACATTATCGAACAGAATCCTCCGCGATTCTTGATGGATCCTTACGCATTCCGATGCGTTGAATTTGCTCAGCAAAATAAATAGATATACGAAATGAGTAGATCTTAAAAGCGTATAAATCTTATCTTAAGGATATTGAGTCCCAAATCGCAAATGATGATAAAATTCTGAAAATTTGGTATGTTTTTGTATAATGTATTTCAGAGGTCGTGTAAAAATTTCACGACAATTAGGAAGCTCGTTATTGAACAATTGACATTCACAAATTAAATGTCGTTTTATGGAAACTGATGTAACTTTGCAATAAGTTTTTTTTAACCTTTCAATTTTATAATATCTACAAGATACTGAAAGCAACGGAAACAAAACGAAGTTTATTGATAAATTTTTTTTAATTTCTTTTAAGAATTGTTCTTAACAAAATGTTAATTTTTTAATAACGAGCTTCCTAATCGTCGTGAAATTTTAACACGACCTCTTAAATACTTCATACAAAAACATACCAAATTTTCAGAATTTTCTTATCATTTTTTATTTCAACCCTTAAGGAGGTTGAAGTAATGATAATAGAATTCTGAAAATTTGGTACGTTTTTACACGAAGTATTCAGGAGGACGTGTTAAAATTTCATGACGATTAAGAAGCTATTTATTGAACAATTAACATTAACATGTTTCATAGGGACTCAACATCCTTAAGGAGGTACGATCATTACTACAAATCCATCTTTCGGATTTGAAATTTTTCTATGATTTTGAAGAGTACTTTCTGTGCTTATTGCCAAAATTTGAGCTAGTTTGACAGTTTAGTTTTTTTATTATTATTAAGACGGTCAACCGGAAGTGCGGTGATCGTGGTTTTTCTGCTCACGTATCCAAGTAACCCCGTTGAAAAACTGAAATTCGATAGATTAGATATAATAGATATTGTAAAAATAAGAAAATCAATCTTCACCGTGTAGTTAAAGCACTACATTACAAAAAAGTTTCAATTTCCGGTTGAAAATGGTCAGAACGACGAAGTAGCACCCACAGATTTAGTAACGTCGCAAGTAACAGCTGATGCGTTTGGTGAACATAACCCAGCTTTGTTTTGAAATTAGTTTGAACAGAAGCCGCCACAAAATATGCAAACAACAATTTATGGAGTTTTATCATTTATCACGTATCAATAATATGTACAATTATATTCTGCCTATCGTCTTAATTCCGCTGAGGTAATTCAAGCTTCTTTTAATAGGTTTCCGGATGATTTTTTTGCCTTTTTAGTCCGTTTTTATGGTGGATATGTTAATATTATTATTACGAAGATTACTACCGAGTCGTTGACAATCTAATTTTTCAATTTTTATCTGTTCACGTGCAATAAATTCATCATTTACCACGGCATTTGGCACACTATAATCGATAATACGAATAATCAACGCAAGTAAACATCAATCAGAGCAGCTGTGAGTAAAATAAATTTAGATTCTTTTTTGACCCCGTGGAAGTGATCGTACCTCCTTAAGAAGGTATAAATCGCTTAGAAAAGTATATATTAAGAATGGATTTGAATCTCATCATTGAATATCCACTGTAATCATCGTTTTTTATTCATTTCACTGCCCTTCGACGTGATATCACCACACACGTACACGCTCACGAAGCGTGCAGGTTATGTTTCAAGACGCCGAGTTTTTGTCCGTGACTTTTCACAGATTTTCGATTCGAATGTGGTAAGAATTCCAATCGGCGTTCATCAGGGAACAGTGCTGAATTCAACTGGGTCCCAATGCGGACTCCCTATGTACGATGTCCCTAAGAAATCCCTATAGACACGAGGGTGCATCTTGGGACTCCTCAATAAACTTATGCACGGGATCACAAAAGGATATTTGTTTTTGGCAGATCCAACAATTTCCGATTGAGAATTTCAAGTAAAAAATTCTCAAACGAGGTCAATCGGGAAAACGCGCGTAATCCATTTGGATTCCAATGTGGACTGCCTATCGAATCCCTATGGGGATGCGGTAGGATCTGGGGACACCCCAACTAATTTCTGCACGTTCAGTTCGAATAGGTATTCTCGAAGCTCCCGGTAAGCCAAGTGAGGTATTGAAGTTTGCATAATTGGAACGCCACGAAAGTTCTTTTTCACATTTTATTATGGGGTTGAAGTTTGCATCGTTACGATGCAACGAAAATGAATTCTTTTCAACCGTTCAAATCCATTTTTCGTCGTTTAGGCTATGAAAATCACTCAAACGTTTTTGTAATACATATTCGTACTAGACTGACGATCTTGATTGGCAAAGGAATGATTTTGGCTAATGCTAAAAATGAATAAATTAAAAATGAAACAAAATAATCATTGCAATCCAACAATGCAAACTTCAAGGTCATCTTTTATTTCTATAGTTGCATTATTATAGTACGTCTTTCCACGTGTATATATTTATTTTGTAGATCGCGGAATAAGTGTTTTAAAAGGTAGTTGAAAAATTTTGGTAGGCAGAATCTGCCAGATGAAATTAGAAGAATTCAGATATCTTGATTTTCATTACATTCCAACGATGCAAACTTCAACCTCGTAACTAATTGTAAGTGGCAGGGAATAAACAGAATGGGAGAATATGTGGCTTCCGAATGGAGGCCGTATTGAGGATCAGCATTGTGCCGACGTTTCGCAAACGTTACAGTCTGAATCATCAGGTTTGAAAGCTCCGTTAATGAAGATCTCGTGTCAGGTATTCCTAATATAGTTGCAGTCATCGTTCCAGATCACTGCACTAGCCAATCAGATGTTTTAATTGATCAGCTGGTCAATTGAAAAACCAAGAGGACGGTGTGCCAAATAGGATTGACGTGATATCCTCCGTCTCTGTTTAGATTGTGAAAGCCTTGAAACCAAAATAAAGTGAATGTTTGGCAAAATTGTGAAATACTATTTTGCGGGGTGCGATGATGGAAAGGTCCGGTACTTTCTTCCAGGCGGGAGCATTTTTACTTGCAGTCAGCCGCGGCAGGGTAACAGGCTAGGAATGCTGAACTCGCGGCTCGATAAACTCATCGAGCGTAAAAGAAGAGGAAGGCTGCGAGAGGGAGAACCATACTGGAGATATCACACGATTATTTATCGCATCGATTCGCAAGATCTACGACTGGCGGAGTTTCCTCGTGCCGCGTTCAAATCTACCAAAAAAAAAAGAAAGTGACATGAAGACCGCGAGAGCAAGAGAGAGAGAGAGAGAGAGAGAGAGAGAGAGAGAGAGAGAGATCAAGAGATCGGTTGGAAAGAGAAATATCGTGCAATTATTCGCTTACTGCGAGGCGACAAGAGTCGGAGAGATAAAATAAATGATCACTTATGGTCCTGTACTTCAGGGCTCTATGCTCGCCTGCCCCTCTCTCTCCCGCTCTTTCTCACAAGGTGTGAAGGAATGTTAGGAAGCAACACTCGTTCCCAGACGGAAATCTTTTCCCCTCACTTTTCCAAGTACCGAATAAATACTTTCTCGTAGCGTCGATCGTCTTTTTTTTGTTCCCTCTTCGATGTCTTTACAACACCGCGAGCCGCGGATGTGCCCGATATACCTTGCCGACACATTGGTAGCACACGGATACGGGGGCTCGAAAACTTTAACGCGGTCTTCGACGGCCTCGATCTTTTCTCGAATCGCTCAGGGAGTCCAGTCCGTAATGGCCTTTTCGAGGTCCTTTGGGGGACACGATGTTGGAACATCGATTGGACATATCGAAACGATCTCTGTCTCTCCTTGTCCGTCGCTCGCTCTCTCTTATTGAGAAGATAAGCTGTTCTTTTGGCTCAAAGATCGGCAGCTACTACGTGTCAGGTGTAGAAGTATGAAAGCGGAATTTAAAAAGAAAATTACACGTCGCTTGTTTGAAAATGATAACAACGAATGGAGACGGCTTTCCGAGTCACATTCAATTGATTCGCGAGTTCTTGTTGACTTTGAGTATCATCTTCATCAGATAAGGCTTGGAATTCGTTGTCTGCAAACTTTTTCGGCGGTTTCCCACGCTCTTTGTTTCTCACGCCAAAATCACCACTTGAATTTTTTGAACCACTGGTAATACTGTGTTTTACCAAGAGCATGTTCACCGTAAGCTTCGACAAGCATTCGATGCGATTCTGCAGCAGTTTTCTTCAAATGATAACAGAAAAACAATGCTGTCCGCAAATCGTAGTTCGTAGGCACAAAACTCGATATGTTTCAGGGCGGGGTAAAGTATTTAATTTTTTTTTTAATTTTTTAAATGAATGCATCATATATCAAGAATATTGTATTAAAATTTCAAGTCGATCGGAGCAAAATTGACGAAGTAATGACGAATGGGCCCGACAAGTTGACGATTTGCGAATTAGTAGAGCAGAGGAGCAAGCGGCGCACGATAGTAAAGAAGAAAGAGTTTTGCGTAGACAAACGCAAAAAGATGCTCTCGATCATCTTGATGGAAGCCTTTTGCTCTACGGACCTGGCATCGACGACTTTGAGTGAGTATAAGAAAATTATTGAGTTTTATTTTGAATTTCTAAAAATTCGAAGATAATTGAAAAATCTAAAAAAATTCATACGTATTCAGAAAAATGAACGAATCACGAAAAAAAATTGGGTTGCGGGGAAATTTGTTGACTAATTTTTTTTTTTTTCATCATTTTGTTAATAACATTTTGGAATTATTATTATGCAAAATTAATCTTTTGAGTACCTTTAATATGCATGAATTTTCTCAGATTTTTATGCAATCGAGAAGTGTTCTCAAACTTATGTGCAATGAGCGCTAAGCGACCAAACTCTTCTGCATTTTTCAAACCGTTTTTCTGAGACTTGTCATATTTGAAGTCCGTGTGCACGATAACTCAAAATCTACTGGACCAACCGCTTTGAAATTTTGCACAGTACTTCTTCACATAATTCACCAGGTATTGTCGAGAGCTTTTTTGTTTTTTTAAATAATTACTAATTTTTCAACAACAAATTAGCCGATTTTTTTTTAGCGAAAATCGGGTTTTTGGCTCCCAAGTGCTACGAAAAATCGAAAAAAAAAAAATCCTCCCGTCATTACCTGGAGAAACATCTCCTTTAACAAATGCATTTCGATTTTTTTGTTTCAGATGATTCTGTTGCGAGATATGGTGCACACCGCAAACCAACTTTTTTTCGAGGCGCCTCCGGCTTTAATTTTCACTCGCTCAATTTTGAATATTTTGCAATGCAAATTTAGGAGAATGCTGTTCAAATGTTACTTTATTATATGTAAATTTTTCAATAAACGATCACTATTCGTTACGCCGAAAAAAAATCTTAAACCATGCCTTTTTTTCGCCGAATTAACTTTACCCCGCCCTTAAGGTTATAGAAAAATATACCAGCGTAGGGAACTTGGGTTGTTGTGTGTTGAAAATCTTCGTAAGCTGTTAGAGGGAGATGATGGCGCTGCAGAAGCGGTCTTACGGTCCCTAAACTGATGGCTAGCAGCATCTACAGAGAAATTCCGGTTCCATACTTCTACACCTGGTACTTACCTTTAGGGTCATATAGTATGAAAGGGTTTGCATAAGGCGGGGATTTGAAAATATGATTTATTATTGCATATTTTTGTGGCATAGGGTTTTAACGTTAATTTGCAACAAATATTTTGAATGAATTCCAAATGTTGGGCGAATTGTGACGATTTTCTGTTCTTTTATGATGTTGAAGATTGCGTTGTTGGCACGCGACGAAAGTGAATTTTCCTTCCATTGCTCACTTTTTGGTCGATTTAGGTACCGAAAAACACCGGAACAGTTTTTCTTATCCTTATTAGAGATCCACGTCTTTAATGGATTGAAAAGTTATCAATTAAAATGAGAACGAAGATGTGAAAAAAATAAAAAGATCTTTCGTGGCATTCCAACGTTGCAAACTTCAACGATATTAATTTTTACCCTTTTTGCTTTTTCGTTTTTCACGAAACTGCTTTGTGAAATGGGTCGAAAGTTTGCATCGTTTGATTGGATTTTTTCCATTACCTTTTTTCAGGTACATTTGTGAACTGCAGAAATTCAAAGTTCAGAAAAGTTTGGTGGGCCAGTATCCACCCTGACTAAGAGGTTAAAAGTGAAGAAAAAATAATATTTCCGGCGCGGTAAAGACATTTTCATCTTTTTTACTAGCGTTATATATTTGTAGGGCCTACGAGGAAGCCACGGTGTGAGTCGTATCTCAAAATCGATTCGTGCGATTCATTGAATTCGGACAGAGTTTATAACATTTTTCACCGTATGCTGAGATGATGTTTTTATATGATCATCCTTCTCTTGATAGCAAACTATTAAAGTTGTTTTTTTCGTCGAAAATCGAACTATTTTACTACTACTTGCCATTTTCATAATTTTCAAAATTTTTTAAAAGTATTCAGTCATACGAACGTTTCATTACTATACTAAAAATACATTTTTCATTTCTATCTCAGATCATCCTAGTACTCAGAGCCGCTTACCATGATGAGCCATGCAGCACCCGTGGCACTTGGTTTAAGTAATAATAACCGTATTGTTCATCAATATTTCCCAATGAAAAAGAAAATTCAAACTTGAGAAGATTATGTATTAATTGTGTGTAAAATCTGGACTTTGTCATCCCAATACTTTGCCCAGAAAAAAATATTGAAAATCGAATTTCTTGGCCTCAACTCTACACTGAAAGTTTCGTGTGAAAGTTTCATTGGCTTTTGTCATTGACTTTTTTTTGTTATTTTGTTCTGGTAATGTGATTACGAGTATGTATTACACTATGTAGAAGACGGTTCGAGAGCCGCTAAATTTCATTAGCCAGACAAAGCGCAATGTAGAGGCATCTATATAGAGCGGGAGAGAGATAGTGGGAAAAGATGTAATATTGAAGGGAGGTGCGAGTGAAATCCGATTTATTAATTCTCATAACATTTCATGGACCTGGGTCAAGTCCTTTCGCCGCCCCGGAGCACAATTTAGGATATATAACTTCCGATCACTTTAAGACATCCAGCCTCGCCTCATCGCTAATGCATGAGAGACAACACCAATTAGTCGAAACTTGTTCAGCGTTGGTTCCTCATTTTTTCTTTATGCGCCAGCTGCTGCCGTTTATGCAAAGAAGTAAGCAATTTGACGCGTAGAGAAGCTCCGTGACGTTTCGGAGGACCCAGTGTAACGCAGTCCAATATGATACCGGAAGTGTATAATAGCTGAAGAACCGATCGATTTCTTACGACACACTGTCCGTTTACACAAACCTGAAACGGTCAATCGATTTTATAGCTCGTCCACGAAAATCAAAGTAAGGAGGCTCATGTTTTCGATTGTTCCGGCATCTGTACACACGTTTTAGAACCAACACAAATTGATCTTGGTATGAAATGATTTGAAAAATCATTCGAAGATGAAAAATATAATAGTTCCCCAAGCCAGCTCGACGGAAAGTACTCACTTTCTCCATTCCACATGAAGTACCATCCTCAACTGGTTTCGTATATATGGCAGAGTACGAACCGTCCATCTGCGGTTTGGCACACGCAAGGCTCGCACATATCAGCTCACCGTCACGTTCGTTCTGACTCTGTCCAAAGGATATGACAATTAGAACTTCAAACGCAACTGACCCATGCAAGTGTCACGAAGAAACTCATCAAAGAGACACTTACGTCGCAAGCTCCGGCGTAGCCTCGAGACTTACATTGATACCCGATGCCCCATTTGACAGTAAAATTAGCGTGCCTACACGTTACGGTAGTTAGAACCATGGTACACGCCAGCAGGTAATACGTGATGTGATACATTTTTCCTGAAACGTAATAAATAACCGTCCATTTGCACTAGATACAAATATTCCATCAGCTGAATTAAGGAACTGCAAACTTTTTGCAATTTTTTTGGACTTTATACTCGGAGATATTGTAGTGCCCTCGTTCTCTAGATGAAATACGTAATCACACTAATCACTACCTGTCTCATCATAGGCATTCAAACGTTTTTTCCCAATTTCTCCCAACAAAATACAATATAGTAAAAAAAAAGCTAACGCGGAGTCTGTCTTCACCTTTTTAATGTGAATTCATGCCGGAATGATTCATGCCGACGAGACCTCCATAAAGCTAGCAGAGCAAAGTTTCCAAAATGAATTTGTTTTGTACATAAATGTTGTGCTTTTTATGTACTAAATTTGCGATTAAAATTGCAGTTCTCTTATCGTTTAGAGAGTAATTAGAAATCAAAAGTGCTCTACTGGCTTATCGTCGAGCTAGCAGACCATCCACTAATGTTTGCCATATCCAAGAATAACACCACAAAATATTTATATGCTTTACAAATATCGAACAGCCAAAACCCTATTTTTTTTTTCAATTTTGCCAGATACAGACCGTCGAAAACCCTATAATAAGAGCAAGGAACATTTGTTTGATATTCCCCAATCAAATTACACACCACATTTATGTGCTTTTTATGCGCTCTCTGAATATCCAAGAGTCAAACCGCAAATACGAAAATTTCTCTAGATACCACCCCTAAAAGACCCAAGCTACCCTCCAATAAGAGCGAGGGCTATTTTTTCGATATCGCAAAATCAAATTATCCCACATTTATGTGCTCTTTGAATATCCGAGAGTCAAACGGCAAATACAAACATTCCTCCAGATACTATCCCCAAAAGAGTCGAGCTACCCGCCAATTCGAGTATAGGCTATTTTTCGATATTCTACACTCAAATAATTCCACACTTCTGTGCTTTTTAGGTACTAATTTGGTGCTGCAATTAAAATGTCTGTGCTCCTATCGTTTAGTGAGAAATAAGAAATCAAAAGTGCTCTACTGGCTTATCATCAAGCTAGCAGAGCACCTACTATTTTTTGCCCTCTCCAAGAATAAAACAACATTATATTCATATGCTTTACAAATATCGAAAAGCAAAATCCCAATTTTTCAAATTTCACCAGATATAGATTCTGCGAAACCCTCCACTAAGAGCATGGACAATTTTTTTTCTCATTCAGAAATCAAATTACGCCACGAGTATGTGCTTTTTATGCACTCTATGGATATCCGAGAGTCAAACAGCAAGTACTAAAATTTCTCCAGATAACACCTCTAGAAGACACAAGCTACTCTCCAATAATAGCGAGGGCTATTTTTCGATATCGCAAAATAAAAAACATCCACATTTATGTGCTTCTTTGAATATCCAAGAGTCAAATCACGAATACGAAAATTTCTCTAGATGCTATCCCTAAAAAACTCGAGCTACCCGCCAATATGAGCATGGGCTATTTTTTTTCGATATTGCAAAATCGAATTATTTCACATTTGTATGCTTTTTTGTGCTCTTTGAATATCCAAGAGTCAAAACACGAATATGAAAATTTCTCCAGATGCGATTCCTAAAAGACTCAAGCTTCCCGCCAATACGAGTATGGGTGATTTTTTTTATATTGCTCAATCAAATTATTCCACATTTGGGTTCTTTTTGTGTGCCTTATGAATACCCAACAGTCAAACCACAAATATGCGTAATCTCAGCGAACCACACCTAAAAACCCTAAGCTACTACCGAATAAGAGCATGAGCTGTTTTTTCGGTATCGCAAATTAAATTGTTTCACATTTAAGGGCGCATAAGAAGCACGTTAATGTGAAATAATTTAACTTTGCGATATCGGAAAAATTGCCCTCGATGTTTTTGAATCGTCGCTTGGGTCTTTTAGGGGTGGTATCTGGAGAAATTTTTCTTTTCGCGCTTTGACCTTTGGGTATCCAAAGAGCACAAAAAAAGTACATAAATGTAGAATAATTCGATTTTGTAATATTGAAAAAATAGCCCATGCTCGTATTGGCGGGTAGCTCGAATTTTTTTAAGGATGGTATCTGGAGAAATTTTTTTTTTTGCGTTTTGACTTTTAGATATTCAAAGAGCGCATAAAAGCACATAAATGTGGGGTTCTTCGATTTTCGTCATTGAAAAAATAACCCTCACTTTTATTTGAGGGCAGCTCGGGTCTTTTAGGAGTGCTATCTGAAGAAATTTCGTATTTACGGTTTGACTTCGACATTCAAGGAGCACATGAAAGCACATCAATGTGGTGCAATTCGATTCCAGAATATCGAAAAAATAGTCCATGCTCTCATTATTAGAATTTTCGAGGGTCTAAACTGGCGAAATTAAAAAAAAGGAGTGTGGCTGTTCGATATTTGTAAACCGTAAACACTATATGTGGTTTTACTCTTGAATATAGCAAAAAAAGTCGACTTCTGATTTGTTGTACATGTTTGGTGCATTTTGGAACATTTTCGTACAAATTAAATTCATTTTGGCGACTTTGCTCTGCTAGCTTTATGGAGGTGGCAAAGAGAGAAAAAAGAAAACACGAATAGGATCCCGGGGATACAAAAATGTTAAAAACAGGGGGGAAAACCAACCACGCGGCTACAAAACGTTAAATATACCGTTCGAAGATATCCAGTTTCAGCTCGATTGATATAGGCAACAACGAACACAACAAAAATCGGCAATCCCGAAGCTGAAGGCAATCTATGACAACTTCGTAAGCAGTGAAGGGCCTTACCTGCTAGATGCGTTGCACTACAATAATCGGGAACTATCGAATCGTGTGGAGCGTTAGCTGCGAGGAACGTGGCACTTCGGCAGAACTTTCAACAGTGAAGAGCGTTGCCAGTAATGAACGTCGCACTGCAGCCGAGAACAAAATATTGCAGAGCCATAGACTGCGAACCACGTCGCACTACGATAATCAAGAATTCTCAGATAGTGGAGAGCGTAGCCTGCAAACCACGTCGAACAACAATATCCGAGCATTCTCAAATAATGGAAAGCGTCACCAGCGAAAAACTGCGCACTACAATGATCGAGAATTCTTAGATAGTGGAGAGCGATACCTGCGCTGAACGTCGCACTACAGCAGAGAACAATATGGTGGAGACCGTCATCCGCGAGGAACGCGCACGCCGAGCAACTCGCCGCGGCATGCATAATTATCAGGGGTGGCGAAAGACAGAGAAAAAAAGAGAGATTTAGTCACCAAGAGGGGAAAAAATCCGGTACGGACGATCAGGCTACAACCTCAGGAAAAGTAAAGAAAACTTTGCTAAACTTGGTTGATGATGATACGCAACAACGAAAACGGGCTGTTCGATATATCGTGTAATAACAGATCGATAGACAAGAATAATGAAAAAAGCCTTCCGAAGGAGACCAAGCAAGAATTAACAACAGAAAATACTCTTTAGCAAAAAACTGTCTTCTACCAAAAACACCAGATCTTAATCACGAGATGAATACTGCAAAGATCCGGATAGCTATAAAAAAGACGCATCTCAAGTAGCGGACCAGTTACAAACTGGAAGCTACAGCTGCATCATTCGGAAAGGTCTGCCGATAATTTCAGAACATCGCGACACATTGGTTCAACAAAAATCTCAGATAGTCGAAAAGAGAAACGATGCTGGAAAAATATTAAGATGTCTACATTGCAGACGGTCTTTGATTAGATGGTTATTGATCATGCCAGGATTAAACATGCTAATTAAAAACTGAAAAGCATGTTTAATCCTAATATATATATATATATATATATATATATATATATATATATATATAATCAGTGTAGGTAGGGAAATAGCCAATGCTAAAGCGAGGAAGAGGCACTTCATCACTCGAGGGAGGAAAACTTCCGAATTCAACCAGGAACTGAGTTCGTTGCAGTGGACGTTTTTATAAGTTTTTTCCACCATTCCCTTTTCTAGACCATACATATCCATATATATGGTCTAGAAGAGAATACGATGCATTTGTAGCGACGTACGATACATAAGGACCCAGTGCAAAACGTGAAGCACGAGGAGACGGAGAGAGAAGAGAACTTACGTTGCGCAGCCACCAAGAGAAGGCTCGCCAATTACGAATAATGAGAGTAAATGGCGAGGTGTAATCTTCCCGTGCTCTCGCACCGTGTGCAGCTCGGAAGGAGTTAAATAGCGCCGTTACAAGTGAACAGCCTTATATATGTACGAGAGAAATCGAGAGCGAGGAGAGCGAGACAGAGGTACAGCAACATAGATCGAGCGAGCCAGAAAGAGAGAGAGATAAAGATAAAAGTTCATGATTTTTTTTTTCTTTAAACTCATCTTGTCCATCTCAAGTTCTTTTTTCTCATCCCTTTCGGGCCCAGCAAAGAGCAGAAGCTTCCACTCGTCTCGTCTAAATTACCGCAGCGAGTAACTTGTATGCAGAAATTACAAAAAAACGGGTAATCTCTGTTTTTTACTGTCCCAGCCCCTTACCCCCCCCCCCCTCTCGCTTTCTTTTTCTCTTGGATTCACTCTCGAGAATCGTTGGCTGAAAAACAAAACTTGACGAAGGATGTATGAAGGTGCCTGTAGAAATTTTGTATCGCGGCTCTCCATTAATGATCTCTCAGTACCTCTCCTCTCTTCTAGAGAGAGCAAGAGAGAGAGAGACAGAGAGAGAGAGAGAGAGGTTGAGAAAGCGCGTGACTATCGTGTCACGTTTTGCCACACACACAGACGTTTTTGTTCAATCTTCATCGATTTTGCAGCCTCCATTAAGTAGTAATACATTCACGAAGAAACTTTCAATACTAAGACCCTAAACGCATATACACCGTACCGGTCAAAAGTTTTCGATCACTTTGGATAAGTGCAAAATTATATTACAATAATATATTTCCTTTTATAGAGGTATACAGTATCTTCGTAAGATGAGAATCAAAACTATCTTAGTTTAATCTAATTGTGCAAAATTTTGTCTATATATGACTTTTAAAATTTTCTTTGTAAGATAAGAATCAAGAGTCTAATATATAATTTTGAAGACTATATATCTCTAATATAATTTTGCAATTATCCAAAGTGATCGAAAACTTTTAGCCGGTGCTGTGTGTATAAATTGCGAGAAGCCATCTTCGTTAGAGAAAAAATGTTTGCTGCGATCAACATCTCGCAAATCAACGTCCGACATGTACCCATGCAGAAACTTGTTGGGGAGTCCCCAGATCCTACCACAGCCCTATAGGAATTTGACAGGGATGCCACACGTAGGGAGTCCATATTGGAATCCAAATGGATTCCGCGCTGTTTTCCGTTTGACGTCGCTTGAGAATTTTTTATTTGAAATTCTCAACCGGAATTTGCTGAATCTCAAAAAAACAATATCCTTTCGTGATCCCGTGCACAAGTTTGTTGGGGAGTCCTAAGATGCATCCACATCTCTATAGGGATTTGTTAGGCACATCCCACATAGGGAGTACTCATTGGGATCCAATTGGATTCTGCACTGTTCTCCGATGGCCGCCGTTTAAGAATTCTCGCCACGTTCGAATCGAAAATATGTGAAGCGTCACGAGAAAAAAACTCGGCGTGTTGAAACGCAACCTGCACGCTCCACGAGCGTGTACGTGTGTGGTGGCATTATGTCAAAGTGCAGTAAAATAAATAACAAACTATTATTACAGTGGATTTACAGTTATGTAATTTAAATCGATTTTTAAGATATACTTTTTTAAGCAACTTATACTTTTTTAAGATAAGATTTATACTTTTCCAAGATTCACTCAATTTGTATATCTACATATTTTGTTTAGAGCATTCAACGTACAGAATGCGATGGGTTCCATCAAGAATCGTATCGGAATCTTTTTCTTAAGTCGGAAATTCTCCAGGATTCAAATGGAATTCATCAATGGGATTCCAGTAGGGATTCCTGATTAGAATCCAATGTGCGAACGTGACGTTTCGGTATTAGGCGAAGAAAAAAGTTCGTGGCGTTTTTCCCAATAGATGGCTTGGGAAAAACGCCACAAACTTTTCCCTTCGCCTAATATGATGCGTCTCAAGTTTGCATCGTTGGAATGCAACGGTAATTCTATTTGATATCCGTTTTTTCCCCATTTTTTGTCATCCAAAATATTTTTCGATCATGTTGAGTTGCAGGTTTTCAATCAGGATTAAAAAAAAGTTTATCGTAGCTTCGATTTGCCAAAAAAAATCCTGCAATGAGAAGACAAAGAATCGTTGCATCCCAACGATACAAACTTCAACGTCATTTGGTATAGGGCTCCAACGCGATGACCCATTGGATCCTTATCAGGAAGTAGGGACGAGAATGGGAATCCAATTGAATCCCCACAATTTCTCCACGAATAGATGCTAAAAGAATGGACCTTTCAAAAAAATTCCTCCGCGTCAAAAATGTCAGAATGTCGATGCGATGAAACATCAACCTATAAGAGACATCGCCAGCAGTGAAACGGAAAACGAGAGAGAAAAGAAATGACGGATTGCTTATGGACACATCACGGAGTTGGTTTGGGTTTGGGAACAAGTCTTATGCAAGGTGTCCTTTACATGCGCGGACCTAGTCACACATACACACACATGCATATAGAAAAGAGAGGAGAGAGAGAGAGAGAGAGAGAGAGAGAGAGAGGGAGAGAGAGAGAAAGAGAGAAAGCACGCGTCCATGTATGTGCACGTCGCTAGCGGAATTATCGAACGTTTAAGGCAGTCCCGCCCGAGTTAAAATTCTCTCGAGCAATGACATCCCGCGCTAAAACCGGCCACGAAAGGAAAAAGAGAGGAAAAAAAGAGCGAGCGACAGAGCGCGTGACAGAATGCCAACGTTTCGAACAATTGTAATTGTTATCGTCGAGTTAATAGTCCATGAGATCGGTAAACTTTATTTACACTCGCTTGAAACCCGTCTTACGCTTGCCGGTCGTACGCGCGTTCCCGACGAATAGTCTTTCGCGAGTCGATTCGAACGGGCGCGTTCGTGTCTCGCACCCTGGATCGGCAGAAGAAAAGTGTTATATACGAGAATCGAGAGGGTTCACTCTTGTTTCTTCTTCTTTTGTAGACATTCATACGCATACGTCTGTACGTCTATATATATATATTGATCCCGCGACTGTCAGAAATCGCTGAACGATCTCCGCAGAGATCTCTGACGTTCAATGAGAGTCGTAAATTTGTCGATTTCTCAAGAACAACAGTTTACGGGGCTCGAATGTTCTCTGATGTGGCGAACGATTCTTCCCGCGGTCCGCCCCCCCCCCCCCCCCCCCAAGTCTCTTCTTTCCTAAGGAGAAATAAACTTGTACAACGCACTGGGAGAAAAGTGCACCGAATGAATGGGCGGTTCTTTTTTTCGATTTCCTGCTAAATTCTCCCTGCCTCCTCGCCCCCCTCCGAGCAACGTCGTCGGCTTTATCTTCAATGTGAATTCCACTGAATTATCGTGGGACTTGAGCAAATACGGTGGAGCGATTTCTTTGATTTTTTTCCCCTTTTTTCTTCAGTGCGCTACTGCACTGGACGACTGTGTAGTCGTTATGTATCGAGCCATACGTGCGCGCAGACGGATAAGCCTCGAACGCGGACGGATTAGCGTAATCGACGTTAGCTGCACATACGATTCTCTTTTTCTTCGCATTTGCTGCACCGGCAAAGATCACGTTTTCGTGTAACGACCAGCGATCGAGCCATTTTGGAGGTTGGAGCGGTAGCCACAATCCAAGATAAAATTAAAAAAATATATATGTTATCGTCTAGTCTATACTGAGCTTTGACGATTTTTTTAGAAATTTTTTCACCACAAAACACCAGAGAAAAAAATCGTTCAATTTACGTATTTTACATGCGGTTAGATGGGCAAGACGTTCACGCTACGGGTGATGCAATTTTTTTTGGCTATTTAGGGCCAAGGTAAAATATTTCGAACAACGAATTAACGCAAAGTAAACCTTTGTGATCATTTGGAAAAAAAACTACCATGCCTATTGTAAACTATGTGTATTCAATAATGAACCATCAACGTTTGATGAAAAATTACAAATCTCGGCTGGTGAATGAAAAGAATTCTGCCAAACTCAATGTCCACGAAGTTGCCGTATTCCGGACAACACTTAATGTTAATTTATGGTAATAGTAAATGATCTCGTGACGTAAATAGGCATGATTATGAATAACTTAAAATTACATTCTGAGTTGTATAAAACATTTGCTGACGCAGTTTTCTCATAATAGCCGTCAATAATTTTATACTTTTTCGAGTTGGTAGTAACACAAAAGTTTTTTTGATCTGCGTAATAAAAATATGAAAAGGCATAATTTGGCGCTTTATATTATATATTTTATGAAAAATTAGTATCTAAAGAAAAAATCTGTACGTCGCATGTCTTTTTTTTTAATTCAGTGAAATAGAAATTCATAATCCTTCATTTGACTCTACTGGACCGCTCCAACCTCCTCAACGGATTACACCCGTGGCCGGAAAAAGATAGTGTTGACGTTTGCATGCATTGTTGGAACGCAACGAAAGTTCTTTTTCACATTTCAATTTTCTTATTTTTATCATTACCGAATATCTTTTTTGAAGTATCCAGATGGTAGATAACTAAATAAGTATCTTGAAAAGTGGCTGAGCACACAAAAATTGCTCAAATAATTTAAAGCAATTCTGAAATATTGCTTTTCGTTGCCTTCCAACGATGCAAACTTCAACCTCATGGAAAAATGAGGAATTTTCGTAAATTTTTTTTGGGAAAATGCGTGCAGGCTTTCAATTTATTTTTTCGTTTACATTGGAGGGTGTGGTTTTATCTGTCAGGTTCGGCAATCATGCTTGCAATAATTTTGAAATTGTTGTACCTTCGGTTTTGGGTTTGTAATAAATAAGAAACGGTTTTGTCAAAAGTATCTCTTCGCATATTTCCGTTCGATACATCTCTACGAATTAAAGGAACGGCTGATAGACGGAGGGTTAAGTATCTTTTTAAAATTGAAAAATATTTATAAATGTGGCAGATAAAATGGTTTGTGCAGAGCGCTGTTGGAGAAACGTCCTTCGCGATGCCCAGCGCTGCTTAGAAACGCGAATGATCCAAAATAAATAATCAAACGCATTGAGTTTTTGCGTGAAATAATCTAGTGGGCGCAGTCCGAAGTGAAAGTATCGATTTTCGGTGGAAACCCTCCCTATTATCGTTGAAAAAAAGCAATGCATAAAAAAATTCTTTTACAAGCACTGCTTTTCGATATGTAAAAGAAGCTTGTCAAATTTGAAGTTGATCGGTGTCATTTTGAGAAGAACGCGTTTCGAGTTCGCCGGTCCGCAAAAACCTACCTATAAACGCCCATAACTCCCACTACTGCAAACGGATCGACGTAACATTTTCAGAGAATATTCATGCTCTCGACGTATAGATCGTTGAAACACAACGAAGGATCTGTTTTATATTTTTATTTACTCCTCTTCGTTATTTAATAAAATCTTTTTTGCGCAATTATATAGTAGATTACTTAATAAGCAAATCAAAGAAATGTTTCAAGATTTTTGTAGCCAAGATTGGCCAAAAAAAAATAGTATTTAGAAAATGATAATTTTCGTTCCATTCGAACGACGCAAACTTCAACATCGTGAATACTTTTCATTTGTTATATCTAGAAAATCCGTCGTAAAACCCAAAAAACGATATTTTCCAAAATTTCAACCACCCGCTAGCTCGTTGATCCGCAGAATTTATGCAGTCTGTTTATTACGTCGAAGCAACGAAAATTAATTCTTTTTGATCGCGAATTTTTTTTTACGTCTTAGGTATTAAATATTTGGATAATGATAAAAATAAAGGAAGGAAAAATTAAAAAAAAAAAAGGTTGCATCGCATCGACGGCAACATGTCTTTTTCCACCACTTTTCGAACTCTCTTTCACTTCGAACGTTCCTTCTCACTCTACGATACATTTCACGTCCAAATGAGTTTTCCTCCTTCTCAAATAATACAAAAAAGCCTGAATTGGAATAGAGCGATAAACAAAACAAAAAAGGAAAAAAATAAACAAACGAAGGACCATCGTCGATGTATTTGAAAAAAAAAAGTAAAACAAAAAACCTCGTCTGTTTACCCAACAATTTTTTTCGGTGTCCGATTTGCCCTCTCCTCTTGGGGCCAAGATTTCGTAAATTTCGCTGTCGAGAGAAAGAATCGGCGTACTATACGAGGACCCAGCGGTCGGCCAGCGAGGAGATTTCTCTCTTGACCGTGCGCGCCCGCTCCCGGCGTGTATGGCTCGACCGTGGCGAACTTTACGATCGTGGAATAAATTATCGTCGCGCGAAGTACTCGGTTGCACACGCTTGCGTTACACGTTCAACTACCTATACATATATATATGTGTGTATATATATATATATATATATATATATATATATATATATATATATATATATATATATATGTATATGTATATGTATATGTATGTGTGTGTATATATATATGTGTATATATATATATATATCTATATATATATATGAGTGTACGTGTGTGGAAGTTCGTAGTTTGAAGACACCCGCGCGAAGTCTCGATCGTTCGTCGCTCCGAGCATTTTGCCTCTCGCGAAGGTCTTACCGACGAAGAAAGCTCCGAAGGCGCGATTTTTATAAGAGGAACGAAAGTCAAGAAAGAAATCGAGGAAGAGGAGGCGTTAGAGGCGAAGAAGAATAATGGGGAGAAAAAAAGGCGCGGTCGGACGAATTATCATATCGAGACTCGACGAGAGGATCTCCCTCTCTACTCGTGTCGTTCCTTTGCGAGAAGGGCTTTATCTGTGCTGTAATGCGATGCGTCCAGTATCGTCGTCACGAGACCCGCCACGACACAAACAACCAGCAACCATTCTTTGGATCACTGACGAGCGACGTTAAAAAAAAACGACTCGCGCATACAGGGTCCGAAAAAATAAAACCTAAACACAAAACGTGGCGACGAAAAGTCCAGCGATGTGAGTCATTGAAAGAAGTGGAAGATCCTTTGGGATCGATGCTCGAAGTTAGAGGCTCCGACAATCTTTTGGTTTTTTTTTTAATATCGCGATTGAATGTCCTTACCGGAAGATGATGTTGAAGTTTGCATCGTTGGAATGCAGCGAAAATTGTTATTATTCAATTGCTCGATTTTTTTGGCAAATCTTGGTACGAAAATCCCTTAATCATTATTGACGGGAAGTCACCACTGTGTCATTTTCGAAAAATCGTTTTTTTTTAAACACTTTTAAAAAATCCTTTGTAGCATAAAAATATGACGCATATTCGCTTATAGCTGACAAAACAGTTATGAAGTGGCTTTCGAGCTATTTTTGAGGCGCGTCTCCGCGCGTTGAAAAGCGCATTCGGCAATACCACGCCAGTAGACGCAGTTCTCGACGATCTAGTAGGCCGGTTACCTTTGGAGAAAAATTTATCGACTGAAAATAGTTTTGTTTTCTACCAAGAGGTGGCATTAGATTACGGGGGAAAAATCATCAGTTGTAGCGTCTATTAAGAGGGAATGATACCTTATCGCGGTCGGTATGGTAGAACGATTATAGATTCCCACGAATCTCTGAAACGGCTCTTCAGATCCCGTCGAAACTTTGCCAAACGACGTCAAATAGATAGATGAATGGCTCTCTTCTTCTCAAATTTTCTGATTTTGAGAAAAATAATGTAGATTGGCTTATGATAACCCAATCTGCATTTTTTTTCTCAAATTCGGAAAATTTGAGGAGAACACAGCCGTTCGTCTATCTATTTGACGTCGTTTGGCAAAGTTTCGACGGGATCTGAAGAGCCGTTTCAGAGATTCGTAGGAATCTATAATCGTTCTACCATACCGACCGCGATAAGGTATCATTCCCTCTTAAGGAGGTACGATCACTTCCACGGGGTCAAAAAAGAGTCTAAATTTATTTTACCCACAGCTGCTCTGATTGATGTTTACTTATGTTGATTATTCGTATTATTGATTATAGTGTGCCAAACGTTGTTGTAAATGATGAATTTATTGCACGTGAACAAATAAAAACTGAAAAAGTAGATTGTAAACGACTCGGTAGTAATCTTCGTAATAATATTAATGTAATAAAATTCAAGCCTATTAAAATAAGTTTGAAATACCTCAGCGGAATTAACACGAGAGGCAGAATATAATTATACACATTATTGATAAGTGACAAATGATAAAACTCCATAAATAGTTGTTTGCATATTTTGTGACGGCTTCTATTCAAACGAATTTCAAAACAAAGCTGCGTTATGTTCGCCAAACGCATCAGCTGTCACTCGCGACGTTGCTGAAATCGCTGCTGTGAAATCGGCACGCAGTTAGATCGCTTTAATCGTCAAGTACGAGCGCGTTTCTCGATTAATTGAAAATTGCAAAAAAATATATCACTTTTTATATGAAAATTATGGTAAAAAAAACGAACTTGGTTTTCAAACGAATCTCTATTTTTTTCCTTATTTTAAAATTTTCCTCCGTACGTGACTGCTAAGACTAAAATTCTTAGTTCCAGGATTACGTTTACGACAGTTCTACTACGGCGTTGGTCAACTGGTAGAAAGTCAAGGCAATATGAACGCTGCAATCTACAGAAATATATTGCAAGACCATATGCTCCCATCTGCAATTGAGAAAGAATACCGCGTGGTTTAATTTTTCACCACGATGTAACGACCCCAAATATGCTTCACGTCTTGTAAAAGATTTTCTTCGAAGACGAAAGGTACGCCTTCTCGACTGGCCCCCGCGATCACCGGACTTAAATCCGACTGACTATTGGTGGCAAGACCTGAAAGATTGTGTTGGAACAAAAAGTCACCCTCACAACGCGGAATTGTGGAATCATTTGCGATACGAGTGGGAAAACTTGCCACGAAAACGGATCGCACAATTAAGGGGTCTTCTCACTTCAAACGCTGAAAAAGGGCTATTTTCGTTAATTTTTTTGATATGTTTATATCATAGATATTGATATAAAAGTTGTTACACTTAATAAATACACTTTCGGAATACATTACAAAAATTTTATACGTCGCTCGCCAGGGGCAATCAGTGATTAACGGAAATCCAAAGTATCTCTTAAAAAGAAATCTGAGCTATATCTTCATTACGCCCGTATGTTGCTTACCAGAACCGAAAAAACAAAACTGACAAAAGTAGAGAATGCGGAAATTGGGCATACCATCGATAAGAGGAAGAATGCTTCGCGGTGAGGAGAACGAGATGGAGGGTGTACGTCAATTCAAGGAGCCCTGCTTTGTTGGCACAGCTTTGTACTGTTCGTATAGTGTGAATTGAGCGTGAAATCGAGATGAGAAAATATCCCGTGGCGTGTAATAAGGAGCTTTGCACAAAAAATGCCACAAAAAGGAAGAAAGCCTGGGATCGAAGTCTGGAGCGAAAAAATGTGTGTGTATATATATGTGTATATATATATATATATATATATATATGTATATGGATACACATATAAAAAGGAAATGAAGCGAAAAGAATTGTTTCCTCCTGCGGTCTCGTTGAGGGACGTTCGCGACCACCGTGCAACGACATTCATCGTGTACGCGAGAGGGCGCGCGCGCGCACCGCAGTGGTGAACAGAGCAGAAGAGTCAGCAAACAAGACCGCCTTGGTCACGCACGAGCGATCTCGATCTCGTCCGTGCGTCTCATCGATCGACATCGATCCGGATAGATCGATCTCTTTCTTTCTCTCTTTCTGTCTCTCTCTACTCTAGTCTAGCTTTCTTTTTCTGATCTTTTCCACTGCTATGCTTCTCCTATCCGTCCCATTTTCTCTCTCTCTCTCTCTCTCTCTCTCTCTCTCTCCCCCCCCCCCCTCTCTCCATTCTGTGACCGCAAGAATGTAAAGTCGTCAGACTTTTCACATTTTTCTTTAAATTCTGATATCACGTGGTTTTTCGTGACGACTGCGATATGACGATCCAAGAGAAAATGAACTGTCACCCACCAACTCACAATCAGCTGTTATCACGCAACTGGTAAAACAACCTCAAAGCATCGTTAAGGGGGGAGATACCTTATTTGGGCGAGGAAAATTTTTGCTGACTCATCATTTTTTAAAAGGATTTCACCATTTTTAAGACTTGGGGTATGTTTTATTACTACTTTTTGCAAAAAAAAATACTTTATATTCTAAAATTTCCAAAACATTTAGGGCCGCCCTTTAGACAATAAGGTTAAAAAGATTGATACCAACTTTGATTTTTTTTAATAGCATGTAACAGCCTAAAGTAGCACTAAAACATGCCTTAAGTCTTAAGAATAGTGAAGAAATCTTTCTTTAAAAAGAAAAATTCCGAATATCAGCAATTTTTTTCCTCGTCTAAAGGTATCTCCCCCCTTAACGGGAGATATTCACCTAGGAGCCGGAAAAAGGTCATTTTTGTGAATTTTTTCAAGGAAAACTATTTGAAATTTCGGATTGGGGTTTTAATTATCTAAAGGTATATACATTCAAAAATATGTTTAATTTTCTTTATTTAAAAATATCAAAAATATGCAAGGATATTGTATGATCCTTGAAGCGTCGTAAAAAAATCGGTACCCAAAATTTCTCGAAAACCAATTAACCGATTGCCTTGAGGTCCTTTGTGGTTATTCTATACACCATTATCTAGTACTTTTCATAGGATTTTTTTATCCGTTACTTAGTTTTTGTTTTATAGGCAAAATAATAACCAGTTTTTGGCCCAAAAATCACTATTTATGTTCAAACGTCCGCCATTTTGTCATAAATCGATATTTTCAAAATCGGCTATGACAAGCACTAGATAATGGTGTATAGAACAACCACAAAAAACCTCAAGGCATCGGTTCATTGGTTTTTGAGAAATTTTGCGTACCGATTTTTTTACGACGCTCCGAGGATCATACAATATCCTTGTATATTTTTAAATAAAGAAAATTAAACATATTTTTGACTGTATATACTTTTAGATAATTAAAACCTTAATCCGAAATATCAAATAATTTTCCTTGAAAAAGTTCACAAAATCGACCTTTTTTCCGGCTCTTAGGTGTATACCTGCCCTTAATTCGGGACACCCCGTACAATCGATTGCATCCGCGATTGTTCCGAGGGCCGGCTAGCACGAGGGGAAATTCGTTTCGCGGATATCCGGCACGTTCCTCGACGGATATCCTGCGCGAGACTCCGTGTCACCGAAGGAGGGGGGGGGGGACAAAGGAGCGGGAAAAATTAATGCCTCGATTAATTAAAAGAAAAAAAAACATGCGCTACAAGCAAAACACGAAATAACGTAAAAAATCGCGGAAAAAAAGAAGAAGCACCAACTACACGTTCCGGTTGCGCGTTGAAATTCATTGGTCTCGATTGAAATTGAATCGAAAGATCGATGCTACGTGTCGAAACGTTGACACTTTTCGATTTATCGTGTGCGCCAAGAGCCACGGTCGCAATAATATTGAAACACGGTACGAAATCAACCCCCTCCCACCTCGCCCCTTTTAAGGAGGAATATTAATTTCGTATACACGAATTTAGAGGAGTTGCTCACATTTATCTCTCCGGTCTTTTTGACACGTCGCGAGCGAGAGCGCTACGATAGCTGCGGGCGTAGCGACGCGGACGGCAAGCGGCGGAGGCGGAGGGGCATTCCCGCTAGAACCGGTCAGCCGTGAAGGACGGGCGATCCGCAAGACGGAGAGAGAAATGGCGCTACGCGCTGTTGGCCCGAACCTCGAAATTAAGACCCGCGAGCTCGGTTTATTTTTTCTTCTCCTCTCCTTTCGTCTCCTTTCCACTCGTGTTTTCCATGCTCTCGTTTCGCTTGTACGAATTTTTGTGTCTAAATCGCTGACTGCGAGATTCGAGTCGTGGCAAATCAAATTTCGACATTTCCGCATATGCATATGTTGAAACCACAAATTCGCAAAGTTATAAACAATAGTAATAACCATAACAACGACAGCAAGTAAAATATCAATTGTAATATTGGGCTGTGGGGTCGGTTGTTATTATAGTTATTGGATAATGACGATCTAATTATCAAGTATAATTATTATTTATCGATAATCATAATAATTGTTAATAAATATACTAACTATCAATAATAAGAATAATAATATTTATTATCAATCGTTAGCATATTTATTAATACTTATTTTTTAGTAAATAATAATAATTGTTATTGGTAACTATTATTTTTTCGTAATTAATAATTATTTCAGATAAATACTGTTTTTTGGTAATTATTAATTATTATCAATAATTCATTTTTAGTAATTAATAATAAGCATTATTATTAACTTATTAATAAGTTAGTAATTATTATTAACTTATTAATTATTATTAACATT
The DNA here is from genome assembly GCA_951751655.1 of Ophion costatus. NCBI lineage: Eukaryota > Metazoa > Arthropoda > Insecta > Hymenoptera > Ichneumonidae > Ophion > Ophion costatus. The sequence goes on along the minus strand of OX632365.1, from coordinate 23,230,258 downwards.
ATTATTAACTTATAAATTGTTATTAACTTATTAATAATAAGCATTAATAATAACAATTATTATTAATTATTATTTAACCGGACCGGCAAATAATCGGCAAATGTTTCTTGGCAATAAACATTATCTTATATCCGAATTAAAAATGACACGTTTTTGTTTAAATGAGCAAACGTGATACACGATCAGGAGAGGTGGCCAAAGTTTCGCTGTAGGTGAGCGTCGATCGTGGGGTTGTTGGTCGATCTAGACTGCGGAATTGGAGGATCGCCGCTTGAAAGCCGAGTATTATAAATCATGTCGAGTAATCGTATAAATCGTCGCAAGAGAGGGAGAGAAAGAGAGAGAGAGAGAGAGAGAGAGAGGGCGCGAGAGCGGCAGGAGGGAGAGATAACACGATATGGCAGCGATCGTGGCAAAGATCACAGATGGGCCTCTCTCTTCCTCTCCCGCTGTGTCTCCTTCTAACGTGCTTGCTCCTCTCAGGCTCGCGATCTCTCGGCGTATAATAAACGCGTGAGAGCAGAGCGCACGAGAGACCTGGAGGCCTCCTCCTCAGCATGTTCGATAACACCTCGTGCATATTCCCCCCCATATTACGTGCGCATCGACGGTATCCTGCGATAACTAAACAATATATATACGCACTCGCGCTCCTATCCCTTAAAGTTAAGTAGGAAAAACAATGAATGGCAGAAAAAGGGAGAAGAAAACAAGTGAAGAGATAATTGTAATGATAAAAATAACAGCATAAATGATAATAGTAAGCGATCGTAATAATGATAATAATGGAACGATAACATTAAAATGCACTTAGATCCAGGGTGTTCATTTTAGACGCGATAGGGTCCTTGTAGCCAGGAAACGACTGGAGAATTCGCCAGACACAGATACAGAAAGAGAGAGAACATCAATTTATTCGAGCTCTGGAGCTTTCGCATGGTGTTGAAGTTTGCAACGTTGGAACGCAACGAAAGTTCTTTTCTATAATTTATTTTCCATATTCCTATCATTCTGGTAGATCTTTTTTTTTATAGATTTATATTGTAAATTGCTAAACGAATATTTTGGAAAATTATTGAAGGATTTTCGTAGGCAAAATTCTTTGAAAGATATAAAAGAAATTCACAAATATTAACTTTCGTTGCGTTCCAACGATGCAAACTTCAATCTCATGTTTTCGCTCTCTAAGAGCACGGGTGCCGGAACTTACATCCCGACGCTTTGTAGAGGGTTTTCCAATAAGGGCGGGTAGATGTTGAAATGGAATAAAACAAGCGGTGTGTGAGGTATTAACGAAATAATTTTTTTATTTGAAAGGCCTACGTATGCCATTGTGTATGGAATATAACATCGTTCAAATGTCCGCCGCGGCTTCTCACGGTGGCACGGATCCGAGTGGTTCAATTTTCAATGACTCTGCCGCATAGATCGGTCATCATCGTTCTGTAGCGTTCGCCGTTGACGGTGACGGCCTCACCAACGTCGTTTTCAAAAAAGTACGGACCAATTACGCCGCCGGCCCAAAATCCCCACCGAGCGGTAACTTTTTGTGGATGCATTGCCACCTGGTGAACCTCGTGTGGATCGACGTCGTCCCATATACGGCAATTTTACTCGTTAACATAGCCATTCGTTCAAAAATGCACCTCGTCGCTAAAATGGGCGCAACGCCCACACCGTTTGCACTAACGAACACTCATTTTGATGATAAAGTTTTATCATTTGGACGTGCTGTACAATCGTGTAACGAGCCATGATGATTTGGCATCAGTGACTGAATAATAAACAACAGATTAGACAGACCCCACCAAAACAATATGGCCGCCAACATCTACCCGCGCCAATTGAAAAACCCTATACATGTACAAACTTGTACACTCATATGCTTGAGTGTATTTTACAGTTATGCGTAGCACTGCTTTAAAATGAAATCGCAATAATAATAATAATAATAATAGGTGACAAGTCGAAAGGAAACGCAGTCATGCTTCTACTCATACATGTCACTTAACAACTCGCGTCTCAATGCTTCTTTACAGCTCTTCTGACTCTTAAGGGGGGATTGTATTTTTTTTTCGCAAAATTTATCGCTTTTTGGGAATTTTTTTGTGAAGAAAGTATACAACGGAAAACTTGTGAAACTTGGCATATAGTTTTATTGATCTGTTTACTACATACAAAAAATTTTTTAAACAATTTCATAAAAAAATCCGCCTCCCACCCTCCTCGACGCACGATGGTCCTTTTTTGATGGTGTGCACGATTACAGCCTTCACGTTCATCCTGCAACAAAAACCCAAAAAGCATTTTACTTTAGACACATATAGCTATCGTTCGATGGAGGGAAAAAAAAAAAATTGACCATTTGGTGACGTTTTGAACTTGAAGTATCGATTTTTCGAAAAAAATTGATCGATTTTTTGTTATAAATAAAAAACTATTAAACGTATTGCTTTTGTGCTTCATCAAACGATAGCTATATGTGTCTAAAGTAAAATGCTTTTTGGGTTTTTGTTGCAGGATGAACGTGAAGGCTGTAATCGTGCACACCATCAAAAAAGGACCATCGCGCGTCGAGGGGGGTGGGAGGCGGATTTTTTGATGAAATTGTTTAAAAATTTTTTGTATGTAGTAAACAGATCAATAAAACTATATGCCAAGTTTCACAAGTTTTCCGTTGTATACTTTCTTCACAAAAAAATTCCCAAAAAGCGGTAAATTTTGCGAAAAAAAAGACAATCCCCCCTTAAGCGCTATTATTGTATAGTCTATCGCTTTCGACATACGACACGCGGTTGTGAGGAAGGACTTCTAAGTGGCCGTCGCAACTGTCGAGTGGGCGCACGTACTTTCCGCATAAAATAATGCAACAGATAAGCCGGCACTTCGTGTTCACACAATGCATATATGAATTTATGCGCTAACTTCTTACAATATTAGGACACGCTAACTTCTTACAATATTAGGTGATCCATTCGTCACACCGCAAATTAAATACAGTCCGACCTCTCAATAAGCTCTACGCTCACTGGCTCTCTCTGTCTCTCTCGCTCTTTACAGCATGCGAACCTCCCAATAAGCACGCTCGAACGAGTGTGAACTTTTTCACGTTAAGTAACTATGTATTCATCTCATTTTACTCATCTGAGCTCTCCTCGGTTGGGCGTGCTTATTGAGAGGTACACGCGCAAATTCACTCGAGCGTGACTCGAGCTCGGAGTAGTTTACCACGCCGGAGTTTGTGTTGGTATGTGGCGGCCCTCATTCTGCCAGCGGCTCTTACGCTGTATTCATACCATGAGAGTGTCCGCAATGACGAATGCGGTGACACCTAGGCATATGACAGAGTCGGACCACGGAAATCTTGTCCGGTCCCACTACAATTGACGGAAGTGGCATTTCATCGAGTTGCGTTACATAACGTGATAACCCAATCACAATCGCTTTGGTTTTAGCTGTGTTTAATTTAAGGGGTTACCCCCACTAGCGATTTCGAAAAAATCGATTTTTTATTGCATTTTTTTGAAGTATAAGTATCTGAGAATATGTCCTGAAAATTTCAAGTCGATCCGAACAAAATTGACTGAGATATGACGAGCGTTGAAAGAGAAGAATCCGTGAATTGAAGAACTGAAATTGAAACTTCAAACGCGTTTTTCTCAAAATGGCATTTCTGAAGTCGGTGACCAAGATTACTCGAACACTAATGAACCGATCTTCTTGAAACTTTGCAGGCTTATTTAATACATAAAAATGTAGTCTTTATTCGTTCGATTTTTTTCGTCAAAATCGAACCATTAACTTTGACTGTCCGCCATTTTGTGAAAAATGAATATTTTTTAAAATCCTTCGATTAAAGACTAGTTTATACTTATATTTGACTAAATCCATCCGCATTTTTTTTTCAGATGATCCACTTCGCCGCAATGTTGGTCACCGCAAACCGTGTATATAAAAACATTTTTTCCTTGACGGCCATTTGCCACTAAACAATGTAATACTTTTCAATAAAAAAATTACTGAAATTTCTTCAAGATGTGTTCTTTAAGATGGTATATTGATCGATTAAAAAAGTTTTGTAGTTTTCTTTAAAAAAAATCACGAAAAAAGCCTTTTTTTGCGCTACAAGTGGGGGTAACGCCTTAAGACGACTATTTTCTGCCCATCTACGAATTGCCACTACGTCTTGATGACATCAATGATTCCACTCAGGATTTCTGATCGCCGGAAAAGCAAATCAATTTTCAGATCGTCTGCGTAAATGCTGCACTTGCACTTTGTAACAGCTGTAGTAACATTGCCAGCGTAGATGGAGAATAGAAATGGACCAAGTATGGAGCCCTGTGGTACGCCCAACTGTGGTGGGGGAGGGGAGGGGAGGGGAGGGGAGAGAGAGAGAGAAAGAGAGAGAGAGAGATTGATTGATTATTTATTAACTATGCCTTCGCAAAGCCTTGAGGAAAATGGTGTACAATTTGAGAAAGAAAACAAAATAAAATTAAATAAATAAAAACAACAATATTGTTCTTATAATCAAAGACTATAAATAGGCTTTGAGTGCTTATGACTAAAGATGATTTTCTTAACCATATTTTAACTATTAATGTTAGTAGCTAACTAAATTAATTACTACATTACAGATTCGGAAGCTAACTAAATTAATAACTAAGTTACAGATTCAGAAGCATATGTCGAAAATACTCGATATAATTCAAAATTGGAAATTAACAAAACAAATGACAAATCATCGCTAAAAAGGTGACTGAAAAGGCGCTGAGTACATTCAGTGAGGACGAAGTAGTGATTTCAGGAGGAAATGAATGCCAAAAATATATCGCGTATGACAGGAAACATTTTCTGAAGGTCGAGGTTCTATGTGAGGGAATATGAAAAACGTTAAGAGAATGCAGGCGTTGAGGACGCCTCGATGCTCTAGATTCTAAGAAAAGTCCAGATAAATAACTAGGGGTGTTACCACTAAGAATATTATATACAAAGATACCAAGGAAGTATTGGCGCTCGCACTAACTGTAAAAGCCAACCAAGCTGTCTACGATAAAGAGTAATGTGTTCATCCCTACGTACATTGAAGACGGTGTTGAAGTTTGCAACGTTGGAACGCAACGAAAGTTTTTTTAATAATTTATTCTCCATATTCCTGTCATTCTGGTAGATCTTTTTTTTAAAGATTTATATTGTAGATTGTTAAACAAATATTTTGAAAAATGGTTGAAGGATTTTCGTAGGTAAAATTAACTGAAAGATACAAAAGAAGTTCAGAAATATTAACTTTCGTTGCGTTCCAACGATGCAAACTTCAATATCATGATTGAAGATGAATCTAATTGCACAGTTCACTAGCTACTGTAATTTCGTGTTCATTTCGCTGGTTAAGGGAGCTTTCCAGTGTGAAATTTTCAAAAAATCGATTTTTTTTGCTTTATCGAATAGTATACACTCTTCCGAATATTCCCTGAAATTTTCATGCCGAAATTCAGATTATTTCGGTTACTGTACAGCATTTCTTGGAAGAAGGCAACGGAGCGCTACAGCTACAGCGAAACTTTGAACGCGTTTTTCTCGAAACAGCATTTTTCAAAACGGTGTCCAACTTGGAGGGCAGAGTTTTAAAGCTATCGAGTTGAATTTTTTACACAATATTCTTAACGTCATTGTTTATCGTGCTATGGAAGCTTTTTTTTTTTTGACATCTTCCTATTTTTTTGTAAAAAAAACTGCCACAAAAAATGCTAAAATCGATACTTTTTGTTCAAACCGGCGCCATTTTTGCAAAAAAAAAAAAAAAAAGCCTCCATAGCACGAAAGCCAATTATATACCGATCAATAATCTTTTTGTGTTTTTTGTTTCAGATCAAAATTGTGACCCCCAACGTGGACACCACATCCAAGTGCATTTTCTGCAACAATTGTTTCATCATTTTTATAGATATTAATTAATAAATAAATCGATCTTTAAAAAATTGTTTTGTATTCTTCAATACCCAATTAATATACAAAAAAAACCAGACCGATTAGATTATTTTTTCTTTAAAAAAAAAAATCGTGAAAAACAGCGATTTTTCGGGCTGTCACACTGGAAAGCTTCCTTAAGTCATTGTAGGCGAGGAAGCAAGCGAGAGAGAGAGAGAGAGAGAGAGAGAGAGAGAGAGAGAGAGAGAGAGAGAGAGAGAGAAACGCGTACGCGAATACCCTCTCTCTCTATCTCTCCACTCTCCGACAAAAAAACGCAACGTACGCGCCGTTTACATCCACACTCGAGTACTATACGAGCGAAACAGAAGAACGCCCAAGCCCACACGAGGGCGAAACGCGCCCGCGAGAGACCGTGCACATCGCGTACGCAGGAATTTGCCCGTCCTCCATTTCGTTCGGGCAGCACGCACTGTACACGCGTCGAGCTTACGGGCTGTATGAAGCACGGTGGACATACGTGTAGCGTATATTCGGCGAGCAGCGAAGAAGTTGTCAAGATATTTACTCGAGCGCCGATCAGTCGGGCGAGTTTGACGGAATTGCACCGCGTACTAACCAAATTGACGATTGCAATCGCGAAAGTTCTTGTACGCCCGTTAATTGGACGGAAGAAACGGGACACTGGTGGCTTTGCGTTGGAAGGACAATTTCGCAAAGAGGAATACAGAAAGTTGATTTTCTTGGGATATTTTGTGTCTTAAGGAAACTAATAATAGTCATAGTTCCAATAATAACGATATAAAAATAATGATAGTTGTAGTATAATAACAATGATGACAATAGGTAAATAATAATAATAAAAGCGACAGTAATAATAATAATAATATGTGAATTGTACTAATAATAAAATTAAATACGATAACATTTTACGGGGGTGTTGGTAAAAATATTGGAATAGTTATCATTATCACTGTCATTATCATTATTATTAGTGTTGAAACTATTATTATTATATTTTATTATTCCGAGCTACGACAACAATTATTATTATCATATAATTTATAATAATTATTATTGATTGACGTATAACTAGTATTAAGGGGTAACACTAGGCCAGAAGTGAATTAACTGAAATTTGGTGAAACCTTTCAGACTTTAAGAGACTTATGATGTTGAGAAAAAACAATTTGGCGCCATTACTTTTGGGATTTTTTCGAAAATCTGGTTAAATTCTCATTACGCCAATAGAGCATCATATTTTCGGATCAAATTTTGGGCAAATCGTTGAAAAGTTTTGGATCTTGAGGCTAGAGATATTTTCAGAAACAATCGTGTTGAAGTTTTCATTTTTGTTTTTTCATTTTTGTTACTATCGCATTTTCTACTATTTGTTACTATCACATTTGTTACTATTTTTTGTTACTATCATTTGTTAGTATCACATTGTTACTATCACATTTGTTACTATTTTTTCATTTTTGTTACTATCACACAATTTTTTGCAGCTTTTAGTTATAAATTTTCAATAAGAGTTCTCAAAAATCTTTCAGTGACTTTCGTGGCCTAAATGTGTCAAAAAAATTCGGGTATTTTTTTAGTTCAATAACGTTTTAGATTTGAATACACAGTTTCATCAATGGAATACAATTAATAACAATAATAATATGAGTACCGTTGTCGCGAACTACCAGCATCGTTATTGTTACTAACTATTGTCGTTACGCGTCTAGCGCAATGCACGTACGACTCACCAGCGATTAGTCGTGCAGTCGCAAAGTTCATCACTTCTCGAATAATCCAGCTCGAGCACGAAAAAACATCTCCACAATAGCGGCGCTCGTGAACGATCGAAAGTCGCGAGTATAAAATATATCACACTGTCACTTCACTCGAACACTCATTCGTCAAAACTAATTGCACCACCGCGAAAACACGAAACAATGGCTGACAAACGTCGCGCTGCGTACACTTTATTGCGAAAACAAAAGGACAAACGTACGTCCGTTCGGTACGCCCGTTCAAACCCACACGAGTTAACTACGAGAGTCGTTCGCGGCGTCATCGCTTCGTTCGATCACTCGTCGAAATCACCGCGAGCTCCCGCTAAAAATTATCCACCTACGGCCGTGGTCGATCAACGATGATCACTCGAGAAACGTTTTTTTTTCTTTTTGCTACTCACTGGCTGCGAAGAACTGGGTCGGAGAACATGTCCGCGACGACGTATCGACGACGAACTGCACGCGGAACCGTCACTCTTTTTGACTATCGCACCCCCACCGTTGGCCGATTATCGTTTGGAACAATCGCCGCGAGAGCACTCTCGAAAAATCATCTCGAACTACGCAAGCTTGCCCGACCGCCCCCCCCCTTCGCTCTTTTTGACACTATTGAACACTATTTTTAGAAAGATACGCGAGAGGAATTGGGAAATGGGTAATGACGGTTGCGACGGAGTGGCAGAATAATTACGGTCTACCGAGAAGATAAAAACGATCGATCAATCATTCGACCGAAAGGACGACTCTGTTTATCTCCTTTGACCGAACAGTACGCCCGGGAGAAATTCTCATTGGGTATTTCGTCGACTATCTCGTGGTGGATGTTGTTTCGAATGATCAATCGAAACATATCACTGTGCACTGTCGTTCGTGTCGACGCGAACGTGCCGCGTTGTTTACAACGCGCTCGTGTTATCGTTGATGCTTTCGTAGATTTTTGGCGCGCGAACGAGAATGTTCGTTCGCGATGTTTCCAACGGTAGCGCGTTGTCGGTGGGAAAAACTGGACTACCTACGAAGTGAAATCGGGAGAGAGACGCGCATCGCTAAAAGACGGTTGCACCGGTACTGATGAACAAAACCGCGGCGAGGATCGGCGGTACCCCTCCAAGAGCGTGCGAGGGAGTCTCTTCGTACTCGCGGACCCCCTTCCTCGCTACACCTGCTTCGGGCCCCCTTTCTTCCTCTTTCTCATCCCCACCGGCGTCATTTTCGATCGAACAGCTCGAAATTCTCTTTCTCTTTGACTAGCATCGCTCTTATTTTTTTCGTCCTATATCTCGTTCGACCGATCGCGTACACTCGCCCCTGTTAATATTTTCTTTGCTCTCGGTGGTTGCGAAAATCACCGTAGTGGCGCGACAGTCGCGAAAGAACGCACACGCTAGAGACATTCGCGAAGAAAACTTGCAGGGAGTGTGGAATATTCTTTGATTGCAACGAACGGTAATTGTTCGAAAAAATGCACGTTTAAAAGAAAAATACCTTGTGGATTTTATATACGTAGAGGATCATTATTTCAGGTACTTGGGATTGAGGGCTACACCTAGTGGATGTTTTTGAAAATGTCGATTTTTGGTTTTCGACCGATTTCAAGTCGATCCGTTCGAAATCGAAGGTGTCGTGGGCGTTTATAGTTAGCTTCCGCGAACCGGCAAACTCAAAATGCGTATTTTTTCCAAAATTACTTTTTCAAAATCAGTAACTCAAAAATCACTGCACCGATCAACTTCAAATTTTACAAGCGTTGTTTTGCATAAAAAAGTAGTGCTTGAACGGAGGACCTTTTTTGTGCATAGTTTTTTTTATTCACAAAAAAGAGGGTTTTTTCACCGGAAACCGATACTTTCATTTCGGACGGCAGACCTATGTGAACTTGGCACCCGAGTATCTCCGATCTGAATTTTTTTTGGTGATTTCGGAAGGTTTTCGTTTGTAGTTGATTGTAGTAAACTTAATTTCGTTTGTAGTAGCGCAGAAAAAAAATTACGACCACCAAAAAAAACGGCATCCCCCGGAATAAAAATAAAAAACTTTTAGCAATTTATTTTCATTCAAAATCGTTTGTAGTTGATTGTAGTAAACTTTTTTTCGTTTGTAGTTGAAGGGTTTTTTTTATTTTCCAAAAAAACGGACTCCAAAAAATGAAACGACCTGTAACAATTTTTTGAGTGAATCCTTAATGCTAATTAACATATATCTGACATAAAAGATAAAAATTAAAACGAAGGCATTACGGAAATGCAATATTTCACGATTTATCTCAGCAGCTTATCCGTTGCATACACCGCAGAAGCAGGAAAACGATCTATCCTATCGTACGGTAGGATAGATCATTTGTAGTAGTAAACTAGATAACTACAAACGACGCCCGCCCTTCTAAAACGTTTGTAGTTGTTTGTAGTTCCGTCTTAATCGTTTGTAGTTGCAGAGAAAGTAACTACAGACGAGGAAATCACCTGTAAATGATTTTTCAATTATTTTAGGATATGTTGGATTGTAGTAGTAAACTAGGTAACTACAAACGACGGCAGCGGTTTTTAAACGTTTGTAGTAGTTCGTAGTTTCGTATTTATCGTTTGTAGTTGCAGAGAAAGTAACTAAAAACGATGAAATCACCTGAAAATTATGTTTTCACGATTTTTGAAAGAAATGTTCGGCTGTAGTAATGGAGTAAGTAACTACAACCGCTGCCCGCGCTTCTAAAACGTTTGTAGGTGTTCGCAGTTCCGTATTTATCGTTTGTAGTTATAGAGAAAGTAACTACAAACGAGCTAATCACCTGAAACTGATTTTTCCACGGATTTGGAAGGATATGTTCGTTTGTAGTAAAGGAGCAAGTAACTAAAAACGACGCGCGCGCTTCTAAAACGTTTGTAGTTGTTTGTAGTTCCGTATTTATCGTTTGTAGTAATAGAGAAAGTAACTACAAACGAGGAAATCACCTGACAATGATTTTTCCACGATTTTGGAAGGATATGTTCGTTTGGAATAATAAAGTAGGCTACTACAAACGACGCCCGCGATTGTAAATCGTTTGTAGTTGTTTGTAGTTCTGTATTTATCATTTGTAGTAGTACTACCAACGACGCCGGTGGTTTTAAAACGTTTGTAGTAGTTCGTAGTTTCGTATTTATCGTTTGTTATTGCAGAGAAAGTAACTACAAACGATAAAATCACCTGAAAATGATGTTTCCACGATTTTTGAAGGACTTGTTTGTTTGTAGTAATGGAGTAAGTAACTACAAACGACGCCAGTGCTTTTAAAACGCTTGTAGTTGTGTGTAGGTTCATATTTATCGTTTGTAGTTAGAGAAAAAGTGACTACAAACGAGGGAATGACGTGAAAATATTTATTCAGCAATGTGAGAAAGAAACTTTCGAATGTAGTAATAAAGTAAGTTACTACAAACGACGCACGCGCTTCTAAAACGTTTGTAGGTGTTCGTAGTTCCGTATTTATCGTTTGTAGTAACAGAGAAAGTAACTACAAACGAGGAAATCACCTGAAAATGATTTTTCCACGATTTTGGAAGGATATCTTCTTTTGGAGTAATAAATTAGGCTACTACAAACGACGCCCGCGATTCTAAATCGTTTGTAGTTGTTTGTAGTTCGGTATTTATCGTTTGTAGTGCTACTACAAACGACGCCGGTGGTTTTAAAACGGTTGTAGTAGTTCGTAGTTTCGTATTTATCGTTTGTAGTTGCAGAGAAAGTAACTACAAACGATAAAATCACCTGAAAATGATGTTTCCACGATTTTTGAAGGACTTGTTTGTTTGTGGTAATGGAGTAAGTAACTACAAACGACGCCAGTGCTTTTAAAACGCTTGTAGTTGTGCGTAGGTTCATATTTATCGTTTGTAGTTGGAGAAAAAGTGACTACAAACGAGGGAATGACGTGAAAATATTTTTTCACCAATGTGAGAAAGAAACGTTCGATTGTAGTAATAAAGTAAGTTACTACAACCGATGTACGCGCTTCTAAAACGTTTGTAGATATTTGTAGTTCCGTATTTATCGTATGTAGTAACAGAGAAAGTAACTACAAACGAGGAAATCACCTGAAACTGATTTTTCCACGGATTTGAAAGGATATGTTCGTTTGTAGTAAAGGAGCAAGTAACTACAAACGACGTCAGCGCTTCTAATACGTTTGTAGTTGTTTGTAGTTCCGGATTGATCGTTTGTAGTTGTAGAAAAAGTGACTACAAACGAGGGAATGACGTGAAAATATTTTTTCAGCAACGTGAGAAAGAAACGTTCGATTGTAGTAATAAAGTAGGTTACTACAAACGACGCACGAGCTTCTAAAACGTTTTTAGTTCTTTGTAGTTCCGTATTTATCGTTTGTAGTAACAGAGAAAGTAACTACAAACGAGGAAATCACCTGAAAATGATTTTTTCACGATTTTGGAAGGATATGTTCGTTTGGAGTAATACAGTAGGTTACGACAAACGACGCCCGCGATTCTCAATCGTTTGTAGTTGAACTACAAACAACTACAAACGATTTCGAATCCCGGGCTTCGCTTGTAGTAGCCTACTTTATTACTAAAAAAGAACATATCCTTCCAAAATCGTGGAAAATTCATTTTCAGGTGATTTCCTGATTTGTAATTGCTTTCTCTGTTACTACAAACGATAAATACGGAACTACGAGCAACTACAAACGTTTTAGAAGCGCGTACGTCGTTTGTAGTAGCGTACTTTATTACTACAATCGAACGTTGATTTTTCACACATTGATGAAAAAATATTTTAACGACATTCCCTCGTTTGTAGTCACTTTTTCTACAACTACAAACGATAAATACGGAACTACAAACAACTACAATCGTTTTAGAAGCGCCGACGTCGTTTGTAGTTACTTGCTCCTTTACTACAAACGAACATATCCTTCCAAATCCATGAAAAAATGAGTTTAATGTCATTTACTCGTTTGTAGTTACTTTCTCTATACTACAATCGATAAATACGGAACTACAAACCACTACAAACGTTTACAAGCGCGGGCATCGTTTGTAGTTACTCCATTACTACAAACGAACATTTCTTTCTCAAATTGCTGAAAATTATTTTCACGTGATTTTCTCGTTTGTCGGGACTTTCTCTGCAACTACAAACAATAAATATACGAAACTACACACAACTACAAACGTTTTAAAAACACTAGCATCGTTTGTAGTTACTTACTCCATTACTACAAACGAACATTTCCTTCAAAAATCGTGGAAACATCATTTTCAGGTGATTTCATCGTTTGTAGTTACTTTCTCTGCAACTACAAACGATAAATACGAAACTACGAACTACTACAAACGATTCGAAACCGCCGGCGTCGTTTGTAGTACTACTACAAACGATAAATACAGAACTACAAACAACTACCAACGATTTAGAATCGCGGGCGTCGTTTGTATTAGCCTACTTTATTACTCCAAACGAACATATCCTTCCAAAATCGTGGACAAATCATTTTCAGGTGATTTCCTCGTTTGTAGTTACTTTCTCTGTTACTACAAACGATAAATACGCAACTACAAACAACTACAAACGTTTTAGAAGCGCGTGCGTCGTTTGTAGTTACTTGCTCCTTTACTACAAACGAACATATCCTTCCAAATCCGTGGAAAAATCAGTTTCAGGTGATTAGCTCGTTTGTAGTTACTTTCTCTATAACTACAAACGATAAATACGGAACTGCGAACACCTACAAACGTTTTAGAAGCGCGGGCAGCGTTTGTAGTTACTTACTCCATTACTACAAACGAACATTTCCTTCAAAAATCGTGAAAACATAATTTTCAGGTGATTTCATCGTTTGTAGTTACTTTCTCTGCAACTGCAAACGATAAATACGAAACTACGAACTACTACAAACGTTTAAAAACCGCCGCCGTCGTTTGTAGTTACCTAGTTTACTACTACAATCCAACATATCCTAAAATAATTGAAAAATCATTTACAGGTGATTTCCTCGTCTGTAGTTACTTTCTCTGCAACTACAAACGATTAAGACGGAACTACAAACAACTACAAACGTTTTAGAAGGGCGGGCGTCGTTTGTAGTTATCTAGTTTACTACTACAAATGATCTATCCTACCGTACGATAGGATAGATCGTTTTCCTGCTTCTGCGGTGTATGCAACGGATAAGCTGCTGAGATAATCGTGAAATATTGCATTTCCGTAATGCCTTCGTTTTAATTTTTATCTTTTATGTCAGATATATGTTAATTAGCATTTAGGATTCACTCAAAAAATTGTTACAGGTCCTTTCATTTTTTGGAGTCCGTTTTTTTGGAAATTAAAAAAAACCCTTTAACTACAAACGAAAAAAAGTTTACTACAATCAACTACAAACGATTTTGAATGAAAATAAATTGCTAAAAGTTTTTTATTTTTATTCCGGGGGATACCGTTTTTTGTAATGGTCGTAATTTTTTTTCCGCGCTACTACAAACGAAATTAAGTTTACTACAATCAACTACAAACGAAAACCTTCCGAAATCACCAAAAAAAAATTCAGATCGGAGACACTCGGGTGCCAAGTTCACATAGGTGGACGGCGGCCATTTTTTCAAAAAGCAATATTTCATTGACTCTTCGTTCGAGTAGAGGAAGTCGGGGCAAGATGATAATGCTAAGGTCATCTTCAAATAAAACAATACATATATGAGTCAGTCAACTTTAATTATTTTTTAAACTAATCAACATTTATTAATATTTTAATTTTAGAAGCATACAAATTAGTCTTTCTGATTTATACCATACAATATATATTTTTAATTGAACCTTCATTTTTCCCATCTTAGCATGTATGCTGGGCAAGATGAAGCGCTGGGATAATGATGGAATGCGGCTTATTGGCATTTTTCGCATATAAAAGTGGTTTCATTCTCAATACCACCAATTTAATAAGCCAATTGTCCAAGTTCTGTAGGATTACTCCGAATAATCTTGCTTCCATATCAATTTGATAATTTGCAAGTTCTTCTTTTCCTGGTAGAAACACCGGTTGAAGAGGAACCAAATGCTTTACTAGTTTCATTCCACCCTTTCTAACGTAAATAGTGGTACGTTGTAAAATATTCCGCGTTTGCGATAGCTTGTATTCATCTTGCCCCATTAGACGGTTAACGAATTAACAAAAAATCACGCAATAACCTTGAACATTTCTGACAAACGTTTCTTATTATATTAATAATTAGTACTTTCATTGTGTTTACCTACCTGTCTCTAATCAATATCAGCAACTCAAATAAACTGAAACGATGTTACGACTTTACCAAAAATTACATCGTTTTGTCAAAAAATCGATATTGTTTTCTCACTCGAGGTGCATGCTTCCGCCACAGTTGATACTTTCACACTCATTCTTCTTTCCGGCCACGAGCTAGATGGAAACCGTTAAAAAAATAATTCGCATCTTGTCGTTCCAATTTGTGCCGATATTGGCGTTACGATCGCTGTGTGAACTTTCGCGCACGCGTGTTCGTTCGTATTTCCCCCATGGCCTCGTTTCTATCGCCCGTGGAGTTCGTTGTTAAAACCGGTAAAAAAAAGTTTGTCAACTGGCACCATCGCAGGTGACGCCGAAGCCGTGGATCCGAAATGCAGCGGCGACAAAACAATTCTCCCATTTACTAATATGCACACTATTGAAGTAAACATTTTCGGGCTTTGTGCGAAAAGGCGGTTATCGTGGACGGGATCACGCAGTACGAGCCTGTAAACACTCGAAAGGCGCGTCACCAATGGGCGACGGCTGACGACGAAGAACGACCAAAATGCCTCTGCAAGGGGTTCGGCGTTAATACAGTAGTCCATGTTGGACCGTTGACGAAAACGAATGATCGAACCGCATATTTTCTATCGACGCTTCATTGTTGCGCGTCGAAGTCATTAAGAGACGAGATACATACTTTTCACGAGTTCATTGGACATTCACCTTTAGAAAAAATATACATTAGTAAGAAGAATCCGTCAAATCGTTGCACTTCAAGACAAAAAACATTCTATTAACCCGAAGAAAGCTCAATAATCTGCCGTTTTGGAATGACGCATTAGAGCCATTATCCACGAAAGCGAAGATGAGCGGATCGATTCTACTGGTTGTTTTTTTCCATAGTTCCGCTTGTGTCCGCTTTGGTGGATGGCTCTCTGATACGTTTAGGCAAGGGAAAAATCTGCTGATTTTCATGATCTTTCCTTAAGGGAGCTTTCCAGTGTGACAGCCCGAAAAATCGCTGTTTTTCGCGATTTTTTTTTTTAAAGAAAAAATAATCTAATCGGTCTGGTTTTTTTTTGTATATTAATTGGGTATTGAAGAATACAAAACAATTTTTTAAAGATCGATTTATTTATTAATTAATATCTATAAAAATGATGAAACAATTGTTGCAGAAAATGCACTTGGATGTGGTGTCCACGTTGGGGGTCACAATTTTGATCTGAAACAAAAAACAAAAAGATTATTGATCGGTATATAATTGGCTTTCGTGCTATGGAGGCTTTTTTTTTTTTTGCAAAAATGGCGCCGGTTTGAACAAAAAGTATCGATTTTAGCATTTTTTTGGCAGTTTTTTTTTACAAAAAAATAGGAAGATGTCAAAAAAAAAAAAAGCTTCCATAGCACGATAAACAATGACGTTAAGAATATTGTGTAAAAAATTCAACTCGATAGCTTTAAAACTCTGCCCTCCAAGTTGGACACCGTTTTGAAAAATGCTGTTTCGAGAAAAACGCGTTCAAAGTTTCGCTGTAGCTGTAGCGCTCCGTTGCCTTCTTCCAAGAAATGCTGTACAGTAACCGAAATAATCTGAATTTCGGCATGAAAATTTCAGGGAATATTCGGAAGAGTGTATACTATTCGATAAAGCAAAAAAAAAAAATCGATTTTTTGAAAATTTCACACTGGAAAGCTCCCTTAAAGGAAAGTTTTCTTAACCATTTTTAAGACTTAGGGTATGTTTTATTACTACTTTTGGCTGTTACGTAGTATTTGTTTATTAACCTTTAAATAGGGTGGAGGTTCGGCACGATGTTCTAAAATGCATTTTCGAAACTGGCGTGACGCAAACTAAAAATAACTACTCGACTGATTCTGATGAAATTTGGTATAAATCATTCTAACCTTATTGTCTAAAACATTACCCTAAATGGTTGTGGAAAAGTATTTTTTTTTGCAAAATGTTGCCATTTTTTTCGGAAAATTCTATCTTTTTTTATCCGAAGTGCACCATTTAATCGATTTTTAACATTTTTCAGCTTTTCTTGGTTCATATTCTGCGTGTGAGTGTTAATAAAGGAACAATTTTCGTTGATTTTTTTTCAGATTAATCCTGCTGACGCTACGTGTCACGCCGTCTGATAACATCCGCCGCAACCCGTTTGAAAAACCGTGCCAGGCCTACGCCATTTTTAATGACTAATAAATAAATAAAAATACCATGTAACAGCTAAAAGTAGTAATAAAATATACCCTAAGTCTCAAAACGGTGAAGAAAGCATTCCTTTTTACAAAAATCATGAAAATCATGAATTTTTCCCTCGCCTAAAGGTATCTCCCCCTTCAACAAAAAAAAACACTATAGCGTCCTTTATATATCTGCAGGGTAGGCGATGAAAAAAAAACACCCTCGAACAAACTTTCCCTGCTCTTCGGTTCCCGTCATTTGTAAATTGACCACTTCTCGGCAGATCCAAATTTCTCGTACAGCTTTATCAAAACCATTTAATTGTATCCAAAGTAAAATTGCCAAGTATCAAAAGATGGAGGACAAAGTTGAAACCGAAGCATCGATCGATTCGGGTGAAAACGAGGCGCAAGATCCGGAGAATATGTTGTTTGCTCCCTTGAGGGCGTTGGACGAGGCGCTGGACCGAAGAGTTCGCGTAACGACATCGCGAATTCAGTTGCGCAGGAACGACCCGAGTTCGACGCAATTGGTGGTGATAGATGGCGCCACGGACGAGAGAACGCTCGAGATTCTGGAAGAGTCGGTATCCGACGTAAGATGTGGGGAGGGGGTTGGCGACAACGAGCCGAGTATCGGTTCGAAGTCGTCTCACGGTCGCCCGTCGTTAACGGCGAGGTCGCGCGAGTCGTCGGCCATATTGACGAGCGACGCGGTGAGCGAGCGCAGCGCCCCCGCCTCGACGAGTACGAGCGACTCCTTTTACTCGATACCGTCATGCGGCTCGAGTTTCGAGGGAATAATCGCGCCGGAGTCGTTGAGGACCGCGGAGGATGTGATAGCCGACCTGGAGCGCAACGGGCCCGCGGGTCTCGTTCACTTGAGCTCGCTGAGTGCCGCGATCGGCAAGCCGATTCGCGTCTGGTCGTCGGGCAACGAGAACAGCCGAAAAGTCGGTAGGACGCGATCGGGCGAACCGGTAGACATCGAGTATCACGAGCCCGGCCCCGGTGATCCGATGGGTCATTGGACTCTGAGGGGAAACGCGGAGCCCCGCGACGACGTTCAGGGCCAACTGAACGATTGTCTGTTCAGCGTCGTCGCCGATCAGATCGGACATTTGGCGCCCGAACTACGAGCGCGGACGATCGCGCGCATGCGCGAGAACGTTCGCTCATTGGCGCATCGCGCGGAAGATATCGCGAAGCGGGAAAAATGCGACCGGATATGCTTGCTCGTAGGTGGCGCTCGATACAACGGCCAGCGACCCCAAGACGCCGGAAAGATTATCGACGACTCCCAACGAGGTCGCTGTCATCCGTCCGGACTGCAGGGCCATCCACGCGGACACGCGTCACACCCCGAAGCCACCGGACCCACCGATAGCGTCGAGAATTACTCACGAGGCGGATGGAAAACCGGCTTCCTGTCGCGCGAGGATCAAGACGCCGTGGCTCATTTGGTACTAGAGACTAGCGAGGCGCAAAATGCCATGCAGGCACTGAACCGCGGCGCGACCAGCATAGCTCTCAAGCTAACACCCGGACAACTTCGACCTGGGGCCCTTCCCGAGGGCGCTGAATTTGTCGACGGCGCCCAGCGAGGCCCTCCGTCCAACATAAGAATGTTTGTCATGGTTTTAAGACACCACGTCGGACAAGAAAACAATCCCGAGGCCGACGTCATGGTCCATACATTCTATCCACAAGTTGGCAGATAATCACCTAATTCGATCGAAAAGGTGTCGCCGGAAATGGAAACTGAGGATCTGGCCCTTTTTCCGGCTACTGAGTCGCATGTCTTGCGTTGTCGGGGGATTTGACGAGCCAGGTTAATATTGTGATGACGTTGAAGTTTGCATCGCTGACATGCAGCGAAAGCTCTTTTTTATTGATGCATTTTCTCTATCTCCAATATCGCTTTCGGCAAATTTGAGTTGTAGATCTTTAATGAGGATATTGCAAAACGATTGGGAGATTTTGATAGTCCATGGTTTGCAAACAAAATGTGGTCTTCACTATGGAAACTTCAATATCACGAAGGACGAAATAAGCCTCTCAAGCTCGGATAGTTTCACATTTGGAAACAAAATTCTTCATAAACGAGGAACGTGTTTGAGAAGTAATAGTACTCCTAATTTTTAGGCAGCAGCGAGTGAAAATTACTCGATCTGCACTCGAAAGGATGCATACAATCCTAGTTCTCGGACTTTTCTGTGTACGAGAAAATACGAGATGTTTTATTTCCCGTAAAAAAAGCCCCTGTTCCACTAATAGAAGACAACGGATTACATCATTATAGTATTTTTATATGCCGATAATGGATGGGTATGGTCGGGAATACCAATAACTTTATTATCGTCGGTCGGAGTTTTCCCCTTATTTACATATGCATTTGTATGTGCCTATCTATTCATGCGCATATATATATATATATATACACGCTCAGGGTGAGGCACATAAAGTGTTACAGAGCAATAGCACTCAAACTATTGATCATATCCAAAAATGTTTCAGGCAAAAGTTTGTGTTCGACAAGACCGGCATACTGGACCACCCTATTTTTTTATCGGCAGAGTCAAGGTCAACACTTTTTAAAATGGAACCATGTATTTTTTTGCGCGACTAGAATGACTTTGTGCTGTAGGTCGCTGAATTCGTCTTAAAATCGGCAATGTCATCGAAAAAAGTACATGGTTTCATTTAAAAAAAGTGGAGTTGACCTTGACGTAGCTTCAGCGTCTCCACCGATAAAAAAATAGGGTGGTCCAGTATGACGACCTCCTCGAACACTGAAACTTTTGTCTGAAACATTTTTGGATATGATCAATAGTTTGAGTGCTATTGCTCTGTAACACTTTGTGTGCCTCACCCTGTATATACCGGGCAAGGCAACACTTAACAAGAGAAATACTTTCTAACCTATCAGCCTTAGGAGAAAACTTTTTCTGCAAAAGTTGAATAGTTTGAAGGGGGGACATTGAAATTTGTCTTTTATTGATTTTTTATACTAGATCGATTGTCTCGAAATTTGGTTGGCAAATGTATTTTTAGTTCCTCGATAAAATTATGAAAAAATGGTAGATCCATTTAAAAAATGGAGGTGACCTTGAAATCTTCGAAGGGCTCCCACCTGGATGAAGCTCGTAGCCACCACGCGATGAATCCCTTTGAAATATGCAACTTTCGTAAGAAACTATTTCTACTGCTAATAGTTGTCGCTTCACACGGTATTTGAACACACAGGAAAAGTTGAAAAGTATTCGGCTGAGGTAGTATAAGACCTCGTATTCGCTCATTGTTACCTCGGGCCGAGAACTTTTCCGCGTCCATTAATGTGTATGTGTACAGATATGTCCCATTTCGATCTTACACCTGATTCTTTTTGAAAAATACCGCTCCGATCAAGCATTGAGTATAATAAAACTTCAAGGTTCAAAGAGGGACGTTAAAAAATCGTATTTTGTCCATAACTCAAAATGGCGGCGTTAAGATGGCCGACGTTTTTTTAAACGGATTCATTAATTTTGTGCCCAAAACATTTATCAGTCCAAAACGAACAACTTTTGTAGGAAAAGTTTGTCGATAACGTTAATAATTTTAAGGTTAGAGTACCCTTTTTAGCTGCAGCGACGAGGCGCAGAGCCCAAACTCGAATCTCCACACACGCACACTTATACTAGAGACGTTGAAAAACTTGACCGTCTCGTGGTACATTCCGGATAGCGCTAAAATAGTAAAAAATTATATTCCAACCAAAAAATTATGAGCGTTATCAACAACCTTTTCCTACAAAAGTTAGCTTTGACCTGATTGATGTTTTGGTGAAAAATTCATTATCCCATTTGAGAAAAAACATGTGCGCCATCTTAACGTCGCCATTTTGAATTTTGGACCAACACAGATTTTTTAACGTCCCCCTTGGAAGCGTAAAACTTTTATTATACTCAATACTTGATCGGAGCAGTATTTTTCGAGATAAGCCAGGTGTAAGATTAAAATGGGTCACCCGGTGTATATATAAAGCACTCCAAATAAATTGCAATAGTGATTCACGGTTGTGAGCCTCCCGTTCCCTAGGAACCGTAAATTGTATGTGTATGTGTGTGTGTGTATATATATATATATATATATAATCATCTCGCACCGTGACCACAGCAGGTCAGAACCAATTTTTTCAAACTCGCTCTGCCAATCGTCGCTTCTCCGTCCGCTGATCTCGAATCTTGAGTTCTCGGCGTAAATTCTCCACCGCTACGTAACACGTCCACAATATCGTCAACATCCCCGTAGATCAGGTTTCCGAGATCCACGATTTTCTCCAGATCGCCTCGGCTGAAAGCAACACGGAAGGGCTTTGTCTGTAGGATTTCACCCAACGAGCTCGTGTAATCGTTGTAACAATGGACGCTGGTGTTCTTCGATAAACACGGCGTGACGCTCTTGAGTACGTTGAGCAATAAGAATTGCAAGTCTTTGTCACGATCGTTGGTCCTCATAACGGCGTTCAGAATTTCGCGAACTATCGATACGAGAATGACGACGCTCTCGATATCGTGACTGGTCAAATTTTCCGCTACGCCGTTGAGCCATGCGAGGAGACCGTAACTCCGCGAGAGGAGCAATCCAGCCCTTGGGATCTTCACCGTTGACTCGATAATTTGCAGTACGAGACGCTGAAAATGTAACGTGATTGAGAAATGAAGCATCCGGGGTGACTTCGCCAACGATGAGGACGACATTTGAGGGGTATTGTCTTGTACAGAGGGCTGGGAAAATACGGTTTTTTGCTCGAGGGGGAGATCCCTTTGGAAGACAAAGAAGAATGGCGCTAAAGTTCGTATCGTTGGAATGCAACGAAAATTCTTTCGGTTTTCTTCATTTCTTTATCTTTATTATCGAAAATCTTTTTTTGCAGGTTTTGGCTATAGATTTTCAACAAAGAATCCTCGAAAATGTTTCAGTCATTTGTGCCAGTGACGTTAGCAGAGCATTCGCCAGCAGATCAAAATTAAATGAAAGTTCTCTTCGCATGCAGTTGAGTTCCATAGTTCCTGATGGAATCGTAGATTAATCAGTAGGCCATTCAATCACAAAATTGTTGAGTCGACAGTTTAAACGCGAAGTGAAAACTACTTTTTCGTGAACCGCGTACAAGATAACGCAAAAACTATCTGGCCGGTCATTTTAAAGCTTTGCACACTTTCAGCACTCCCACCTCAAAAAAGAACGTACGTAAAATGGATGATAACAGAATGATCGAAGATGTACCTATCAACGACGTTGAAGTTTGCATCAATGGAAAGCAAAGAAATTTTACTTCGCTGTTTTATTTATTCACTTTATTAATAATCTAAAATCTTATTCCGCAAATTTAGGCGTTCGATTTCCGACGACGATCTTAAAAAACATTTGGGCGATACTCGTAGCCCAATGTTGCTAAAAAAAAGTTCGGGCCACTGAACTTTGATTGCGTTCCACCGATGCAAACTTCAACTCTGTATCTACTAAACTATGCATACATGGAATGTTTTATTGATCTCAATCGTCATCATAAAAAACCCAAAGTTACCTGCTTTGGCTGAACAAAAAAAAATAATTGGAAAACGACGTACCTTGGTTACAGAATCGGCCAAGACGCTCGTATAGAAGTCGAGCAACATTTTGAAGACGACGCACCTGAGGGCAACCTC
This sequence comes from Ophion costatus, assembly GCA_951751655.1. Lineage (NCBI taxonomy): Eukaryota > Metazoa > Arthropoda > Insecta > Hymenoptera > Ichneumonidae > Ophion > Ophion costatus. The sequence continues at coordinate 23,207,426 of OX632365.1, read as the reverse complement.
CATATCGAAGTAAGTCCTCATACCGTCCCTCATGACCTCAAGGATCCAATGTCTGTGTGTCCGATGCTCGACGTCCGAGCTGTGAAAGAGCTGCAGCAATTCCGGTATCGCGTTCAATTCCAGCGCGGGCTTGGCCATGAGAAACGTTTGAATCCGTGGATAAAGGGGATCCATGGGCTGGGTCGTGACGAGAGCGGCGCGAGCGAGAAAAGTCGAGGCGAGACAACTCGTGCGAACGTCCTTCAGGGAAGAATCCATATCGAGAATTCCATTGCGTAGCGCATCGAGAAAATGTATCCAGAGTCGTTTTTCCTTCGAACTGCGAGAGAGAGAGAGAGAGAGAGAGAGAAACGCCGGGGGTTAATTAATCCTGAGAATCGCTGCTGACGATATTTTCTACTTTTTGCCATTATGGCCGTAACGCCTTGCCTGGTCGCTTCCAGGTGAAAGTAGAAACGCGAAACGATGGTGTAAGCAGCGAGGCGAATTTCCGCGCAGGAGCTACCGGAAGCTGCGAATGCGAGTGCCAGAGCTCCGCTTTGCGTTACCTTGTGGCACGCCACGACGTTGTTGTCGGACAACAGGTAAGACAGAAGTGGCAAGTAAAACGAGGGGTCGTAAACTTTTCGAGCCTCGCAAAGTCCCAATGGCTGAAACAAAAACCAGTTTTGTAATTGGACCGAACAATGAATTCGCTTTTACAATCTCGTGGATGTTCATCCGTCCATCAATTGCGGCACGATAAAACGAAAATGCCACGAGGAAAAGAAACGCCCAAGTCCCTATTGGGGCATGAGGGGCAGCTGCTCTCCCTAGAGATTCGAAATAAATGTATATAAGGGTCTGAAATGTATACAATTCATATTCCCCCCGTTCTCTCTCTTCCATCTTACCCCCCGTGGACCATTGGCTGACGATACCCTTGCATTATGGCCTCATATACCGATTGAAAAAAAATGTATCGTTTACTTATTGGCTTAAGGCCTTAGGCCACAGTAACGGGCAAACAAATCGTGTCCGAATTTAACCATTTTTTTTCGTATGAAAAAGTGATTCGCTGCTAAAATTAATTGGACATCTATTTAGTATGAATATCAAGCGGTTAGAAAATATTTTTTTTTTCGATGTACAAAATGACCGACTGCTCGAAACTTCTCGAAACAACTTTTTCCAATTGGCGTGACGAATAACTTCAACAATTTTCACTCGATTTACTTCAAATTTAAAAGTTATGTTCCTAATTGCATTTCGCAGAGAAGTACGTACGGACTTTCTGATTAATCGAAAACTTTTCATTTTATGAGCAGTTATAACGAAATTTTTCACTGAAAATTCATTTCTTAAGTTCAAATACCTACAACTTTTGAATAAAACAATATTTTATTATTGTATTAATAACATTATTATTTGTAATATTTTTAATATTACAAATAATTCAAATTTAAGTTTAATATTTATTAGTTTCATTAAGTAATCAAATTTAAGTTTAATATTTATAATATTATTGTATTAATAAGAACATTGATAACTTTATTAATAACAATATTATTCTCTAGGTATTCTAATGTAGATTGACGAGAACTTTTGTTTTTTGTTCTAGGTCAAAAATTGTGGATGCTAAATGTCACGCCGCGGAGCGCCTAAAAAAAAGATAAAAGGAAATATTAGTAGTCGGCCATTTTGTACATCGAAAAAAGAGTATATTTTCTAACAGCTTGATATTCATACAAAATAGATGTGTAATTGATTTTATGAGTGATCCAGTTTTTCATACGAAAAAAAAATGGTTAAATCCGCACATGATTTTATACCCGTAACTGTGGCCAAGGCCGTAAAGCGGGATATACATTTAGACGGGAAACCTTAAGCAATTTTGAGGGATTTCTTAAACGAAGAAATAATTATTCTATATTTATCGAACTGTGGGTATACTTTTATAGTCTATTTAAGTATACGAAACATTTTTTTTAATTCATTTATCATAAAAATGGCGGAACTGTGGCGGTGTTGCAGTAAGGTTGTAGTTTAGCTTCCCCTAAACTTTGATTTGCAAGAAAATTCCATTTTTTTCAGTTGGAACATAAATCGTTTTCTTTTGACCGTAATTAAAATGAAAAAAATGCCATTTTGAGAGAATGGTACGCATTTATGAAAAAAATCAACAATTCACGTTTCGTTTCTGTAAATTTTGGAATGAAAAAGTTTTTTTTCTAATTAAAAAACAAAACAATTCTCGTTAAATAAAGGTAGCAGTATTATCAATATTCCACCAAGTTTCAACTCTATGGGCTTAATAGTTTTTGCGTAATCGTGCACTCCAATTTTAAATTGAAGTTAATTAAAAAACAAAACAATTTTCGTTAAATAAAGGTAGCAGTATTATCAATATTCCACCAAGTTTCAACTCTATCGGCTTAATAGTTTTTGAGTAATCGTGCACTCCAATTTCGTCAATGCAGTTTTGAGAAAAATGCGTTCGAAGTCCACGCCCTCTCCGAAACAGAGCGGCGAGGCACAGCGTTGACGGGCTGTTGCCTTTGAAGTTTAGCGTATTTCGCTTTGAAACTTTGGGAAAATATTCTACATATAAAGTTCTATCATTTGAAGAAAAACAAATAAATCGATTTTCGATCGTTGTAAATGTATATCCTGCCTTAAAAGATGAATAAGAATCCCAAGACTTATATGGTTGATATGTATAAACATCCTGAAAACCATATGGTCCGAAAAAAATTGTTTGAAAACTTTAAACACGTGTTTCTTGAAACCACGTTTTCAAAATCGGGCGGACTGGTAGTGCCTATAATTTTCAACCCATTGATTTCAAATTTCAACTGTAGCTTCTTAGATAGGTTTTCCAGCGAAATACACGCGATTTTCGCGATCCATCAACAATGACGGTATCTAGAAACAAATTGGAGTCGTTTTTTAAGTCGAAAATGCGTATTTTGTTTTCATCGTGATGCCGAATTTTCATAAATCAATGTTTTCTAATAATCGGGCGTACTTCGCTAGCAGAACTCATGTAAATTGGGCAAATATTTTATTTTTTGTTCTAGGTGCCCATGTACGTCTCCAACGAGTTCACCCGTGGAGGGCCTCAAATAAAAGTTTTTTTTTTCTATCGGCCACCGGGTCGACATTTTGTATTTTTTTTGGAAAATAAAAAATTGATCCGAGTACCTACAGATGTGTGAAATGAACCCTTCGAACGTCGTTTTGATTGTTACGTTAGTATTTCAAAAAAAAAAATCCAAGTCTTGTTTTCCGATCATCCATAGGTATATAAGACGTGAAGGACTTTTATTTTTTCAATGGTGTTGAAAGTATGGTAGATAGAACGTTGTCGAAATAAAAGCCAATTATCTTATTCACTTTTTCGGTAACCGCAAGCATTTTTTTGCAAGCACCAATTAATTGCTATTTTCCTAAGTTATTATGAATCTTCGAAACAAAAAGTTATGTGATCACAGAGGGCAGGGCGCCTGTCGTGACAGAAAATTGTAAAAAAATATGAATTTTGAACAAGAGCTCCATAAGCCGCTTGCTGAATATTAACACCAGGTGTAGAAGCATGAAACCGGATTTTTTTTGTAAAAATTACACGACTGTTGTTTGAAAATGATAAAAACGAATGGAGACGGCTTTCTACGTCACATTCAATTCATCTTCATCCAATAAGGCTTGCAATTCGTTGTCTGCGAACTTTTTCGGTGGTTTCCCACGCTCTTCGTTTCTCACGCCAAAGTCGCCACTTTTGAATTTTCTTTGAACCACTCAAAACACTGTGCTTTATCAAGAGCATGTTCACCGTAAGCTTCGACAAGCATTCGACGCGATTCTGCAGCAGTTTTTTTTTCAAATAACAGAAAACCAATGCTGCCCGCAAATCGTAGTTCGTAGGCACAAAACTCGACATGTTTAAGGTTATAGAAAAATATACCGATGTAGGAAAGTTGGGTTGTTGTGTGTTGAAAATCTTCGTCACTTGTTAGAGGGAGATGATGGCGCTGCAGAAGCGATCTTACGGTCCCTAAACTGATGGCTAGCACCATCTATAGGGAAATTCCGGTTTCATACGTCTACTGGTATATTCAGTACCAGGTAAATATTTTTCGACATCCTCAATAAAAATAAAAGAATCTCATGCACCGCAATTTCTAAAACTGTCATATGCGTCTTTTACTTTCAGTTCTCTGTGGACCGGAAAATGTTTTATCGTCTCTCTGATCATCTCGATGTTCAGGAGATCCAGGACTTGAGACGTGGAGGGTTGCCTCCAGAGCGCCGTGTCAGCTTCGCCTTTGACGCTGTAATGCGTCGCAGCAGCCTCGCCCCACAGATAAGGTTTGTACTCGTTCAGCTTTATTCCATTTGCTTCGTAATGTTGAAGAATCTGAGGGAAAATAGCAGAGATTGTACGAGTTCCGAGATCGCGATATATCGCTAGTTTGTGACCTTTCCTCACCAGCAAGACAAATTGATCACTTTCGCCAAGAGTCGCCTCGTAGGCCGCCAAGTAAAGTGGAATTTGGGCCGATGACATTGTGGAATGATTTTTACGAACGAGGACCCACAGTAGCTCCAGAAGATCTTCTGCAAAAAGAAGACACGGATGAATGAGTTGGTAAATAAAAATTAGTATTCGTTGGCTTGATAATAACAATGATCGAGATCATTCTTACCGACCTACATATACCTAGGTGGGTCAAAAAATGGCATTTTCCAAGAATATTTTTATTCATTTAAGCCCCTTGATAAATCCGAGATAATTACTTACTTTTAACGCTCTGCGAGCTTAGCATGAGATTGACAAACTCCGAGTGCGAAGTAGCCATCTCAAAGAGAGTCTTGACGTATTCGTGCTCGCTTCCATCCTTGTAGGCAACGTCGCAAACACTGACGAGTGTCCTGAGCAACGAAACATGCTTTTTATTCTCCTTCGAAGTTTTCAATCCGAGCTTCAGTGAGAATCTCGTAAATTGGGGCCAGGAATAATTTTTGCTCAATTCCTCGGATATGAAGTCGCTGTTTTTCAATTTTATCGAGTCTATCGTATCTCTGAGGCTCTGGCACAGAGTCTCGAGTTTTTCCTCGTTCTTGGAATCTTTCTTCATCGTCGATACCGTTATCCGTATGAGAACCTGAACCAACTGCGTCAGCGGCTCCTCCAGATCGTTCTCCAGCTTCGATCTTTTTTTGAACAGACTTTCGACGAGTCTCACGTAACTCAGATCAACGTTGTCCAATTTCTCACCGTTCGTCAGGACTGTCTCGCACGCCCTTTTGCAGTCTTCGAGTTCTGTGGAAAACGAAAGAGCAGTTAAACTCCACAACGAAGACGTTTAGATCGCAAATCCTTGTGAAATGTTGGGCATGTCCGCAATTTATGGTGAACGTGCCAAAAATTGTTTTATGGAGTTTTGGGTAACTCGCCGAAACAAGAGTCTAAGAGAAAAGCCGTCGCTCTTGTGTCCCTCGCTGGCCAGTTTTTGTCGGTCGCTGGCTCGGCGAAATATCGTACGATGTCGTCCTTGTAGTGATCGTGGATTTTCTTCAAAAAACTTTGACTCCACGGGTAAGACAGTCGGCTTGCTACGACAGAGAGAATCAAGTCGATTTCGGCGAGGATTTCCGTATCGTTCGAGACGAGTTGAACGAAGAGTGGAATATATCGATCGTTTCGGCTAACGAGGAAAGACAGAAGATTGACGGTCGTCGAACTTTTTGGCCGTTTCAGCAAGCAATTGAATGCATCTGGAATAAAGAAAATGATTAACGTTAAGGAGATAGGCTCGCATTAACGGGCTTTATCTAGGTGTGTCCAACAATGGCCATTTTCCATAAATATTTTTTACAAATTTTGTTTCAGATAATATTTACGGCCACAACCGTGTACACCGTGAGGACTCCTTTTTTCGAAGACATTTTCAACCGTTAAAAAAATGTAAAAAAAATAAAAATAAACGTTAAAAAAATTATTTTCTATCCTTCATGAGTGCTATGATTTGACATTAAAAAATTATACTGATTAGCGTATTTTAACCGGCGAAAAAAAAAATCGCGAAAATCTTCAATTTTTCGACCCGTTACACCGTGATTATCCCTTAAAGGTCGTTGACGATCTCACTTTATAAAATCGATCTTCATTTCTTAATAGTTACGTAGAACTGACGACTTTTTAAAATAGATTTTGTTTGGATTTGTTTGAATGATTTAAAAAATCGACGATCGTCAACGACTCGTATTTACTGTTAACTTGAATAACCCATTTGGTTTTTAAATTTTATTTTCTGTCGGCGGCCATGTTTTTGTTGTTTTTCCGTGTTATTGATTTTTTTAAGGCTCAATATATGTGCCTTTGTGTTAAAAAAAACGCGTTTCTTTTTCAACAACCGTTTCCTAGAAAAAATATCGGCATTCGGCCATTTTTTTCCGGGTCTCTAGATAGATGTAGCCCCTTAAAGTGAGAAGAACTATCGAAGCACCTTGTTGTTACGAAATAAAACTCACGGCCATCAATGTCGGCAATATTTTGAGGATGTCTCTCCAGATATCCCTGCAAATTCTTCTCCCACGAGTCCATTCGTACTCCGCGTTGAACCTTCAATTGAATCAAGTAAGAAACAATTTTTTTCACAACAATTGTATCTACGGTTGAGTCCGTCGGGAAATTATTTTTCCGTTCCGTCAGAAGCCCGATGAATTTCGGCACGAGATTTCCCCAGATCGAGAGCTCGTTCTTATCGGCGAGAAAGCACGACTTTGGCAATTCCACGATAGTCCTCAACGCGTCGACGATGTCTTTGCTCGTGGGTCGAAGAATTTCCGCAAATTCCATCGGGAACAGCGAATTCTTCACGTTTTTCCCGTTTTTGCACTCTTTCGCAGCCAGCCTCAATTGTGCGACGAATTTGTTCTTGAAAGGCAGAAAGAGAGCTGAAATGGCGTCGTCCGCTAAGTCAAGATCAACGACAGTTTGAAAAACATCGAGTAGCCCAGCCGTGACGATGTTTTCAACGACGTTCTTCGACTTGCAAAACGGGGAAAAATATTGAAGCACGATAGGATGCGTGAAAACAACGCGTGAGCATTGCTCGATCGGATTACGATCGAGATCGTTCAAATCCTTCGCTACGTGCATGAGCGCGATGATGCACAATTTGTGAGAGCCGAATCGCTCCTCGGACAGTTCTCCTCTCTGCATGAATTGCGTCGCGTAAAAAAGCGTCATCCTCAGCAATATCGTAACTTCGTACATTCCGAGATCGTGACGCAGACTTATTTTCTTTCCTCGATACTCAAAGTCGACGGTTCTCGAACCTTGGAAAATTTGGTCAAGCTCGATGGACTCGCTGTTCAACAAAGCTTTACTCAACTTGCCGACGACGCTCGTGGCGAAGCTCCTTTTCAAGCTCGTCGGTTTCTCGTCCGGCAGCCAACTCGTCAGGTATTTGTTGGCCGGAAAGTCTTCGACGTCTCGCGCCATCTGGACGAGAGTTCCCGGACTCACCTGGCAATGCAACGTCAGGCTTGTCACGTAGGACAGATACTTGGCGTTCGTTCCGTCCGGATTTTTCTTCAGGCTCTCGATCGCGCTGCACAATATCGGCGACACGAGCGTCATCGGCGCGACGTTCGTCGCCCTCGCGAAAGCGTCTTTCGCATCCTCCTCGTAGAGTTCGCTAAAAATGTCGTCCAATCTTCCGGCGCTGAGAATTTGTTCACCGGCCGATTCTTCGGCCTCTGCCACGAGATCGAGGTACTTGTCGGTCCTCTTTATCGCCTTCTGAACGATCTTTATGAGCCAATTTGCCACTTTGATCTTTTCCTCGGAGCGTTCGAGGCTCGCGAAGCTCTCGATCCAAATGTCAATTTGTTCGAGGCATCCCTCGAACATTCCGGACGTGCTCAACAGCATTCTTATCGTGTCTCGGCACCGAGGCTCCGACTCTTCGTCACGCGGACCGAGGAGTGTCAGAAGAAACGCGAGAGTTTGCCCGAAGAGGGATTTTCTCGGTGAAAAAGCAGCGAGATCGACGGACAGAAGAAACTTCAGAGCCTTCACCTTCGTTCGAGTGAGATCGCCCGGCTGCGTTTCCGGCACTTCGTCCAATCCGGTTAGAAGACTTTCCGAGCGGCGATCTCCCGAGGCCGAGAGGTCCAAACGTTCCGGGCACAATTCCCGATAAACTTCGAGAAGATCGAGTATCGCGATAAAGTGATCGTGCCTACGTGGAGCGAATTCCGCGATTTCTTGCCGATCCAGGTGTTCCTCTTCGGGCGTGAGGGCCAAATTCCAGACTCCGAGGATCGTCTCGAGTCTCGGTACGTTTTTGGCGATGTAATCGATCATGGAATTTCGGAAAACGATGAAATCCGCCTCGTGGCACAGTTTCTCGACGATTTTCGCGAACCTTCCAGCTCGTCCGAGCATTATCGTCAGCAGGGCGACGCCTTCGTGTCGAATAGTCATTTGTTCGTTGTCGAGCGCCGAAACGACAGCTGTCTTCAAGACGACCAACGGTATCGCGAGGCTCTGCACGACGCTGATCAACTGAGCACTCGGAAGCTCCGATAAGCACGGTTCCAAATAATTCTCAGCCTCCAACGAGTCGATCAGCTCACCCACGAATCTCATCGCTGCTATCCACTTTTTCGAGACTCGCGGCTCGAGGAAAGGCTCCGTGTAGGCCAATTGCGCCCTCACCAGGTCCGGACACGCGATCAAAACTTTCAACACGAGATCCCGAGGCTTTTCGTGCTCCCAGGGACGGTCGAGACTCTGCAGAACCGTGTTCACCAGCTGATTGTACTTGCGGCTCGATGTGCCCAATGTACGGTCGTGGAAGATCACACCGTGGCGGTTCGACGTTAGAAGCGTCGTGAGAAAAGTGTGGACCGCCTCGACAGCAATCTGTTGGGACGGAAAAATAGAATATAAATATTGCGGTTGACTTATCTAAATTGCTTCGTACGCGCATTATTGTAGTATTGAATAAAAAAAAACAATTGCCACGGAACTTACTGATAAACGTTTCTATTTACCGACATAGAACGTGACTCAAGTGCCCGCCTTCGATTTGTTTGGATTTCAGACATGAAATGAAGCATTGAGAACTATTAGCCACTTTTTTGTCGGCTAACGAATGGTTTTAGGGATAACACCACTCTGGCATTTTGGAAAAATCGTTCTTTTGGCTTGAAAAATATTTTGGGGTGGAATACGTCAACGTAGATGGACAAATGTATGGTGCAGGCATCGCAGATTAGAGGTAAATGAAAATTTCAAGGATTTAAGGGAGCTTTCCAGTGTGAAATTTTCAAAAAATCGATTTTTTTTTTGCTTTATCGAATAGTATACACTCTTCCGAATATTCCCTGAAATTTTCATGCCGAAATTCAGATTATTTCGGTTACTGTACAGCATTTCTTGGAAGAAGGCAACGGAGCGCTACAGCTACAGCGAAACTTTGAACGCGTTTTTCTCGAAACAGCATTTTTCAAAACGGTGTCCAACTTGGAGGGCAGAGTTTTAAAGCTATCGAGTTGAATTTTTTACACAATATTCTTAACGTCATTGTTTATCGTGCTATGGAAGCTTTTTTTTTTTTTGACATCTTCCTATTTTTTTGTAAAAAAAACTGCCAAAAAAATGCTAAAATCGATACTTTTTGTTCAAACCGGCGCCATTTTTGCAAAAAAAAAAAAAGCCTCCATAGCACGAAAGCCAATTATATACCGATCAATAATCTTTTTGTGTTTTTTGTTTCAGATCAAAATTGTGACCCCCAACGTGGACACCACATCCAAGTGCATTTTCTGCAACAATTGTTTCATCATTTTTATAGATATTAATTAATAAATAAATCGATCTTTGAAAAATTGTTTTGTATTCTTCAATACCCAATTAATATACAAAAAAAAACCAGACCGATTAGATTATTTTTTCTTTAAAAAAAAAAATCGCGAAAAACAGCGATTTTTCGGGCTGTCACACTGGAAAGCTTCCTTAAGTGCTCGTTCCTTTGAACGCGTTTTTCTTGAAACCACTTTTTTCAACCTGGGCGGACGGATTACTCGAACGCCTTTGCATAGATTGATTTTAAACTCTGGTAGTAGCTTCACAATTACATTCTCCATGGAAGTACGTCGCCGTTTTTGGAATAAATGTAAACTTTTGTTTTTATAAACAATTTACTGCTTATTTTTGGGGCAAGAAATCGATTTATTTATTTCCAGAAAGCCATTTTTTCAAAATTTGAGTTAAAAAAATCCCTACGCCGTCCCACAGCTAATAATTTATAGATTGTAATTCGTTTTTGTTCCAGGTCTTATACTTTACGAGAAAACCGTGCTCCCGTGAAGCTATTTGTAAAAAACACGTTTTCCAAGATGGGCTCTGTCGCCGCCATTTTGTATAAAAATTATAAAAAAACATTTCAAAATACTTTGATATTATTTTCCGCCGCTAGAGTGGTGTTGTCCCTCAATAAAAAAAATACCATGTAACAGGCAAGAGTAATAATAAAACATGCCTTAAGTCTAAAAAATGGCAAAGAAAACTTTCCCTTAAGATTAATCATGAAAATCACAATTTTTCCTCGCCTAAAGGTATCTCTCCCCTTGGAACAATTTTTTCTGGCGATAAGAAAACTACGTGTCTAATAGTTTTCAATGCTAGATTACATATATGAGTTTCAACCAAATCGAAGGTGGGCACTTGAGTGATGTTCGTCGTAGTAGCCCTCGAAGGGAGTTTCGCCGTAATCGGCGAATTATATTTACCGCCTTCTCTTCTGGATCCACGATATCTTTGGCAGCGTCGCGTTTCTTGGCATTCGGGCCGGGCCAATTCTTCGGTCCCTTCCAATTGTACAGCCCGACGAGGCTCTGCAGAACCGGTGTCGAGAACACGTGCAATTTCGAAGTTTTACTGATCGCCGGATTCTCGAGTACCCAGGTCTTGACCGTGTCGAGCACGAGGTGAACCGTAAGATGCGAATCGTACGTCAATCCCGGAAAGAGGCAGGACAACATACCACGCTTGTCTAGCATGGCCCTGACGACGCTGGCGTTTCCCTCGATCAGAAAAGCGAGCACAAAGTGCACGAAGCACGTTCTCACGCTTTGCGAATCGGTGGGCTTCGTGTGTTGCGACAGCGTCTCGAGTACTTGAGTGTGAAACGAGAGATGGGCCAGCAACTCCCGGGGCAAACTTCCACCGAGGGAGACCATCGAGGCGAGCAGACGTAAAACGATTTTACGGTGCTTCGCGTTGCTCTGACTCGACAGCATACCGTGAACGAAGGAGAGATGAGAGTTTATAAAGTGTCTGCAGGCCTCCTCCGCGTTCGACTGGTACTGAGGATACTCCGACAGAATCCTGCGACAATTTTGATGATTAGATTTAAAAAACATAAACGTGAAAAACTTTTTAGTAGTAGTAGACGTTTGTCGTTTCAAGCTTTGAAAATTGATATTTCATATTCTTCTAACAATACCTACGTTTATGTACCTTTTAAGTACTTACACCTATGAGTGACCAAGGAAGGCACTTTTTTGTAGTTATACTGTTTTGATTTTCAATTTTACTGAACATTACTTTTTAGTACAGTACCTTTTAAATAAGAGCTTGTTTTTGAAAAGTTTTTTTTTACGTTGATTTTATTTTATACTTTTTAGTATTAGAATGTTTATTTATTTGCCATGCCAGACCCCCATGCCATTCAGACATTGGCGTGATAAAAAACCGTGCCTTATGTTGTAAAGGCTTCGCGAGAAACTTTATAATAGTGTGATTATAAATAGTGCTGAAGCGAACAACGTTAATGAGTCCAAACTCGATTGTCCTACCATTTGCCATTAGGAAATTTCAGTTTCAACCTTCCACCACCATTATCAGACTTTCGTTATCATGCGTAATGAAAAGTGCCCACCTCCCACCTCTGTCATCAGACCAGCTCCATGGTACCATATTATTGCATTGTCACCGAAGTTACTTAGGTATGCCAAATTTCAGCTCAATCGGATGCCAGCAAGGGCGTGAAAAATGGATTACAAATTTTGAACCGAAACACAGGCATACGAGCAAAGCAAGTGGAATATAAAAAAAGCTTGACGCTAAAGCTAACGAGACGACGAAAGCTAAAGCTAACGAAACGACGAAAGCTAACGAAAAAGCTAAACGAGATCCACGAAATGAAGAAAACTGAATTTCGGATAGGCCGTACTTCATTATTATAAGATGCATCGCCGCGAATACAACGCTGGCATTGTTGACGTTTTTCTTGTCAGACGTGTCCAAAAGCCTGAGTATTTCCAGGACACTTCCGCCGGCCTGTAGATATTCCGCAGCCAGATCTCTCTCTTTATTTGCCTTACAGACAGCCAAAAACTTTGCGAGTGCGTCTAGACCTTCTCGCGAATTGAAACTTTTCCTCAGTGACTTGCCCGACAGAGTCTTTGCCTCTTTCGTCGAAATGCGCGATGTTTCTTTATCCTCGTCCTCACTGTGGTCTAAAATTTGGTAGAAGCATTAGTCCAACTGCGGCAACGATAATGATAGAGATGAAAGCGAAGGCTCGAAGTTTATGTCACCAGCATGTTGCATTATAATAAGAGCTGATAAATTTTACCTCCACTTGGAGAATGATCCGGGCCGGTGGAATTTATCACCTCTCCATTCTGGATAGTTTTTCGAGCTGCAGCAACGCCCGTCTTTGGCTTCTTTTCAACCGCGACATTTTCGTCGATCTCCTCGCGTTTACGTTTTTTCTTCTTCTCTTTCTTTTTTTCATTCTTGTGAGAGTCGTCCACAACAATTTCTTCGGGTGTTAGGACGATTCCATTTTTCAATTCCGAATTTGCAACCGCGGTCTGTGGACTTTTCAGTTTTTTTTTTTTTACTGGAATTTCTAACGCGGCGTCGGTAACTCTCCGTTTTTTCTTCGTCTCGCCTGGTTCGTATTTCATTTTTTATTGTATTTGTGTGTTTTTAAATAAGAGGTGTAGAAAAAGTGTGTGCTTAACCAAAAATGCAGGAGTATGCACGTGCGCGCACTGTGTACAAATGGAAAATTGATCGAATGCGCAACTTTTTCGCGCACCCGGCAACGAGGCGAGCGCAGAGCAGCCAGATCGCGCGTAAAAGTTACCCCCTCTCTAGATCTTACGCGCCCATTACACAATCATAGTAGCGCGTGTCCGTGAGCGAGCGACGCTTGGGCTTGGACACTTCGGAAGGAGCCGAGTGCGGTCGAAGTGTCCCGACCGCGCCTTCGGCAGCTACACCAATCCATGGACGTTGAGCACGTTCGTGTGCGGCCAAGCCGAACGAAGGCTTCGAGGGAAAAAGCAATTTGAGCACGACTCGCGCGTGACGTCACCCGACGGCACGCGCGAGGCTTTTAGATTATTTCAATGCTTATTTACCTCTTGATTCTCTGCGTTATTAATGTATACAAAAAAATGTATCGCGCACTCTGAACGCTTATTTTTTTAGTTTATACGTTAATTTAAATATAATAATAAATCTAAATTACAACTTATTTATCTTCTAAAAAATTGTTTACGCTTTACTCACACCCGTCCTTATGCCAAATAAATTATAATTCAGAAAAGTAAGCGAAAATATATTTATATTCGTATTATTATATTAATTCTCATACTTTCATCGAGCGATAAAGCATTATCCCCAAAAACAAGTCAATCATCCATCCGGCCGTCAATCGTGATTGGCAGAAAATGCATTTTTAATTGAAGCGATAGGATGGTCCCGTTGGTAGCGTTGTCGCTGCTTTTCTTTACGGCGCTTCTAGTCTATCTATAGCTGACGGGCTCAACTCTGGCTATACCTATATGTTATCGCGCTCTCCGCTTTGTGCGGATATTCGTCGACCTTGGACGATAGAAACACATCGCTAATTTTCTTTATCGCGCTCCTACTATATCTATAGCTGACGGACTCGACTCTGGTTGTACCTATATGTTATCGCGCTCTCCGCTTTGTGCGGATATTCGTCGACCTTGCACGATAGAAACACATTGCTATTTTCTTTCCCCCGCTCCTACTATATCTATAGCTGACGGCCTCGACTCTGGCTATACCTATATATGTTATCGCGCCCTCCGCTTTGTGCGGATTTTCGTCAAGCTTGGACGATAGAAACATACCGTCGCTACTTTTCTCCACCGCGCTTCTAATCTAGCTTCTATCGCTAGTTGACGGGCCTGACTCTGGCTATACCTATATATTTTATCACGCACTCCGCTTTGGGGCAGCAGCCAGATCGCGCGTAAACGTTACCGTGTCCGTAGCGCGTGCCCGTGAGCGAGCGACGCTCGGACATCTTCGGAAAGAGCCGAGTGCGGCCGAACTGTCCCGACCGAACCTTCGGCAGCTACACCAATCCATGGACGCTGAGTACGTGCATGCGCGGCCAAGCCGAACGAAGGGGAAAAAGCAATCTGAGCACGACTCGCGCGTGACGTCACTCGACGGTACGCGCGAGGCTTTTAGATGATTTCAATGCTTATTTAGCTCTTGATTCTCTGCGTTATTAATGTATACAAAAAAAATGTATCGCGCACTCTGAACGCTTATTTTTTTAGTTTATACGTTAATTTAAATATAATAATAAATCTAAATTACAACTTATTTATCTTCGAAAAAATTGTTTACGCTTTACTCACACCCGTCCTTATGCCAAATAAATTATAATTCAGAAAAGTAAGTGAAAATATGTTTATATTCGTATTATTATATTAATTCTCATACTTTTATCAAGCGATAAACTATTATCTCCAAAAACAATCATCCACCTGGTCGCGAATCGTAAGTACCAGAAAGTGAACATACATTGACACAAAAAATTAAAGGAGCAGGAAAAGTTGAACTTCGCCAAAAATGGTCGTACAAAAGAAAGAAATTTTGAAGCTTGAAGTTTCTAGTTTTAGTTCCGACAATAATTGTTTTTTTGAGAATCACTGATTGCGCGGTTAGAAGAAATATCGGGGCAAAAAAAAATTTGCAAATTTTTACGTTTTTCAAAGTTCTGCACGGGTTTCGGAGATTTTTTTCAGACTTGACCAATATCAAGGTCATTGAGCCCATTCAATTCACTTCAATTTGCTTTTTTTTTCTCCGTACGACCATTTTTCGCTGAGATATCGGCCTTTGAATGAAAAAACGTCATTTTGTCTTCAGTCATCGATATCTCAGGAACTAATGGTCGTACGAGAATTCGATCGGTAGTTTTGGAAACGTGAATACATACTCTACAAGCTCTGATTATTATTGTAGTGAAACCTTTATTTTTTATTTTTGCCATGAGTTTTAAAAAAGTACAAAAAAACGATGTTTTCTTGGTTTTTATGAAATCCACCGCTACTTTGCAAATATTGCGATAAACACTAATGTTTATGGACGGTCATTCAGCTCAATATGTCCCCAAGAGCCATGCAAAATTCTAAGTTGATCCGTTCATCGGTCTTTCTTGCGCGATTGACCAAAATTGGAAAAAAAATTAAAGGAGCAAGTTTCCTCCTTTTCAGACATCATTTCATGATTATTAAGAGGAAAAAAAACTTTCCATTACTTTTCGTACAATTGGGTATTGAGTACGCATTAAATGTTGGAAAAAACCCTGAAAATCATATTGACTAAAAATTTT
Organism: Ophion costatus; assembly: GCA_951751655.1. Lineage (NCBI taxonomy): Eukaryota > Metazoa > Arthropoda > Insecta > Hymenoptera > Ichneumonidae > Ophion > Ophion costatus. The sequence goes on along the minus strand of OX632365.1, from coordinate 23,191,752 downwards.
CGAAAAAATTTTTTTTTAATAAAAAAATCAATTTCGAATTTTTTTTTTTAATAATGACATTTTTTTTCAAATCAACATTGTACCGCCAGCATTAGAATTACCCAAAGGGTACCACGTGGAGGTACGCTTTGGGTAATTCTACGTACGCTTTGGGCAATTTTAATGCTGGCGGTACAATGTTGAATCGAAAAAAATGTCAACATTAAAAAAATCGAAATAGATTTTTTTTATAAAAAAAAAAATTCAACATTTTTGTTATTAAAAAAAAAAATAAATCGAAAATTTTTAGTCAACATGATTTTCAGGATTCTTTTCCAAAATTTAATGCGTACTCAATACCCAATTGTACAAAAAGTAGTGAAAAGTTTTTTTCCTCTTAATAATCATGAACTGATGTCTGAGAAGGAGGAAACTTGCTCTTTAATTTTTTTTTTCATATTTTGGCCAATCGGGCCAGAAAGACCGATGAACGGATCAATTTGGAATTTTGCATGGCTCTTGGGGACATATTGAGCTGAATGACCGTCCACAAAACATTAGTGTTTATCGCAATATTTGCAAAGTAGCGGTGGATTTTATAAAAACCAAGAAAACATTGTTTTTTTGTACTTTTTTTAAACTCATGGCAAAAATAATTTTTTTTAAACCTACAATAATAATCAGAGCTTGTAGAGTATGTATTCACGTTTCCAAAACTGCGGGTCGAATTCCCGTACGACCGTTAGTTCCTGAGATATCGATGACTGAAGACAAAAGGACGTTTTTTCATTCAAAGGCCGATATCTCAGCGAAAAATGGTCGTACGGAGATAAAAAAAAAACAAATTGAAGTGAATTAAATAGGCTCAATGACCTTGACATTGGTTACGTCCGAAAAAAATCTCCGAAATTCGCGCAGAACTTTTAAAAACGTAAAAATTTGCAAAATTTTTTTTGTCGTGATATTTCTTTTGACTGCACAATCAGTGATTCTGAAAAAAAAATCATTGTCTGAACTAAAAACTAGAAATTTCAAGCTTCAAAATCCTATTTTTTGTACGACCATTTTTAACGAAGTTACAACCTTTCGAAAAACACGAAAAAAATGGTCAACTTTTCTTGCTCCTTTAATTTTTTGTGTTAGTGTATGTGCACTTTCTGCTACTTACGATTCGCAGCCGGATGGATGATTGTTTTTGGGGATAATACTTTATCGCTTGATGAAAGTATATGAGAACGCATATAAATATATTTCCGCTTACTTTTATGAATTACAATTTATTTGGCATAGGGACGGGTGTGAGTAAAGCGCAAACAATTTTTTAGAAGATAAATAAGTTGCATTTTAGATTTATTATTGTATTTAAATTAACGTACAAACTAATAAAATAAGCAGTCCGAGTGTGCGATAAATTTTTAGACACTGAAAGATCCTAATTAAAATAATAATGATAACTGATAAAAATAACTAATCAAATAAGAATTAATAGTAATCATAATAAAAAAAGGCACTCAGCGTGGGGAAGGATCCTGCGCCCCTGCGGACCGAAGCCAGGAACGCTACCAACGGGACTATTCTATCGCGTGTGTTAAAAATGCACTTTCCGGCACTTACGATTCGCGGCCGTATGGATGATTGACTTGTTTTTGGGGATAATGCTTTATCGCTTGATGAAAGTATGAGGATTAATATAATAATACGAATATAAATATATTTTCGCTTACTTTTCTGAATTATAATTTATTTGGCATAAGGACGGGTGTGAGTAAAGCGTAAACAATTTTTTAGAAGATAAATAAGTTGTAATTTAGATTTATTATTATATTTAAATTAACGTATAAACTAAAAAAATAAGCGTTCAGAGTGCGCGATACATTTTTTTGTATACATTAATAACGCAGAGAATCAAGAGGTAAATAAGCATTGAAATAATCTAAAAGCCTCGCGCGTGCCGTCGGGTGACGTCACGCGCGAGTCGTGCTCAGATTGCTTTTTCCCTCGAAGCCTTCGTTCGGCTTGGCCGCACATGAACGTGCTCAACGTCCATGTAGCTGCCGAAGGCGCGGTCGGGACACTTCGACCGTACTCGGCTCCTTCCGAAGTGTCCAAGGTCGCTCGCTCACGGACACGCGCTACTATGGTTGTGTGATGGGCGCGTAACAGACTAGAGAGGGGGTAACGTTTACGGGCGATCTGGCTGACTGCTAGAGAAGCGTTTCGCCTAAAGACGTCCTCGCACCAATCGTTTGCTTGCGACGGTGGCGCTATCGGCAAGGAAGGGCGTGTGGAGACTATCCACAGCTTTGTAGAGAGTTACTACTGTGTCGCTGGTGGTCCGGCGAGTGGCAAAGACCGCCCCACACATGGAACCGTCGTGCTGCTGTGTGAGCTCATTTTTTTACACAAATTCAAAATAATGCGTGGGCGCCCGTAAATAGAACAGTAATTTTTACACCAGCATACGCTATTATACTTGAATATTAAAAAATGTTCATTTACAAAACATTATTGCTTACGCATATTACAAATTGAATTTTTCATAAGGTGTTCTCAATTCTTTCTTATCTCAGTGTCGTTATATTTCTACTTCGGAATGTTAAAGGCGGCAGTTTTAAAAAGGCAATTCTCGGTGGCGCTGCGGACGCTGGCCGTTCTCCGCGCAAGTCCTACGCGCATCACGTTTTTCTCTCAGACCTCGGCGCTCAGCTGTGCTTCGTCGCTACGATTGTACGTATTTACAGTCTGACGGATTCTAGGTCGGCGAGTTGTGTAGCACGTGAGTGTTTGTAATATGCAATTAAAAATGGCAAATTCGTTCAACGCGAAGCTCGTGAAGCAGCTCATACAAGAGGAGGATCGTTTCGTCTCGGATCTTTTCTCAAAAATGCCACTTCCCATGTCAGAACTCGGTGAGGACCCGTCGACGCTCGACCTAACCTAAAAAGCGGGCCGGGCTCGATTCGATATTTCACGTTTCGCGTTTGTTTCAGGCGAATACAACGACGAGTCGGAGGACGAGGTTCGTCCGGTAAAAAAAGGTATTTCCGGCACTTTGCAAATCTTCCATTTATCTCACATCACGATCGTCGTTCATATTTGCTTTTTCGATTACGAGGAGCTCCGCCGTCGTAACTCTCGTTTTAATTCTTCAGCAAAAATATTCCCCGCCAGCGGCGGCAAGGCGACAAGGGCACAGACGTTCGAGGAACTTCATGATAAACTGGAGCAGCTCAAGGGCCAGAAGAAGCTCGATCACAAGCAAAAGCTGTTGAAGAAAGGCCTAAAAAATAGAATTAAGAAGAAATCGAAGAGAGAGGAGCGCCTGGCTCAGAAGAAGTTGGCCAGAACGGAGCAAAACGCGGCTGGGCTCACAAAAGTAAAGAAGGAAGAAGGAGCGGAACCCGCAGCCAAAATTCCCAGGGCAAAGCCTGTATTCAATTCCGAAGGAAACATGGTGTTCAGCAAATTTGACTTTTCGGAAATCGGAACTAAGAAAAAACCACCCAAGAGTGAAAAGGATCCAAAAAAGGCTCTGCAATTGCTGCAACAGAAAAAGGAAAGGCTGGAGGAACTGGAACAAGCCGGCGAGAAGGAAAAGGCACAGGAGATGAAGGAGAAAGAGGCGTGGAAAACGGTGCTCGCCAAAGCTAGCGGTGACAAAGTAATTATTCGACAAAAAATTATAATTAAAGTCGAAGATCTTATTACGATAGCCAGGTAGCAGTAATCGGGGAATATTACATCTGTGGCCCCTAATTCTGATCATGCAGCCTTCATATTTGACCCAAAATAAGACTTTTCAAGTGTAGTTTAAATCGAAATTCGACCCTTAAGGAAGTGAAACACGTGTTTTGAAGTTTAGGTCAATTTTTTTTTCATGTTCACATACGTGTGGCATACACAGTTAAGGAGTTAAAAGTACTACTTGACTGTCTATACACACTGAACAGCGAGGGAAATATGGTATAGTGTTATATATAAAATAAATTTGGTAAGTTTCAAGTAAATCTGGTCAAAAGATAGGTTTTTTCAATCAAACCTTAACACTCTCGTTTAACCCCCCTTAAAAATTACATTTTGAAAATTGCTGAAATACATATTTAACTATTCGTATTGGCGGGTATTTAGTTTTAAGAAAAACTGACCAAAAAATATGTTGTGTCGTAGAAATTTTCAAACCTTCGTTTCACTCCCTTAAGGGTTGAATTTCGATTTTCACCACTTTTGAAAAGAGTTTTATTTTGCGGCAATTTTGTAGACTGCCCGGTCCAAATTAGGGGCCACAGATATCGCAATACTGCCAGTAATTGTTTTATCGGAGGACTATTGAATATGACGTAGCTAATAATTCTAATGAAAATGTTCTTAAGTGACAAAAAAAGAGATTAAAAGTCTTGGGCTATCTTTTTCAACGACGTTGAAGTTTGCATCGTTCGAATGCGACGATTTTTACGTTAATTTTTCATTTCTTCATTTTTATCATTATCCAAAGCCTTTTTTTGCAAATTGAGGTCGCGAAACAGCGAAAAACAATTGAGAAATTAAAAAGAAGTAAGGGGCGAGATAGCTTTAGGAGAGGGAAAAACTGCTGAGTTTCATGATTTTTTTTTAAAAGGAAAGATTTCATCATCATTTTTGAAACTTAGGGTATGTTTTATTACTACTTTTGGCTGTTACGTGCTATTTTTTATTTTTATCGATCTTCAAAAATAGCAAAGGTATGGCACAGTCTTGTGAACAGGTTGCGGCGGATGTTGTCGAATGAAGTGACACGTTGCGTCGGCGGGATAAAAAAAAACCCAGATTTTCCTTTCATTAACAATCATACGCAGAATATGAACCAAGAAAAAGTGAGAAGTGTGGACAATCGATGGATTGGTATGCTTAGAAACAACAGGATTAAATTTTTCGATAAAAAATGGCTACATTTTCCTTTAAATAAAAACATTTGGCTACATTTCCTTTAAATAAACATTTCCTTCAAAAATTTCCTTTAAATAAATCCTTCAAATAAACATTTCCGTTAAAAATGGCTACATTTCCTTTAAATAAACACTAAAAAAAGATCCAAAGACTTATTTTATTTTCAATAACATTAAGGATAATTTTTTAGACAAAAATGTTCGAAATTTAGGTCAAAAAAGTTAGCTGTACGTCACGCCAGATTTGAAAATACATTTTAGAGGACCGTGTCATATCTTTGCTACTTTTAAAGGCTAATCATTTTCATAAATACCATGTAACAGCCAAAAGTAGTAATAAAACATAGCCTAAGATGTATAAAATAAAACATACCCCTCAAAAATTGTGAGGAAATCTTTCCTTTAGAAAAAAATCATTAAAAGTATAACATTTTTTCCTCGCTCAAAGGTAACTTCATTTTCGTTGCACCGCAACGATGCAAACTTTCACATCGTCTTTTCCGTACATGGAAAACTTTTTGCCACATGGATACACCACTTTCATCGTCGATTTTTTTTTCATACGAAGTAGGAGAATTCTAGGTAGGCTAGTAGGCTTCTTTTTCTTTCATCTTTTGTGGAGTATCTGGCTCCCAGGACCTCACGGCCTAATGAGTGTAAATATATTTTATAAGCAGTGTGAGGGTTCATTATAGACGAATCTTTGTTATCCATTAAGAATCAGAATGGCGTATATTAGAGAATATCTTAAAACTGAAATGGAAAAAAGGCTTCAAACGAAAAAAAAAGACACAAAAACGTAAAGTAAAAAATTAACGGCGATTATTTTTTTCGCTAAGTGTTGAAAACTCGTTTTTCTTCATCCCTCGCTCGTTTTTTTTTCAGGTGAAGGACGATCCTGAGCTGCTCAAGAGGACGATAAAGCGCACGGAGCAACAAAAGGCAAAGAGCTCGAAGAAGTGGGACTCGAGGATAGAGGCGGTGCAAAAGCGGAAGCAGGAACAACAGCAGAAGAGACAAGAGAACATAGTAAAGCGCAAGAAAGACAAGAAAACGAACAAGTTGAAAAAAGCTTCGAAAAAAGGTCGCGTTATACCCGGATTTTAGACACGTGAGTGTTGTTTCTAATTTATCGAGAACAATCCGTTGACATTTTTTTTACGACAGTGAAAAATCTGAAAGCTCTGCGATAAAATTCACTCGCAAGAGGGAAATTTCTTCCGCGTGAATTTCCGTAAGTCGCCGTTCGTCCGTTAGCTGCAGCGAGAAAATAAAGGGAACAGAACAATCGAACATCAAGCGAGAGACTTTCGCGAGTGAGTTAGTTTTAAGGGCCAAGACTTGTTGGACGGAAGGAGGGCATAAAAAAGTTCGAAGTTTCGTTGAAGATACTTCGAAGATTCGTTGATGAGACTAGATTTTTTCGTTCCCAATTTCCACTCACAATCAACATCCATATTTTATTCCGTCATATATAACGCATACGTAACTATATACATATATATTTTTTACATTATGTTAACAATATATAAGTATTTACAACGATGCTTTCGGAATTTTCGGCAGCTCGTTCACGTGACGAGAATCGTGCAGCTTTCTCGTTTTGTCTTTTATTCTCAATCGCAATCACGTCTACGTGAAGTTCCGTGTGTCTGGCTAAGTCCGTAAAAAAATTCTCAATTTCGTAGGATTCGTTTTTACGTCCCGCGAGTTTTTTTTCTTCGTCTCCTAGCGAGGCAGACTGGCTAAAGTTGATCTGTTTTTTTTCGCGTACTTTCTGCGTCGTCCGTATTCGGAGAAGAAAGGCCGTAGACAAAAATATTCCCGGCACGGCTGACCGTACAGGGGACTTTGTTATTTTGTGCATTCTCGTCGATCGTCGTTCTCTGTTGCGCCGTGTGGTCACGGAGAAGAGTCGACGTTTTCGGGTGTCGCGAGTTTCGCGAAACGTTAGGTTTGTCTCAGGACGAAGGCGTTTGGAAGTGGCAGAGACTCTCCTCGGGGGGTCAGTATATGATTGGTAAATCGAGGACGAGTGCTCCGATGAAGCCTCCACCCTCGACCTCCTGCTAGGTGTCCCTGAGGACGCTCGTCGTCGAGTTCCCATGTGTCAGCGCCGTCCAGAGGGGGCTGTGATCGACGGGGGGCGGTACCACCAACGTCTTGGATCCTCGCGGTGACCTGTCCATGGAGAACGTACGTATGCTCAATAACGACTGTCAAATCGACGGGCAAAATTACCTCACATTTAAATTTATCAATAAAACGTATTATTTATTTGAAAAGTACGAATTTTTCTCTCTTAACACAAGGTACAAACATGGAGGTTACGTGTGGAACACAATATCCGACAAATTACATAAACGGCATGGGCTTGGAAGACATTCTTTCCGCAAGATGGCGCAACCTGCCACACCGCGGACGAAACAATGCAGTTATTGCAATTGATTTCAATTGGCCACCAAGATCGTGCGATAGGACGCCTTTGGAATTCTTTCATTGGGCTTTCCTGAAAGGAAAAGTGTATGCCAATGATCCACAGACCATTCTTGAGCTCGAGGAAGCAATTGGACGCGCCATTAATGAAATTAGTTCGCAGTTATGACAAAATGTTATTGAACATTTCGTCAAAAGAGTGAACGTTGGCAAACAGGGACGAGGCGGCCATTTATCGGATATTGCTCTCCACACATAATCTCCATGTTTGTACCTTACATTAAAATAAAGGCATTCGTACTTTTCAAATAAATAATACGTTCTACTGATAAATTAAAGTGTCAAGTCATTTTGAGACGCCCTATCAAAAGGCTTCTTGCCTGGGTGGCACGGAGCGAGGATCCGGTATAAGAAAATTAATTTGTGTGGTTTCATTTTTTTTACCCTAGAACCTCGATCCGTGCCACTCTGGCGATTTTTTTGCGATATCGTCAGACATACCGGAAGACTATTTTTTTTCAGCCAAAAAAATGGCCGTTTTTGAATAAAAAAGAATTTCCCCCTTCTTCGGTATAAAATCAGCGTTACCGGAACGTAAAAATTATTTCAAGTCGTCCGCTAGAAAGGTAACACAAAACTACAACTTTTATGTACAGACATTTTTTTCAGTTACTTCTAGTTTCCGAGATATATTCATTTGGAAAAAACGGCATTTTCTAAAATGTGGAATTAAAAAATCTGAAAAAATTCACACAGGATGCCTTTTAGTAGTACTTTGATATAACCAATTATGGGGCAGGCCTGAGATGGTCGAAAAAAAGTGGCTGAATTGACGGAGAATTCCTTAATGTACTTTTGAAGTGCTTGAAAATATTTTGAGTTGAGAATAATGTTTGAATATACTTTTCAAAATCTATTCTTTCAGAGAGAAGAGAATGAGAAAAAAAAGAGAGATGAGAAGAACGAGAACAATGAGAGAAGAACAAGAGAATGGACCATACTTTTAACACAATCAAATACCCTATTAACCCTAGAAGGAGCATGCTGGGAACATCTGGATCCTACGCCTATTTCAGAGTAGGCTCCTGAAATAGTAAACGGCTTTTTCGGGTTCGAACGAATACGAATAAGTATTCTCCTTCATACTTCATACTTCATACCTCAATACATTAGTTCATAATTCATACTAATCAATCTTCATCGACATTACCTGCAAAAAAATTTTTTTACCGAATTATTCTTAACTTTACCCGTTTCCGAATATTTAATAATTGGTAATATTTTTTTTTCTGATAGTATATTGTGTCTATTTCAAAACCCCGTTTTATTTTTTTTTTCAATCGGTTGATTAGGGAAAAAATGAGATTTTTTGTTCGAAAAAAGTCATTTTTGCATGTTTAAGAAACAAAAATTCGTTTATAGAACTTTTTCACAACTTTCGATTTTTAGAAATTAACAACGAAGAGATTCATCCTATATAAACCGAATTTCTGTTTATAGGAAACGATCTTAATCAAGAAGATGGTCCGGGGCGACCCGAATCCCACATGCTCCGCCATAAAATACGTTATACAAAGGAAAAGAAGTTGAAAGTTCTTGCAGCTTGGACTGCTCCGTAATTACAATACGCGTGCGCATTGTGACCATTCGTCGATCGTAGCGATCTATGCGGTTATCGAATTCACCACCAAAACTGTTTTCAGTAAGAGCTTCATCCGCCGACACCGGAGTGTCGAAGTTTCCCGTGCGTAAGACCGTGACGGGCAACATTGAAATACGAACCTCGACGGCACCGGGGCTAAATGCTAGTCCGGACTGCTCAGCTCAAGGGCGGTGCTCTGCTCCGGATCGGAGCGCTCCTCGACCACTGTGTCCAACTCGAGGGTGGGCAGCGCTCGTGATGCCTTCTCGCTTCTGAAGGAAACCGCTCTCATCGATCTTTCGATGCCGGCTGCGAAAAAAAAAGAAGATACGAGCATGCTTGAACTACGTTGCTGGCATAGCGAGGGCCTCCATTAATTATCCACGTGCTGGTGAATGTGCTTTGCGGAAACAAACGTGTTTGTCGACTCCGGGAGGACTCGCCGAGACGACGATTCTTCATGGCGAAACTTTCGAGACTACGCATGAAAGATGTATCGTTGGTCTCACGGGACAACGAACTACTCGAGCTCGATACTGTCCCCTGTTATTCAATACGACAAATGGACTCTCGTGCTCTCCGAGCTACGAGCTTTCGTACGAGAAAAAACTTCCAGCTTCTTTCTTAGAATATATCGCTCGGTAGCGATGCAAATCAGAGTGCTGGCCAAAAATTTCCACTCCCCCCTGATAAAAAAAAACGAATAAAAATTTCTATGTGAAATTTCCTAGATTTACAGTATACAAATGAAAACGGGGCGAGGGGAAACTTATGGCCAGCAGTGTATTGAGATTGACGGGCTAGTTCGTGGCCGGAAAAAAAAGAATTTTCGTGAATTTTTTGCTGGCGAAACTTGGACAGGTTTTCAATTTTTTTCTTTCTACTGAGGTAGGAGTCTCGCTACGTGGTAGTCAAATGACGGTTTATTAATCGTTGAAACAAAACAAAATGTAAGAAAAGGTTTCTGTTTCCCAAAAATCTTTGAGCGATGAGAACTTTACGCATACAAACTCAACCTGAATTATATTCCGTAATTTATTATTAGAAATAATTTAGAATTGCTGATTTGATTCGGTTACGATCAGCTGTAAACAGCTATATATATATATGGGCACACGCTCACGTGCGATCGGTCTGTCGGTCTGCTATTTAATAATGTTTTTATCGAGATTGTCTTAAAAGTTCTCTTTGGATAATTCGGTGAACCTATATTTTTATAATCACGTTGAAATCTTCAAATTCTAATTCACACGTAGCAACTTTAATATCAATGCTATTAAATCGATAGGGGGCTGAATTCGGCAATTACAATGTTGACGGAACGGGTTTCCTGTAAAACGGCGGGTTAATTTTTCCACTTTCAACCTAACGTTACTTGTTGGAATCTTCGGCGGGGTATCAAATATTTTCACTACATGAAAGTTTGTCACATAAACTCATAGATATTTTAAAATCAAGAATTTATCTAATAACGACTGTAGCGAGACTCTTACCTTAAGGCGGAATATACAGTAGAGCCTCGCTTATCGGAGGTAACATAGGGTGAGGGTACTTCGGATAAGCGAGGCTCTATCGTATATTCCGTCTTCAGGTAGGAGTCTCGCCGACCCCACCCTCCCCCCAATTGCGGAACGTAATTTATGTACGCCTCCTGATTTGCGAGATATCGTGGTCACCGATTTTGAAAAAGTCATTTTGAGATAACCGCGATTAAAGTTTCCCGTCTCGCGGAATCTACCTATAAACGCTCATAACTCCCTCAATTTTGAACGGATCAACTTGAATTTGTCAGAGAATATTTTTGAAATATTATACTTAAAAAAATCTGAAGACCGAAGGTCGATATTAAAAAAAAAGTGAACTAGGTGTCGTGCTCTTAAGGCACGTTTCTACTCTGCTAGGTTGACGAAATTATTTTTTCATGCTCTTATCAACACTTCGTCCGTAAACATGGGTATTTCGTGTCCGAGCCCCAACTACGTTCCTAACGAGTTGCTTCATTGATTTAACAAAAAAGTATAAGAACAAAATTATTTTCCTATAATTTTATGATTGATATAATATATTGAATGTCTCAAACACTAGCATGCATTTTTTTTTATTTTCGAATGTATCAACTGGGTGAAAAAACGGCAGGACTTTAAATACCCAGTTTTACGGACGGAAGGTACCGGAAAAACGTTTACAGACGAAGTGTTAAAATTTTGAATGCTTTTTTCTCAAAATAACGAGTTCAAGTCTGCCAAACTGCTCCATGGTAACAAAATTGAGCAATTTTGATGAAAGTAGACGTAAGGCGGGATTCTACTTTGAAACTTTGAAAAGGCTAAATTGGATGAAAACACCCACTTGGAACACGTCGAAGGCATATTATATGGCCCAGGCATCGCTGATTGAGGGTAAGATAATTTTTTCTACGATTTATCACTCACCAAAACTTCAAACGCGTTTTTCTCGAAACGACATTTTCAAGTACCGTGGTCGTGATAACTCAAAAAGTACTGAACCGATCCTTATGAAATTTGGAACACATATTCTATATGTGTGTACCAACCGACCTAACTACAATCAACTTAAAATTTTGATTAGAACTATTTTTTTATTGCAAAAAAAGACCCAAAAAAACGCATTTTTTTTTTCGTATTTTAGCCGCCATTTCGTTAATTTTGCACGTATATAAAATATTCTAGTTAGGTCGGTTCCTGAAGACATACTGAACATGAAACTATTTGATTTTTTTGTTTCAGACCATCCGTCGGGAAGATTTCACGACCACGGCAACGGTACCTGCTTTTCGAGGCGTTGGTTTTAAACATATTTTACGTGTACAAAAAATGAATAAAATACATTAAAAAATTTTTTTTTATGTACTTAAAGAGTGTATTTATTGAACAGTTTAAACCCCATATCGATATCTTTAATAGTATTCTCAGAAAAAATTCACGAAAATAGCGTTTTTTTCATGGTTTCAAAGTAGAATCCCGCCTTAAGGGCTTATCCTACTGTGATTTTTGGAAAAAACATTTTTTTTCATTTTTTCCTTCAAAAAATAGTTTGAACGTGAGGAGGACGGTCCATTGTACGAGGCAGGAATGGCAGATTAACGTTGACATGAAAATAAAAAAAATTCGCTCTAAAAACCCGTGCTCGAACTTTAAACGCGTTTTTCTCGAAACTATGTTTTTCAAAACGTTGTACACGATATCCCGAGCTGTAATCAATGAATCGACTTGAAATTTGGTACACATTTTCAAAGGAATAGTACTTTTCGGCGGACGGAAGATTTTACCGTTAAAATTTTTTGTTTAATAATTATTGATAAAAATAACACGTTTTTTTGAGCCGAAAATTTCGAAAGAATTCAGGAATTTTTTTTTCGTCACCAAAGAGGAAAAAAGCTCCGTCCGCCGATAGCCGATACAATGTAGTTAACGAGCATATTTTTTTTGTTTTGTCTCAGATCACTGGTACTTGCGCTATCACGTACGCCGTTCGACCGCGGACGAAAATCACCGGAACGCGCGAGGAGACATAACCCATCTAATTGTAAATTTTTGTCAATACAAATTTTTGAACGCACTCTTTAACGTGTACATGACATCGTATAAAAAAATGGCCAACCTTGCATCGGTAGTTTTTCCGTAATTAATTATTGAAAATTAGTCTGTTTCGACGCTCGTCACAGTAGGCAAATCCCTTAAAAATTTCACAAAAGGTGCCTCAGTGAAGCAATCGCCAACCATAATTCGAAGTTGAATTGTTTTTCGACAAACGAAAAAATAACGAATTTTTCGTAAAATGTTTTCCTTCGTCATCAAATACTCACCATCATTGGTAAAAAGTTTATAGAAAATTATCATGGCAGCTTACTCTGCGTGCCCATTTCTACGGATTAAGAATTTCGTTGATGTTCGTGTATCGAGTCACGTGCAGAGGGTCGGGGTCTTTCGGCACGCAACTCTTATCCGTGTCACGTGTATACGACCGTCGCTCCCCCTCCCCCTTTCCAGATAATAAATTCGGTCATGTTGAGGATTTTTCTCTTCAGTAATAATACACGTCCATGTGTACAACATGTAACTTATTTATCTTTCACCATTGACCTGACAAAGTTCCCGAAAATTTATGACTATTCCATACCGAGAGGTATGAACCCTCCCTTAACATTATTTCCAGATCGTCAGCGCTTGCCAAGTTGGTTCATTCATGTCCCATTAAACATCGAGACTTTTTTTCTGATAAAACTTGTTCGACAATGAAACATTTTTTTTTCGAAAAATGTTTGCCCATCCACAGATACGAAAAACTTAAAATCGCTTGAAATACTTGTGTGCCAATTTTACAATAATTTACTACCGTAGCTCCGGCTCGATTGGAATATTTGCTCCAGCAAAAAGATTTATGTAACCCAAAAAGATGCTTGGAATTTATAAACTGTCACCTCATTTTTTAAATGCAATTGTTTTTTGTTTACAGGGCAATTTTTTTCACGGGCTTTTCATCAGCTGTTCGACCGAGGCGGAGCACGTGGACGGAGCGTTGTGCATTCGAAAGCTACTCCACGTCGTGTATTTGCTCCGAGCCCTTTTGCGAGTTTCCATATGGACGTACTTGTGCACACGGGCACGAATTTGGAGCGAGTACAACGTGAGCTGCGTTATGATCGCAGTACCGCGCGTGAAAATTGTTGCCGGGTAAAAAAAGAGGCAAATTGACGGAAAGCCGGGCACGAAAAATTCGAGAGGAATATTCCCCAGTTTTTCGTCTACTCGGTGTCAGTCCATTCGTGTGGAAAATCATTGGAAAACCTGGTGAGACTCGTCGACTTTTGATTGAAACCGTTGTTTTACTTCTACCTGCATTTTGTACGCTTTTCCCACTCACGAGTTCGGAGCTCGTTATATTGAGACGTAACGTGTATTCGTCCCGTTTGGTTTGGTGTTTTTGGAGTAGTTTATTTGTATTGGGACGTTGGACAAACTCTCGCTGTTTTCCAACAGATGGCGTTGCCAGAGCTGCGTGTGTGGAGATTTGGGTTAAGGAGGTACGATCACTTTCACGGGGTCAAAAAGCAGTCTAAGTTCATTTTACCCACAGCTGCTCTGATTGATGTTTACTTGTGTTGATTATTCGTATTATCGATTATCGTGTGCCAAATATTGTGGTGAACGATGAATTTATTGCACGTGAACAAATAAAAACTGAAAAATTAGATTCTCAACGACTCGGTAGTAATCTTCGTAATAATAATATTAACATATTCACCATAAAAACGGACTAAAAAGACAAAAAAAATCAGCCGGTAACCCATTAAAATAGGCTTGAATTAGCTCAGCGGAATTAAGGGAGCTTTCCAGTGTGAAATTTTCAAAAAATCGATTTTTTTTTTTTGCTTTATCGAATAGTATACACTCTTCCGAATATTCCCTGAAATTTTCATGCCGAAATTCAGATTATTTCGGTTACTGTACAGCATTTCTTGGAAGAAGGCAACGGAGCGCTACAGCTACAGCGCAACTTTGAACGCGTTTTTTTCGCAACAGCATTTTTCAAAACGGTGTCCAACTTGGAGGGCAGAGTTTTAAAGCTATCGAGTTGAATTTTTTACACAATATTCTTAACGTCATTGTTTATCGTGCTATGGAAGCTTTTTTTTTTTTTGACATCTTCCTATTTTTTTGTAAAAAAAACTGCCAAAAAAAATGCTAAAATCGATACTTTTTGTTCAAACCGGCGCCATTTTTGCAAAAAAAAAAAAAAAAGCCTCCATAGCACGAAAGCCAATTATATACCGATCAATAATCTTTTTGTGTTTTTTGTTTCAGATCAAAATTGTGACCCCCAACGTGGACACCACATCCAAGTGCATTTTCTGCAACAATTGTTTCATCATTTTTATAGATATTAATTAATAAATAAATCGATCTTTAAAAAATTGTTTTGTATTCTTCAATACCCAATTAATATACAAAAAAAAAACCAGACCGATAAGATTATTTTTTCTTTAAAAAAAAAAATCGCGAAAAACAGCGATTTTTCGGGCTGTCACACTGGAAAGCTTCCTTAACACGATAGGCAGAATATAATTATACATATTATTGATACGTGGTAAATGATAAAACTCCATAAATCGTTGTTTGCACATTTTGTGGCGGCTTCTATTGAACTTAATTTCAAAACAAAGCTGGGTTATGTTTGTGGGTGTGGGTGCTATTCCGTCGTTCTGACCATTTTCAACCGGAAATTGAAACTTTCTTGTAACGTCGTGCTTTAACCACACGGTGAAGATTGATTTTCTTATTTTTTGCAATATCTATTATATCTCATCTATCGAATTTCAGTTTTCCAACGGGTTGAGTTGGATACGTGAGCAGAAAAACCACGATCACCGCACTTCCGGCTGACCGTCTCCATAAGACGACGTACTTTGGTAACTCAAAGTGCTCGACTTTGCAGTTTTAATTCGCACCGCTTGGTTCTGCAAAGCTCCGCACTACTGGCAGTCCAAAGTTGCGAGGTGCGAATAGGGTGGGTGCACTAAAAAGCCCCAGTCAAGTGTCAACAGTTTTCGTCGGGTAGTTTAAACTAACAAGCAACATCATTTCGGTATCTGCCTTCGTGTGAAAAGATTGACAGACATTGACGTTGCGAATTCGAAATTTTGCCAAAAATTGCAAAATAATCAGAACTCCATGAATTGAAGGGTATTCCGAAGAGGAAACTATTATGAAGAGAACGCGACCAAAGCAGAGTTCCAAATCCAAACCGAAAATAAATTATTAACGATTCAGTGAAGCCACTTATTTGTCCTCGAAATGGGAAAAAAATTGGACTCTAAATCTTCTTTTTTACAAGTCCAAAACCCTCAATTTTTATTGAAAATCGTCGAAAATATATGGAGTGTGGCCCCTTCTAACAAAATGTTTCCCATGTGTGCCAATCCTGTGAAACAATTGCAATCCATTGTGTCGCGTAATGAAATCGAGGAATCCGCGAGCCAAATAATCAATTCTAAACGGAGCCCATAATCGTATTGGTATTGATTATAACCCTCTATACGATTCCATCATTCGACGTAGAATTGAACGAAATCGCGTACACTTCGAATCGACGATGAATATTCCTAATACATTTCCACCGAGTCACCGTACGAAACGAAAAGAAAAACAAAGACAAATTTCAAAAATTTCGTTACCCAAGCTCGGAGTTTCCGTCGCTTTGATTGATCGTTCGTAATTTCGTAACGCGCTGGTTGCAGCGTTTGTGCAAACTCGGCGGTTTGCTAAAGTAATCACGAACTCACCCAAACGATGCACCGGACTGAAACGTACGAGGCTCAGTGCTCCGTGATCGAGATCGCAGTTTCTTCGCCTTGCTCGTTCCCTCGCTAATTTCGCTCTCCTCCTCAAACAGCATATAACGAGCAGTGCCAGCAATGGAAATCCCAGGATGCAGGATACTATGGGAACAATTATGCTCTCGGGTGATACTGGAAAAGAAAAAAAAATCACAAACATGCATATATTTTTATATGCCACTTTGAGTTCCTTGCAGGCTGTTGTGACTGCATCCCCTTTATTTTTACACCCCCCCCCCTCACTTGGTACTGCAAGTGCAATGAGCATTTTTAGAGACATCCCCTCGCCCCTCCTCCGCCTCCCCCTGACTAGTGTTTCCAACAGCAACTCTTCTCTGATGAGATTAAGGCGGGATTCTACTTTGAAACTTTGAAATGGCTAAATTGGATGTAAACACCCACCTGGAACACGTCGAAGGCATATTATATGGCCCAGGCATCGCTGATTGAGGGTAAGATAATTTTTTCTACGATTTATCACTCACCAAAACTTTAAACGCGTTTTTCTCGAAACGACATTTTCAAGTACCGTGGTCGTGATAACTCAAAAAGTACTGAACCGATCCTTATGAAATTTGGAACACATATTCTATATGTGTGTACCAACCGACCTAACTACAATCAACTTAAAATTTTGATTAGAACTATTTTTTTATTGCAAAAAAAGACCCAAAAAAACGCATTTTTTTTTTCGTATTTTAGCCGCCATTTTGTTAATTTTGCACGTATATAAAATATTCTAGTTAGGTCGGTTCCTGAAGACATACTGAACATGAAACTATTTGATTTTTTTGTTTCAGACCATCCGTCGGGAAGATTTCACGACCACGGCGACGGTACCTGCTTTTCGAGGCGTTGGCTTTAAACATATTTTACGTGTACAAAAAATGAATAAAATACATTTAAAACATTTTTTTTATGTACTTAAAGAGTGTTATTATTGAACAGTTTAAACCCCATATCGATATCTTTAATAGTATTCTCAGAAAAAGATCACGAAAATAGCGTTTTTTTCATGGTTTCAAAGTAGAATCCCGCCTTAAGCATCTGCACGGGGTTGGGGGGGGGGGGGGGGGCACAGGGAAAGTGTGGTAAACCCGGGCTGATTCGGCGGCCATATTTTACTGACAAGAAACGTCACTTTAGGAATTTCGGGACAAACGACAAAGTGTAACCATTTGCTTCAAATTTATACAATTGTTTCTTTGTCATATGCTGAATGCACTCTCCAAATTTGAAATCGATAGTCTACACCGTTTCAATAAAATTTACCATTGAAAAAAAAAACACTTTTCAACATGCCTATGATCAGATAAGCCTATGTCCATAAAGAGTACATTATGACACTGATGACAACATTGGCATAATGTGCTGAGTGATTTGACGGTTTTGCATAACATCTGAAACATTTTTTCACCCTTTTCCATGCGTAAAACTGTCATTCAGCGAAAAGTGTAAGCATCACCCTATGTTGAAAAGTGTTTTTTCAATTATACATTTTGTAGAAACAGTGTAGACGATCGATTCAACTCGCAATCCGCGAACCTGGGTCGTTTTCGTCCTGCCTAAAATCATTTTCATAACAGGTTGCTTATTATTTAATGAAAAAAATAAACAATGTGAAGAATAGGAAAAAACACTTATTTTCCATTGAGAAGTACGGCCTAAAGATTGACCATGAATTTTTTCAGTTTTTTTCATTGACAATTGTTGGTTTGGTAGTGTGCAAACGAAAACGACCCAGGTTCACGAGGTGCCTCAAATACCTTCACGGATTGAGGGTACATTCGGTAAATCACGAAGAATTTACAGCATGAATTTAAATTAAATAGTAATATTTTGTCAAGTGTCTCGAAGCTCGTTAAGTGTCTGCTTTTCGTTGAAACTTGTACATGTGATGAAGCATTGAAAAGTACGAGACACGTATTTTTCTTTATCGGCGGAAAAATGGTTTCAAGGGGCGGAGCTACCCCCCAAAGAAGGGCGTGTTCAGGGTCGATTTTGCAGTTTCCCTCGACAAGCAGTCCACAAATCTGAATTTAAAAAAACCTTACTTCTAATGTAAAGCGATGAAAAATGCGCTATGGGAATATTGGAAACAAATTAAACTGAGGGATGACAGGCTTTTCTTTAAGGGGTGGTTTCCCCTTAACGCCGTTTTTCTGACGAAGAAAAGTATACGTGTCTAATAGTTTTTAATGCTTTATCACATATATGAGTTTCAGCGAAATCGAAGACGGACACTTGAGGAACCATTCCAGTGTGACTGACTTAAAAATTGCTGATGTCCATGATTTTTTTTTTTAATAAAATTCGATAATCAGTCCTATTTATTTTCGTGTATTCAAATGTTTTATGCTGTACATAAAAATATTGTTTAATGTTTTAGTTTTATTTTTTATATAATTTTTTTGGCCACTGCAAAATAATGCCTAAAAAATAATGGGTGACGGTGGAAAGTCACACTCCTCCAAAAATCGTCTGAGAAAAAACCCAAAAGATTATTAATCAGTATGAGAAACTCTCGAGGCGCATGGAGCATTCTCTTTTTCGATGAAAATCAACAAAATGGTGGTGATTTAAAAACTAAGTGTCAAATTGGGCCTTTTTTTCGAAAGTTTTTTGTTTAAAAAAATGTGAAAGTTACAAATTAAAAAGATCGCGTCCGTACGACGTTGAGGAATGGCGTGAAGAACGATGTGCCAAAATTGGAGACGGATAGCTTGAAAAATCCTCGTTTAAAATCTTCCACCGTTTTGAAAAACGACGATTCCAGAAAAACGCCTATCTTCCGCGCCAGGTCTCGCGCAGCGGGTCTAATCCTTTTTTAAGGCGTTACCCCCACTTGTAGCGCAAAAAAGGCCTTTTTCATGAACTTTTTTAAAGAAAACCACAAAACTTTTTTAATCGATCAATATACCATCTTACAGAACACATCTTGAAGAACTTTCAGTAATTTTTTTATTGAAAAATATTACATTGCTTAGTGGCAAATGGCCGTCAATGAAATAATGTTTTTGTATACACGGTTTGCGGTGACCAACATTGCGGCGAAGTGGATCATCTGAAAAAAAAATGCGGATGGATTTAGTCAAATATAAGTATAAACTAGCCTTTAATCGAAGGATTTTAAAAAATATTCATTTTTCACAAAATGGCGGACAGTCAAAGTTAATGGTTCGATTTTAACGAAAAAGAACGGCCGTTTTTTGGCTATAAAACGGCCATTTTATTTCGAAAAAAAAATCGAACGATTAAAGACTACATTTTTATGTATTAAATAAGGCTGCAAAATTTCAAGAAGATCGGTTCATTAGTGTTCGAGTAATCTTGGTCACCGACTTCAGAAATGCCATTTTGAGAAAAACGCGTTTAAAGTTTCAATTTCAGTTCTTCAATTCACGGATTCTTCTCTTTCAACGCTCATATCTCAGTCAATTTTGTTCGGATCGACTTGAAATTTTCAGGACATATTCTCAGATACTTATACTTCAAAAAAATGCAATAAAAAAATCGATTTTTTCAAAATCGCAAGTGGGGGTAACCCCTTAAAGAAAAGTTTAAGAAATTAAATAATTCGAATTTCGCGATCAAAATTTAACAGCACGTTTGTGAAAGTCCATATTTTTTGATAAGGCAAAAAGAACGATTTTCACAAAATCCACTGGAATGGTCCCTTAAGCAATGTTCGTTGCGAGTTTCGGTTGCGTTACCATAAGCGATTACCCAACCGAACATTGACCCAAGCTAGGGCGGATGAACGAGGGAGATTTCTGCAGCCGCACATCCAACCCCCTTACGTTACTTTCGCCAACTGGACTCTTCTTGCTATACGACATTGACGTGTGCCTTGCGCAGGTGTTTTTCCTTTTTCACAGTATCCCAGATAATTGCAGTGTTCCATTCCTACAACTTTCTCTCGTAGCGTTGCTTCTCACTTTTCACCCCCGCTTCGAAAAGCCATTACTTTCGTTTTTGTACGTACAGCAATATTTCCTCATCACGTCACATACTTTCTTTGCGTTCAGAACTTTGTTTTGCGGACTTCCGCGCTGGCTGCCCTAATTCCTTCTTTTCCATGTCCAAGTCATCTGAACAAATGTTGAGTAGATTGAGACTGAGTTGGCATACCCTGGCCGAACTTGTCCATTTGCCTTGACGATTTTCGTGCACCCCTCTGCTGTGGTAACTTCATTTCTGCTTTCTTTTTATATATGTCTCTGGCTGCTTCAATCATTTCTTCCTGATGTCCTATTTTTTAGTAGTTTCAATCGTGACTCTTCCATCCGCCGAATTAAAGATTGTTCCGAAATAGGGACACCCCATCTGACGGCTTCATTCCCGACTGTGTTGCCAACTGGCGAATTTAAAATGAAGACGCAAGTAGCACCCGGCTCGTGGCAACAAAAAAAAGACGTTTCGCGGATTTTTTTCTCCAAATACGCGAGCAGGTTGTCGATTGTTTTTTTTTTACATCGAAGAATACGTTGTTAACCAGGTTTTAAGACTTTTGTAAAAGCTACTTTGACCACTGCTGCTCGGAAACAAATCGCTCGAAATCAAAAGATCGAACGCATTTAGTTTTTGCACGAAATGATCTAGTGCTTGGACGGTGGATTTAATAGAAGAATGATTTTTTAAGAAAATGCCACAATCCAAAGTGAAAGTATCACTTTTCGGTGGAAAAAACGCTCTATTTTCGTTGACAGAAGAAAACTGCATCGCAAAAACAAAAATCCGTGTGTTCGATGGCGTGACATAGCCAAATAAGCAACCTATCTATTCGAAAAGATATGACTTATCACTTCATTAATTCGGAGCTATACTGCTTAGAACAAATCATGATCAAGTGGCCCGCTCTGCCCTACTCGACGAAAACTGTTGCCACTTGACTGGGGCTTATTAGTGCGCCCACCCTATATTCGCACCTCGCACCTTTGGACTGCCATTCGTGTAGAGCTCTGCAGAACTCTCTCAGTGGTGGGAATCAGCCAGACTCGAACACCTGCCACAACTACTCGAATCCGGTATCAACTAACAAGCCACGGTATCGATCGAGAAATCCATCAGCTACCAGAAAGCTCATCGATCAAATTGCGTACCCGTGATCGATCAATCTGATCACTGAATATATTGGGATGTTGAATAAGTTCTCGCTGTTTTTCGCGAAAAATGATGCTTTATTGAAAAAGATCATTCCTTGTGCTTTCAACCGTTTCGAAAGTGTTGGGTGACCAACTCCTAATGATTCTGCAAGTTCAGCTAGCGTCTGACATGAGGCTTCGTGAAGTAACGGCTCCATTTCAACACGCCAAAATCATTATTTTCGAAGCGCCTAAACCAATCTCTGCAGGTTGCTTCCGGAAGAGCATGCCCGCAGTAGGGCCCAACAAGAATTCTGTGTGCTTCAGCAGCAGGTTATTTTTGAATCTAGTAGTGCGGTAAAATTCCTCGCCAATACTCCTTTTTTGGTACGAAATTTGACACGTTCGACACTATGAAAAAAAAGTTGTTTACACTTTAGCGAATTGACACACGCTGAATTTTAAGCCTGCTTATAGTCAGTCTTGGATTTGCCGGTAGGCTGTACAGGCAGTTGCCTAGGGGGGGCAGACTTTAGGGCGGATTTTAGAGGCACCTAAAAAGGCCTAGGTAAATACAAGTGATTAGGATAGAAGGGGCGACACAAAGTCAAGTGGCCTATACTTAAGAACGTTCTGTCCGAAATTGAAAATGGTGATACAATTTTAAAGATTTGATAGATCATTATGTAAAACATTTGAAAGGTTGTGTAAAAATTTCACGACGATTAGGAAGCTGGCTACTGAGATATTAGAATCCACAAATTGCACGCAGCCTTATGGAAACTGAAGTAACTTTGCAATTCTATTAGCAAATAGCAAACTTTGATATTTGTTTTCAAGAAATAGAAGAAATATTAATGAATGATCGTTTTTTTATTTCAAATATCCCAAAAACAAAAGTGGTTTCATGCTGCAAGAAACGACGTCGTCTGAACGAAAATGAGTATTTAAGTTTCCCGCTACTTTCGGTCTATGCAACGTTCCCGCTATATTCTTGTATGTTTTTCCTCAAATGTGATTTTTTTTTGTATTTTTGGCATCATTTTTTATATTAAGAAAAAATAATAATTGCAAAGTTACTTCAGTCTCCATAAGGCTGCGTGTAATATGTGAATTCTAATTTCTCAGTAGCCAGCTTCCTAATCGTCGTGAAATTTGTACGCAACCTTTCAAATGTGTTACGTAATGACCTGTCAAATTTTTAAAATTTTGATTACCGTTTTCAATTTTGGACACCACATCCTTAAGAAAAGTATAGATCCTGCTTACAGAGACTGCTCATAGTGTCTTAAACTACAGGCACGTAGTTTTGGGACCGCCATCTGTTGGAAAATAGCCAGAACTTATTCAACGTTCTTATTCAACCTTACGAATCCGTCGAAAATCTATATTCCTCAAACTTCCAACTAGGTGGTACCCTTACTATATTTCATTCGAAAACCACTCTAGCTCCCATTTACCTTATTCAATTTTACCTTATTCAATTTAGTATTTTTTAATTCTTATTCAAATCTTTCAAATCAAATCAAATCAAATCAAATCAATTCAAATCAAATCAAATCATATCAAATCAAATCAAATCAAAATCTTTCAAATCAAATCAAATCAAATTGAATCTTATTCAATTTAGTATTCAATTTTACCTTATTCAATTTAGTATTTTCGTCATCATTGCCCTCATGATATATATCACATATATTGTTATATATTGTTAAAAAATATATATTTTTAAATATACATATATATATATATATTATTGTTAAAAATGGTATTATTACTCATATATATTGTTTATATAAATATTATTATATTATATTATTATTACTCATATATATTGTTAAAAAAAAACTGCTTTTTTCAGCTTCGAAAGTTGGCGAGATTACGATGTATCTGCATCTTTACACGAGGACATACACGCCAAGTGTCTGCGGGCCCCATCAACACGACCTCCCGAGTGGTCTGTTAGGAAAGTTACGTCGTCGCGTAAGCCCAGCAGCGGGACAATTTCACGATTCGTTTACACCCAATTTGGCGTAAAATTATCCCGGTTCGGCCCGAAGGCTTGCCTCGTGGAAAAAGACTTCGACGTTGTCGGGAGACATTGTGAATGAGAATTCCCATGAGTCTCGAAGAGTACATGAAATCGATCGAAAGTGTAATAACACGATGGGAAGATGGACAAAGTTTTCGTAGTGCTATAGCAACGACAAAAAAATCTTTGCAATCAGCAATATTGATTCCGCGGGTGAGAGATCGTTGGAAGACACATCGACTATCCGCATAACCCGTTGATTCGGTTGTCTGTCATAAAAACGTATACGTATATTTCTCAGAGTTTTACGATTCAATGGGCTTTCACGATTTATGAAATTCTTCGTATCGTGCGTCGACGTGTGGTAGGGTGCGCGCAAAAAAAATCGAATGCGCGGCTAGAGCACGAAGAAAATGAGAGTAGAGGAGATAGGATACTCTCGCCGATTTGAATATCTTTAATAAAAGCCCGCAGGAGATACCGCTCTCGGTCGCGGCTTTTTCTTTTCTTCTTTTTCTTCGTTTTTATTTTTTTATTTTTAGTCCATAGTTTTTAGTACTTAGTTTATGTATTTCAGAGGTCGTGTAAACATTTCACGACAATTGGGAAGCTCGTTATTGAACAATTAACATTCACAAATTAAATGTTGTCTTATGGAAACTGATGTAACTTTGCAATAAGTTTTTTTTTGACCTCTCAATTTTGTAATATCTACAATATACTGAAAGCAACGGAAACAAAACGAAGTTTATTGATACATTTTTTTTTTATTTCTTTTAAATATTGTTCTTAACCATATGTTAATTTTTTAAATAACGAGCTTCCTAATCGTCGCGAAATTTTGACTCGACCTCTTAAATACTTCATGCGAAAACATACCAAATTTTCAGAATTTTCTTATCATTTTTTATTTCCACCCTCTAAGGAAGTTGAAGTAATGATGATGGAATTCTGAAAATTTGGTATGTTTTTACATGAAGTATTCAGGAGGTCGTGTAAAATTTTTATGACGATTGAGAAGCTATTTATTGAACAATTAACATTGGCATGTTTCATAGGGACTCAACATCCTTAATCAGAAATTTCGTACGTACTTCTCTGCGAAATGCAATTAGGAACATAACTTTTTAATTCGAAGCAAATCGAGTGAAAATTGTTGAAGTTATTTGTCACGCCAATTGGAAAAAAGATGATTCGAGAAGTTTCGAGTAGTCGGCCATTTTGTAGATGGAGAAAAAAAATGTCCAACAGCTTGATATTCATACTAAATAGATGTGTAATTAATTTTATGAGTGAATCACTTTTTCATACGAAAAAAAATTGTTAAATTTCTACATGATTTTATACACGTTACTGTGGCCTAAGGCCTTAATGAGATTTGCTGATGCATAATAACGCCGCGAAAGTGGTTCGAGCACGGGGATGTTTATTATTGCTGCTAACGCGTCCGTCGTTTGATGAAATTAAGCGACCGTATTTTCTTCTCGGACGGACTTTTGTGTCCAAGCCGCGGATGAAATTTCATTTTCTCGCTCATCGTCGGGAGATGCCTTCGCGAGAGGTAAACCCTCATGGCCTTGGGAGAGTGGCGAGCTCGGAAGGACAGAATTGCGAGCTCTCTTTTAGTCCCGATTTTACTCTGTTTTACACTACCGTGCGCTTCGGGAGAATTATTCATTAAATCTGTTGAAAAACTCTCTGCAATAGCCTATTAAGGGGTTACCCCCACTTGCGATTTTGAAAAAATCGATTTTTTTAATTGCATTTTTTTGAAGTATAAGTATCTGAGAATATGTCCTGAAAATTTCAAGTCGAACCGAACAAAATTGACTGAGATATGAGCGTTGAAAGAGAAGAATCCGTGAATGGAAGAACTGAAATTGAAACTTTAAACGCGTTTTTCTCAAAATGGCATTTCTGAAGTCGGTGACCAAGATTACTCGAACACTAATGAACCGATCTTCTTGAAATTTGGCAGGCTTATTTAATACATAAAAATGTAGTCTTTAATCGTTCGATTTTTTTTTCGAAAAAAATGGCCGTTTTATAGCCAAAAAACGGCCGTTTTTTTTCGTTAAAATCGAACCATTAACTTTGACTGTCCGCCATTTTGTGAAAAATGAATATTTTTAAAAATCCTTCGATTAAAGACTAGTTTATACTTATATCTACTAAATCCATCCGCATTTTTTTTTCAGATGATCCACTTCGCCGCAATGTTGGTCACCGCAAACCGTGTATATAAAAACATTATTTCATTGACGGCCATTTGCCACTAAACAATGTAATATTTTTCAATAAAAAAATTATTGAAAGTTCTTCAAGATGTGTTCTTTAAGATGGTATATTGATCAATTAAAAAAGTTTTGTAGTTTTCTTTAAAAAAAATCACGAAAAAGGCCTTTTTTTTGCGCTAAAAGTGGGGGTAACGCCTTAAGGGAAGGGTAAGGGTTTCAGCGTGAAAAAAAAACACTTTTTTGCGAATTTTTCCCATCTATATGGATAGGGTAAATTTATCGAAACCTTTTGTACATCGTTAACTGTCATTTCAAGAACATTCCGTGAAATTTGTAATTAGGAAAGCATTAGGAATGATTTTTTCAAACAAAGCATTAATTTGCACCCAAAAGCAGCGAGAACTTATTCAACGTCCCAAGGCAAGAATTGCTCTTCTGGTTAAGATAATGACCTGGCGCCGATGGGACTAGAAAATTCGTTATCACCAATCAGTTTTGCATCGATCTGCACCATGCCCCATTTATTTGCGGGGCATATAAGATATTTTTTTTCTCATTCTATACGGATAAATTTCATGTGCATTAAGGCGTTACCCCCACTTGTAGCGCAAAAAAAGGCCTTTTTCATGAATTTTTTTAAAGAAAACTACAAAACTTTTTTAATCGATCAATATACCATTTTAAAGAACACATCTTGAAGAACTTTCAGTAATTTTTTTATTGAAAAATATTACATTGTTTAGTGGCAAATGGCCGTCAATGAAATAATGTTTTTATATACACGGTTTGCGGTGACCAACATTGCGGCGAAGTGGATCATCTGAAAAAAAAAATGCGGATGGATTTAGTCAAATATAAGTATAAACTAGTCTTTAATCGAAGGATTTTAAAAAATATTCATTTTTCACAAAATGGCGGACAGTCAAAGTTAATGGTTCGATCTTAACGAAAAAAAACACCGTTTTTTGGCTATAAAACGGCCATTTTTTTTCGAAAAAAAAAATCGAACGATTAAAGACTACATTTTTATGTATTAAATAAGCCTGCAAAATTTCAAGAAGATTGGTTCATTAGTGTTCGAGTAATCTTGGTCACCGACTTCAGAAATGCCATTTTGAGAAAAACGCGTTTAAAGTTTCAATTTCAGTTCTTCAATTCACGGATTCTTCTCTTTCAACGCTCATATCTCAGTCAATTTTGTTCGGATCGACTTGAAATTTTCAAGACATATTCTCAGATACTTATACTTCAAAAAAATGCAATAAAAAAAATCGATTTTTCCAAAATCGCAAGTGGGGGTAACCCCTTAACGCGCGATCTCGCGAATGCTTCGACGTTCACGGTCACATCGATTGTTACCCTTCGAAGTCTTAAAACGAAGTCGAATTTAAAGGGACAACGTTTTTTGTTCCGACTTTATTTTCGCGATTTATTTAAAGCGTGCAATTAAACCGTGATGTGATATATATATATATATATATATATGCGTTAACTTGTGTATATATGTAGAGCTTTTTACTATTTGCACTGATGTTCCTCTTGTCTGGACGAGTCTGATTAACGCCTGGTCTTTTGGACAGTCTTCCATGTCCTTCCTTTCTCTTCGTCCGTCGAGCAGGGCTGGTAACACCAATTTACACGACATTGTTGCTTGGTTGAATAGAGACCAAGATTGCAAAGTACACTGGGGTTGCTTGTCATTAGCCGAGCTTTACGGCTAGGGAAAACAAGATTTGAGTGAAAAATAGTTACTAATTAGCTGTGTACCTGCCTCTCGAGTACTTTACGGAAGCTTGGCTCGTGCTTTTGGAATCGAATTTAAGAAAAGTTAAGAGTACGAAGTTTTTTTTTTCAGTTTAATTCTGGCCTCATCAGTGCCTCTAATTCCTGGGCGGGGATCGGAAATTCGAACGATCAATATTCAGATGGACCGAAATGTCGAATTCAGTAATGACGAACGCTCCGATATAGATAGATGAATCTTATGATAGCTTGTAAAATAGTTAACGTAAATTGTGAATACGAAAAACTCGAAGTTGAGTTATAGTGAAAACAAATATCAGGTTTAACAAAATAACGAGAGATATATCGTCGAATTGTAAATATTCCGACAGTTTACAATTTCGAATTAATTAAAGCGAAGGGCCAACAAGTCGATCAGTTAAAACGGCGAGGGGTCAAAAAGGCGAACGGTCCGGACAGCGAAAACAATGGAACAATGGATCGAGAAGTACGTAACTTGCGCTTCAGAGTGAAGTTGGCAGATGACGCTGGCGGTCAGTCGGGTCGGGCAGCCATGCCATGTTCGCCATTTAGGTATTCGCCATTTAGGCATTCGCCATTTCGGACCATCGATCATTTTCGTTTCCGAGATCTACACATTCGAAGTTCGTAGTCTAGATCTATGGCTTTTTGCTATAGACGGTTTTACGAATATTAGATACTCGCTTTTTTCTACTTCGAAGACATGAATGTTGTAGATTGTTCGAATCTGTATTTGAATGACGCAACTGCAGACTATCTGAATATATGTTCTCGAATAAATAATTCTTCGGTCTTATAGTTATTCGATTTTGCTATCGGTCAACGGATAAAATTTCGAATAATTTGACCTTTGTTATTTTGGGTGTTCATAATTCTGTCGTTTCGAAATCTTCGTCGTTCTATATTTGGTCATTCGACGATTTGAGCCCCCCTCCTCATTCCTGAGAAATCCTTTTTAACCTCATTTTTTTATCACTTGGTTTCATTGGATCGTTATTTTTCGTCAACTTGTACTTGTTCGTTGCATCGTATTTTCAATATATGTGTGATATATTTATGTACATTTGATAGTAGTATCTTACTGGTATTAAAAAATGGTAAGATCTGTGAATTCGTTTTCACTGCAGGCTGAAATTAAGCCGATCAGGTCAGGAATACGAAGTTGTCTATTATTCTTTAGAAATCTTTTTTTTTCTTTTTCTTTTCTTTAGATCTATTATTTTTTAGAAATTTAGTTTAAAATTTTTCTTTAGAATTCGTCCGTTTTTCTATTTGAGTGAAGTTGCTAAGAAAATGGCTATAAACTTTATTCCGAACCTTTGGTACGTGGAAGCTAGTTCCAGAATTTCCCTGCACTTTGTCCGAATCCGTCAAATTCAACTTGAGGAAATGGGATTTCTCTTTTAAGGATGTTGAGTCCCAAATCGCAAATGATGGTAAAATTCTGAAAATTTGGTATGTTTTTGTATGAAGTATTTCAGAGGTCGTGTAAAAATTTCACGACAATTAGGAAGCTCGTTATTGAACAATTAACATTCACAAATTCAATGTTGTTTTATGGAAACTGATGTAACTTTGCAATAAGTTTTTTTTTTGACCTCTCAATTTTATAATATCTACAATATACTGAAAGCAACGGAAACAAAACGAAGTTTATTGATAAATTTTTTTTATTTCTTTTAAAAATGGTTCTTAACAAAATGTTAATTTTTTAATAACGAGCTTCCTAATCGTCGTGAAATTTTAACACGACCTCTTAAATACTTCATACAAAAACATACCAAATTTTCAGAATTTTCTTATCATTTTTTATTTCAACCCTTAAGGAGGTTGAAGTAATGATGATAGAATTCTGAAAATTTGGTATGTTTTTACATGAAGTATTCAGGAGGTCGTGTAAAAATGTCATGGCGATTAAGAAGCTATTTATTGAACAATTAACATTAACATGTTTCATAGGGACTCAACATCCTTAAGGCGTTACATCTGAGTAAAAAAAGTAGTTGACCGTTTTTTTTTATTGGCTTGAATAACGTATATCGTGATTACAAGAATAATCACAGGAATTATGTACAAAAGGATTTAGAGGCGAAATTTTTTTCTCTAGTTTTTAGACACAAACCCAATTTTTTTCTCTCTAATTTTGAAAAACAAACCCAAACAAACTTTTCCTTCCTGCTTTCTCAAAAGTTTGTTAAACAATCGTGTGTTGACAAACTTTTCGTACCTTCTTCTTCAAAAGTTTGTTAAACAATCGTGTGATTAACAAACTTTTTTTTTCTTTGTGCTAATTCACAAAACGTGACATTTTTTTTCGTAATAAATTTTCTTTTCAATACGTTCAATAGACATATACAAAAGAAAATTAATGAAAATAAACCCTCCAAACCTCATTTTGATTGCTCTTTTTAGTATTCTCAAAAAGGATTCTCAAAAGAGTCTCATTTTTCGGTGAGCCACGTAGACAGCCTTAAGGCTCGATATACATTTACAACGATCAAAAAATCGATTTCTTTTATTTTCTCTTTAAACGATAGAACTATATATGGAGAATATTTTCCCAAAGGTTCAAAGCGAAATTCATCAGACTTCAAACGTTCGAGCCCGACAGCGGGGAGGGGCAGGCAGCAAAAAGTAATTAAATTAATAATCAACAATTTCAATTAGTATCGCAATTGACCATTTAATTACTTCGTACCAGATTACTCAAGTAATTAATTACCAGAAGTACCTACTGCAATTTAATACAAATTCTGTGTAAAATTCAAACGCATTTTTCTCAGAACTGCATTTTCGAAATTGGCGTGCAGCATTACTAAAAAACTATTCAGCCGAGTGAGTTAAAAATTGGTAGAAAGATTGATAACATTGCTACCTGCTACTTGACGAAAATTGTTTTTGAAAGATTAGAAAAACGAATCTAGTTTTTAAATCAAAATTGCACAGAAATTTAGTGTGAAATGTTGATATTTTTTAGTAATTGCATTCCATTCTCTTGAATTTGCATTTTCTTCATTTTAATTACTGTCAAATAGAAAATATACATGTTCTGAATTAAAAAATAATTTTTTTTTTTGCAATTCAAAGTGTACGGGAAGCTAGACCATTATGATGGTAAATGAAAAAAAAAATAATGGTTTTGTATACTCAAATATCCTGTTAAAGTAAACCTACAGTTTAATAAATGTGGAATAATTATTTCTCAGTTTAAAAAATCCCTCAAAATTGTTCAACTTTTTCCCTTTGCATTTTAGCATTTACGAGGAAGCTTTTCAGTAAATACTCAATGTAATACAGTTACTTAATCATCGACTATTAAGGCGTTACCCCCACTTGTAGCGCAAAAAAAGGCCTTTTTCATGAATTTTTTTAAAGAAAACTACAAAACTTTTTCAATCGATCAATATACCATCTTAAAGAACACATCTTGAAGAACTTTCAGTAATTTTTTTATTGAAAAATATTACATTGTTTAGTGGCAAATGGCCGTCAATGAAATAATGTTTTTATATACACGGTTTGCGGTGACCAACATTGCGGCGAAGTGGATCATCTGAAAAAAAAATGCGGATGGATTTAGTCAAATATAAGTATAAACTAGTCTTTAATCGAAGGATTTTAAAAAATATTCATTTTTCACAAAATGGCGGACAGTCAAAGTTAATGGTTCGATTTTAACGAAAAAAACGGCCGTTTTTTGGCTATAAAACGGCCATTTTTTTTCGAAAAAAAAATCGAACGATTAAAGACTACATTTTTATGTATTAAATAAGCCTGCAAAATTTCAAGAAGATCGGTTCATTAGTGTTCGAGTAATCTTGGTCACCGACTTCAGAAATGCCATTTTAAGAAAAACGCGTTTAAAGTTTCAATTTCAGTTCTTCAATTCACGGATTCTTCTCTTTCAACGCTCATATCTCAGTCAATTTTGTTCGGATCGACTTGAAATTTTCAGGACATATTCTCAGATACTTATACTTCAAAAAAATGCAATAAAAAAATCGATTTTTTCAAAATCGCAAGTGGGGGTAACCCCTTAACTTTAATCGATACCTAACTCAATTATTGTATTTTCTTTTTCTGGTGATGGGATTATCAGTACGTATCAAGCTACATCGATACAGCGTTTATTTAACTCGATAAATAAAATTCGTTTTTCAATATATAAAAAAATACTTCTCTTTTACAACCTTGCTATACAACGCTCCACAAGACATGACCCAAGAATTCACTCCCGAGATACCGATGAACGGAATTTCCGACACGCACACGGAGAGAATTAAAAAGTAATTTTTGTGGTGAATTTCACGGTAAAAATTACCGTGATATATTTCAACGTGGTGACAAGTGAGAAAAACATAATAATTCGTATGCGTCAAGTTTTTTTTAACTCACGTTACAGAAAATTTCAAATACGTAGTTCAAATTTTACTATACAAGAAGGGTAAAAATTGGAGACAGTAAAATTTAGCATGTATGTTCGAAAACTTACCTACTGTCGGTTAAAAATTACCAACCGCGCCGTACGTTATTTTTACGGTGCTGCACAGTAAAATTTACCTGCGTCAACCTCGGAAGAAAAATTCCCTATAAGTGAGTCAGAGATGTGTGCGGCCGTGTAGATGACAAGATAGTCTTTGAGGATTCGGCTTCGATCCGGCCAGTGAAGGTTATTCCAAAGTCAACAGTGGAATTAGAAGATGTTTACGTTTCGGCCCTCTGGTTCGGGTCCTCTTCAGAAATTTTATTTTTCTGTATATAATATGATACACATTTTGTCATAATAATGTTTTTACATTATTATGACAAAACAAACATTATTATGACAAAATGTGTATCATATTATATACAGAAAAATAAAATTTCTGAAGAGGACCCGAACCAGAGGGCCGAAACGTAAACATCTTCTAATTCCACTGTTGATTTTGGAATAACCTTCACTGGCCCGATCGAAGCCGAATCCTCAAAAACAATTCCCTATAAGGCTGGTAAAATTTAAATTCTTCGATTGAAGAAATCCTTAGTAAAATGTATTTTTTCTTCAAAAACTGGTGCTATAATAATCATAATAATAACCGAAATAACAATAACCATAATAATAATAATGAATATTATTTACTATTGAAAAATTGGTACAAATTAATGCTGTTTGTTTTTTGTTGGGAACATTCTTTTCTTCCATATAAATTGGTATAGTCAACAAACGGATAAGGAGACAAATTTAATCATTAGAATTTATTTTTCGTTTAATACTAACATTTATTTATAATACATTTTGTACCATCGTAGGCTCGAGTGATGTGACTAATTTGCGCACATATTACTTCGTCATCATTTAACACGATCGCTACGTGTCACTTTCTCGCAACGAGACACTGCATGCGACTGAGGCTTCAGGCTAAACTGAACCGGCGATGTACGCAGTTTAGACGAAATTTTTTTGGGAAGTCCCATCGTGCCATAAAGAAATCGCGCTCCCCTACTTACCCCCACCACCATACCATTCTGAAGTGAAAGGAATGAAGGGGAATTTTTACACTGCAGTGCCTCAAAATTCCCGTACCGTACCGCACGATAATTTTAACCAAGCGCGCACGATAATTTTTACCGAGAGCACAATACATTTTCCTGTAACATTCATTAAATTTTATAATAAATCTTAAAATAACTTTTATAAAGACGATACTTTTTTATGGACATTTCTGAAAGGCATAAAATACTAAAATGCACAGTAAAATTTCGCTGATATTATATATTTTTCAAATTTAAGTTTTGCGTATTTTGTTACACATCGAAATTTACTAGAAAATCTGGTAAAATTTTCCATCTGAAGAAGAAATTTTATTTTATTTTCGTGAAAATCTGTGTTCTACCCAACAATAATAAGCGAAGTTTCAGGGTTGTCATCTGGTTACCGTTACTGCACGGTAATTTTTAACATTTAATTCTCTCCGTGCAGGTGAGAAAAGCCCCACGTGAAAGTATGTAAAGAAAGGAGACTCGGCAATACCGCAAAAAAAAAGACCACGTCAAATTGAATCTCGATATTCAAGCGAGGATATCGTTACCGATATCAAATAACATTATAATAGGGTAGAAGGTTCGCATTTTTTTTTAACGTGTAATTCAAAGGAGAGTTCAATTTAGCGAACCAGTTCCGGCAAGGCTACGACGATATCAACGATATTGGAGCGCCGGCAAGAAGGGCGAACTAATTATATTATTTCTCGTCGTCCCCGGCGACTCGCGTTTCTCGAGCACTTCCATATTGCCTCGAGCTTGGAAGCTCAAGTTTCTCCTCCCGCCTCCGCTGCTTTCTCTCTCTCTCTCTCTCCTTCTCTCTCTCTTTCTCTTTCTCTCTTTCGTCCCCTGTCTCTTTCTCACCCTATCTCTTTCCATTTCGTTCACGATAGACTTCTCGTCTCCGGTTTGCTCGTCTCCGTTCATACATACCTAATCCACAATTTGCCAGGGCAAGGCTGAGTGGGGTTTGCGCTGTTTCTCAGGATCTCTGAAGTCTAACTAGGCACTCCGCATATGGAAAAGCCCACTTTGCGAACCCTCGTCTCTCCTGTCGTCCATCTCACTCTTCCTTTTTTTATTTTTCACCCCACCGCGCGTTTCACTCGTGCTAGGCTCAACTTTATTGACAAATTTTCACTTCACCCACTATGCATATACACTTGCCCTTGTGCTTGCCAAGAGTGATATTATGTACCAAAAATTGTGCTTAGCCGGTTACACGTAGCTGGTGGCAGGAATTTTTGTGAATCTTTTCTGGATAAACGGATGTTGGTTGTCAATTTTTTGTTTGCATGGAAGTGTATGGGTTTGGGGCTTTTGCAATGTTCGTATTGAAAAGTATTTATCAGCGTGGTAGATGTGGGTTGTGCAGACCGCCGATCAAAAAACGTCCTTCGCGATGACCACTGCTTCTCGGGAACAAATCATCCGAAATTAAAAAATCAACGGCATTTAGTTTTTGCATGAAATTGCATAGTGCTTGGGCGGAGAATTTCGAAGAATGTTGATTTTTGGAAAAATGCCCGCAGTCCAAAGTGAAAGTATCGATATTCGGTGGAAAAAAGCTCGATTTTCGTCGACAAAAGAAACGGAGTGTCTTCCCGTCCGGTTATCGGACGAATAAGCGTATGTCATCCGTCCGGATTGCGGCTCAGTTCACGCCGTATTTCCAGTAGGCGTACATATTATTGTGATTCATGTGAGCTAGCATCCGGACGAATAACATACATATAATTGTCCGGATAGATTGTGTTAAATTGAAAAACTTCATAAGCTAAGAAGAAAAACTTTATAATTTTGTTTGGGTTTGGGTTGGTTGTGTTTGGGTTGGTTGTGTTTGGGGTTGGATTGGTTAGTTGTCTTTGGGTTTGTTTGGGTTTGGGTTGGTTGGTTTTGTTTGGGTTTTGGGTTTTGGGTTTTTTGGGTTTGTGTTGTTCGGGTTTGTTTGCGTTTGGATTGGTTTTTTGGGTTTGTGTTGTTCGGGTTTGTTTGCGTTTGGGTTGGTTTGTTTGGGTGTGTTTGTTGGTTTTGTTTGGGTTTGGGTTTTTTGGGTTTGTTTTCGGAGTGGTTTGTTTGCGTTTGTCATTTCGGGTTTGGGTTGATTTGTTTGGGGTTGTTTGAGATTGTTTAGGGTTGTTTGGGGTTGTTTGAGATTGTTTAGGGTTGTTTGGGGTTGTTTAGTCTTTTTGGGTTTATTTGGGGTTGTTTGGGTTTGTTTGAGCCCTCGAAGAAAATTAGCCTGATTCTAGCTGGAGCCCCACTTCCGAATATTCACCAAGCACTTCTTTTTGACATGTAACAGAAGAATTTTGAGATACCGTAGCCAATCTCAAGAAAAAGTCATTTTGGGAAAACGCGTACGCCTGTTCGCGGTACCTACCTATGAACGCCCATAACTCCTTCAATTTTCAACGCATCGACTCGACATTTTCGAAGAATATTTTTCAAATGTTATACTTTGAGAATCCGTCGAAAGCCAAAAAACGATATTTTTTAAAATTTAGGTGGTTGCCCTCAAGTTCCAGAGACCCGTTCGAAAAAAGAATGTTTCCAATTACTAATTATTATATAAAGTAATATTTACGTAATCGTCAGTACGACCGGAATTTTACCATTTCCAGGCTTCTATTTTTTTCGGGCTCCTATTTATGTGTTAAGCGTTCTCTCTTTCCGGTCTTATTTACGTCCTTTCCCTTTAATGAATTACTTTATGCACTCGTTAAATTCACAGCGAGTCTACAGAGGTTGCAAAAAATAAAATTTTACCCAAGAGAGAGAGAAAGAGGGAGAGAGAGACCCCTCTCTCTCTCTCCCTCTTTCTCTCTCTCTCTTGGGTAAAATTTTATTTTTTGGAGCGAGAAAAACAGAAAGTTTTCTCGTACGATGATTTTTCTATTGCTCCGGTTCTTTGACGTGCCAAACGCGTGGAAATTTTTCTCGTCAAAGTCTACGAGAGTTCCAATGAATATCTGCGAACCTCATACCTCGCCATCGACTCTCACTCTTCATTGCTTTTTTCCACATTTGATGTACGAGTAAGCACCCACACACACACTAATATATATGAGGTATTCCACGTGAATCCGGTGGACTTTTTCCCTGACCCCCGCCAATTCGATTAATTTTTTGGATCTGATTCCATTGACTCTAAAAGGCACCCTGATTTTTTTTTCATTTTTCGAAACAACCCTTCGTCAAAAAAATTTGTTTTTTTCCGAAACAAACACCCCGATTTAAAAATCGGAAAAAATTCCCAAAAATGCGTGTTTATATGTAAACATTTTCAAGCTATTACCCGCACTGGAAGTATGATTTTTTCGTTAGCAGTCCAGAAGTTCTGGTATTAATTTCAGTTGAAGTCGTCTTCAGCACAGAAAAAATCATACTTCCACTGCGGGTGATAGCTTGAAAATGTTTACATATAATCACGCATTTTTTCGAATCTTTTCAGATTTTTAAATCGGGGCGTTTTTTTCGAAATTTTTTTTTTTACTAAGGGTTGTTTCGAAAAATTTTAATAATGATTCAGGCTGTCTTTTGGAGTCAATGGAATCAGATTAAAAAAAAAAGAATCGATTTGGCGGGGATCAGGGAAAAAGTCCACCGGATTCACGTGGAATACCTCACACACATATATAAATATAGATACGTACATACATATATATCTGGGTGTAAAATATGAGTAAAAAATATTTCGCCGTCAACAGAAATTGAAGGGTTTGAAAACCAATTGATCGAACGACGGAAATCCGCATTTTTACGATTCTGTATTTCGAAACCTTCAATCCACTTCTTATAAGAAACACCACTTGAGTGTCCGTTTTTTTATCAGCGGAAAAACGATTTTAAGGGGGTAAACCCCCCCTCAAATAAAGGGGTGCCAAGGGGCGATTTTGCACTTTCACCCACAAGCACTCAACGTAATAACACAAAAACTATAAATGTTCTAATGTAAAGCGAGGAAAAACCAACTACAGAGGAATTTTAAAGAAAATTAAATTAAGGAGTGGCACGTATACGGGGTCTTTCTTTGAGGGGTGGTTTCTCCCCATCGAACCGTTTTTACGCTGATAAAAAATCTGATGGTTTTCAATGCTTTATCGCATATATGGGTTTCAACGAAATCAAAGGCGGATACTTAAAGTGATCCCTGCAGGGGTACGTAATCTAAAAACATCCAAATTAAGTAAAAATCATGAGGCAAGATATTTTTAATTTCTTTTTGTCTCATTTTTACATAATAGGCATCTTTTTACTTACAAATTTCTGTAGATTTGCCAAGGGGGTAATTTTTCCGTGTATGAGAGAAATTTCAATGAATTCTGCTGAAAATTCAGCTGTGTGGAGAAAGAGAAATTATTTTTGACCCGGAGCATAATAAAAGATTGCAGTAATACGAATCGTGAACGCGTATATTTCGCATACAACTCGAGCGCTTTCTTTTTCTCTTGCTCCCCTGTTTCTCCCTATACGTATATATTTCTCCCTTTTTTTCTCTATTGTTCTTTCTTTGGCTAGTTCATTATTTATCGTCTCATTTCTTCATGCACTCGGTGTGTTCTTTTGCGGGCTCTCACCAGTGGGATAGACGAATATCGTAGGCCTCTTGGAGTGTGAAATCGTCGGCATCGTCGGCCGACCAGCTCCGACCTCGACCGACATTTTTATCTTCGGCTTTCCTTCGTCTTCGTTTTTTCCCTCCCTCTCACTTTCTCTTTCACTCTCTATCGTCCCTCTCGCCACTCTGTAACACACGTCACATTGCAACATTAATATCACGCGTTGCAATTCGCCACTGGTTTAATTCTATTCGTCATAAAGTTCCTCAAGATCCCCTCGAACACGTTCGCCATGAGAGTCCGCGACTGAAAGTCCTTGTGTTGCAAAATTGTGCAAAATTGAAATACTTTCGTTGCATGTGCTCGCGCGTCATTGCATCGCGAGCTTTAGGGCGAAACAGATATACATTTACAGCGACTGAAAAATGGACTTTTTCTAACGCTAGAATTATATATGTGGAGTATTTTCGGAAAGGGGTGTAGTTCCGAAAAGCCCATACCTCTGAATAATTTGAATTTCCGCGTACCCGTGTATTTTGACTCGCTGATTACGAATATCATAGTGAAAGTACCCGCAAATTTTATTTTCAAGGTCAACACTTACGAAAACTGATTTTTTAACAGCTTTTCTGTTTTATTTTAATAAATATTCATTTTAGAGAAAAATATTTCTTATAAAAGTTATAGCCTATGAAAATATTGATATTTTATGTTCTATACAGTTTTTATCTAAAGCCATTACGTTTCGAGAAAAATGGGATAATGGCCCAATAAGTGAAAAATGCTTAGCTCCATTAATTTCGATTTTCCAATTAAGCAAAGAGGTGAATAATTTATTTTATTGATTTATTTATACGCAAAAGGCATATAGGACGTCATTTTTTAATGAGCGCCCGCTGATTCTACGATAAATATCATCCTGACACATGTAAATCATCGAATGTCAACGAATAAAGTTTTGAAGTTTCATGTACAAAGTCTTTTTGTATGCGCTTTAATTACAATCCCTTGTTGAAAAGTCCGAAATCCCAATTTTTTACCTTTTCTATGCCTTTTGCGTATAAATAAATGAATAAAATAAATTATTCACCGCTTTGCTTAGTGGGAAAATGAATAATATAAAAATTGAGAAAAAGATAGAAATAGAAACAAAAAGTCTCCACACGGGTTGTCGAACCCACGACCATGAAATTACTGTCCACGCTCTTACCGCTACACCAACCGCTGCTTGGCAAACATGCTAACGTAAATGGCTTATACGGTGCGAGAGCCGCGTCAACATTTTTATTTTCTAAACGCTTGGCCATCTGGAGTTCCCACTTCGGGTACTTTCATTTTTAGCCAAGCCCTGCATGTCCTATAAATTTGAGCGAAATCGGTGTTGACGAGTAGGGAATGCCCCTTGTAAGCTATTTTCACTTATTGGACCATTATCCCATTTTTCTCGAAATGGAACGGTCTTAGACAAAAATTGTATAACACATAAAAGATCAATATTTTTATAGGCTACAACTTTTGTAGGAAACATGTTTCTCTAAAACGAATATTCACAAAAATAAAGCAGAAAAACTATTAAAAAATCAGTTTTCGTGAGTGTTGAGCTTGAAAATCAAACTTGCGAATATTACCAATGTGATATTCGTGATCAGCAAGTCAAAATACATAGGTATACGAAACTCCAAATTCATCAGAGGTATGGACTTTTCGCAACTTTATCCAAATTATCAATTATAAGTTACAATTAATACTGTAATTGCTAACGTCATAAGTTTGTAGTCGATTGCTTAAGTAATTAGTTACCACAAGTACCTAGTGTTACTTTAACTTTAAATGCGTTTTTTCAAAACTGCATTTTCGAAATTGGCGTGCAGGATTACTCAAAAAATATTTCAACCGATTGAGTTGAAACTTGGTAGAAATATTGATAATATTGCTACCTTCTAGTCAACGAGAATTCTTTTAGAAAAAAATAGAAATCAACTACTTTTTTCATTCAAATTTGATCGAAATTTCGCTCGAAATTTTGACTTTATTTTTACAAACGCGTGCCATTTTCTTCAATTTCCATTTTTTCATTTTCGTTAGTGTCAAATAGAAACTACACATATTGCAACTGAACAAAGTTTTGAACTTTTTTCAAATCGAAGTCTACGGAAAGTTAGACTGCTACGTCGATTCGCGACTCCTGCAGCAACCTTGCTGCAATACTTTACCACAGCTCCGCCATTTTGTTGATAGATGAATTAGACAAATGTTTTGTATACTCAAATATACTCTCAAAGTATACCCATAGTTTGATAAATGTAGAATACTTATTTCTTAGGTTACTAAACACCTCAAAGTTGCTTAATTTTTTCCCGTTTAAATGTATATGGGATATGATTGACTTTACCTGATTTTGTGCCGCTAAGAATCGAAGAACTTTGCTTCTGAGCATTTACCCCGGCAGTGTCACCCTGTGAGATATTTCGTTGTATCGGAGAAAAAGGTCTTCTTCGAAAGCCCTTTCTCCACTGCTAATCCGCGTCTACGTGTAAACGTCGACACCCGACTCGGGGAACGCGGATTGTCATGCAAACTTCACGTCCCGGAGCTCTCGAAAGCTCCGGGGAGTCTCTTCGTTCCGAAAGCTTCGGGCTCTGCGTGCTAGTCCCCTAAAAAGACTTATTTACGTGCGAACTCCGAGGAGACTTGGAATGACTTATAACGCGGATTCGTGGTGAGATTGTACCACGTATAAATATATAGGAGACGGGAAAAACGGGTCGCTGGAGGAAGTTGGCTTGGTGGTCAGCCAAGAAATAAATCAGCTAAGGACTCGAGCGAAATAGCTTG
This sequence comes from Ophion costatus, assembly GCA_951751655.1. NCBI lineage: Eukaryota > Metazoa > Arthropoda > Insecta > Hymenoptera > Ichneumonidae > Ophion > Ophion costatus. Next base: position 23,151,382 of record OX632365.1, on the reverse strand, counting down.
GAGTGTATCTCCCAGTTCAGTGAAATAAGATCGGCCTCGTCGGATAAATTGTCAGGTTTCAAGTTACACCGAATATTTCGTTCTGACCTCCTTAGGCGAAAAACCATTTTAGAAAAAAGTCTCACGATTTTGGCCTTTGTAAACTTTCGAACTTCTATGGTTTGTTATTTACGCTCAAAAGATTTTCAATTATTTTGCACGCCTCGTGCTGCCACCCGTGCAGAAATTGCCGCAGAGTTCCAATTGGATTTCCTCCATTGATGGTGTCGAAATTAGCATCGTTGGGATGCAACGAAAATACCTAATTTTTTCAGTTCTTCATATCTTTTGGTACGTGAAATCTTCTGTAGCATCTTTTTGGTTATACATTTTTAATAAGGATTCTCAAAAATGTTCCACTGACTTTCGTAGCCTCAATGTACCAAAGAAAATTCGGGAATACGGAAAAACGATTTTTCGTCGCGTTCCAACAATGCAAACTTCAATACCATTGATTGTCCCTACTTCCCGATAGGGATCCAATGGGTCATTGCAATTGATCCCTGTACTAAAACGTCACACCCGTATGCATTCTCATCGGGATTCCCCATTGGAACGTACAAATCCAATTTGAATTCAATGGATCCCCACATTATCGAATAGAATCCGATGCGATTCTTGATGGATCCCATCGCATTCCTACTTTCAATTTTCTAAACCAAATATATATATATACAAAATGAGTGGATCTTAACCCTAGCATGTCACACTTATTCACGATCTCACATAAAGGTCTGGAAACTCCTAGGGTGGGAAGTGACTCAGATAATGAGTCAAAATGGCAGTTCTCGCTTTTGCCACCTGCAGCGGTGCTAGGTAGAAGTTAGCCAATCAAACGCAGGTCCGAACGCTGTGCAAAGGCGCAGATTTTTCGAAATAAACACAGAGTCAGTTCGATTTAGCTACACTTTCCTCAATTTCCACAGATACAGTAATAGAAAGTCCTCAGAAGGCGTAAGAAGTGTGGAAAAGTGTTGCCAAAACGAACAGACTCAATATTTGCAAGAGCGATATAAATGGAAAATGATTGGGTATTTTTCACTCCTGATCCACCGGGTAAAATGAGAATTATTATTTCCGTAGACTGTATTCTCGTATGTTATAACTTCTGTAATATTTTGATTTTGTCTTTCGCCATTGGAATAGATGAGGTATGAACAAATTTGTGCGGTCCAAATTGTTTTCCTTATAACTAACGTTTATTCTTAGCAGATTGCATTCCTTGTTTGTTCCTGCAACTTTTATTTTTATTTTGGCTTCTTTAACAATGTTAATAAAAACCGGAAAATAAATGTAAAGGAAGAGGAATATAAAAAATGAAATTAACGCATTGTGTATGTTTGAAAGGCACCATTTTTGTTGATTTGTCGGTTTGGCGAGTTTGTTTTTTTACAACAAATTGTTTTTGTCGTTTTTGGTTTTGTTGATAGGCGAACTGGCGCATCCTCAATCGAATATATTGGGTTAAAAAAGTATAAATCGCTTAAAAAGTATATCTTAACTCTGGAACTCATGTACGTGGTAGAAACCCACGCCAGTCGACTTTCAAAGTGTGCTCCTAAGCTATAAATCGACCTCATCGACTGGGGACCGTGATCACAATTAAGTTTTGCTATCTTGCTGTGAGGGCATGCCGGCAGTGATATCCGCTGCTCGCTAGTCGTCGAGGAAAACGATTTTCGAGAGCGGCTGGGGTTGCTATCTACCCCAGACTGATGTCGTTGCTGTTTCGTGGCAGTAAGTGAATTGTACTTTTTTTATTTGAAATTAATATATTTGACGTGTTATTGCGTTATTTAAGGACAAATGGTCGCATATATTACATAAGGCCATATATATTATATTATATTGTATTATATTATATTATATTATATTATATTATATTATATTATATTATATTATATTATATTATATTATATTATATTATATTGGGGGAAGAAAACAAAAATAGACCAGGAAATCCAGCAAGACTGGAACAAAATTGAAAAAGCAACGTATTGTGCGCAATACAAAAATCGGAAACAAACACTTGAAACCGAAAGGTACTGGGAAGATAGAAATATAACGCCAGGAATAAAGGAAACGTGGGCGAGACTTCGATGTAGAAATGTGGGGAAAGAAGGTAATAAGGGATATAGCGACAATAAGTGCAGGGTCTGCAAAAAAGAATTCGAAAACCTGGTCCACATATGTAGGTGCGGGGAAATCAAAGGAAAAATTTAAAAAGACATAGTAGATGACCTTGAAAAGTGGATGGGCAATGGGGGAGGAGAAGAGACGAATAGAAAAATAGAAATGGCATTAAAAAAGGAGCCGGTAGCACCACTATGTGTATATATAAGACAATTCGAGAAAATCAAACATAGCCAAATAGAAATGGAAATAGAAATGTATATATATAAATAGAAATAGAAATAGAATATAAGTAGTTTTTAAGAGCATTATGTAAAAGGGGAATGAATATGTAGAGGGGGGATGTCTGTGTAAACACCCTGAAAGGGTATACCTGGAATAAAAACTATAACTATATTATATTATATTATATTATATTATATTATATTATATTGTATTGTATTGTATTGTATTGTATTGTATTATATTATATTCTACCTGCATGACAGTAGAATGAGCTGCATGTACGATTTCTTTATGTTGCTTATGTTCTTATTTTTATCATGTATATTAATTTTATACTATTTTCCTAATAAACGAAGTGAAATATTCACGAGAACCCATTGCAAACGTTTTTTGCGTTTCCATTGACGTTTTCCGTATTTTCACCTTTTTCATATCCCGAAATAAATATATTTCTTCAACGTAATTTATCTCAGTAATCATTTTTTCAGTGATCTCAATGAATCTCCTCTAAAACGCTGTGGGATATTTGAGGATCTATTGATTGGAAAAAAATAAAGTTTTTTGTTTAAATAATGCGATTTTTGTTAATTTTCGACCTATGTCGGGGTTTCAACGGGTTTTGCACTAAATAAATTTTAATGAAACCGAATTTGCATTGCACCATTCGCTTTCTCATTGAAAAACGAAGAGATTCATGTACTGATGTTTCTCTTTACTGCTCAAAGGAGCGATGTGCCCACAAGAAACACGTAGTGTGGGTATCCGCCCGAGTCGGGAGTTAGAAGGTAGAAAAAAATGATAAATGAGTTCTAGGGTAAAAAGTCGATTAGAATCACATCACTGAAAATCCGCTTTAATTATCGTTCGTTACTCATTTCACTGCACTTTGACATATTATCACCAAATATGTACACGCTCACGAAGCGTGCAGGTTAAGTTTCAACACGCCGAGTTTTTTCTCGTGTCTTTCCACGTATTTTCGATTCGAACGTGGTAAGAATTCTCAAACGGCGTTCATCGTAGAGCAGTGCAGAGAGCAATTGGTTCCCAATGAGAACTCCCTATGTGCGTGTTCCTAAAAGTCCCTATCGAGATCTAGTTACATCCTGGAACTTTCCAACGAATCTGTGCACAGGATTACCACAGGATATTTTTCTTGGGAGATCCAATAAACTCCGGTTGAGAATTTCAGACAAAAAATCTCAAACGATGTCAGTCAGGAAATAGGGCGGGATCCACTTGGATTTAAATGTGGACTACCTGCTTTTGGCGTCCCTATCGAATCCTTACAGGAATCCGATAGGGTTTGGGTACTCTCCAATAAATTTTCTGAACGGGCGTACCTTTCGTTATCCAGTGACAGTAGGTGCTACAAATAAACAGGATTATTTTGGAATCCAATGTGGCTGGAAAAAGCAGGATTGTTTTGCAATTTGATGCACGAGATGTTACAATATCTAATACGCAGCCTTGGAGAGACAAGGAATCCTTCGTTGAGGTGTCCTTCGTCTTGAAATTGAGGAAGTACCTACTATGGATAGGAGTCAGGGTCGTGTGGCACGGAAGTGCTTTATGCACGAAGCTAAGCTCACTTGCATCACAATCATACAACGGGTGTGAGCTTTAGCTTGGTAGCTTGCTCTATGTCTACCTGCTCTCTCTCTCTCTCTCTCTCTCTCTCTCTCTCTCTCTCTCGCTCTCTGTGGTCGCAAAGCCAACCAGAGTTGACACTCGGTGGTTGGGACGCGAGTGCGTACACACGCGCAACGCCCCCGGACATTGTATGTCCGACTCAAAGTGACCTGATTACTCGTCGGGGACAAAGCCGAATCGGATTTTATGCCGAGTTTGCGAGTCCCCTGGAACCCCAGAGCGACACTTAATGTCTCAAGGCTCAAGACTCCCAATTCCATACGTAATTCGCTTGCAGGAGGTTGCGGAAACGAAATATCGATTGTTCTCGGCTGGCTCTCGTACGGTTCCATTTTGATCGGTGAAGCTTGTGCAAACGCGAGGAAAGAGGTTAAGGTGATGTGAAAGACGGTTTTGGCGCAATGGCTCTGTAGGGCGAGTGGATGGAAAGGACGTTCCCTCGTCACGTGCGTCGTGTGCACCCCATTCGGAAGGGTCGACCGTTTCACCTATGAATGTTAAAGCACGTTTATTCTTCCCCAACGTCGATATATCCCGATGAAGCTTCAAAGTTCCACTATTTTCACCGTCTCGCTTTCGTGAAAAGCAATACCAACATCTAGGCAATTCAGCAGAGCTTTTTGTGGACTTGACCCACGGCAATTTAGCAGAGCTTTTTGTGGACTTGATTCACGACACTTTGTCTAGCTGCAAATTGTACGAACATAATGATGATGACACTTGAAGAAAAACATTTTTCGAGTGTTCAGCATCAGCTTTAAGAATGTTCAACCGGATTTGGAAAATATTAATTATCCGTTGGCCTGCTCAGGCTTGAACATAAATAGCGAATATTCGTAAGCAGGTTCGTCATTTAAGGCGTTACCCCCACTTGTAGCGCAAAAAAGGCCTTTTTCATGAATTTTTTTAAAGAAAACTACAAAACTTTTTTAATCGATCAATATACCATCTTAAAGAACACATCTTGAAGAACTTTCAGTAATTTTTTTATTGAAAAATATTACATTGTTTAGTGGCAAATGGCCGTCAATGAAATAATGTTTTTATATACACGGTTTGCGATGACCAACATTGCGGCGAAGTGGATCATCTGAAAAAAAAATGCGGATGGATTTAGTCAAATATAAGTATAAACTAGTCTTTAATCGAAGGATTTTGAAAAATATTCATTTTTCACAAAATGGCGGACAGTCAAAGTTAATGGTTCGATTTTAACGAAAAAAACGGCCGTTTTTTGGCTATAAAGCGGCCATTTTTTTCGAAAAAAAAATCGAACGATTAAAGACTACATTTTTATGTATTAAATAAGCCTGCAAAATTTCAAGAAGATCGGTTCATTAGTGTTCGAGTAATCTTGGTCACCGACTTCAGAAATGCCATTTTGAGAAAAACGCGTTTAAAGTTTCAATTAGCCGGTCGTTTACACAACGGATTCTTCCCTTTCAACGCTCATATCTCAGTCAATTTTTTTCGGATCGACTTGAAATTTTCAGGACATATTCTCAGATACTTATACTTCAAAAAATGCAATAAAAAAAAATCGATTTTTTCAAAATCGCAAGTGGGGGTAACCCCTTAATCGATTGGTAATCAATTTATCGCGCAGTGGCGAACTCCTGTGCATAGAGGATTTCTCTAGACACAATCTTGGAAGGAGAGAAAATTGCATAATCATTCATCGGCAGAAAAAGAATATTCGGCCTTTTGTCAATTCGCCGATATGAATAGTCGCAATATCCAGCCGATGTATTTGGGTGTCATGAATATTGATTGTCGATGCTGCAGCGCACTGGAGTGAAAAAAACATATCGAAAGGCTTTTGTTGCCAAAATGGAAAAGTATAATAGACCGAAATTCTTCGAACCTCGATGCCTCTGTCTTCCTGAAGCGAGCTACGGCCCAAATTCCCATCTGCTCACTCCCAAGGCTAGGGCGGCGTGTAAAGGTCTATAAAGAGGACTTTCTGTAGTATACCGCATGCGCAATTTTCAATTACCACAAAAATACTATTCAGCGCAGTAATTCGCGTAATTTCCAAACGATGATCATCATTCCCGATGTACAATTCGTGGATCAAATGCTTGAGATTGAAAAAGCTGCTTCAATTTGTCGTGGATCAGCGGTAAGAGGATAGAGATTGGATTGTCCCGAAAGTTTCCTTCGCCGTCTGCACGCAGCTGCTTCATCCGGCGGTGTATAAAGCGAAGAAACTTTTGGAACAACCTGATGCAGCCTTCGCATTCCAAAGAGATATGAACTGCAGCTAAATTCATGGCTTTTCAAAAGACAGCATGTTGAGTTGGCTAGACCTGAATATTTTTTCTCCAGAAGACTGTCTCTAGTAATGATACTTATTGACAGTTTGAGCTAGTATTGGCTCATTAGTATGTATATGAGTACGTGTATGGCTATGAAAATTCTGCCTGTCCTTCGTGTCCTTCAACATTCATCGGTGTGAGGTACGAGCGGAACCTCCTCACGTTGGCTCGCGTGGCTTCGTTGACGCGATGTTCGATCGTTACCGATCTAACCTTGAACACACTTTGAATCCACCCATATGAGTTGCAATGGCTATTCTTCGGATACAAGGTCCATTGTAATCGTATTCATGAATGCATGAATAATAATTTGCCGTAGCGTGACTGGAGGAATAGATTGACCGGCCACCAAGCAACGTGGGGAATTTTCTGTGCCCCCGGTTCATTACTATATCCGAATAGTCTCACCGGACCGTGGGTCCCCTATATACGAACTAGGTTTTGCCGCGAGATAATTTCAATCAACCCTGGGGATGCTCCTGCACAATTTATATGCCGCTATCGTTTTGCGACCCTATGTGACACGCGCGCGCAACAATCCCGCCAGGGAGGATCATAAACTGCGACGAGAGATATCGAACTGGCAGTCAATGGCCTGGTCGAAATCACCAAACTCGTGACGCGGAAACTCAATTTTTCCGGAACGTCGACCTTTTTTATGTATCTTTTTTTGAACATAAGATATTTGGAAAATGACGATAGGGAATACATTTTTTTATGGCTGCGAAGTCGAAGTGACACGAAAAAGTGGAAATTATTGTTGGATTAGATGTTGCCCACATTTACGCGCGGGAGGAATTGTCGTGGGGAGCTAGAAACGCTTCTATCGCGGTGGGGCTGAACATCCCGTGAAAGAAATTAGGCGGGCAGCCATAAAAAAATTCGGGGCCCATGAGGGTTTGGATATGGATTCCCTACTAGGGCTTTCCACAACACAGTCGGACTAGGTGCCGTCAGGAAAATAACAGGGTTGGGTAATTTATTCAAAAATGATCGTAGCGAGGAAAATGGTAAAGGGCCCAGACGGGATTCATCAGGGCAGTGGTTGTTACAGGGCATACAATATATTTGCAATGTTATTTTTAAGAATTTCTAGTTTTCAGACTTATTTCCATAAATGTGATGTATTTAAAGTATAAGGTGTCGATAAAACACCAGGTTAGGTCACTTAAAATAAACATACACGTGGAATTTTACTATAAATAATTTGGATTTTATAAACATTCGGAATGTTTGGAAAATAAATTTCGCAATATAAAAATCGTTTTTTTTTAAATAATTCATGCATGCAGGAATGCCAGCACATATGTACGTACAGGATCGTTTGGTTACTTCGACATTTTTAATTGAACTAATTTCCGTTCAATGCTCGTGACGGGATAAACATCCACCGAATTTTTTGAGATAATTCGCCATTCGTAAACTTTAGATGACTTTGTTGGGTACACGAATACATTTGTTGTTTTTTCCACACTTTTGCTTCAATGTATAAACATTCTTCAGACTCGTTACGTCCGAAAATTTTGTTAAGGGGTTACCCCCACTTGTAGCGCAAAAAAAGGCCTTTTTCATGAATTTTTTTAACGAAAACTACAAAAAATTTTTAATCGATCAATATACCATCTTCAAGAACACATCTTGAAGAACTTTCAGTAATTTTTTTATTGAAAAATATTACATCGTTTAGTGGCAAATGGCCGTCAATGAAATAATGTTTTTATATACACGGTTTGCGGTGACCAACATTGCGGCGAAGTGGATCATCTGAAAAAAAAATGCGGATGGATTTAGTCAAATATAAGTATAAACTAGTCTTTAATCGAAGGATTTTAAAAAATATTCATTTTTCACAAAATGGCGGACAGTCAAAGTTAATGGTTCGATTTTAACGAAAAAGAACGGCCGTTTTTTGGCTATAAAACGGCCATTTTATTTCGAAAAAAAAATCGAGCGATTAAAGACTACATTTTTATGTATTAAATAAGCCTGCAAAATTTCAAGAAGATCGGTTCATTAGTGTTCGAGTAATCTTGGTCACCGACTTCACAAATGCCATTTTGAGAAAAACGCGTTTAAAGTTTCAATTTCAGTTCTTCAATTCACGGATTCTTCTCTTTCAACGCTCATATCTCGGTCAATTTTGTTCGGATCGACTTGAAAGTTTCAGGACATATTCTCAGATACTTATACTTCAAAAAAATGCAATAAAAAAAATCGATTTTTTCAAAATCGCAAGTGGGGGTAACCCCTTCATCTCCGCGATGTCTCCATTACGCAAAAGCACGTTATCTGGCGCTCTCGTACCAATAAATGTGCAATGATTAAAAACAACATTTTTTACAATGACTTCTCCATTTTCGAGATACTTCTGACCAATCTCGCTTGACATGCATCCACTAATAAAGCTGATAATTATAGGGCAGTAATAGGGTTGCTTCATGGCTTCGATCGGGTTCGGTTGGGACAACCAGTCGGGCCCTGATTCATAAGCCTCTTTAGGCCCTGGCCGACAAAGTGTGACCGGCCTCCAAGGGACCTGGTCGGGTGCCATGTTAGGACCCTTCCAGAGTAAGGGAAAAATAATCGGGGCCTAGTCGAAGCCCTAGCTGAATTCTTTCACGCGATGTGGTCGATCCAGGCTAGTCGATTAGGTAAATTGGTAACCCAGAAAGGAAAAAGAATAAATCGCAAGGGGAATCAAAGAGAACCGCGAAAAGGAGAAAGAGAAATTGAGGGAGAGAGAGAGAGAAAAGTATGTAGGATGAAAAGTTGCAAATTCAAATCCCGGAGGTCAGAGGTGACGAAATAGGAAACCTTGAATGTTGCCAAAAGCGAGAAAATTCACCTCCTATCCCTCATCGAGCTACCCTCGTATTCGTTGTTCCGTCATTTTCTTTGTGTCCCTCTTTCTTTTTCTATTTGCCTCTCTCGCGTTTTCTTTCTTCCTCTTTTTCATCTCCTGCTTTTTCTACCCTCTCCTTTTTGTTCATTTTGTTGCTCGTTTTGTTCTTTTTTGTTCGTTTACGTTCTTTTTTTTACTACCCTCCCTCTTTCTCTCGGTCTCTTCGGGGCTTTTTTCTTCTCGACCTTTTTCAAATACCGAGTACCTCCGCGGCCCTCTTGTTTAGCCCGGGGAGCTGTTCTCGTAGTGTTTTATCACAGCTTGTAATACACGCTCGGAGTATCAATCCGCGGTATTGCCACGAACTCCTACCGTCCTCCTTCCGCGAAAAGAAGCCTTGATATTGCAGTCCTCTCATTTTTCCTCTCGCTCGATCCGAGGCCGGCGTAAATTATTCGAGCTTCGCCTTGTATCGCGCAGGACCTTCCTCCCCTTTGGGGAGCCCGTTTCCACGTCACTCGCAGGAAATTAATCGCGATCGGGTCGTTTCCTGGGCTCATCGTTGGGCTCGCGCGAATTCAATTGGCTTTGATAAATCGAGGCTTCTCGTTTCGCAAACGCCGTTATTTCGTCAGCCGATACGATCGTTGCGATCACGGGATGGTTGACGTTTGGGGGCTCGGAGCAATCTGATTGCGGCGTAATCGTTAAATGGTGATCGTAATAGGTGACTTCAGTTATTGGCTTATGCCTGGTGAACGGCTCAGTTTTTTTTTCTCCAAAATCGTGATGATCAATGTTGAGAAAAATTAGATATTTGCAAAAAGTATGAGCTGAAGATTTTTTTTTGTGTAAAATCATTTTCTTGTGGTAAAATATTTATTTATAGTCGTTTTGCAACCGATGTCCTGGAAGCACCTCTTGTATTTATATTTTTATACAATTTTTATACCTCTTATATTTTTATACAAATTTATATAGTTTTACAGAAAAAAAATTATTTTACACGAAATAACGTTCTGTAGATGATACTTTTTGTTTAAATACCTAATCTTTCTCAAAATGTATCATTGCGATTTTAAGGATTTTCGTAGGCAAAATCAGGCAAAAAAATCATGCGAAAGATGTAACATCACGATTTTGAGAATTTTCGGAGGCAACGTCAGGCAAGAAATTAAGCAATTGAGAAATATTTAGTTTCGTTGCGTTCCAACACTGCAAACTTCAACATCATGGCTCAGAAGTGAACCATTGTTGGAACGCAACGGAAGTGAACCACCGTTGGAACGCAACGAAAATTAACATTTCTCAATTGCTCAATTTTTTTGCCTGATTTTGCCTACGAAAATCCTCCAACCTTTGTTTAAGATATTCATTTAGCGATTCAAAATATAAATCTACAAAAAAAGAGATCTATAATGATAAAAATATGGAGAAAAGAATCACAAAACAGAACTTTCGTTGCGAACCAGGTTATCTAGTGCCAAAAAGTCAAACAGATTTTGAAATATCGAAGGAATTTCTGAAATAACAAATTTACAAAAAAATGGCCCGTGTTCAAAGTAAGAGTCTTGATTTTTACGAAAAAAATGGAAATTTTTCGTTCATCAATTCGAAAGTATACATCGGAACGAATTCTTCGTTTAAATACGATTATTTAACATCTAGAAGAAGAAATTTCGAAATCGCAGGAATTTCTGAAATATCAAATTAAAAAAAAATGGCGCGTGTTCAAAGCGTCTTGATTTTTGCGAAAAAATTGGAAATTTTTCGTTCATCAATTCGAAAGTATGCATCGAAAAAAAATTCTTAGATCAAATACGATATTTTAACATCTAGAAGAAGCCCTAAACATAAAAAAAAAATCGATGCAGTTTTTTCGAGATATTTTGCTCACCCACTTTGAAAACGTACTTTCGAGAAAAAAGTGTTTAAAGTTAAAGAGTTAAAATTTTTCTCCGACCACCTGGAAATTTTTAGAGAACACTTATAAGATGATGCACTGTCAAATTATATATTAGAAACATATAAATAAATATGGCTTTTAAAAAAAGTGATTTTTTCGACTTATACACCTAGGCATAACCCCTTAATGTAACGTCAGTTCTAATCCTCTCGTCCGCACTGTTCGATCCATATGTGCTCAAAACAGACATCTACCGAAGATCGATAGTTGCGATTAGGATTGTCATTGATCGCGAATGAAAGTCTGTTACGCGTGAATTCACCCCGCGAAATAAAGCAACGTACGATTACACCGCGACGCGATTATCGACGACGTCATTGTGGCTTCTAGACCGTACCAATCACCGCGTCATCAAATTTCATTGTAATAGTCAGCGCGTTCGTCTCATCGTTCCCTCGAGAATTCGACCTAGATAGGTGCTCGGGATAGTCGCGATTCTGTCCTTGCTACACTTTCGTAGCAGGACTCGGTCGATTTCGCGGTGGTAGCATTTGGACGCACCTGGACCTCAACGGCGAATCGATCGAATAGTGTCTTGTCCGAGAATTAAATTTCCTGTCCTCGTCAATTCACCTGCCTTTTCAAGACATGTCGTGTCGTTCACCACCACACACATACACACACACACCTATAAAATCTTTTCTCTACGCGGAATTATGCATGAGTGGAGTGCACAGAGGGGGGAAAAAAGGAAATAAATGTTTTATCTTCCATGTCGATATGTGTCTTCGTGTATACGCATATATATATACATATATATTTATATCAAGTGGATGTTGATTCCCATTTCGTATTTCCTCGCTGCTAGTTTCATTCCCCAAAGTTTCCGATGGAGTTGGCGAGGCACAGTTAATAATTCAGCCTAGTCTGCTTCGGGCAGATCCCATCATAGCCTTCGTTAATATATATATATATATATATATATATATATATATATATATATATATATATATATATATATATATATATATATATATATATATATATATATATATATATATATATATATATATATATATTCGTGTGTAGGTGTGTGTGCGTCCACACGTCTAGCTAGACCAAATTCAAACTTTTACCGCTTCAAACTTTTTTACCGAGTAAAAAAAATGCATGCAATATTTGTCAAATCCGACTGAAGTCTCTTGAAGCTGATTCAGATGGTTCTGCATAGCTGTTTCGACAGTGCCGGCATCAGGATTTTTACACAAATTACAGCTATTTGAAAAATGCATGCATCTTTGTGACAAAACAAAGAGGCTTCTTCGAACAGCTGAAATTTTCGTAAAAATAATGACGCTGATTGGAAAAAAAGGTTCTTAAAGCTGTGGAGGTCAGCTTTTAGAATATTCAACCGGATTTGAGGAAAGACTAGATGACGGATGACATTTTTGAAAATATTGATTTTCTGTTTTCGACGGATCCTCAAAGTAGCGCATTTCAAAAATATTCGCTGAAAGTTTCATAGTCGATCTTTTTTCACAAAATAACTTTGTCAAAATCGGTGACAACGATATATAAAAAATCACTGAACCGATCAACTTTCGAACTTCACAAGCTTTTTGACATATCAAAAAGCAGTGCTTGGATGAAGGTATTTTTTTTTTTGATGAAACGTTTTTTTTTATGAACGAAAATAGAGGGTTTGTTTCATCGTAAATTGATACTTCACTTCGGACTGCGGAATTTTCTTTTAATCAATATTTTATTAAATCCTTCGTCCAAGCACTACATCATTTCATGCAAAGACTGAATGCGTTTGATTTTTTTGTTGGTGGTTTTTGTTGGTGACATACCCTATAGATATATCTATAAATAAGATGTCCTGTTATGGATGGATAATCCTGTAACTGTCGATAGGTGAGATCATGTACTGAAGTTTCAGATTAGTAAAAGTCTCACTGTTTTCGAGATTTTGGGGCTTTATGTTATTTAAAAAAAAACCATCTGCTTTTGGTTTTTTGCATGCCATTTCTACAAATGATATGAATCGACAATACCTAAGCAACTTTTTAAAGTAATTGGCACGATATGCGTAGTACTTTTTTTTTTACACCACAGGCTATGGAATTCAGATGTTCGAATTAGTTTATATGAAAATTCTGCATAGGATCTTGTTTCGTGAAGTTTCCTTAACATTTAAGGTTGAAAAGAAGACTTTTCTAGATAAAACAAACAACCAAGAGTATTTTTTTTAACCGGGTCGAAAAAGTTATCATTTGTAAAAATGGCATGCGAAAAACCAAAAGCAGATGATTTTTATCTCGAATATCGTGGGACAGTTGCAGGATTATCCCTTCATAACAGGACACCTTGTATATATAGATATTTATTTCCTGTGTTCCAATGTATATCCTTGCGGGTTTTTACGTATCACCCTTTCCGATTGAACCCTTTCCTATCACTCCCGACCCACCCTTCGCTAACCTACCCTAACGTCCGATGCATCCACAGCTGTCTTTCAACCCTATGTTCAGACACAGGGTCATTTTGACCCGGACGAATTTGAAATAAAATGCTTACTTTCCCAATAGTGAAAGTTTCCAATAATTTTTTACAACAATTGAAATTTATACTATTTTATACCAAATTTTATTTAATAATTCATTTAACAATTTATTTAACAATTTAACTTTATATTATATTATACCGAACTTTATATTACACCGAATTTCAATTCTTATTTAGACACTACATATTAAGATACATATTAAGAGAAGTATTCTTTCAATAAAACCCGACCGAAGGGTGGTTAATGTCAGCTGGATGAAGTACTATCCGGATCAAATTGACCCAGTGTGTCAAAATCGTGGCCATATGTAAGTGTGTCAACGAAGACATAACTGCACTATTGGCGATCCCCAAAAGTTTTGTCGCCTCTCGCGACCTAAGGTGGAAGCTCTACTAGTCTTGTGAACTATCTTAAAATACATTGATAACAATGGTAACAATTTAAAAAAAACAAGAATTTGCTCGATGTTCTGCCGTGTTCCAGGGTGCAATACGGATAATAAAAGTGCATTGTTATTTCATAAGCCACCTACCGATAACATCTTTCAAAAATAGTGGTTGTTGGCTCTGAAAATTACTCTCTTCGGACTATCAAGGCAAGTTTGTAGTCACTCCACAAGATTTTTTCTTTCCACGTTTGTATCTTTATAAATAATAAATCGTGGAATATTAAAAGTTATTTCCGTTCTATAAAATGTGTAAATATAATTTCAGACGTCCCTTGTAGAAAGTGTGCTCCGAAAGCTAGAATCACTCTTTCTCGAAACCTGCGAGGCACCCCCATAACCTCAAAAAACGTCTAAATCGAGATCTGCTAGAGCTAAAAAAAGGAGTGGGAAATAAATGATTCACTCCGGTAGAATCTTTACAGTCTGTCCTGGGGGTAAATCCAATAGCCAACTCGCAGGAAATCAATAACAAAGTAAGCATTTACGTTTGAGGCTATACTTTGACCAGCCATATTGAAGCATCGCTGCGTCGCCTCTGACACGAGAAAAAAATTGCGTATGCGTCATTTGCATCGACGTTTTACCCAAGTAAGTACACCAAGGTCTCAAAAGTATTGGCCTTCCATTGACTGATTGATGCGCCAGAGGGTGTGCCGGTTAAGGCGTTACGCCCACTTGTAGCGCAAAAAAAGGCCTTTTTCATGAATTTTTTAACGAAAACTACAAAACTTTTTTAATCGATCAGTATACCATCTTAAAGAACACATCTTGAAGAACTTTCGGTAATTTTTTTATTGAAAAATATTACATTGTTTAGTGGCAAATGGCCGTCAATGAAATAATGTTTTTATACACACGGTTTGCGGTGACCAACATTGCGGCGAAGTGGATCATCTGAAAAAAAAATGCGGATGGATTTAGTCAAATATAAGTATAAACTAGTCTTTAATCGAAGGATTTTAAAAAATATTCATTTTTCACAAAATGGCGGACAGTCAAAGTTAATGGTTCGATTTTAACGAAAAAACGGCCGTTTTTGGCTATAAAACGGCCATTTTTTTTTCGAAAAAAAAAATCGAACGATCAAAGACTACATTTTTATGTATTAAATAAGCCTGCAAAATTTCAAGAAGATCGGTTCGTTAGTGTTCGAGTAATCTTGGTCACCGACTTCAGAAATGCCATTTTGAGAAAAACGCGTTTAAATTTTCAATTTCAGTTCTTCAATTCACGGATTCTTCTCTTTAAACGCTCATATCTCAGTCAATTTTGTTCAGATCGACTTAAAATTTTCAGAACATATTCTCAGATACTTATACTTCAAAAAAATGCAATAAAAAAATCGATTTTTTCAAAATCGCAAGTGGGGGTAACCCCTTAAGCGGTCACCGCTCCGAGTATTGGCCCCGCACATCGCTGCTTAAATCGATATACCGCAAACGCTGAACCCCGGCCACCCACTCACCATTGCCGCTTGATATACATGTGCATATTTATCGTAATTAATGACGCTCAAGCTGGGGGGAAGCCATTCTGCGGCCACGTTCCACGAGCATGATCCAACCTGCTTTACCCGATAAAGCAAATATTTGCCCTCTTTTCACCCTCGGCTGAACTCTGCTATCAGAACAGTTCCGCAAAAAGTTTTTTGATGAAATCGTGCGATATTATTAGTTGGAATTGCTTTTTGTGAATTCGGAAACTTTCCGAACACTCGTAATTAAGGTTGGAGGGATGAGTATTTCAATGACATTGGTATATAATAGAAGTCGTAAGGAAAACTTACCGCGGGTGTTTAATGGAGCACACGATCCTTGAGCAATAATGTCTTTATAAGGACGCTTGTGCAGCTTGCATAGGATATCACCGCAAACTTGCTTGGCGAAGCCGAGAATATCCGCGCGGAAAAGTGATTTAGTCACGTTAAATGGCTTGCCAAAGAGAGGGGCGGGGAGGGGAACGAGACGTTCTCGTAAAATCTCTCCCTCGAGACACAAGTGTTATCCGCTACGCTATTCCTTTATCCGATCGTGAAGTACAACCTTCCAAAGGTCAATCACGCGAGAAACGCGCACGTGCTCCTTGCCTCGCCTTACGACCCTCGAAAACTCAGGAATTATTCACCGACTCGCGTCTAGACGAATTCAGCTTACGGCGATCGAAATCCGGTCGTGAAAACACGGGTGACTTAGAAGTAATTCAAAGATGTTTAAAAAAAATCCTAGATCGTTAGTCCACCCCTGCGACCAATTGGTAACATTAGGCAGTCCCAGGTCTGGGGGAGGGGGAAACCGGGGTACCTGCCGCGGGCGCCAATTTAAAGGGGCACTCAAATCCATGAGCTTGAAAAAAAAATTGTTTCACTAAGAATAAAAAAGTTTCATAATCGATATGAATGTAGTTCTCGTTGCACGTAGCTGTTTTTCGAAATGAAAAATTCCACAGAATAGTGGGTGCTAAAAAAAGGTGTAATTTTAGGAAAACTTTTCCTTATATTCGGGGGCTTAAAAATACTAAATTAAAAAAACAGCTACGTTCAATGATGGCGACAGCAATTACGGATATCTCGGCTTTTGAAAATTGAAAATCGAAAAATTTTTAATTGAAGAATCATTTAAGTTAAACTGTTTTAATTGGGTTATTATATAGTTTAGTGAATTTTCCTGAAAATGGCCTCCGATTCTTTTTTTTCGCGATTTATCGCTTATTCGTGGTGTAAATAATGATGTTATGTTGGAGGGAGACGATTTTTTTACGAAAGAAAATACATTTGAAAAAATTGTCAAAATTTGCGAATTTCAGAGCTTTTACTTTTTTTTTTAGCAATTATTCGGTACATTGGTACATCATTGGTCATATTTTCCACGTTCGATGATGCAATAATATAAAAAAATGCGTTTGATTGAAAAAATTGAGAAAAATGCGAATTTTCGTCAATATTCTCATTCGCATCCATACCTTCGAGTTGATGGAACCGAAAATTCCAAAATTACCTAAGACGTTCCGCTTGGGATCACAAATCGAAGCACGTTGCATCAAACTGAATATACATAAGACTCTTTCGAATATTCGCACTATTACCGTTTCTGTTTGCGTCGTGGGAAGAAGACTCAGGACGTTACACACAACACACAATACATTTTTGAAATTCATTTTTTACTTAAAAAACAATTCGTAGTTTAAAAAGATGGGTTCCCCCCGACATAACACCATTACTTATGTTGTTTTATAGTTAAAAATGGCAAAAGATAAATATTAGCGCCATATTTAAGGAAAGTCACTAACATATAATTACCTTTAATTGAAATCAATTTTTAAATCGAAAATTCCAATTAAATTGAAACATTTATATAGGGTGTATATGTAACTAACTAGAGTTAGGGTTCCACCCAGGTCGAGAAAAATCGTTTCGAGAAAAACGTAATTGAAAGTTTCATTTTTAGTAAATGTGTAGGTTTAGTAATTTAGTAATTTAGTAGGTTGGTCAATTGTCAATATTTTAGCTCGATTTTTGTTCGCTTATTCTCGAATTACAGAAGGTTATAATACTAATGCTCGTACTGACATCCTGCGATAATCGCGGATTTCTTGACTTTTAAAGGCCATTTTTCCTTACCTGCAGTGAACACTGCAACTGTCTCAAGTTTCGAGACATGGCGCGATTTCTTTCGCACAAATGGAACCTTACGTAGAGATGGTTTATAAAAGTAAATCGTGCAAATGAAAAACTTGCGGATTGCTGCCTCGTTACTTTACTTCGGTGGAAAAGTTTCTTCCGTGAGGAATTCAGCAATGAAGAAACGACTCGTTAATAGGGGAAAACTTCGCGATCAGGGTGAAATAATGAGGAAGCAACGTGCGAATTTTTCTACCAATCGAGAATACCAAAGTCATCGTTTCTTTCGTAGAAATGACAATTTTTGACAAGAGTGTCATCGGTTCTTTCAGAGAGAGGATTTTTGAAAAATATTCTCTCGAATTTTACGCTTCCAACAGTGTTCATTTTGTTGACGGATGGAAAAAGAGGTCCTAGCGAAACAGGGGCAAATAAAAACAAAACCGAATTGTATTGTCAGGGACTGCGGGAAAGAGGATCCTCGGACGTTTCATCGCGGCGTCACAGTCGCGTGAGAGCTCTAACAACAACAGAGCTCTCGTTCCTTTTCGCGACGTCGGTGGCACTTGCGAAAGGCAAAGACAGCAAATGCTGAAAGAAAATATCATGCGCGTTGAGTGCAGAGCTACTGCTTGAACTTTGCTCTTCCTAAATCCATAGCAAGTCGATCCCCTCGGCTAAATAGAGGCTAAGGACGCTGAGGTCTGGAAAATTCACGACCACCGAATAATTTTCCATCGAAGAAGAGCTTGCCAAATCCATTTTAGCGAGGAATAAAAAATTGTCCATTTTCAGGTTTTGTGTCCAACTGATTACGACCAGTCTGTATCTAGTGGTCCAATCGAGTTCCCGGGTGGGCATCGGAAATTCGAACGACCAATATTCAGAAGGACGGAAATGTCGAATTCAGTAATGACGAACGTTCCAATATAGATAGATCAATCTTATGATAGCCTGTAAAATAGTTAATCGAAATTGTGAATACAAAAATCTCGAAGTTGATTTATAGCGAAAAGAAATACCAGATTTAAGGCGTTACCCCCACTTGTAGCGAAAAAAAAAGGCCTTTTTCATGAATTTTTTTAAAGAAAACTACAAAACTTTTTTAATCGATCAATATACCATCTTACAGAACACATCTTGAAGAACATTCAGTAATTTTTTTATTGAAAAATATTGCATTGTTAAGTGGCAAATGGCCGTCGGTGAAATAATGTTTTTATATACACGGTTTGCGGTAACCAACATTGCGGCGAAGTGGATCATCTGAAAAAAAAAATGGCGGATGGATTTAGTCAAATATAAGTATAAACTAGTCTTTAATCGAAGGATTTTAAAAAATATTCATTTTTCACAAAATGGCGGACAGTCAAAGTTAATGGTTTGATTTTAACGAAAAAAAACGGCCGTTTTTTGGCTATAAAACCACCATTTTTTTTCGAAAAAAAAAATCGAACGATTAAAGACTACATTTTTATGTATTAAATAAGCCTGCAAAATTTCAAGAAGATCGGTTCATTAGTGTTCGAGTAATCTTGGTCACCGACTTCAGAAATGCCATTTTGAGAAAAACGCGTTAAAAGTTTCAATTTCAGTTCTTCAATTCACGGATTCTTCTCTTTCAACGCTCATATCTCAGGCAATTTTGTTCGGATCGACTTGAAATTTTCAGGGAATATTCTCAGATACTTATACTTCAAAAAATGCGATAAAAAAAACGATGTTTTCAAAATCGCAAGTGGGGGTAACCCCTTAACAAAATAACGGGGGATATAGTATCAACTCGCCTTATATATACACCAAACAATTCGAGACGTTTAATCGTCCAATTGTAAATATTACGACAGTTTACAATTTCGAATTCATTAAAGCGAAGGGCCAAAAAGTCGATCAGTTAAAATGGCGAGGGGTCAAAAAGGCGAACGGTCCGGACAGCGAAAACAATGGAACAATGGATCGAGAAGTACGTTACTTGCGCTTCAGAGTGAAGTTGGCAGATGACGCTGGTGGTCGGTCGGGGCTTTTTGCTTTAGACGGTATCGGGAATATTAGATACTCGCTTTTTTCTATTTCGGATATTTGAATGTCGTAGCTTGTTCGAATCTGTATTTGTATGACTCAAACTGCAGACTATCTGAATGCATGTTCTCGAATAAATAATCCTTTGGTTTGATAGTTATTCGATTTTGTCACCGGTCAACGAATCAAATTCCGAATAATTTAACCTTCGTTATTTTGGGAGTTCATAATTCTGTCGTTTCGGAATCTTTGTCGTTCTATATTTGGTCATTCGAGATTATGACCTCCACCGAATTACGAATTGTCCAGGTAGAACTCGATGGGATAAGAACTGTTGATCCGGGGCACGTTCATATAAAAAAAAGTCCATTACCTCGCCTAAATACGGCTTGTACTTGAAAATTCTTGACTACCAAACAATTTCGCATCAAATGAAAACCTGCCAAATCCATTTTAGCGAGAAATGAAAAAAGATCCAATTTGAGGGTTTGCCTTACATCGATTACGACCATATTCAATCTGGAGGTGCAATCGCGTTCCTGTCACCCTTGTTGATGCAAAATCATCCGCTGATTTCGAATTTCCCCGCCAGAGCTCGATGAAAGCAAAACTTATGGGGTGGCTGAGGTTAGAAGACAAAAGCCCGCTAGTACCAGGTGCTCGGTCGCTTCGCCTGCAAAACGAAGACCGTCCGAGATTTCGTAAATATATCGCAAAATATAGCAAGAACGGATATACAGGGTGGACCATTTAACGTTGCCACCCCAAATATCTCCGTTGCCTTTAGAGTGGCGGAAAAAATGTCAGGAGGTAATTTGATTGATTGCGAAATGCTGATACAGTGGTGAAAAATTCATTTTTGTCAAGGTCATGGTTTATGCGTTCTCAAGGTCACCAATGGTTTTTCAAATGGGAACATGTTTTTTTTTTATCCACACGTTGTAGCTGATATTCAGACGAATCAAACGATGTATGATATCATGACCTTGAAATGATTTTTGACTCAAATATTTTGGTTATGTTTGGATTTTTTTGGGTTTGTTTGGGTTTGTTTCCGTCACTCTAAAGACAGCGGAGATATTTGGGGTGGTTACGTTAAATGGTCCACCCTGTACATAACAGTAGACCTTTTTTACTTTTCCGACTGTGCTTCATTTGCAGCTTCACTCGCTTCTTATTGCCATTGCGGTTATTCGTATTATAATGCATTTGCCATGCACCCAAGAATATTTCAACGTCTGACCGAATCGATTCGTACTACTGGCGAGATGTCACCCGGCAAAAGTCACTGGGAATGAAACGCGTGGAAACTATACTTTCAGACTAAACCGCGATAAAGTGGCAAAATAAATCTTGGAGTCGAATAAATATCATGTGGATGCAAAATGAATAGAAATTTATTGCAAAATTCGTTCATCTCGGGAGACTCGAATATTATTTTCGCTCTTTCTCTCTCTGTCTCTCGGGCCCTGTCTCTTTTTTCGCTGTCCGCATACATACACACTCGTGTGAGTATATAAATGTATATATATTAGCCATTTGGGCGAGCATTAGAGTCGTGCCCAACATGAGAATTTATGTGGTTTTACGGCATGAGCCGCGAGAACGTCCATTACGAGGAGAATGCAAGTAGAACGAGAGAGGGCGAGAGACAGAGTGAGGAAGCAAAAGGCAGAGAAAAGCTCGGTGGTTACGGAAGAGCCAAACTCCTGAAGCCTCTATGGAACAGGATGGTAGAGCAGCTATTGTATTGCGTAATGTCTGCCATGCATAGGCAATTATGCTACATAAATACATCCACACACGCATCCAGGTGTTGTTTCATGTTTATATGTATATATATACAGGGTGGCCCGTTTGAACGACCAGCTGTTTGAGCGGCCAACAAATCGCGGAAATGGAGCGCAATATTTCCTACCGCTTACAAGGGTGGCGATTGATGGAGTTATTTAAAATAACTGTCCACCCAAACACTATTAAAGCGTTACCCCCACTTGTAGCGCAAAGAAGGCCTTTTTCATGAATTTTTTTAAAGATAACTATAAAAAAATTTTAATCGATCAATATACCATCTTAAAGAACACATCGTGAAGAACTTTCAGTAATTTTTTTATTGAAAAATATTACATCGTTTAGTGGCCAATGGCCGTTAATGAAATAATGTTTTTATATACACGGTTTGCGGTGACCAACATTGCGGCGAAGTGGATCATCTGAAAACAAATACGGATGGATTTCGTCAAATATAAGTATAAACTAGTCTTTAATCGAAGGATTTTAAAAAATATTCATTTTTCACAAAATGGCGGACAGTCAAAGTTAATGGTTCGATTTTAACGAAAAAAACGGCCGTTTTTTGGCTATAAAACGGCCATTTTTTTTTTAAACAAAAATCGAACGATTAATGACTACATTTTTATGTATTAAATAAGCCCACAAAATTTCAAGAAGATCGGTTCATTAGTGTTCGAGTAATCTTGGTCACGGACTTCAGAAATGCCATTTTGAGAAAAACGCGTTAAAAGTTTCAATTTCAGTTCTTCAATTCACGGATTCTTCTCTTTCGACGCTCATATCTCAGTCAATTTTGTTCGGATCGACTTGAAATTTTCAGGACATATTCTCAGATACTTATACTTCAAAAAAATGCAATAAAAAAAGATTTTTTCAAAATCGCAAGTGGGGGTAACCCCTTAAAAGATGTTCAAGTGCCATATATGTCATATGTTCTTGATGCTAGATAGGTTACCATTTGTCCGTTAGGTCCGTTTTTGGAGAAGATGTTTTTCAAGAAAGCCAAAAATATCGAGGTGCCATAAATGCCATGCTCTCGATGCTAGATAGTTGCCATTTTTCCGTTAGATTCGTTTTTAAGGAGGTACGATCATTACCACGAATCCAACTTTTGGATTTGAAATTTTTATATGATTTTGACGAATACTTTATGCGCCTATTGCCAAAATTTGAACTATTTTGACCGTATACTTTTTTCGCAATAAAACTTCAAAGTCGAGCACTTTGAGTTACCGAAGTACGTCGTCTTACGGAGACGGTAAACCGGAAGTGCGGCGATCGTGGTTTTTCTGCTTACGTATCCAAATAAATCCGTTGGAAAACTGAAATTCGATAGATTAGATTTAATAGGTATTGTAAAAAATAAGAAAATCAATCTTGGCCGTGTAGTTAAAACACTACATCACAATAAAGTTTCAATTTCCGGTTGAAAATGGCCAGAACGACGAAATAGCACCCACGGACTTAGCAACGTCGCGACTAACAGCTGATGCGTTTGGCGAAAATAACCCAGCTTTGTTTTGAAATTAATTTGAATAGAAGCCGCCACAAAATATGCAAACAACAATTTATGGAGTTTTATCATTTAGCACGTATCAATAATACGTATAATTATATTCTGCATATCGTGTTAATTCCGCTGCGGTAATTCGAGCCTATTTTAATAGGTTTCCGACTGATTTTTATTGTCTTTTTAGTCCGTTTTTATGGTGGTTATGTTAATATTATTATTACGAAGATTACTACCGAGTCGTTGACAATGTAATTTTTCAGGTTTTTTTTGTTTACGTGCGATAAATTCATCATTTACCATAACATTGGCACACTATAATCGATAATACGAATAATCAACACAAGTAAACACCAATCAGAGCAGCTGTGGGTAAAATAAATTTAGACGCTTTTTTGACCCCGTGGAAGTGATCGTACCTCCTTAAAGGAATTGTTTTTGGAAAAAGCAAAACCTGGTTCTTCCAAATCCTTCAAAAATCCTACCGTTCTATGGGGACGTTTGCAACGTTGGAGTGCAACGAAAATTCTTTTCAATTCCTCAATTTCATATCTATCCAACATCATACTTGGCGGATTTAGGTTGTCGATGGGTGAATGAGAATTCTAAAGAATGCTTGCGTGATTTCCGTTACTCGAATTTGCCAAAGGAAATTTGAGAAGGTGAAACAAATTATCTTCGTTGCATCCTGACGATGCAAACTTCAACGTCATAATGTTTTAATGTCCCCTAACGGTCCCTTGTGTTATTTTATTAGAATATAAAACGATTTTATTAAAATATAAAGCTATTTTGTATTTACAAAAGTATTTTATTCCCTAAAAACCTGTTCCGTAAAAACCCGATGTTCCAATTTCAAGGCATGTGATCATCAACCTCTTCGTGATCCTTTCTTGGACATAGAGGTCTTCCCGTCGCCTCCAAGGCATGCAAAAAATCAACATAACCTCGCAAACTTTCCGACGGCGCTTTTTCATACATAGTCGAACTTTTCTAAATCTAAATCTCTGTCCGAAAATGTCTGCTATCTCTCGGGCACCCACGTGGCACTTGGTACAATTGGGCCAAAAAGAACGAATGTTACCACGAGATCAAAGCGGGTCGAGTTTTTCTCCACATCTCCACCGTAGGTCCGCGAACCTGTTAATTTTTGGCGAGAAACGTTATTTGCTACTTGATTTTCGCAACTCACGGCATGAGGCAGCCATAATGGGACACCCCGTGTACAAACACGTACGTGACTTTGGCCCTATATTTATGTATATGGGGCTTACGCCATATATATTTAACGCATACGGCGCACGGTGGTTGAAAGCGGTAGAAGGGATTCGGGTGCACGGTCAAAGGAAGATCAGATGTATATGACTGATGGGTGGAGTGCAGAAGGGCCCGTTGAAATATCCTTCCAGAGTTGGTTCACACATGGTGTGCACTGCACGTTTCCACCCCGATGACACATTGCTCCGAGGCGCGTTATCTTCTCTCATCAAACTATACTCCGTGCAAATTTACAGTAATATCGTATGCTATACGATCCGTCCGCTTAGCCCTCTCGACCCTCAGGCACTCAATTTTTCCGCCAAAATCCATAACCTCGATTACTTTCGTTCGGATGTTGAAAAATCTTGGTTCGGTTTTCCATTCATCGATGGCCTACTTCTAAGCCGGGCTCTTCGTCTATACGGAAGAAGAAAAAATGGACGTAGGAAAAAATAACGTTTCGACGTGATTTTGCCGATACTTCTTATCGATTTGTCGTGCATCGTGACAGCTTCCTGCTGGAAAATCTATTCTTCTCGCGTCTAGCGTTGATAGACGCGCGGATCGAAAAGTCCGGCTTTAAAAAAAAAAGGACGGAAGCGCTTCCGCTGAACAGGAGCGAGGGGGAGAGATACAGAGGGAGGAAAACCCAATAATCTCGGATTATTGGGATCCTCTACACTCTGCACGTACCACACGTGCTTACTATTAATCCACGATACTGCGTCCTACCGGCACTCTATACAAATGTACACATGTATACATCCACGAAGTATATGGTACTCTGTATACGTATATATGATACAGAGAAACCTGCATGTGTATAGAGGGTGATGCACTTCAAGTTAGCCACTCGAAAACACTTACGAATAATGATATTGAAGTTTTCGTCGTTAGAGCGCAATGGAAATTTTTCCTTCCTCACATATTGTTGCCTAATTACGTTATAAAAATCACTGGTGAGTTTTTACGTATCCCTGTTGGATATCCACCATTTTAATCATCAAAAAACATTGTAGGTAATACTAAAAAAATATATCAATCAACAAATACAAATACAAATATATCAAATTAAAAAATACAAACGCCAACAGCATATTGACAACCGATATTAATTTTGTACGAAAAAGTCATTGAGAAAATTTAAGGATGTTGAGTCTCTATGAAATATGTTAATGTTGATTGTTCAATAAATAGCTCCTTAATCGTCATGAAATCTTTACACGACCTCCTGAATACTTCGTGTAAAAACATACCAAATTTTCAGAATTCTATCATCATTACTTCAACCTCCTTAAGGATTGAAATAAAAAATGATGAGAAAATTCGGAAAATTTCGTATATTTTTGTATGAAGTATTTAAGAGGTCGTGTTAAAATTTCACGACGATTAGGAAGCTCGTTATTAAAAAATTAACATTTTGTTAAGAACAATTTTTAAAAGAAATAAAAAAAAAATATTAATAAACTTCGTTTTGTTTCCGTTGCTTTCAGTATATTGTAGATATTGTAAAATTGAGAGGTCAAAAAAAAATTTATTGCAAAGTTCCATCAGTTTCCACAAAACAACATTTAATTTGTGAATGTTAATTGTTCAATAACGAGCTTTCTATTTCCCGTGAAATTTTTACACGACCTCTGAAATACTTTATACAAAAACATACCAAATTTTCAGAGTTTTATCATCATGAGCGATTTGGGACTCAACATCCTTAAATGGTTCGTCAATGTTTACATTTTCCTAGCCTTAGTTTTTTTTTCGAGTAGAGACATCAACCGGATTTCAAGGCCACTACTTTTTGAAACGGAAACCCCATTTTCACTTACCTCCAACGTAGAACACGAAAAAGAAAACCAATCTTACAATCTCATGACCTTGGATGACCTTGGAATACCAACAATCTTGCAAAACGGTAATGTTCCGCTACCAGTCATGTGTTTATTGCATGACGCGTTCGAAAATTCAAATTTTTCAATACGTCATGCAATGGACACACCATTTGCGACTCGAACCACCAGCTTTTTGCCTGCCTTGCTATATTGACCGTTTTACAATTCTTTTTCTCCATATTTCAAGGTCATCCCAAGGTCATGTTATTATAGGTCTGGGTTTTGTTTGTTCGTGTTCTAAATCTGCGGCCAAAAGTAAGGGTTCCCCTTAAAAAATAGTACAAATGACCTTGAGTTCAGGCTGACATCTCCACTCGAAAAAATGTGAGGCTACCAAAATGTAGATATTGACGAAACATTCCAATGTTGTCTGTGGCTTTTTCGTCGAAAATTGACATTTTTGTACGTGTTTCCGAGTGGCAAACTTTCAACCAGTCACCCTGTATATAAGACACGCTATTCCGTGTACGTGCATTACATGCGGTTTATACGAGAAACTGAGCTTACGGATACTTGTATATATATATATATATATATATACATATTCACGTGTGGAGACGGTAACTTGCGCCTCACGAACCACGAGAATTTTCGGGCTGACCACACGTTGCAAGTTTTTCTCCACGTAATGGCTCCATGTGGCCATGAAGAGAGACATAATCGAGCGAAGTTGGCGGACTGTCGTCCAACCAAACGTTGTTTTTATTCGAGGCCATAGAGGTTATGTGTAAGTCCGCAAAAAAATTGCAAGAGCACTCATTCGTTTTATTAAATGTACCAGTGCAGAGACTAGGGATGTTACCAGATCCTAGTACATCCCTATAGGGATTTAATAAGGACGTGGCATGTAGGGACAGTGCTGGGCAAAATTGTAATAGAAAATGAACAGTTACAAATTACTAAAGGTAATTTGTAATTAAATCGTATTCCATTGAAATTACTTTTGGTAATAATAATTGAATCGGAGTTCATTGAAATTACTTTCGATAATTGTCATTGAATTAGAGTCCATTGAAATTATTTCCAGTAATTGTAATTGAATTGGAGTTAATTAAAATTACATTGAGTCATTTTAATTAAATCGAAGTTCATTAAAATTACTTTCAGTGATTGTAATTGAATCAGAAATCATTACAATTATTTTCAGTGATTGTAATTAAATCAGAAATTATAAAAATTACTTAGTAATAGTAAGCCGCGCAATGTGGTTTCATTAAATTTTTTTTGCTTGAGAGAATTCTATGCATCGAAATGAATATCTCGTTTTTTTTCTCGTAAAAACGAAGCTTTTTTATACAATATTTTGCAAAAATATTGTATAAAGAATAATTTTAGCGAAATTTAAGTTGCGCCATTCGAAGGAGCGGCCTTGAAAATAGCCGACAAAGTACTTTAGGAATTTTTTCCCCGACATTTTCATCGTAAATAATCACGTCGAAAAAAAGACTTGTGAAAAGTGTCTTCGTGACGTTAAAGGGTTAATCGTAAGAAAATTGTAATTTATATAAAAAAGTAACAATTTTCCCAAGTAATTGTAATGAATAATACAAAAAATACTATTTTTTCCAGTAATTGTAATTGATAACGGAAAAATTACAATTCTTCCAAGTAATTGTAATTAGCAGCAAAAAATTACAATTTTTTCAAGTAATTTCATGTGGCAACAAAGAAATTACAATTATTTCGAGTAATTGTAGTTAGTAATCACAAAATTACAAATGTTTATAGTAACTGTAATTGATAAATAAATATTTATAATTGTTTCCCGTAATGGTAATTCGTGACTAAATATTGCAGTTATTTACAGTAATTGTAATTTACGGGTAATGCAATTACAAAAGTAATGTCTGCTGCCCAATTCTGTGTAGGGAGGCCCCATTGGAATTCAAGTGGATTCCGCGCTATTTCCCGATTGTCGCCGTTTGAGGATTTTTTATTTGAAAGCCTCAATCGGAATTCGTTGGGACTGCAGGGTAAAAATATCCTTTCGTGATCCGGTGCACAAATTTTCCGGGGAGTCCTAAGATGCACCCAGATCGGAATAGGGACTTGTCAGGGAGTCCTCATTGCGATTCAATTGGATTCTGCACTGTTCCTCGACGAACGCTGTTTGAGAATTCTTACCACGTTCGAATCGAAAGCATGTGAAAAGTCACGAGACAAAAGCTCGGCGTGTCGAAACATAACCTGCATGCTTCATGAATGCGTACGTGTCTCGTGATATTACGCCAGAGTGCAATAAAGTAAATGATGAACGATTGACAGTCGATTTTCAGTGATGTAATCCAAATCGATTTTTAAGATACACGGTTTTAAGGGGTTACGCGTAGTTGTGAGAGCCGAGAAACCACTTTTTTCAAAAACTAGATATTTCGACAGTACATCATATGTTATAACTGTTCCCGTAAAATTTCAAGGCGATCGGATCAAAATTGACAGTTTTTTAGGCTGTCATGCTGACGCCCATCGGAAACGTAGCAACGTCATTCGAAACTTCGAATACTTTTTTCCGTAAGAACGTTTTCAAAATCGGTGAGCAAAATATCTAAAACACTACTGCAGCGATTTTTTTGAATTTTTTTGGGCTTTTTCGAGATGGACAGATATAGTATTTGATCGAAGGATTTTTTTTCCGATGTATACTTTCGATTCGATGAAAGGAAAATTGCCATTTTTTTTGCGTAAATGAGGACTTCCACTTTAAACACGCGCAATGATATTTTGGAAATATGAAATAATAAAATTTGAGATTTCGGAAAAATGGTACTTCGGAAATTTCTTGAAACGTCTTTTTGATATTAAACAACCTGGTTCAGAAGGGCATCGCTCACCGTTCTCAAAATACGCTTTCGAGATGTGCTTCCCGCACATGGCCGCTAAATTGATTATAATTATATTTTTTTTGCACAAAAACGTAGAGTTATCTTCAGATGATACTTTTTCGAATACCTATTTTTGTAGAAACGTATCATCACGATTTTCTGAAAAGAAAATTCCAAAAATGAGCCATTTTCGCTAGACACCTATTGAGTGATTTATACTTTTTCAAGATCGACTCAATTTATATACAGGGTGTATCTTAACTACCAGTTTTCCGTTCGTGAGCATATAGGGTGTCTCTTTCCAAGCAAAAAGCTTTTTTTAATGTCGTGCGACAAAAATTGGCCGAGATATTCACGAGTGAAGTTCAATGGTGAGTGAACAATGGCACAGTAGTTTCGGCGTCCAAGCGAGCGCGAGCGCGGGTTCGAATCCACATTCGCGCAAGTGGATTCAAATCCATTGATTTTTGTTAAATTGAAACTGGAATTGAAAGTTAAACCTTTCAATTTCGAATGTTGAAATTTGAATTTCGAACCTTATCCGGTTACCCAAATAAAGTATTAAATAACAAATAAAAAGTGTTAGACAATATTGTCCATTGTTTACGTGAAAGATCTAAAAATCTAAAGATCTTTTGAGTAAACAATGGATAACATTGTTTAAAAATGTTCATTTAGGGTTTGCTTGAAAAAAGACACCCTAAATGCTCACGAACAAAAAAAGAGTAGTTAAGGGGTAAGGCCACTGTAAATTTTTTGAAAAATCGATTTTTTTTTATTGGCTTAAAAAATAGTTTAAACCCTCTAGAATAAGAAAAAAAAGGTCCTGTGCGAAAAAAAATTTGTTGTCCTTAGGAAATGAAGGTCGCCGCCAAGCGTGTCAAAACTTGCTCCGAAACGACTGCAATTATATCGGAGATGGCGATTCCAAAACTTTCAAAGGCATCGTGGATTCGAAGCCTTATGAAAATGTTGATGTTAAAAAAAAAGAGTGCATAGATCACGTGCAAAAAAGAATGGGCACTCGATTGAGAAACTTAAAAAAAGGAACAAAAGGTCTCGGGGGAAGAGGAAAACTCACTGCCAAATTGATTGACGAACTAAGCATTTATTACGGCTTAGCAATCCGTCGAAATTCCGATTCCATCAAAAATATGAAAAATGAGATCTAGGCAACCCTTTTTCACAAAATGTCAACGGATGAAAAGCCTCAGCACGAAAAATGTTCGGAGAATTGGTGCAGTTGGAAGAAAGCGAAAGCAGAAAATGCCTTGGATGCGTATCATCACAATCAGCCAATGAGTGAGGAGGTTTATCAAGCCATCAAACCCATCTACATGGAATTGAGCCGGGACGAGTTGCTGGAGCGTTGCTTGGGGGCCTATACTCAAAACAATAACGAAAGTTTCAACGCTACCGTTTGGAGTTTGGCCCCCAAATCATCCTCAAGCGGAAAAACTGTACTAGATATTGCGACGGATATCGCTGTTTGCATATTCAGTGGCGGCCTTACCAACGTCTTGCAAATATTCAAGATGTTGGAGGTGGAAATTGGTGTACAGTTATATAATTTCTGCATCGAAGCCGACGCCAAACGCATCACGCACGCGGAGCCATCTCTGAGCGACGCAGCCAAAAGTGCGCGCGCGCTCCAAAAATCAACCAGGAAAGACGAAGAAGACGAAAATTTGGCTATCGAAGGACAAATGTATGGTGTTGGGATTGCAGACTAACGGTAAAAAATTTTTTTAACTTCTTTTTTTAATTTTTTCCAATAAAAAACTATTCGCAAAACTTTAAACGCGTTTTTCTCGAAACATGGTTTTTCAAAATGGCACGCAGCATAACTCGAACAATTTTCATTTTTTTTACTTGAAATTTTAACCAGATGTGAACATTTACATTATCTTGAGAATGTCGATCGGAATTTTCAAGAACTTCATTTATTGATTTTTTATTAACAAAAAACTTGCCGTTTTTTTCGTCAAAAATCAATTTTTTTTTCAAACGCACGCCAAATCCACAAAAATTGATACTTTTTAAAATCCGATCGACATTCTCTAGCTATCGCCCTCTAGATTAATGGTTTTTTTTTTTTTTGTTCTAGATTCAAAAGTGCACCAGTGGTGCTGCGTGCCGCGGAGCCCTGGAAGCAAAACATGTCCCGGGAAGATAGCTGTGGAACCGCCATTTTGTTTTTTTTTTACTGTAAAAAAATTTTATAATAAAGTTTAATGTATGCCCGATAACACCATTAAAAGTTTTTTTTCAAATACCTTCAATTTCGGGAGTAAAAAATTAGTGAAAAAACCTTTTTTTTTGGGCCGTTACAGTGGCCTTACTCGTTAAGATACACCCTGTATATATATATATTGTCTAGAAAATTCACCCCACAGAAAGTGATGAAATCGATCAAGAATCCTTTAGGATTCAAATTGGATTCGTACATTGGGTTTCAATGAAGAATCCCTATAGGGATCCAATGCGATCATCATTCGGATCTCTATCAGGAAGTAGGGAAAAGTATGGGAGCCTAATTGGATACCTACGGAAATTTATGCACGGATATCTTTTTATCACAACGTAACTGTACTATCCGAATTGAATTTCCATAAAATCCATTATTTCATAATAAAATTAATTTAAATTGAATGGACATCGCAATGACTTTTCAGATGAATGTGCATACCTCTCCCTGGAACCTTTCCCGTGAAGGGAAAATATAACTCTCGCGTTTCACATTGAAATTCCGAAATCACAAGTAATATTATTTCGGCGTAATGATCGTACGCAAAAATCGGAATAAAGTCGAATAATGGATGTGCGAGGACTGAGTATTTGAAAAATGATTACGTCAAACACAGAGAAAAGCTCGCGGAGTCCATAAGTTTTTCCTATGGGCCTCATGTTTCACGTCGCATTATCCAAATTTTCTCTCATACACGAAGCGTATCTCGTGATGTATCTCTCGAGAACGCGGTGGAAGTGTTCATGATGAATGGCGAGTTCCCTTATCTTAGGGAACAAGAGTTTCCCGAGCCGACCCTCGTGAACTTTATTCTCAAGATTCTTGCTCCAATTGCCCGAACGTTGGCGCGCCATACCGCGAACGTCTGAATCCCAAATGTTCGCCTACAAGGGAACACCTAGGAATGGAAAGGCGAGAATTAACCGATAAAAAAATAATCGCGCAGGGGTAGGAGCATGGAAATAGGCTGCTCCTCCAATTGAACGCTTATCAGTGGCAGAATTAACCTTTCGACTGCACGCTGGGTCGTTTTGAACCCATTTTTTTTCAACCGACTGTATCGCAAAATGGGGTAATCTATTCAGCCGCAGTGCGGCGCTCGAGTGTTCCCCCACTCGTACTCTCTAGGTAGACACTCGGCCCTCATCCCACATCCTGACCTTGTACTGAGGACAGCTGTCGAAAAAGGACCCGGGGTCGAATCGACCCCGGTTATGCAGTAGTGCGGGGAAAGGGAAAACATTTTTTTTGTGAAATTTGGTGTTTTATTACTACATGTGAGTGAGTTACAACAGAAAATGCTCGTAGATATTTTTTATTTGACGCTACTGTAGTAAATTATGTATTTAGAATGCCGATCATAAAACTAAAAGCAAGTGTCCGTTATTCAGGAGGGCTATGTGCAACGAGCACTGAATGTACGTAGGAGGCGTCCGTAAATTATGTAACGCGAAGTTTCCCAATTTTTGACCCCGCCCCCCTCCCCACGTACCAGAACCGTAACGCCTGGCCTGACCCCCCCCCCCCTATTACGTTACGTTACGGGTGCTTTGTCATCAGTAATTGCGTTTTTTTTCAGAGAAATAACTAATTATGAAAGGATCGGGTTTGTACTGATTTTATGAAGTATATATTCATCTAGTTTTATATCAATTCTTATGAATTAAAAAAAAACTAAACCTGATTTGGCGACGAAAAAAAATTCTCTTCATTGTCCGATCGATATCTTTATGAAAGGTTATCTGTAAATAAAAAATCAACAATTTATCGATATCTATACACATGTAGCTATAGTTATGCGTAGTCGTTTTTTTGTTTGGGTTTTGTTTACAAAATGCCGACAGTTTGGACATTTTTTTTCTATCTTCTAGGCCCTTTTTTGTACTCAAGCAATCTTTAGAAATAGTAATGATCAAAATTTAAAAAATTGGCTACGTACAACCTTAGTCACTGCGACTACAAAAATGTTTTTGAAAAATTGAAAATTGGTTTATAAGTTTTTGAGTATTTGCTGAGACAAGGTCGACAAAAGTCGTTTCGAGAAAATCGCGATCAAAGTTTTCGTTCCGTTTTTCTTTATATAAAGTTATGTTTTTCTTCTAGAATATTGATACTTACATTAAAGTATCAAGTCGCGGGCGATATGACGATTTTTCATCTTCATTATATTTCTTAAAATAATAAGAGCTTGCACTTAATCTATTCTGAACGATGAGTTTAAAATTTAAAAACTTGAACATGCAGAAATTTTGCTATTTCTGACAGTTCTGAAATCGTGACGTAACGCAAACCTCGACATCCCCCCCCCCCTACACGTACGTAGACCGTAACGCCAGGCCGACTCACCCCATCCCAATTGCGTTACGTAATTTCTGAACGCAATTATGCGTCGATTGCGGTAAATGTGAATAATAATAAATCATCATAGAAAAAAATGCCGCAAATATACGTTTTCAACAATTAATCTACCGAAGGAGCCGATTTTTCGCCATTTTTCACTATCCCGAAAATGCTCAAATTCAAACCTTCGAATAAATATACTTTTTGGAAAGGTCGACCCCGTCTTTTTTCGTATCTACAAGCCCTCCGCTTTAAAAACCTTGAAGATTTTTTTTCTATATTTAAAAAAAAAGTTTAGATCTTTTTCGTGTACGTACGTATTTTCCAACGCATCTCCTACTTTGAACGAATGCTTGGGCACTTGATTCTCGTTTTTCTTAAAGAAACAACTTTTGGGCCATAAAATAAGGATCACTGACGCCAAAAAAACGTCTCAACGAAAAAAAAATGCTTATTTACCGGAATTCAACGATCTGAAAAACGTCTGGGGTCCGATCGACCCCACATGCAGCCAGAAGCTCGTGACGTAAGCGTGCAGTCGAGAGTTAATTAGTCACTGTGAGACGAGACAATTTTCATATCGTGCAAAGAATGTCGCGAAGATATAACATCGTGTAGGAAAATAAAATGTAGAAACACAAAAAAAAACGAAGCGAAAAACGTTTTCCTGTTACTGTATTGCAATTGCGTTTTTTTTTCCCCGAAAGACTCTTCAAGCGCCGTACAGTTTTTCACGGCATTGCCGAGAGTTTCCTCTTGCTTAACGTTCGCACGGATTTTCCTGCAATTTCTCGTTCTTTCCCATCGGAAAATGAGGAGAAGAAAAATACGGAAAGAGCTGATCCCGCAGGAATACTATTCGTGGAATTGAAAATATTCGCATTGAAAATTTGCCTTTTCCGCTATTTTCCAACCGACCAAAGGAATAAAGTATTCTCGTGAGCTGTTTGTATTTACTCTCCTGAATTCCCCGGATCGATTCCGCGTGTATCCCGAACTTGGCGCTCGTCAAATATTTACCGCATGGTTGTTCGTTGCGAATTATCGGGATAGGCTTCCGTTTTAACAATTTTACCATCCACTCGTCTGCCGCGCAAACTTTTTCAATTTCCCCAAAATGTTTTTCCTCGGTGACACAATGATGCTTAGGGTTTTTTTTCGCCAGCTTTTCCGAGCCAACAATCGCCAAATCAATCCTCCGAAACTTTGTCACACATGCGCGAAATTTTGTCACACTTGTGCTTGTTAAGGCCTTCAAAAGTGATTCACTCACGAAATTAATTACACATTTATTTAGTATGAATATCAAGCTGTTGGATTTTTTTTTCGATGTATGAAATGTCCGACTACTCGAAACTTCTGAAAACAGCTTTTTTCCAATTGACGTGACAAATAACTTCAACAATTTTCACTCGATTTACTTCAAGTCAAAAGTAATGTTCCTAATTGCATTTCACAGAGAAGTACGAACGGAATTCCTTGTATTTTTATGAGCAGCTTATGAGCAGTTATAACGAAATTTTTCACTGAAAATTCATTTCTTAAGTTCCAATACCTACAACTTTTGAAAAAAACAATATTTTTTTAATTCCGTACGTACTTCTCCTAAAAAAAGATATCAAAAGAAAATATTAGTAGTCGGCCATTTTGTACATCGTAAAAAAATATATAAATTTTCTAACAGCTTGATATTTATACTAAATAGATGTGTAATTAATTTTACGAGTGAATCGATTTTTCATACGAAAAAAATTGTTAAATTCGCACATGGTTTTATACCCGTTACTGTGGCCTAAGGCCTTAAAGGGTGTTCTCACTTTAGACGCTAAAACAGAGCTATTTACATCAATTTTTTTGATAGCTTTATATTATAGATATTGATATAAAAGTCGTTACGCTTAATAAATACACTTTCGAAATCCACGAGAACATTTTTTTTATGTATTTGTGTAACCCAAACAAACTTTATACGCGTTTTTCTCGAAACCACTGAACCGTTCTTTATGAAATTTTATCCACACATAGTTTACAACCATAGATATAGCGCATATCAAGGATTAATTTTTTTTGTTGATAATTACTAATTTTTTTGCCAAAAACGGTATAAAAACACGTTTTTTAAATTTTTTCGAAAAATGCCCGTCATTTTGTTATTTTTGCATGTATCAAAAATCGTACGATATGCGTTATAGCCATTAACATACTGAATTCAAAACCGTTTCATTTTTTGTTTCGGTTTATCCATCCCCGAGATTTCATCAACAGCGCAGACCTACAATTTTTTTAGGACATTTTTTTAACTACCATATTCGTCTGTAAATAGTGACTCAAATAAATAAATTACTTTTTAAATATATTTCGAAAGTGTATTTATTAAGTGTAACAACTTTTATATCAATATCTGTAATATGGACCTATCCAAAAAATGCACGAACACAGCCTTTTTTAAGGTCTAAAGTGAGAAGACCCCTTAATTAAAAAAAACAAGGATATGCGGATATCCATTCGCTCGTGAAGTATCGAAATTCGCGAAGGGAATGAAGCGCTGCTTTTTTCGTGGTCTCGCAGTGTGTCAGGCTAGCTCGGCCTACATAGCTGCGAATTCCAGGCGATGCGTGGCAGTCGACCACGTCTGTCGAGTGGTGGCCCCCAGAAGGACCTAACTCGCTCCTTTTTAGCGAAATATCGCGAGCTGTTGAGCTCTTTTGTTTGCCAGTGGTTGATGAACGTACGAGGTCATGCACATGCAGACACACGTACATATACGTTTGCCAGTCACGTTTGTGCGCTGGGAGGCTTTTGAACCAGGCTAAAGTCGGACACGGCAACTCAACGTACCCCATATCTGCATTTTTCTTGTTTTTCTTTCCAAATGAGACGGAGAGAGTGAGAATGAGATGGGTGAGCTAGTGAATTCGCACTAGATGAGTAGAATACTCACTTTCGAGATGAATTACGAGTACGAGCTGCCATTTTGCACTCGCTGGTGCCGAGCAGGTACGTAACCCTAAAGCAGATGGACTTTTAAAGAATCCAAGAATGATGGAGACGTCGAGATAATTCGGGAATAATCAAAAGGCCAGGTCTTCAACGGAAACGGAAAAAAAGAACTTTTTAGCTCGTAACAATCGGATTATTTTTATCCAACCATTCGATTATGTTTTTTAAAGTTTTTCTTAAGGCGTTACCCCCACTTGTAGCGCAAAAAAGGCCTTTTTCATGAATTTTTTTAAACAAAACTACAAAACTTTTTTAATCGATCAATATACCATCTTAAAGAACACATCTTGAAGAACTTTCAGTAATTTTTTTATTGAAAAATATTACATTGTTTAGTGGCAAATGGCCGTCAATGAAATAATGTTTTTATATACACGGTTTGCGGTGACCAACATTGCGGCGAAGTGGATCATCTGAAAAAAAAATGCGGATGGATTTAGTCAAATATAAGTATAAACTAGTCTTTAATCGAAGGATTTTAAAAAATATTCATTTTTCACAAAATGGCGGACAGTCAAAGTTAATGGTTCGATTTTAACGAAAAAAAACGGCCGTTTTTTGGCTATAAAACGGCCATTTTTTTCGAAAAAAAAATCGAACGATTAAAGACTACATTTTTATGTATTAAATAAGCCTGCAAACTTTCAAAAAGATCGGTTCATTAGTGTTCGAGTAATCTTGGTCACCGACTTCAGAAATGCCATTTTGAGAAAAACGCGTCAAAAGTTTCAATTTCAGTTCTTCAATTCACGGATTCTTCTCTTTCAACGCTCACATCTCAGTCAATTTTGTTCGGATCGACTTGAAATTTTCAGGACATATTCTCAGATACTTATACTTCAAAAAAATGCAATTAAAAACAAATCGTTTTTTTCAAAATCGCAATTGGGGGTAACGCCTTAAACAAATAGTCGTTTTAAGGTTGATCTGATGGGAGTTTGTTTCATATTCGTTAATTATCTTGAAGTTAAATGTTCAAAGTTCAATTATAAACGAAGATAAGTCAAGAAACGTCTGTACGATTATTTTGACGGAACCTTGAAAAAACTGTGGCCAACTGCGGACTTACTCTACTTTGAGAAAATGCAAAAAATGGATTTTTTTATCGTCACAGTGGTGTCTCGCCTTAACTAAAAAATTGTACCCATGTGTGCAGGGGTGCTGCAATCTTTGATATCGCAAATTGGAGGCATAATTCGGTGGCCGAATTAAAGTTGAATGAACGAGGCGAGGACGATTGGCAATCCAATATTCACGGGGCAATAATATTTCGGTGACTTTGCTTATATCGGGGGTCAGTAGTTAATAAGCTGGCAACGATAACGTAGTAAACGACTCGATACACGTGTTCAATTTAATGCCGATTTATCGAGCCTCATTTTCAACGCTCGGAATATTTGAGGGCTTTCGCCCCGGGATATCGTTGCAGCCGGGAAGAGAATTCAAGATACTTTGTTTCCGGTTGACTCGCCCATATGGAGGGTGTTATAGATACGGTTATCGATATCGGTTGGCACGAGAAAATACGCTGGATTCGGTTTCGATATTTCTCTATTCGCTCTAAAAAAAAATATTCCACCGCGCACGACTATTTGTACATATTCAAGTTTTATGGGGATACTTTACGGTTGCATATGAAATATTCTTGAGGGTTGATGCTACTACAGAGGCATGAAGAGAAATCCGCTGATTTGAGAATTTTAGTGCTTAATAAAGTAAATCGAATATTTATTCAAGGCGGGACACGACTGTGATGGGTACAAAAATTTATATTTTTTGCTCTTTCGTAAACATACATATTCATGCGCAAAAAAATGCAAGTCAATATATCGAAAATCGACCAAATTACCGACGATTTATTGAAAGCAAGTAGCGCAACGATTTACGTATTCTAAAACGTTCAGTCGCGTTTTTCTCGAAACGATTTTTCTCGACCTGGCCAACATAATTCTTGCTGTAATGGTCCGATTTTCAATTTCGAAAAACCAAAAATTTCGCCATTGCTGTAGCTATTGTTGTACGTAGCCTTTTTTTCTTTCAATTTAGTCTTTTTTAAGCTCCCGAATATAAGTACAAATTTCGCCAAAGTTGCGCTTTTTTTCAACACCCGCCACATTATGGATTTTTTTTTTCGAAAAACGGCTACGTACGACGAGAACTGAATCTATGTAGATTATAAAATTAAAATTTTTTTTTCATTGCCAAGTTATCGATCCATTGGACCACTTTTTTATACAGAGGCTATTCGGTCCCTCAATAACGTTCTTAATTAATTTTTTTACATAAAAAGTTAACGCGAAATAATTTCAACGCGCGCTGAATAACATAGCCTTTATTATATTCTAAAAACATAATCTAGTAAACAAAAAAATTCGGAAAAACGACCTTTTTTGGGCCTGTCTCACTGGTGTCCTCCATTAAAGATCTTTATTACATTAATTTACATTATATGTATTAAATTTAATATTTCATTAATTGATTACTATGTTAACAATAACATTACAAAATAAGTATATTACACCATGCAAATTAATAATTTTTGGGCACTTTGTACGAAGCGCAATTTTTTTTTGCGGAAACTGCTCCGGGCTTTGCACATCGAAATATTGATCTCGAACTGAAAACCAAAGTTTTTCACACTCCGCATGCTAACAGCTAGAAAGGTACACAGTTTCCAGATATTAATTTTTATAGAAATGGCAATTAGAAAAAAAAAGTTTTATTCTCGGGAAAAAAAACCATGACAAACTGTTTATATCAAGAGTGGATGTTTATTTTCAACAAATAGAGGATTTTTAGAGTATTCCATATGTTAGAGTATTGATAGAGTATTTCATATTGTAGACGATTTTTAGAGTATTTAATAGAGTATTTCCTATTTTAGAGGGGTTTTAGAGTATTTAATAGAGTATTTCATATTTTAGATTATTTTTAGACTATTTATTAAAACAGTTTAT
This sequence comes from Ophion costatus, assembly GCA_951751655.1. Taxonomy (NCBI): domain Eukaryota; kingdom Metazoa; phylum Arthropoda; class Insecta; order Hymenoptera; family Ichneumonidae; genus Ophion; species Ophion costatus. The sequence goes on along the minus strand of OX632365.1, from coordinate 23,111,794 downwards.
ATTTTAGAGGATTTTTAGAGTATTTCATATTTTAGAGTATTTTTAGACTATTTATTAGAGTAGTTCATATTTTACAGGATTTTTAAAGTATTTAATAGAGTATTTCATATTTCGGAGTATTTTTCGAATATTCAATACAGTATTTTATATTTTGGAGTATTTTTTCAGTATTTAATAGAGTGTTTCTTTTTTTTATTTTTATAGAGATTGAAATTTGAGAAAAAAAGGTTCGATTTTCGGAAAAAAATCATGACAAAATGTTTATAACAAGAGGTTTTTTTCTTTAACAAAATCGAGGAATAACTACTGGCAAGAATTTAATTTAGAAAATATTACACAAATGTGGAGTGAATCGCAAGAAATTTATTCAAGGTACGTCGCAAGGTAACTGGTAAATCGTTGTCACAGGAAAAATGACAGTGGAATTCCCCAAGTGACTTTGGAGTTGAACTTTCTCTGTACGTTGAGGTCCAAAAAAAGAAAATCAGTATCCTTCAACCATTCATCGGAGCAAACGCTCGACCCTCTTCTTGCTCCAATCACCTAGAGGAAGAAATTCCCAGCGAACGACGTAACTTTCTCAATACAAAATCGCACCAATAACTTTTTGTTTAGGTTTGCGTGTTCTCGCCGGAACGACTCGCGGCATATTGCATCGATTCTTATTAAATGTTACGAAACTGACGTATCGAGTTTGCCGAATAGTTTCTCGCGTTTATCTCGACCGGGCCGCCGGGACTTTTGGCATTCGGCTGTAATCCCCGCCGCGCGTTTGTCACTGACGAAATTGTTTTCCAATACGAGGAATGTATAGGCTCGGACTGTTTTTTCCCCGACGAAGGAATGCGAGCGCAATCGTTAAAGATAGATAGCATCGTAAAACGGCGAGAGTATCTACGAGTTGGTACACGTGGAGAACTATAATGAAGAGTGACTCGAGAGGGTACTAAAATTGACAATTATAGGGACGTGAACCAGCATCCGTTCGATTTTTACTAGCGAATTTACGTTTTATGTAACTGTTCTCGGTTACACCTGGCTCGCGTAAAAACCCTTTTTTCCTGGCCGGAAAAAAAATAAGTAATTTTTTTTCAACGTGTTCAGATTATCAATTTTTTTTACGTTAATCATCGGTAAATTCACGTGCAGAAATGTGACCAGAAAATAAAAAATGTCAACTAGGCGTAAGCTTTCAAATATCTCCTTGCTTTCGTGTTCGAGATAACGTGGAAGTGGAGCAATCGCCGGTATTGTCGGAATTGAGAACGGAAATGCTCCACATATTTTCCTCGATAGGCACAGTATGTTCGAGAGGCGCCAAACAACATTGATACCGTTTTACCCTTCTCTCTCTCTCTCTCTCTCTCTCTCTCTCTCTCTCTCTCACACACACACACACACACACACACACACACACACACACACACACACACACACACACACACATACAACACTTCGAAATACTGTTTACGAAAATTAAATAATTGTTATTCTTGCTTCGAATTGTCTTCTCCCATTTTTATGATCGTTATTGTTTCCATTCTCTTTACTATAGGGTGTTTGAAAACGTCCTGACATTTATTGCATTTATTGAAATTATTTATTGACATTTATATGAAATTTATTAATAGAACGTATTATTTACTTGAAAAGTACGAATATTTTCGTTTTAAGGCGTTACCCCCACTTGTAGCGCAAAAAAGGCCTTTTTCATGAATTTTTTTAAAGAAAACTACAAAACGTTTTCTATCGATCAATATACCATCGTAAAGAACACATCTTGAAGAACGTTCAGTAATTTTTTTATTGAAAAATATTACATTGTTTAGTGGCAAATGGCTGTCAATGAAATAATGTTTTTATATACACGGTTTGCGGTGACCAACATTGCGGCGAAGTGGAACATCTGAAAAAAAAATGCGGATGGATTTAGTCGAATATAAGTATAAACTAGTCTTTAATCGAAGAATTTTAAAAAATATTCATTTTTCACAAAATGGCGGACAGTCAAAGTTAATGGTTCGATTTTAACGAAAAAAAAAACGGCCGTTTTTTGGCTATAAAACGGCCATTTTTTTCGAAAAAAAAAATCGAACGATTAAAGACTACATTTTTATGTATTAAATAAGCCTGCAAAATTTCAAGAAGATCGGTTCATTAGTGTTCGAGTAATCTTGGTCACCGACTTCAGAAATGCCATTATGAGAAAAACGCGTTAAAAGTTTCAATTTCAGTTCTTCAATTCACGGATTCTTCTCTTTCAACGCTCATATCTCAGCCAATTTTGTTCGGATCGACTTGAAATTTTCAGGACATATTCTCAGACATACTTAAAAAAAAAATGCAATGAAAAAAAATCGATTTTTTCAAAATCGCAAGTGGGCGTAACCCCTTAAGGCCTTAGGCCACTCTAGAGGTCGAAAAAATAGGCTTCTTGGGGATTTTTTTTTTCATAAAAACTACAAAATAAATCGAGATTACAAAAAAGGGTGCTTATCATACATATCAGTGACTGTACACAATAATTTTTTTCAAGCGACTAGTTTAAAAATGGCGGCTGTGCAGCGTTTTTGCGATGACGTCTCCGTTTTTCCAGGGTCCCCGGTCGGACAAACAGCTTCTGTAATTTTTGAATTATAACCAGCCAATGCATTTTTTACGATTATATATAATAACTGCTATAGAAGTACGTAGGATTTTTTCGATATATTGATTTTTGGCCAAATGGCGCACTTCTAAAGTGGAAAGTGAAAAATTTGCCGAAAAAATCGTCAGATAATTGTTAATAACAAATGAACTATGCAATATAAAAAAAAATCCTACGTACTTCCATAGACAATGTATTTTTCAAGACATATTCAACATTTTAAGTGAATCGGTTGAAAATTGTCTGACAAGGAACATCCCTCAGGTGTCCGCCTCCGATTTTGTTGAAAATCATATATGTGATAGAGCATCAAAAATTTTGAGACACGTATTTTTCTTTATCGGCGGAAAAACGGTTTTGAGGGGTGAAACGCCCCCCCGAAAATGGGGATGTTTTTTCGTTTTTCGTCGATAACGTTTTAACGGTATGAGATATAAAAAAAAATTCAAATTGCAACAATGTTCATTTTTTCATGTACTATACATTGGAGATGAGAACGATACCATTATCGACGAAAAACGAAAAACACCCCTATTTTTGAGGGCGCGTTTCACCCCTTAAAACCGTTTTTCCGCCGATAAAAAAAAATACGTATCGCTTACTTTTCGGTGCTTTATAACATATCCAAATTTCAACAAAATCGAAGGGTGTCACCTGAGGGATGTTCCTTGTGAGTTATGTTTCCGGCCAACGTCAAACGGAGACGTCATCGCAAAAACGCTGCACAGCCGCCATTTTGAAATTAATGGCTCAAAAAAAATTATTGTATACAGTCACTGATATGTATGATAAGCATCCTTTTTTGTGATCTCGCTTTATTTTGTAGTTTTTCTGAAAAAAAATCCTCAAAAAGGCTATTTTTTCGGCCTCCAGAGTGGCCTAAGGCCTTGATATGAGGTACAAACATTAAGGTTATGTGTAGAACACAATATCCGATAAATGGCTGCCTCGTCCCTGTTTGCAAACGCTCACTCTTTTGACGAAATGTTTAATAACATTTTGGCATAATTGCGGACTAATTTCATTAATGGTGTGTTCAATTGCTTCCTGGAGCTCCGGCATGGTCTGTGGATCATTGGCACATACTTTTCCTTTCAGAAAAGCCCTAAAGAAAGAATTCCAATGGCGTCAAATCGCACGATCTTGGTGGCCAATTAACATCGCTACGGCGCAAGATAACACGACCATGAAACTTCGTCTGCAATAACTATGCAGTAACAATGCAGCAAATAACAATTTCTATGCGTCGCTCGACCGTGTAATTCTCCATGACTAAACCTCAATACTTCCTGATGCCAGTTGTCAAAGATCCAAACTCCATGTTGGCCACAAAAAAAATGGCGTACAATTTAAAATGTCAGGTCGTTTTGAGACACCCTTTATGTTTAGCACAATAGCAATGATAATGATGGTGATGATAATGAGGCTAATAATAATAATAATTGTTATTACTTTTGTTCCCGATGTCACCGTCATGTCGGATAAGCAACGAAAACGGCAATCCTTAGCTGTAAATTGGCTAGATGAGTCAGTGAAGACAGGACAATCGATAATAAAAAAAAGTACAAGATCAGTGGGTACATCCGACGTTGACTTATGTAGCCCTAGCCATACTCGAACGAGGCATTTCATCATCCCACCTTAAGTTTGCGTGTTCGGTGAATGCGCGAAAGGGGGAAAGGAAAAATGACAGATGATTAGGTTTTTTCTTCAGAGTTTTGGCCGACCGAATGTTCGCCATTACGTAGCCGCCGAGTACAGTAACGACGGGGACGGAGGTACTCGGGTTTCGAGATTCTCTCATTTTCCTCTTACCTCATTCTTCTCCTCGTTATTTCGGGTCTCTCGTTGTTCAAACTTTCGGACGGAGAAGTCGAAAGAACGAAAGATTTTTCAAGTTGGGTGCAGTTGCTAAAAGCACTGCCGGCTGATTGGGTTGAATTCTTGAAAAAAGATTCTCGTTACATCAAAAATAAAGATCCTCGAAGGATTTGTGGCGATAAGACCTCGTTCGGCCCTCACTTGCTCTCAAAATTCAAATAGTAATTTTATCCGCCATATCCCCGAAAATATTGATTTTAGAGAAAAATGTTTCAAATAAAAAGTGACGCTCTTGTTAAGCCCTACAGGAAAGGTCATATGCATTTTCCAGGAAAACGCAAAGTTTGACTGCAAAATCGAATAGTGTGCATTTTTGGTCCTAGAAAGAATTTTCAATTATGGCGTAGAATTGCAAGTAAAAAATACTTTCGAGCCGAGAATAAAAAACAAAAATGTATAAAAAGCATAAGGAATTAAAAGATAAGGTAAGATAAAAAATAAATAACAGATAAGATAAGATAAGAAAATTTTTTAAAAATGTATAAAAAAAATAATAAAAAATAAATCTCAGCAAAAGCCGTGCATGAGAATGGATCCTCATATGATCCGCTAGGACGATGGAAAAGTTTCCACACCATCGGACGAGCTATACCCCTTTCCCTGAAAATCCTGAAATACTTTTCGATATCGTCGCAAAATGTGCATAACCTTTTCCGCGGGGATCCACGAAAGCGTCATTTACTTTTCAAAACATTTTTCGCAAAAATCACTATTTTCGAACTCGTGACGAAAATGGAATTTGAAATTTTACTGGCGATGTCCTAATCGTGAAAAATCTTACCACGGTTGTATTTTGTTTTACCTAAAAAGAAGCCTGATACAAAAATCCAGTTCAGTCAAAACGGTGCGTTTTTTCGGAACTTTATATCTTCGAAGTTTTTCCGAGATTTTCACATCGTTGATATCAATGTCGACTAATTGTGAGTTAATTAAAAATTCATTATATCAGTGGCAACTAATCGGTGAATTTTTCTGAAAAGAAAGTTGCGCGGTAATTTTTGTCTTCTCCTCGTCGTTCCGGCCACTGCGGCGGTTATTTATTTCGCGACGCTCGGAAAACCATTTTTTTCACCCCTGGACTTGTTTTTCACCGCTGACGGAAAATACATCTTGTTTTCGTCTTATTTTCGTCTCCTCGCGACGGATAATATTTCAATGGAAGCGTCGAGGCGTTATGAAGCGATTTGGCGTCCGGCGCGAAACAACGCCACCCTTCGTCACGTCCACATAAAAACGCGAAAAGTTTCATCCGGTTGGATGTTTCCGCGAGGAAGAATGCAAAGAAATTCAAAGCGTAGAATTTCGCCGAGAATATAATGGATTCCCAAAGAACGTCACCGAGCTCTCTCGCGCTTACCATTATACTCGATACTTCTGCCGTAACGTACGAATGACGAAATTATGAGAGTTTCGTAGGCACTGGGAACTTTTATCATTTCCCCACGTCGTCCCACAGTCCATTCTACTAACTTAGGCTTAATGGGTCTTCTCACTTTTGACGCGAAAAAGGCTATTTTCATAAATTTTCTTGATCGGTTTATTTTATAGATATTGATATAAAAGTTGTTACACTTGATGAATACACTTTCGAAGTACGTAAAAAAAAAAAATTCTTATTTAAGCCACTATTTATAGACGAAAATGGTAGTTAAAAAAATGTCCTAAGAAAATTGTAGGACCGCGCTATTGATGAAATCTCGGAGATGGATCACCCGAAACAAAAAATCAAACGGTTTTAGGTTCAGTATGTTAATGACTATAGCGCATATCATACGATTTTTTATATATGCAAAGATAAGAAAATGGCGGATATATTTCAAAAAAAAAAATTTTAAGTTTTTTGTTTGCCATTTCTGGCAAAAAATGACTAAATATCGAAATTTAAAAAATCCTTAAAATGCGCTATAACTATTGTTGTAATGAATATGTGGTTAAAGTATCAGACGATTTTTTATATATGCAAAGATAACAAAATGGCGGACATATTTCGAAAAAACAAAAAAAACGTGTTTTTTTCACCGTTTTTAGCAAAAAAATAGTAAATATCAAAATTTAAAAAATCCTTAAAATGCGTTGTAACTATAGTTGTAAAGAATATGTGATTACAATTTCATAAGAATCGGTTCAGTAATTTCGAAGATTTTATCAACAAGCCGTCGAAAAACGTTGTTTCGATAAGAACGCGTTTAAAGTTTGTTTGGGTTACACAAGTACATAAAAACATTTTTTTATGTATATCGAAAGTGTATTTATTAAGTGTACCAACTTTCAAAACTTTCAACCTTTCAACTTTCAACCCTCAAACTTTCAACCTTTCAAAAAAATTCATGAAAATAGCCTTTTTTAGCGTCTGAAGTGAGAAGTCCCCTCAAGAATCTAAAACGTTCCGGAAAAATACGTGGCAATAAGTAGTTTGAAGTAAAATCATTGCAGCTGCTGTAAAACAATGGTGCTGCAGCTTGCATCGTTAGAATGCAACGAAAAAATTTCTTGATCTTCATTTCTTATTATTTATTACTATCTAAAATTTCATTTCGCCTATTGCTATTGATTGATTGATGGTAATATTAATATTATATTGAATATATTGAATTGAAATATGAAAATATATTGAAAGTAATACTTGTACTCTAAATGTGCCAAAAAATAGGCGATACCAAGAAAATATAATTTCGTTGCCGTCCAACGATGTCCCTACCATGTAAAATAATTACGCTCAGGACATGCACTTGACGAGGCGTTTTTTTTCTTACGCCAGAAAAAGTTTTTCGATGTTCCGGTATGGGCATTTTTTTCTTCATCCAGCACAGATCCAGGGCGCGATACAGATTGCCATACTCTGTACACTTTTCATCAAGAATTTCGTAGATTTTTGTAAAATATTCTTGGCGACCGGTCGCCCGAAAGAGGGTAATAAGAGCGAAACTCGTGAGCGCGGTGGGCGGAATTTTTTCCTGTCGGTTCCGGGCCTGCATTTTATCCGATTCAGGCTCACAGGATGGAAGTGAAAAAAAAGGGTCGCATATGCTGCACGGGGCGAGACGGAAATGGAGATGAGCGGGTGAAAGGTCGCCTACGCGTATATACATGTATGCATACGTGTATATAGGTGCATGCGTATACATGGGAAGATGGAGTAAAAGGATCGGAGAAGCAGCTCGTGGGGAAATTCGATCGGGCTCCCGGTTCGAATATTGCCCTTCCGTGTTCGATATTGCCGAGAAGAATAGTCGAATATCTTCCCCGATGAATGCATACCGAAAAATATTGGAAATCCAAAATACATTTTTCGCTAAATTTGTCCGGAGCGGGGAAAAAAATCCTCATCGATCGACAGTTACCACTCATTTTGAAAAATCCAAAAGGGATAAAGTTCCGAAAAGCCCATACCTCTGATCAATTTGGAATTTCGTGTACCTGTGCATTTGACTCGCTGATTACGAATATTATAGTGAAAATACACGCAAATTTGATTTACAAGGTCAACACTCACGAAAACTTATTTTTTTAACAGTTTTTCTGTTTTATTTTAGTAAATATTCATTTCAAAGAAAAGTGCTTTTTATAAAAGTTATAGCCTATGAAAATATTGATCTTTTATGTTCCATACAATTTTTGTCTAAAAGCATTCCATTTCGAGAAAAATGGGATAATAGTCCAATAAGTGGAAATTGCTTAGCTTCGTTAGGTTCGATGTTATCTACTTATTTATAGTAACCGATCGGTAACAGCAAGAACATAGATGATGTTCATTAACCCACACAAACTCAAAGAAAAAAAATAAATTCAAACTGAAACAAAACCAACAAAAAAATCCAAACACAAATCTATACAATAAAGCCCAAGCAAGCCCAAATTAAACCAAATCCAAACAAACCCAAACAACAAATGCAAAAATAGTATATAATACGAAAAGAAAGTAAAATAAAAGAAATTTTTTTTTTTTTTAATAAGAAACAAAAAAGCAAAAAAAATATGCACTTTAAAATTGACTGAATTACAAAAAATGCAAAAATAGTATATAATACAAAAAGAAACTAAAATTAAAAAAAAAAAAAAAAAAAAAAACCAAAAAGCAACAGAAAAAACATGCACTTTAAAGACTAAACTCCAACCTTCCCGCGGTAAAGTGCGTAAGTATATAGTATCGAAACTATTGGAGCCAAGCAATATTCACTTACTGGACCATTATCCCATGTTTCTCGAAACGGAATGGTTTTAAATAAAAACTGTACAGAACATAAAAAATCAATATTTTCATAGGCTATAACTTTTATAAGAAGCATTTTTCTCTGAAATGAATAAAAATGAATAAAACAGAAAAACTGTGAAAAAATAAGTTTTCGTGAGCGTTGACCTTGAAAATCAAATTTGCGTGTATTTTCACTATAATATTCGTAATCAGCGAGTCAAATACATGGGTACACGATATTCCAAATTAATCAGAGGTATGGGCTTTTTGGAAATACACTCTCCAAAAGTTTGGACTCTTCTTATGGTACCATCGCATTGTAAAGAAAAAGAAAATTTTCTCGTAAATCTTTAGAATAAGGACTTTATTGAAAAAGCGCTCCTGATTTTTTATTTTTTGCGAATACGTAGGGCTGCAGGTATAAAATTGAGGCAAGGAAAGCATTTATTATCTTTTGCACTGGACGTTTGCTTGAACTGCAACGAATTTTTCGAAAAATGCGACTCTACGAAAAAAAATCATCAGTAATGCGGGCTGAAAACAAGAGATGGTTTTAAATCGACTGACAAGAAAGTTCGCCAGAATGCAGCGTGGCGGGACTATTTTTTAATAAAATGCTGATCGATGCATCTCGGAGGACACCAAAAGTTCGAAAAAAAGTAGTTCTTTTTCAATTTTTTGGTCGTCTATTAGGTTATTTGTTCAATATTCGGTAAAAAGGTATGCTATTGAGCATACATTGAAATTATTTTGTGTAAATTTTTATTTAAAAACAGTCCAAAATGAGCAACGGTATTGAGGAGCAACAGTTAAAAATTAGCAACCTTGTACGTAGGAAAAAATACTAAAAACGGATTCTGTATAAAAAGGTATAAATATTTTTTAAAAGGTTTAAAAAATAGGAAAAAAGTATAAGAAATGTGGTCTAATGGCCGGAGCGATAATATGACAAGGGTTGATCCGAAAGATTAAAATGAAAGTTTTTCAATCTACATAAATGTAGTTGTCGTTCTACGTAGTCGTTTTTCGCAAAAAAATTAAAAAATGGCGGCTGTTAAAAGAAAGTGTCATGTTGGCGAATTTTTTTCTTATATTTGGGAGCTTAAGGCCTTAGCCCACTGTAACGGGTATACAATCATGTGCGAATTGAACAATTTTTTTTCGTATGAAAAAGTGATTCACTCATAAAATTAATTCCACATCTATTCAGTGTGAATATCAATCTGTTAGAAAATATATATTTTTATCCATGTACAAAATGCACGACTACTCGAAACTCCTCGAAACAGCTTTTTTCCAATTGGCGTGACAAATAACTTCAACAATTTTCACTCGATTTATTTCAAATTTAAAAGTTATGTTCCTAATTGCATTTCGCAGACAAGTACGTACCGAATTTCTGATTAATCGAAAACCTTTCATTTAATGAGCAGTTTATGAGCAGTTATAACGAAATTTTTCACTGAAAGTTAATTTCTTAAGTTCAAATACCTACAACTTTTGAATAAAGCAATATTTTTTAAATCTCATACGTACTTCTCTAGGTATTCTAATGTAGCTTGACGAGAATTTTGGTTTTTCGTTCTAGGTAAAAAATTGTGGATGTTAAATGTCACGCCGCGGAGGGCCTAAAAAAAGATAACAAAATAAAATATTAGTAGTCGGCCATTTTGTACATTGGAAAAAAAAAATTCTAACAGCTTGATATTCATACTAAATAGATGTGTAATTAATTTTATGAGCGAATCACTTTTTCATACGAAAAAAATTTGTTAAATTCGCACACGATTTTATACCCGTTACTGTGGCCTAAGACCTTAAAATACCAAATTGATAAAAAAAACGGCCGCATACATCAATAGTTACTGCAATTTCGGAAATTTTAGATTCTTAAAATTGAAAATTGGACAATTATAGCTAGAATTATGATTTCGGCCAGGTCGCGAAAAGCGCGATTAAAAGTTTGAGCACTTAAGGATGTTGAGTCCCTATGAAACATGTTAATTTTAATTGTTCAATAAATAACTTAATCGTCATGAAATTTTTACACGACCTCCTGAATACTTCATGTAAAAACATACCAAATTTTCAGAATTCAATCATCATTACTTCAACCTCCTTAAGGGTTGAAATAAAAAATGAACTCGTTATTAAAAAATCAACATTTTGTTAAGAACAATTTTTAAAAGAAATAAAAAAAAATTTATCAATAAACTTCGTTTTTTCCCGTTGCTTTCAGTATATTGTAGAAATTATAAAATTGAGAGGTCAAAAAAAAAACTTATTGCAAAGTTACATCAGTTTCCATAAAACAACATTTAATTTGTGAATGTTAATTGTTCAATAACGAGCTTCCTAATTGTCGTGAAATTTTTACGCGACCTCTGAAATACTTCATGCAAAAACATAGCAAATTTTCAGAATTTTATCATCATTTGCGATTTGGGACTCAACATCCTTAAATCGTCTGTAACTTGGTATCATTTCAATATTTTAACTTGAAAATTCATCCCCATATTCTCCAATAGTCATGCTTTGATAAAATGCACATAAAATGGTTTTTTACTCATCACATTGGTGGTCCGCCTTAAGGTGACGTGAAACAGAAATTGGTGCGAACGATAGACGAAGGAAAGTTTGAGCACTTAAATCGTCTGTAACTTGGTATCCTTGCAATATTTTAGCCTAAAAATTCATTTCCATATTCTCCAATAGTCATGCTTTGATAAAATGCAAATAAAATTGTTTTTTTAACTCGTCACATTGCTGGTCCGCCTTAAGGTGGCGTGAAACAGAAATTGGTGCGAACGATAGACGAAGGATAGATTTCACCTCAGCTTAAAATCGAGACGTGTCTCTAGGCGAGACGCCTCTCCTTCATTTCTCTCTCGCTCTCCCTCTGTCTTTCCCCTTCGCGTTCCGAAGTCGACAGTACAGGCATACAAACCCACAGTAGGCGTGCAAAAGGTGGCAAAGTCTCACGGGCTCTTGTTGCAAATTTTCCGGCGTCGAGGCGTCGTGGACGAAGAACTCTCGAGGAATGCACTTAAATGCTCATAGCTCTGCACACTACAATTTACCGTGGATGACGTAATCAGACGCGAGGAAAACGTCTCCAAAGATGCCACGGTTCATGAACGCTTAATGGAGACGCGTCTGCGAACGTGGCGTCCTCTTAACCGTTCGTGCCATTTTTTTTTCTCTCGTTGCTCTTCCGTCTTGAACGCTGAACGTGTCTGGGCGCAATTTTCCGCGTCACCCTTGGTAATTGTCTCGTTCGCGAGCCACTGCACTCGCAGCCGCCTTTTTCTCCGCTACTTTCCATTCGACCTAACGACGGCTGAATTATTTCGCGGTGCTCGAAAAATCTTCGTTAACTCGAAGAAAAGCAACCGTATTTTCCGAACCGTCCAAACCGAAGTTCCCAAACCATTGGAACTCGGTTGCGGTAGAAAGAAACACCGTGTCGATTTTTATTAGAACGAATGAGCTCCATTTTTTATTCCGGTGAAAAAATAACATCTTTAGGGAGATTAGGTCAGTGGGGAATTTTTTTTTCTCAGCGGGAAAGCGAGAGCGAAAGGAGTCGTGAAGTTATGTCGCGTCTGGGAACAAAGAGGATGGAGCGTGAAAAGCCTCCGTGACGAAGAACGAACAGAGGAGGACTGTGTGGCGGAAGGGAAGAAAGTGAGTAAACGACAGACAGAGAGAGTGAAAAAACCCTTAGAACAAGTGAATTCATGGTTGGAAGCTTTTTTTCATGATTTTTTTATTATTCCCTTCCTCTCCTTAACTTTCGCTCTCTACCTTCCAAGCAAGTAAGGTAACGGCACCAATGTTCAGACGGGTCCCACTGTTCGGACAGTAATTCGAATATTTCACTATATTGGGTACATAAGTGATAGGTAACGAAAAGTGATGCTTGCATTCTATTCAGCCTTCACCTATTAATTGACTCCTAGAAAACTATACGCTAATAACAAATTTTAATATAGTATAATTGACGAGTCATATTAACGAGTCCGCGTCAGTCATGTCATGATTGCACTTTTCTAACCCGAAGAGCTAAAGAGTTGCGATAATTTGTGATAGTAATATGGGTCCAATTTTTATCGATTTCTAGACTAGACTTATAACCAATCGAAAGCGAATCGAACCGACTTTTCGACGCTGCCGTTACATTTCGGTTTGGATAAGGTTTTATATAATAAATTCAGCGTCTCGTTAATTGGGGCATCTATCACACGCATGTACCACGGTCGAATCTCATGTCCGATTACTGGTACGAGAGAACGTAGTCACAGAGACCGAATCGCCGGACGCCAAGCGTTGACAGTTCGTTTCGCTGGGTACCTCGCGATAAATGACTTATTACTAACTTAGTTTGCGATTTTGAATAAAGAAGTGAAAAAGAGAAGAGAAAATCAAATGGTAAGTACATGTGTCCTATATTTAGATAATATAATAAGTAACGTAACTAGTCGCGACGCAAACAAAGTTTGTGGTTATGTGGCCGTCTTTTTCTTACTTATATATTCGAAATGTACCCGGAGGGTTACTTTCTTCACTAATATATCGAATTATTGCTTACGGGGGTCGACTCACCAAAAAATTATGATAATATATGGTCAGTGTATGGTTGAATAAAAAAGAGTTCTCACGTACCTGTTCAATTTAAGGCGTTACCCCCACTTGTAGCGCAAAAAAGGCCTTTTTCATGCATTTTTTTAAAGAAAACTACAAAACTTTTTTAATCGATCAATATACCATCTTAAAGAACTTGAAGAACTTTCAGTAATTTTTTTATTGAAAAATATTACATTGTTTAGTGGCAAATGGCCGTCAATGAAATAATGTTTTTATATACACGGTTTGCGGCGACCAACATTGCGGCGAAGTGGATCATCTGAAAAAAAATGCGGATGGATTTAGTCAAATATAAGTATAAACTAGTCTTTAATCGAAGGATTTTAAAAAATATTCATTTTTCACAAAATGGCGGACAGTCAAAGTTAATGGTTCGATTTTAACGAAAAAAAACGGCCGTTTTTTGGCTATAAAACGGCCATTTTTTTTTCGAAAAAAAAATTGAACGCTTAAAGACTACATTTTTATGTATTAAATAAGCCTGCAAAATTTCAAGAAGATCGGTTCATTAGTGTTCGAGTAATCTTGGTCACCGACTTCAGAAATGCCATTTTGAGAAAAACGCGTTTAAAGTTTCAATTTCAGTTCTTCAATTCACGGATTCTTCTCTTTCAACGCTCATATCTCAGTCAATTTTGTTCGGATCGACTTGAAATTTTCAGGACATATTCTCAGATACTTATACTTCAAAAAAATGCAATGAAAAAAGCGATTTTTTCTAAATCGCAAGTGGGGGTAACCCCTTAAACCTCGTAACTATAAGAATCAATTTTCGCATGTCCGAAAACCAAGACCTCAAATGGTCGATTATAGAGACATGTCCGAAAATTGGGTCATGATAGATTCCGAACATAGGTACGTGACACTAGCAGTTATCCGAAAATTGGTACATTTGTTACTATCGAACATTTAAATGTATAAAAATAAAAATATTCAACTTTTCGGCAGTTAATGCATGTGTTTTGGCAGCTAGCACTTACGAGCTTGCCGTTACATCCGGTCATTTTTTTTAAACGGTCCATAAATGAATAATAAATCCTACAATCTAAGAATGCTCTTAACCGTCCGAGCATTCGTACCGTTATCTTACTTACGCGAAGTTACAACCCTCCCAATTGCCCTCCTCGGGTAGAAATCGAATGGACGAATCTCCATTTTTTTTCGGGCTCCCTTCAGTATCCAGCATGCATATATTCACCCTCAAATTTCCCGTATTTCTTGGCCTATAACAATGGCGCTCCGTGACTCAGTGACCTTAATTTCTCAGAGGCCTTGCGCCTAGTAGAAAAGCAACTGGCGAGAGCTGCCGCCCCACCCGCTCAAGAAATATCCGGACGATTTATTGAGTAATAAAAGGTGGTAGGTCCACGAGGCGATAAAACCGATGATACAGATTGCCTGGAAACGTCAAACGTTGAGGTCGCGTGGAACTCGAGCAGGCACCTATAAGGGGTTATGTTCCTAGCTCTGATAAGCACGAGGAGGGGTGGGGTTAAATGAGTGACGTATGGAATTCATCGAAGGGGTTGTTAAACTAGGCGGACAGAGCGATCAAATAAAATCCGCTGTTTGTTCGAGTGTATCTCGTATTATTCCACACACACACATACACGTGCACGAGTCCATTCGAGGACCCTGTCGATAAACGTAAAATCCTTTTTCTCGATATACTTCCATCGACGGTATTCATGCCCGATCAAAAATTCTCTCGATTCTCTAGAGGCGAAAATTCCTGCGTTCGAATTGTACGAGGCACTGAACGCCCAGCCAGACACTATGTGCTTTTTGTTGCAAAAAATACGATTTTTTGTCGCAGCGATTTATAGCGAGTTCGCAGCGAATTATCGGAATGATTGATCGGCTGAAATTCCGAGTTGGGTTCGGGTAGTGAAGCGGGCCGAGCGATGGCCAACGCGATGACAAAATGATAGGGCGATGGAGTTAACATGGGAGTGCGAAACGTTGAACATGTTCGAACGCAACGGCCTGGCGTGGCAAATGGCAGGGGTGAGTCGAGGAGTATAGGAGAATTTGAGGTTTTTACGGATACGTCCAAATGAAATCGTTCATCGGAACCCTTGGGATGAGAGATGTACTTCTCTTTGGGGAATGGAGAGCAGACGGCTCCGCGTGTTCATTTTTTACAGCGTGGCCCCTCGGGGACCTAGCGAAAGGATCGAACAGAGCCATGTCAGCGATCAACACATTCGCGATTGACGTTTATTTTCTTATTTCCAGACTTATAGACTAGCGGAGTGGATTGATTAGCCGCAACGATCCCGTTCGCGTTATTCGATCGGTGAAGGGATTACCCCCACTTGCGATTTTGAAAAAATCGATTTTTTATTGCATTTTTTTGAAGTATAAGTATCTGAGAATATGTCCTGAAAATTTCAAGTCGGTCCGAACAAAATTGACTGAGATATGAGCGTTGAAAGAGAAGAATCCGTGAATTGAAGAACTGAAATTGAAATTTTAAACGCGTTTTTCTCAAAATGGCATTTCTGAAGTCGGTGACCAAGATTACTCGAACACTAATGAACCGATCTTCTTGAAATTTTGCAGGCTTATTTAATACATAAAAATGTAGTCTTTAATCGTTCGATTTTTTTTTTCGAAAAAAATAGCCGTTTTATAGCCAAAAAACGGCCGTTTTTTTTCCTTAAAATCGAACCATTAACTTTGACTATCCGCCATTTAGTGAAAAATGAATATTTTTTAAAATCCTTCGATCAAAGACTAGTTTATACTTATATTTGACTAAATCCATCCGCATTTTTTTTTTTGATGATCCACTTCGCCACAATGTTAGTCACCGCAAACCGTGTATATAAAAACATTATTTTATTGACGGCCATTTGCCACTAAATAATGTAATATTTTTCAATAAAAAAATTACTGAAAGTTCTTCAAGATGTGTTCTTTAAGATGGTATATTGATCGATTGAAAAAGTTTTGTAGTTTTCTTTAAAAAAATTCATGAAAAAGGCCTTTTTCTTTGCGCTACAAGTGGGGGTAACGCCTTAAGGATTTTGAGTCCCTATGAAACATGTTAACGTTAATTGCTCAATAAATAGCTTCTTAATCGTCATGAAATTTTTACACGACCTCCTGAACACTTCATGTAAAAACATACCAAATTTTCAGAATTCTATCATCATTACTTCAACGTCCTTAAGGGTTGAAATAAAAAATGATAAGAAAATTCTGAAAATTTTGTATGTTTTTGTATGAAGTATTTAAGAGGTCGTGTTAAAATCTCACGACGATTAGGAAGCTCGTTATTAAAAAATTAACATTTTGTTAAGAACAATTTTTAAAAGATATAAAAAAAATTTATCAATAAAGTTCGTTTTGTTTCCGTTGCTTTCAGTATATTGTAGATATTACAAAATTGAGAGGTCAAAAAAAAACTTATTGCAAAGTTACATCAGTTTCCATAAGACAACATTTAATTTGTGAATGTTAATTGTTCGATAACGAGCTTCCTAATTGTCGTGAAATTTTTACACGACCTCGGAAATACTTCAAAAAACGTACCAAATTTTCAGAATTGTTTTATCATTTGCGATTTGGGACTCAATATCCTTAAGGCGGAATATACATTTAGACAGGAAAAAATTAAGGAATTTCGAGGGTTTTTTTAAACTATAAAATAATTATTCTACACTTATCAAACTGTAGGTATACTTTAATAGTATATTTAAGTATACAAAATGGTTTTTTAAAATTTATTTATCATCAAAATGTCAGAGCTGTGATAGGGTGCTAAAAAAATCAACATTTGACGCAAAATTTCAGCACAATTGGTATTAAAAGAGTGGTTTTTAAAATACTTTTTCAAAAACAATTTCCGTCAAGTATAAGGTAGCAATATCATTCATATTTCCATCAAGTTTCAGCTCGAAACGCCGACTGCACCCCAATTTCGAAAATACCGTTAGAAGTTTTTCGAATTTCGTTTTAAAACTGTGGGAAAATATTCTACACGTATAGTTCTACCGTTTAAAGAAAAAAAATAAATAGAATAAAGAAAAATTGGTTCCTTGTAAATGTATATCCCGCCATAAGGCGGGACATGACTGTGAGGGGTAGATAAAATATACAGGGTGTATCTAAACTACTAGATTTCCGTTCGTGAGCATATAGGGTGTCTCTTTCCAAGCAAAACGTTTTTTTTTTAATGTCGTGCGACGAAAATTGGCCGAGATATTCACGAGTAAAGTTCAATGGTGAGTAAACAACGGCACAGTAGTTTCGGCGTCCAAGCGAGCACGGGCGCGGGTTCGAATCCACATTCGCGCAAGTGGATTCAAATCCATTGATTTTTGTTAAATTGAAATTGGAATTGAAAGTTAAACCTTTCAATGTCGAATGTTGAAATTCGAATTTCGAACTTTATCCGGTTACCCAAATAAAGTATTAAATAACAAATAAAAATTGTTAGACAATATTGTTCATTGTTTCCTTGAAACATCTAGAGATCTAAACATCTTTTGAGTAAACAATGGATGACATTGTTAAAAAAAAATTATTTGCTATTGGATACCTTATTTGGACGAACGGATAACGTTCAAAATTCAAATTTAAAAATTCAAAATCGAAAGTTCAAATCCGCTTGCCCGGATGTGGATTCGAATCCACGACATTAAAAAAAAAAGCGTTTTGCTTGGAAAGAGACACAAAAAAGTAGTTAAGATACATCCTGTATTTTTTTTTAATTCTCTCAAAGCATACATCTTGAAAAATATGTCAAAAAAGGTTCAACTTAAAATATTTAAAATGGACTCACTTACAGATGATTTAGTGAGAGCACATTGCGCAACGATTTACGTATACTGAAACTTTCAATCGCGTTTCTCGACCTGGCCCGAATCATAACTCTAGCTATAATTACACGATTTTTAATGTGAAAACCCAAAATCCTCGTAATCGCAGTAGCTATCGTTGTACATAGCTGTTTGTTTTTAATTAATATTTTTTGAGCCCCCGAAAATAAGTGAAACGTTCGCCAAAATTACACTTTCTTTGAACACCCGCTATTTTGGGAAATATATATATATATATATATATTTTTTTTTTAACGAATACATACACAACGAGAACTACATTTATAGAGATTATAAAACTTTTTTATACTCATTTTTCAGACCAAGTATTGTGAAGTTATCGATCCGACCCTTGGACCACATTTTTTATACAACGGCTGTATTATACCTCAAGAACGTAGTTAATTTTTTATTCAATTAACAACGATTTTAATTTTAATAAAATTTAAATTCTGGAATTTAAAGACTATTTCAATTTAAATGACATTTTGATCAAATTCAAGTAAAAAATTACACGCAATAAGTTCAACGTATGCTCAATAACATACCTTTTTTCCAAATCCCAACGAATAATCTACTAGACAAAACAATCAGAAAAAAACCAACTTTTTTCGGCCGTCACAGTGACGTCCTCCCTTAAGAAATGATACAAATATCACGAACGCCTGACTCCTCGCTGACTCGTTCTACTGCGCAAACTAAAATCTCGAATTCTCCCTCCAACCGCGACTCGAATTTTTTTTTCCCGGTCGTTTTTACGTTTTCGGAAGAATACGATTCTTTCAGCAAATACGCGCATGCAACACACATGTTACCCCTAAAACGAGAATAAAATGATAGCACAAAACAATTTTTCGCCCATTGGAAACAATAAAAATTATTTAAATCGAAAAAAAAAAATGGTTGCGTGAGTAATGACGAGTCATTGGGTCGTTTCGAAGGGGCCGGCAATAAATTCCGTGGATCGAGACGATCCGATCGTGGCCCGACGACTCGTTGACTCGTACTACTGCGCGAATTCATTCTTATTTTCCGCATCACAGATCTTCATCGTAAGTCCGTTTTTCTTGCCCTCAAGTTACTCACCAATCTGTTGAATTCAGCGACGAACTTTTTTTCTGTATCGAATCTGCTCTGCTTTCACCCGTTGTTTCCTTGAATGGCGATGGAGAGTGTCGGATCAATGCGCGCTTTCTCACGCTTGCAAGCACGACGACGGTTCATAATTCACTCAATCCTCGACGTTTCCCCATTGTCGAAATCACGCGTTGCTTTCAGCCCTCGGAACGGCGCGTGAGGTTATTAAACAAAAGAACCCCAAACTCGATTCCTCGACGATGCTACGATACGAGTTCGAAGGTTGCGCAACAGTGGAAAAGGCCAAAAAGCAGACACGAGGGGTCAGGATCGAGTTTCACGCGAATTTACGAATCACCAACATCCCCACGAAATTTTTATGTAATTTCGAATCGAGCGCCCCTCGTAAAATGTTTACCCTACCGCAGGCTTAAAAAAAGGGGAAATCCTTCTTCGAAGGATCGATCCGGTAAACTAGGTCTCTCGTGCACCGTTTATTTTTAACCTCAATCCCGATAGCGTTAGCGAGGAATTTTCCGTGTCACTGCCACCCAATTGTATCCTCAGTAGCTGCGATTAATTCGTGCAGTTTCTTCATCCAACTTCGTCACCCGTAGCATTTACGAAAACGCCGTGAATCCGACGTACTCGAGTACACGTAGGAACAAAAAATACCGATCCGGAAGTCGATATCGTGGCCGAAATTTTTTCAACCGCTGCTTCGTGTTTACGATGACAACCGACTCTCAACGATCGTTCTCAACTTTAATCGGCTCTAATTAATGATGTCCGACTCGTTTTCATCTCACAAAACCAGCAAACTCCTCACGAATTCTCGCCACACGTTACTCCAACGTTTCTCAAACGACCCTCGGGAAATTTCAACGATATCCTTGACGATCCTTGACACTGGACTACCCTCAATTCCGTGCCTCAATTGTCGTATTTCACTTGCGTGATGAACAAAAAAATTACTCCAATATTTTCGTATATGCCGCCCAAATATTTCGTTCACGCTGTCAGTTTTTCTTCCCCTATCTGTTCATGCCAAATTTCATCGGATTAGATTGATTTTCATACTCGTAGATGGTCAATGACGACACACGGCACGAAAAATAAAAAATTGTGGTACAATTTCGCGTCGTGTGCACGTGCTTTGTCAGTAGACTCGATGCAACGTTTCGTCGTTCGGCTCACGACGGCTCTCGGCCAACTGAATCGTGCGAGACGCGTTATATACCAGGTACATCCCGTATATACAGCCGTGCACCCACATCCTTATATATATATATATATATATAAACATATATACATATATACATATATATACATACATACACACACACATATATATATATATATATGTGCTGGCTGCGCAAGCGCCGCGAAACTCCCTGTTGGCTCCTCATCATCCCTCTTCCATGATTCGGCTGTTCGCGCGCACGGAACCCTTTTGGCTGGAAGTTTTATCTGTGCGTTAGCTTCCGATGGGGGGGGGGGTATATAATAATAGCGGAGTCTACGAGGGCGGAGTGGGTGATACGGTATCACTAAACCGTAGGATCATCGATCCCTGTGTCAATCTTTGTGATTGTGTATATGTGCGTTTTAATGTGCGTCTGCCTGTGTATGGTAATATGGTGCAAATGCGTACGATGTTGCACGGAAATTAGGAATTTGATATCCGCTGCTGGCAACCTGAATTTCAACCGAGTCCTGACGTATTTTAACGAAGTCCGCGGTGTGGACGGACGATTAGTTTATTCTCTGCCTATAGCGCGTGGGGTGGTCGCATCGAAGTTAATCATCATTTCGGAAAGAGTTGCTCATTTTTATCAGTTGGGGTAGATCCATTTAGGCAGACGAAGATAAGCGATTTTTCAAGACTTGGGTCGGAATTATTTATTTTGGGTAATTAAATTTTTGTGTATATATCGATACATCTTGAGGGGGGGGGGGGGGGGGGGGGGCACTCTATATAGGACGCCAAATTTTTGTCGATTTTCATCATTATTTTTGGAGGGTGAGGAATGTTTATATCTTTTCAGGGTCATAGGTACTTTTTATTACATAATTCTGGTTTTCAAACCGATTTTTGTTGGTTGAAAAACGTTACAAACGGCGGAGATATAACCAATTGCCGTGAAGCTGTAGGGAAGGGAGGCCGAATGGGTTGTACAGCACCTCGTAGGATTGTCTGAAACAGTCTGCGCAAAAATATTCATCAGTATATACATGTGGTCACTTGAGGAACCATTAATATTGGAAAAATAATGGTAATAGGCTAAAGGCGAGGGAGGTCTTGGAACGAAAAAGTTGGTTTGTCGAAAAAATGTTTCAAAGTTTTACCCAGCCAAAAACATGTTTATTTTGATAATTTTTGGTCGACCATTTTTAGTCGTCAATTGAACATGAGTATCATTAAACCGTCTGCCCAATATGAGGTTGATCGGTCAAATAGTTTTGCAGTAATAGTGTACACCGATTTTTAACTCATTGAAAAAAAGTTTCCAGATAATCGCGTTTAATCTTTCGTCAAGGGAAGAACGTACGAAACTGCGTCGTATTCTACAAGTTTCAAACTATGAACTTTGGCAATTAAAAAAAAATTGTTTTTGTAGCGCGTATGTGGGGCGCCCCCCTGAATTCTACATTTTTTTTTCATTTGGAAAAATGGCGGAAGACTGTCTTCCGAGACGGTGACCTCGAGTTGTTCCACGGCGTACAACGTAGCGTTTGGTGCATTGGCCTGAAGCGTCAGAGCCAAGAAGTTTTACATTTCTAAGATCCACACGTTCTATGTGAACCTCAAAAATTCAAAGAAAAGTAAAAATTCGACATATGGTACGTGTTTGAAAAAATGTTCGATTTTTCATGAAATTTTGTATTGTACTAAAATTCGACTGGCATATGTTTATTTGCAAATGAAAAAAAGTAGTTTTTGAATCATTTTTGAGGAACTTAGGTTCACACAGGCGGTAATTACGTTATCTAAAGTGTGAAAAACTTGAAAATTGTTGATTTTATAGTTTTTGAGTTATTTTGTACGAGGTTAACAAAACGTGGTTTTCAGAAAAACGCGTTTTAAACTTTCAAGACGCAAGAATTTCGCGACTCAATGACCTACCGACTAATATGCGATTTCGAGACCATGGAGTAGACCCTCAGCTTTCTGGTGAACTTCATTACCGTTCTTTTCATCAAGCTGTTATTTACGTTGTAAAGCGATCTCCCCCCTTAAACAGAATTGTTAATACATGTCGTTTGTTCGTTCAATATTTTCTTCATCGGGTATGCAAAAGATATTTCAACGAGGAAAAATATTTTACTTTCGGATTACGGAGGTTACGAAAATATCTGGGTTACGCGAGGGGGGCAGACGTGAAATGAAATATTACAACGATGAGAATTGTATGCACTTTATATTTATAACGCTGTTCGGAAAGCACTTTAACGAGCTCGAGGATATTCGTTCAACGACAAATTGAAAAAACGATCATTTTCGCAAGCGGTACGATGTACTGGGAGTGGGTAAAAAATTAATCCGACGGAACTTTGAATAAATAAATGCGGGATGTGACATATCCGTGAATAATAACGATGGGAATCGAGCCGGGTGCTTCTTCATCCAATTATCTTCGGGCCGCCGTATTTTAATGAGCCCGGCGGCCATTTAATTAGAGACAGATTATTCTGCGAACTCGCAAAACGGCGGAAAAAGTTTCCACTGCGCAGCTTCGACAATCACGATGTTAATCTGCACGATCCGATTACCGTGACGAGGATGAAATCGTTTCGACAGATAAAAAACTGACGATTAACATTATTTTATTCTATTTAATTATTGAAAAATAGAAGTCGGAGCTTTTTTTTAATTGATATACACTTTTCGTGACATGGTTGTACGAATAATGAAATAAAAATGGCGTCGGGGAGAAATATAGCGAAGGACGGGCGGATAATGGAAATGTGCAGGTAGGTAAGAAAAAGTAACGATAAAAATTGTGTACGGTGGACTGTGAATTTTGATAGTTAGTGGAGATCCGTTGGCGCATTGTGCGCCGGGTTCGTCCAGCATTGTGTGGCCCTGGAAGGGCTCGAGAGGGAGTGAGGGCGCCGATCTGAAATAGGCCACGTCGTTATCTCGAGTACATTGCACCCATAGTGTTCTATATGTATATGTGCATATAAAAATACATATGCACTCTTATATATGTACACATATATATATATATATGTACACACACATATATATATATATATATATAAGGATCATTCATATTCGGATATTACGTGTCTACATATACATGCATACATAAACAAATAAATATACATATTAGGTGCAGTAAAAAGAAATCCATTATTTTTACATGAAATTGAAGGCAAAAATAATGGATTTCTGGAGAGATCTGGCGAATGGAGATTCTCCAGAACTACACAGTGAAGATTGATTTTCTTATTTTTTACAATATCTATTATATCTAATCTATCGAATTTCAGTTTTTCAACGGGTTCAGTTGGATACGTGAGCAGAAAAACCACGATCACCGCACTTCCGGTTGACCGTCTCCATAAGACGACGTGCTTCGGTAACTCAAAGTGCTCGACTTTGCAGTTTTATTGCGAAATAACTGAACGGTCAAAATAGCTCAAATTTTGGCAATAGGCGTATAAAGTATTCGTCAAAATCATATAAAAATTTCAAAAAAAAAATTTCAAACATTAAGACTATACTCTTGAGTATGAAAAAAAATTAGAAAAACCTGCATCCCAGAAGAAATTCAGGAAAAATCCTCTTTTTCCCGGCGACGAGCAAGGTGAAACCCCTGGAGGCTAACAAATCCAAACTAGAGGACCGAAGCGTGTTTCCTCGCGGAAACGGGGTCATAGCCGTTCCGTCGTTCAGTTTTATTCGTACTTCGCAGTCAGATGAACATAAGACCTAAAAGCGTAGCAAGTCCGAAGATTTCGAGGGTTGAAATGGTAGCGGGAATAATAGAGGTTACCGAGCGCTTCAATGAGAATTCTGCAATTAACGGCAGCGGTTAGTCTGCGAGCATAGGACTCACTCCGAACCGAGACCGCGGACTGATGTACTAGTCAGCCTCGGCCGTGGTGTGCGAACGACAGCCCGGAGACGCAGTCTAATCCGCGATATTCGTGCAAGAATAAATTATTTTTTTATTTATAGCGAAGCCGACTTGCTGTATTTAAATGAATTTTGCAGGCTATGTTCACGTGCCAAATTAAGGAATAACACCACTCTAGCGGCAGAAAATAAGACCTAACTTCGATAATTTATTTTACGAGTATGAAAAAAGTATAGGATTTATTTTGACAGGGTTTATTTAACGTATATTAAAGTATTTTTAAAAAGTTTTAATTTTCATGCAAAATTGCGGCCACAGTGCCTATTTTGAAAAACGTGTTTTTTTTTACAAATACCTTCACGGGAGGATGGCTTTCTCGTAAACTATAGGACCTCAAACAAAAACAAAAAAAAATTCTAATTTATATATTGTTAGCTATGGGACTACGTAGGGATTTTTTTATCGAATTTTGAAAATATCGCGCCCTTTGAAAGAAATAAATCGATTTTTTGCCCAAAAAATAAGCAGTAGATTGTTTTTAATAAAAAGATTACATTTGATCAAAAAAAAGGATATGTACTCTCGCAGAGAATGTAATTGTGAAGCTACTATCAATATTTCAGATCGATCCATGCAAAGGTGTACGAGTAATCCGTCCTCCCAGTTTGAAAAAAAGTGCTTTTGAGAGAAACGCGATTAAAGTTGTACGAGCACTTAAATCCTTGAAATTTTCGTTTACCTTTAAACTGCGATTTATTCTACCCCAAAGTATGTTTTAAGCCAAAAGAAAACGATTTTTCCAAAATCCTAGAGTGGTGTTGTCCCTTAACCTCCCAGTCGATTTATTTGAGTGGAAACTGATCCTGTCGCCATATTTTACTGCGTAGCATAGAATCAAGCTATTGTATGCATTCACATGTAATACTTTACAATTTTACGATGTTTTTCGCACGATTCTGTGCATGCACTGTCTAAGATAGGCACAAATATAATGATAAACTCAGCACAAAATTATTCCGAGTATTTGCATAATTTCGTATAAACTATTCTGAAATACGAGATTCTTTTCAACAGCACATCGAAATTGAGATATCAATTCACACGAATGAGCAAAATGAACATGATCTCTAGTTAATTGTCACAGATGAAAGTGACTAATTAAGAATTTACCAATTATTAATTAACAAGAGCCACTGCTATGGAGCGTCGAAATATCTGGTTTACGAGTTAAATTAGAGTAAAATCGATACGCCAGCTTTTGGCCTACCATGAGCATGTATTTATAGGCGAAATTCCAGAACAGATTGAGAATGGGAGATAACCCACCAATTCCAATATCACTTAGGCTTAGACACGTCAGGGCTTCGAAGAGAAGCTCAATCCTTGAAAGCTCAACTCCAAGCGGCATTATCCTCGATAATTGGCCACCTCTCGTTCCATTAATTATTCGACTGGCATTCGCCTCAAAACGATTATCCGCGCGGATAATGGACCGTCAAGTTCACCGGAAATGCCACGGGTGTAGTGCAAACACGTAGGTAACCCAGGTTTAGAAATCTCGTCCCAGTACGTGGATCAACGCGGTGTGCCTCTAATTATTTACCGTTGCTACCATGGCTCAATATATTTGCATTCAGGTACTCGAAGTTTCTGAAGGGATAGGCCGGAGATATATATATATATATATACACGATGTAAATGAAATTTGCAACAAAGTACAAATAACGATCCTTTTGATTTTTTACATTTATTTATTTGTTAAATTAATGTGTTAGTAAAAGTAAAACTGATTTTGCATTTTTGTGACAAATGTCACCTGTCAAAGGATAATTATCGGTGTTTGTACGCTACTGTTTAATAAGGGACACATGAACTTGCAAACTTTCAGAAAGTAATTAAATTTCCGTCAATATTAAACGTCGATATTACGATGAGACGTGCAGCTAACAACCTAAGCATGACTGCTTCAACAGGCACGTGACGGGTTTAGCATTGTTTGGAAAGTTCATTAAGCCT
This sequence comes from Ophion costatus, assembly GCA_951751655.1. Taxonomy (NCBI): domain Eukaryota; kingdom Metazoa; phylum Arthropoda; class Insecta; order Hymenoptera; family Ichneumonidae; genus Ophion; species Ophion costatus. The sequence continues at coordinate 23,085,415 of OX632365.1, read as the reverse complement.
TTATACCACCGCGTGACAGTTCTGTAACAAACCATCCAAGTCCTCACAAAATCCTATATCGACGTTTAATTCTCTTCAAATCAGTGTCACACGACGACTACCAACCGTTCTATGGTTTTTCAGCGCAAATCTTGCAAAGTGGATGGCGTTGGTTGGGTCGAAATTTGTTCAAAGTTCACTTATCGCCAGATTGCAAAGTCCGCGTATGCCTTCAGGCTGCGAAAATCGAAAAAAATATCAAAACGATAAACGGTGTGTGAAAAATGTGGCGTGGCTTTGTGATGCACCAAGCAAAACAACTGCTTTAAAGCATTCTTCCATATACGTCACAAATGACTGTCACGAAGCGATGTAACATGGCTGTCACACTCTCTTTAATGCTTTATTACTAGGCCCCGATCGAACTTTTAAAAAATTGACCAATATGTGCTTTTTGTCTCTTCGACTGCACACTGGGTCATTTTGACCCCATTTTTTTTCAACTGACTGTATCGCGAAACGGGGCAATCTTTTCGGTCGCAGTTTTATTACCACATGTAAGTGAGTTACGATAGAAAATGCTCAAAGATATTTTTTATTTCGCGCTACTATAGTAAATTATGTATTTAGAATGCCGATCATAAAACTAAAAGCAAGTGTCCGTAAGCAGCAGAGCTATGTGCAACGAGCATCGAATGTATTTATGCGTCGATTGCGGTAAATGTTAATAATAATAAGTCCTTGAAGTAACAAAATGCGGAAAGTATACGTTTTCAATATTTGATCTGCCGAAGGAGTCGCATTTTTCATTTTTCACGATCTCCGAAATGCTCAAATTCAAACCTCCGAATAAATATACTTTTCCGAAACACGCTCGACACTTTCCTTTTCGTAAGTACAAACCTTCCTCGTTAAAAAGCCCAGAGGACTTTTTTATGTTTTGAAAAATAAAATTATGAACTTTGTCGTGCAAGTACGTACTTTTCCACGCATCTCCCACTTTGAACGAATGCTTGGACACATCGTTTCAGTTTTCTCAGCAACACATTTTGGGACATAAAGTAAGGATCATTGGCTACAAAAAAAGTCTTTACAAAAAAAAGGCGTATTCACCGAAATCCAACGATCTGAAAAAGGTCTGGGGTCGGATCGACCCCATCTGCATCCAGCAGTTCGCGGCGTACGTGTGCAGTCGAAGGGTTATTTATTAAAACTTACCATGAAGTCAACTATTTTTGAATTTTCACGTTGTTGAGTTACGAAAGCTTAAGGTGTTGCTTCGGAATGCATCGCAGCAGAATCCCCTGTGATGTGACGTTGCACCGTGAAAATAAAAGTGCTTTCCGCAACCAGCGTCCTGTCGATAATGGTCTCGTAAACTTCATTAAAACTCCTCTGCCCTACTAGTCACTCTCCCTTTAGCACACGTGCTGTTTGTCCTCTACATGTTAGCGATTTACGCTCGAAAGGTTTTCTCGTCGAAACGACGAGTATTGTGCAACAGTATCAAAGGGACCTTTGCGTTTTGATTTCCCAGAAAATTCAACTAGCCAGACAAGCAAGGGTATACTTAAAAAAAAAACAACCTATCATATTCCCCGTTGCATCGTTTTCCACTTGAAAAAGTAAAAAATGAAAAATTCTCAAATAATAATAACCCGATGGTCTGATGATGAAAATGTGCACTGAACTTGTTAATTTCTTTGGCTGGTTCCCAAATATCGGAATGGGTCGATAGTACATTTTTTTGCATTTTCTCTGCTTCTATATATCGTCATATATATATTAAAAATAAAATCTATCTTTGGTCGCGTATTTCGAAACGAACGAATCCGACTCTGATCGGATTTCAGCAAAGCTACTTACTTGTAGCTTCTCGTTAGTGACAAGCCATTTATACTCGTCAACGTCTCTGTCCGTCTCTCTGTATCTCTTTCTTTTTGTGTTCATCAAAATACGTAGGTGGATACAAACCCAAACAAACATACATCCACATTGACGAATTGACAGTGGAACAACGGGTCCGTAAAAAGTAGAAAAAGGCGGAGTAAAATTCAACTAAAAAGGTTGAAACAGACTCACATGAAAAATTTTATTTGGCGGTGCACTAGCCATTACTGTCGATTGTTTTGGGCCTAGATCCTGAAAAAAGAAGAAATAGTGATATCGATCCATATTCTTTAGTATCTGAACTAAATTTGTATTACGAAATATTGGTCGGAGTAGAACATTTGGATTGCGACAAAGTCGGATTGGAAGGCCGAAGGTGCTGTAGGTACAGCTAGTGTGTAAATAGACATAGAGAGAAAGAAAGAGAGAGAGAGAGAGAGAGAGAGACGCTTTGGATTGCCGTGCGAGAAGTCTCCAATTCAATTCCCACTGCAATCAATGGATTTTTTTGAAACGTTTTTGTTGCGAGCCCGTTTGTTTGGAACTCACCTCAATTGGTCCGTCGTCCCAAATACACTGGAACACTAGGCGTTAAAGAGATTGCCAGACGACCCCAAACAGCAAAGCTCGTAAGTGGCCAGGGAAAATATCCATGGGTGAAATCTTAAAGGGGACGATCCCTTTAGGCATCCGAAAAGACGCCGCTCTTCAAGATTTATGAGTGTTGGAACTCTTTATTCTACATAATTTTATGTACGTATTATTACGTCTCACAATTTTCCACTTTTTTTTCGATATTTAAAAATAATTGCTACACGAAAGGAGAAAGTTGGCTGGAGTTGTTTCACGGTCCACAACCCACCGTCTGGTGCATTCATCTAAAACATCAGAAGCAGGAAGTTCTTAATTTCTCAGACCCACACGCTCCATGTGAACCTGAAAAATTCCAAGAACAGTGAAAATTCGAAAAGCGGTACCTGTATGAAAAAAAAGTTCTATTTTTCATGAAATTTCTACTACAGTATTTGTTACAGAAAAAGTAGTCTCTTAAAAATATTTTTTCCGCAACTTTAGGTTCACGTACACGGCAATTATGTCATCGAAAAATGTGCACATTTTCAGAATGATCGATCAGATGGTTCTTCAGTTACCTTTTAAAAACTTCACGAAAAGTTGGTTTTCGGGAAAACGTGGTCAGAGTTTCAAGACTCAAAAATGTTGTCACTGAATAACCTACCGTTTAATCTGCGATCCCGGGGCCACAAGGCTGTCCCTCGGCTTCCTCGTGAAATTCATGTTCGGCTATAAGCTTTTCTTTTCTCTGAAAATGGATCTCCCCCCTTAGGCTTGGCAGAATAAGATATATATTCTAGCAGTAATCTTTCGAAAAGTGATTCTGGAGATAATTTGACGAGGACCGTCCTCACAGTAAGCTACCCTCCATACCCAACGCTGTGAAAGTCCCCTGCCTTCATAATTACCGTTGGACAAATGTAATAGATGTGGCCCCTATATGAAGTGACCGTTTCACGGACCCTCTGCTTCCAAAAATAAACAGTAAAAAATCTGCAGACGAGATGCAAAGCAATGCTTACCGTTATTTCCATTATTTCGTAATGGTGCTTACCATTATTTCCATTATTTCGTAAAATAATAGATTCAAATATATTTTTGCCTCGTATCATGCATATATATGTCACTCACACACACACACATATATATATTGATATATTTCAGGCACTATTTTATACCCCTCGATATTATTCCAACTCACGTTCGCCATTTCATCTGGTTATCCAAGCCCGAGATCGTTCCTGAGCGGAAAAAGGTGCTCCCGTGGAATTTGCCTATAGTCCTTTATAGACGACGCGGCGAATGTAGTATTTTTTCATCCCGCGCAAGGCTTCTGGCTTTCAAGTTACACGCTCAGTGATAGACGATGGAAAAACATTAAATAGTTTCGGAGCATCAGTGGGAAATTGTCTGTGGCAGGTAGCCAACTAGAATGCGTGGGAGTGAGTGAAGCAGAGGGTGGTATAGTGAATGTTCGCCTCTTTTGTGTCAAAACACACGTGCTACTGGCGTTTGCTCGGCACAAAGGGAAACCCGAGCGACGGGGGCGATTTTCATAGCGCTCTTGGCCCGACGTCATTCCACGTGACTGGAAATTTGAAATAAAAAATCTCCGCGTTCGCTCTTTTCCTCGCGTAACGAGATTTTTTTTTTCACGCACCATTTCCCACCCGGTGTAATGATAAAAAAGGTTGGCAACTCGCTTAAACTTTATTGCGTCCTTCACAAATTTACGTATAGTGTATATTACAATTTTTATTATTACATATCGTACAGTTTGATCGTAGAATTTCCGTCACGTACTTTTCGTACGTTTCTTTTTTTTACCTACCCCTCTTGTTCGCGGTGAATGCGAGCTTCAAGAGGTTGAGTACCGGAGCCTCAAGGGCCACGGAGATGCAGAACGACATTAGGTAAGAAGCCACGAGGTTGCCGAAGTAAACGATGAGCTAAAAAGATGCCCGTGCAAATTTGTTCAGACAGGGAAAAATTGAAGAACGAAAAAAGTCATCATTACAGTATAAAGAAGACGATGCGGAAATTATTGCTTTTTTCCATTAACCCTTCGACTGCATACTGGGTCATTTTGACCCCATTTTTTCTTTCAACTGCCTGTATCGCAAAGAGGGGTAATCTATAAATGGCACAAATAAAAATTGTTATAAAACTAGATGAATATATACTTCATAAGATGAGTACAAACCCGATCCGTTCATAATTAGTTATTTCTTTGAGAAAAAAAAACGCAATTGACGATACAGCATCCGTTACGTAATGGAAAGGGGGGGGGGGTTCAGGCCAGGCGTTACGATTCTGTTGCGTGGGAGGTCGGGAGGTAAAAAATTGGGAAATTTTGCGTTACCTAATTTATGTACGCCCCCTACACCCTGCCAGTGTACTGAGGAGAGCTGTCGAAAAAGGACCCGGAGTCGAATCGACCCCGGTTATGCAGTAGTGCGGAGAAAGTGAAAACATTTTTTTTTTCCATTTTTCACTATCCCGAAAAGCTCAAATTCAAACCGCCGAATAAATATACTTTTTGGAAAGTCGGACGAAACTGTCTTTTTTCATTTCTGCAAATCTTCCGCTTTAAAAATCTTAAAGGACTTTTTTTATATTTTGAAAAAAAATTATGACCTTTTTCGTGCACGTACGTATTTTCCACCGCATCTCCTACTTTGAACGAATGCTTGGGCACTTGATTCTCGTTTTTCTTAAAGAAACAAGTTTCGAGCCATAAAATAAAGATCACTGACTACAAAAGGGTCTGTAAAAAAAGGCATATTCACCTAAATACAACGATCTGAAAAACGTCTGGGGTCAGATTGACCCCATATGCAGTCAGAGGTTCGTGGCAGAAGTGTGCAGTCGAAGAGTTAATATCGCGCATCAGTTGCATCTATTCGGTTTGCTTTAAATCAATTTGTCTGGCCATAAACGGCATAAGGCGTGTCTTTTCAGTAAAATGAACAGAAGTAAGTAAAATTTCCTCAAAATGTATTTTTTTTACTTGCAATATTGTTATAAGACGAGATAAATGAAGCTAGTTGTGCAGTCGAAGGGTTGATTATCTCAATTTGAGGGGTTTGAAATTTCGAGGCTGAAAATTATGTTTGTCTTTCACTCACCACTAATCCATTGTGCAAATGCAACGGGCCGTCCATTTGGGTGCTCGTCATCATCATGATAACCGGATGTACGAGATAGGCGCAGTAAGTTAGTCTCGACAACGGATACGTCAGCCTTAGCGACAGCAGAGCATTGACTATCGCTGCGGATCCCGTGCAACATTGAATTACTATGAACGACACGGCTATCGCCCATGCCGTGTGTCCGAGGGACGCGTAAACCGAGCTCATCGCCACCGTAAGATTACCGGGATACAGCCCGTAAACGACCGAGCACATTATTCCTGCTGACACGGGCCACCCGATCAATTTTATCCACTGCAAATTACGTGAAAACGCAGATTTAATTTGAAAAATCCTCCTATCGTGAATATTTTTTTTTTTCAATCCTCAAAAAGCCCAAAATTGCTGAATAATGGACAATCAAAGTCGACTCGCTGATACCTTCATTTCGCCTTATTCCAATATGCTCAAAATATTTTTTATTGTCCAAAAAGGTCAAAATAAGGCATAATTACACGCCTGTGAAGTGTATTTAAGGGGTTACATAGGTTTTGAAATGAACAAATCCATTTCTAAAAAAACAATTATCAAATCGTACATGTCAAGAATGTTTTCCTAAAGAGGCTGGAATCGAAGAGTACATATAAGTAGGAAAAAATTAACCATTTTATTCGTACTTATAATTTCAATCACTTTTTTGTCAAAACTGTATTTTTGAGGCTGGTGAATTCTAATTTACTATTAAAACTAATCCATCGGTCGTGTTGAAATTTTGCACACTTTTTGTAGATAGTATTGACTAGTGACTGATTGAACGATTTTTTTTATCACAACTTATTTTACAAGGCACGCTCTACATTCTACCGAAAATCGTACTGTTTTGGATAAAAGTATCGAAAAATCAAATTTCAATATTTTTTTTTCAAATCCTTCGGTCAATCACGAGTGATACTCACCTACTAACAAAAAATATTTGGTTTTCTTTTATTTCAGATCAAGCTATCGCGAGTTATCCTGACCACCGCGAGGGTTTTTTAAGGGGACTCCGACAACCAGTCCCCAACGGCTGAATTTTCACAATTTTTGGATGAGAATTTGATAAAATATTGTTCAAACGTACTAAATGTATATGCTTAAAGTTTGAATAAAATAATTATTCCATTATATTTAAAACAAATAAGAGGAGATATTTTTTTGCTCTTCAAAACCCATGTAACCCCTTAAGGACAGGTTTCTGCTTATGACGATGAAAAATTCGATTTTTTCCTAGCATAATTTGTATCCTCAAAGTATTTAGAACACGTGGGTTGTTCGTTTGGGTTGTCAAAAAAAAAAAAATTCAATACGATTCTTTGGGAGGTTCAACTTTAAATGCGCTTTTCTGGAAACAACATTTTTCAGCGCGCGAGCCACTCTACAACTTTAATGGATGAACCTGTTCACATGAATCTCTGCGCACTAAGAAAGAAATTCCATTTACTGGGCCACCAGGAAGCGATTTTTGTCAAACATTGATTAAGAAAAATTTTTTTCGTCCGTTGAAGCAAAAAAAACCCGCCAAAGAATTGGATTTTTTCAACGGCCGCCATTTTGTTGTCCAGGAGTTTTTCAGAAAACCAAAAACTATAAGGCCTCCCAAATTTAGTCTAGTTTAATCATTTTTAACCTGTTTTGGTTTCAAATGAATTGGCGAGGCTGTGGAGCACCCGGCGTAGACGAAAATACGCCGTGCATGGCTTTATGTGACGGGAGTTGGAGCCGCCATTTTGGATTAGTTTTTTTATAAACAAAATTGGAATTTACTCTCCATTGATAGAAGAATAAAATACGTTGAAGCCCATTTCGAAAAGTATTTATTTTACACGAAAAAAAATCCCGAAGTTCATGCAATTTTCGTGGCCCACGATGGTAATCTCCCCTTGAATTGAATGATTTTTAATAATTGGAAAATGATTTTTCAAAGTCAGTGTTCATTCGCGCCTACAATTTTCAAGTTATTAGTCCGGGAAAATAAACTTACCGTGGGCGTGCGTAATTTGCAATTTGATTTGAAGAGTAGCCAGCCCGTAATTGTTCCAACGAAATAAGGTCCAACTCTGAGCCACGGTTTGTCGTACAGTTCGTCGAAGAGGGCGAATGGCTCTTGAATTCTTGTTAGGAAAAAAAGACAAATCAGTTGATTGATAACGAATGGGCACCATTTACGATAACTTTGATCGAAGTAGTGACGTAGAAATGCAGACGTTAATGCCGATTAATGAATTTAATTACATGTATTGGATTAATTAAATAAAAGAAACGCAGTTCACGTGAACTGATTTTAACAAGGAAAATCACTTTCGTGACATACTTCGAATATGTTGAAGGTCACGTATATGGTAGAGCATTAAAAATGATAAGATACGTATTTTTTTTATCGGCGAAAAAATTGTTTCGAGGGGGGGAAACCACCCCTTGGAGCGAAGCATGTCAAGGGTTGATTTTGCAGTGCAAGCTGTCCATCGATTTCAGTGAAACAAAGACCAACATTCTTCTCATGCAAAACGAGCAGAAATCCACGATGAGTAGATTGAAAAAAAAACTCAAATTAAGGGACGAACTACTCTTATTTTTCTATCTCTCACCCCACATTCAAAAGGGGTGCTTCAAACTGAATAAAACGGTTAACACTTTGAAGGGGGGATAAAATGCAGTGTACTTTTTTTGCATTTTCGCCAGATTGGAAGCTTAAGGGGAAAAACCACCTCTTACGCCAAATTTGTTCACCACTGCTGTTTTTTCTCGTATTCAAAATGTGTATGACGATTCAAAATATTTCTACAAGCTCCAAATTGATGTTGAGAAGATGCAAAAAATTGCGGCAATCGATGGCCCGACTTAGAAATTCTGTCAAAAATCGAAAATAATCGTAGCTCGACGAATCAAGCGGCAGTTTTTAAAGCAAACAATTGCAAAACCAGCCGTTTTCATAAAAAGTCTTCAAAAGTGTGTGGAATTACGTTTTTCATATTGTGCGCGCGTAATTTACAGCTTTCGACAAAAACTTCGTGATTTTCGTAATCGGTGGAAAATTTCTAATCAAATAGACGCTTGAAATCATTAAACAATAAAAAAAAGTTTTTTTGCGACTCATTTGGCCACTTTGAAAATCGTCTAAATTCTAAAATTTCAAACAGCCGCATTTCAAACAGCTTCGGTCCTATTTGAGTGACATAATCTTAATGGTTGTGTTTTAAAAAGATTTTTTATCGAATATCAATTTTTTTTATCAAATATCAAAATTTACAAGTCCATATCGATGTACGTTCACCCCCTGAACAAGAATATACAGTTCATTCGTAAAACACAGTTGGCAGACAAGATTTAGCATTTTTCATGATTATTAACGAATTAATAATACCTGGCTATGTAGTCGTTGCTGTATGCTACCGTGAACGTCGTGAGCCAGGATGAGACGATTATGAGGGTGACTGCGGCGACGACGGCCTTGAAATACTTGACCGAGAGTAGAAGAAGAAGTATACCGAGTACGTAGAATTGGGTGTCGTTAGCCATGTACCAACTCCACAGCATGCACTGTTGGCAAAGTTGAAGATCGAGATTACAGATTTTTATTGCCAGGTGTCCATCGACACGATGGATCGCCCTTTCTTGGTCACTCTGATCTTTTCTCGGTACCCGAATTGCGCGTCATCCTAACCGGGGACATTCGCGATTTCTTCTTTGAGAAATGCACCAAGCTTTAAGGGTACAAATTGTCGTGCTACACAATCGAGTCGAATTTGTCGCGAAATAAGTGATTTTTGAAAATGAAAAGGAACTAAAATTGTTCGATGCAAGCTTAATTCGTATTAGCCTTTTGTTAATTTAAAGCTTAGCTTGTATTAGCCGTTTGTCAATTGTTATTATTGTTAATAAATGTAAACATAAGATATCGGATCAAAATGTAGTTATATTAAAAAAGGAGATGAATTACCATAAATTGATATCTGAATTATATTTATATATGAATTATTACAATTACATTTAATACAAAAAGTGGCTTTTCAAGTAAATATTATTAATTGATTAGACTGATAATTATATTAAAAAATATGTACATATTGCCGGTCATATTCATTTGAAGTGAAACAAGTCGTACGTAGTAAATTTCCTGGAAAGTAATTTTAGCATTTCTAAATTTAGTTTATGTAAAATTTATTATTCACATTAATAAGAATTATTTTATAAAATTAATATGTACTATGGATATATAAATATAATGATTAATTAAACTAAAAAAAATAATTAATTTTGTGTAAAATTTAGTTTATGTAAAATTCATTATTTACAATAATAAGAATTATTTTATAAAATCAATATGAATTCTGCATATATATATAATGATTGATTAAATAAAAAATAATAATAATCAATAAAAAATATGATTTTTGGTGTGGGGTCCCTAAAGACCCCAGGCCTCCACATCTTCGTCGTCACCGCAAGCAATCATTTTTATCAAGCATCTGCTATTACTTTCATCAATAAATGCAAAATGTGTAATTTGCCAAACCTTTTTACAGGATGTATGAAAGATCATAATTTTTAGCGCAATTTCTTTCAATTGTTTTTTTTTTCAGATGAAAATATGTATTACATTAACAAATGGGGTCCCGATTGACCCCACGAGTGTACCGGCATTACAAAAGGTGATGTGCCTAACGAACAGTTAATTGCATCAATATTTTTTTTTCGATTTGTTTGCGACGCCATATTTATACCGACGAGTTCGACATATGGCTTCATTTTGGCTCAGAGAATATTTGATATAATTAATTTAGCTCGCTAGCAGCCCGAACTGCGCCCTCTATTCAGCGAGGTTGTGATCGAGACTCCAATATGTTACACGTCTTTATTTCGAGCAGCTCAATTTTTTTTACACCGTGGGATGGTCGATGTAAGATTAAGAAATAAATCCAGCTTGAGAAATCAATTTTCATCTATAAGATATGGGTTTCCGGAAGTCGAACGGATCTGGCAGCTTTCGAGCTCCCCGTGAAGTTCGGGCGACCACCAATTCCCGATGTATTAGCTGTCAACTACACGTATAGAGTTCTCGCACACAACATTATTTTTTCCGCAGGCCAACCCACTCTCAAGGATTTTGCTGTCAAACCGCAACCATCGGCACCCTCCTCGAACTTGCTACTTTGCGGCCCCGTCCTATTTTTATTTCCCGCATGCACGTCACGTCCGAAGATAAGGCACGAGGGTGCTGATAAACACCCAACATAATACTATTTATCCTTCTCGAACTTATTTCTCCCCCTTCTTCCTCGCAATCGTTGTATATAATGCGAAAAACGATATTTACAGAACCTCGGTTTGTACATCACAATTCCTGAGTCGGCTACGTAAACGTACAACTACTTTGTGATGACGAAAAAAAAAAAACAAAAAAACGTTTTTCGTCGCTATAGAGAAAGAACGGTCCGATTTTTCTTCTACTACGGAATTTCTCGTTCCAATGTGTTTTTTTTTCTTCCACTCCTCTTCGAGCTTTCACGCAGCACGTAGAGCTCAACTTGTCAGCTCAAGTTTCCATGACAGGCACTAGAAAATCAGGAATTTTCCACACACACACACATGTGCACATTTTTTTTATATGTATACATATATACAGGGTGTCCTGTCATGAATGGACAATACTTCAACTGTCGATAGGTCAGATCGTTTCCTACTATATGCTGGCTAGTTGACAGTGACCTACGCTCTAGTGACAGAAACTTATCGACCGATTTTCAATTTTTTAAAAACATTTTTGTAATCGCAGCGACTAAGGTTGTACGTAGGCGATTTTTCAAATTTTGATCATTACTATTTTTAAGGATGTTGGGTCCCAAATCGCAAATGATGATAAAATTCTGAAAATTCGGTATGTTTTTGTATGAAGTATTTCAGAGGTCGTGTAAAAATTTCACGACAATTAGGAAGCTCGTCATTGAACAAATAACATTCACAAATTAAATGCTGTCTTATGGAAACTGATGTAACTTTGCAAAAAGTTTTTTTTTTGACCTCTCAATTTTGTAATATCTACAATATACTGAAAGCAACGGAAACAAAACGAAGTTTATTGATACATTTTTTTTATTTCTTTTAAAAATTGTTCTTAACAAAATGTTAATTTTTTAATAACGAGCTTCCTAATCGTCGTGAAATTTTAACACGACCTCTTAAATACTTCATACAAAAACATACCAAATTTTCCGAATTTTCTTATCATTTTTTATTTCAACCCTTAAGGAGGTTGAAGTAATGCTGATAGAATTCTGAAAATTTGGTATGTTTTTACATGAAGTATTCAGGAGGTCGTGTAAAAATTTCATGACACTTAAGAAGCTATTTATTGAACAATTAACATTAACATGTTTCATAGGGACTCAACATCCTGAAAGATTGCTTGAGTACAAAAAGGGCCTTGAAGATAGAAAAAAAATGACCAAACTGTCGGCATTTTGTAAAAAAAAATCAAAATAAACAACGGGCTGGGGGTTTTGAAAATTGGGAAATGTTGCGTTACTTAATTATGGACGCCCCCATGTATATACACGGGGTGAAGCAACAACTATTAGCAGTAGAAATATTTTCTAGCCTATCAGCCTTGGGGGAAGACTTTTTCCCAAAAGTTCCATAGTTCGAAGGCGGTCACCGAGTGGTGGCTACGAAGTTCATTCAGGCGGAGGTGCCTCGGAGCTTCAAAGATCCCCTCCATTTTTTTTACTCGTACCACGATTTTTTAAAGAATTTTATCAAGGAACTAAAAATCAGTTCACATTCCAAATTTCTAGCGATCTAGCGATAAAATAGAAATTACAACGTTTCTAGTATAGAATCGATTACGAAAACGGTGCAAACACTTACTCCTATAAAAGGCGTTTATTGGCGAAGTGATGGCTACCGCTCTCAATGCACACTTAAGGATGTTGAGTCCCTATGAAACATGTTAATGTTAATTGTTCCATAAATAGCTTCTTAATCGTCATGCAATTTTTACACGACTTCCTGAATACTTCATGTAAAAACATACCAAATTTTCAGAATTCTATCATCATTACTTCAACCTCCTTAAGGGTTGAAATAAAAAATGATAAGAAAATTCTGAAAATTTGATATGTTTTTGTATGAAGTATTTAAGAGGTCGTGTTAAAATTTCACGACGATTAGGAAGCTCGTTATTAAAAAATTAACATTTTGTTAAGAACAATTTTTAAAAGAAATAAAAAAAATGTATCAATAAACTTCGCTTTGTTTCCGTTGCTTTCTGTATATTGTAGATATTATAAAATTGAGAGGTCAAAAAAAAACTTATTGCAAAGTTACGTCAGTTTCCATAAAACAACATTTAATTTGTGAATGTTAATTGTTCAATAACGAGCTTCCTAATTGTCGTGAAATTTTTACGCGACCTCTGAAATACTTCATACAAAAACATACCAAATTTTCAGAATTTTATCATCATTTGCGATTTGGGACTCAACATCCTTAAGATCATATCAACTTGCTCTTAGTAAGAAAATCCTTTGCGGACCATTTAATTCTGTACTGACGGAAAGAAATTCTGCTGTAGTACCTTTCGTTGAAGAGAACACACATTAATTACGGAAATCATAAACTTCTCACTACCACTACTCACACATACTATGATTTGCCTGAATTTTGCTTAGTATTAAACTATTGAAACGTCAACTAGAGCCTAGGTCACTGTAACGTGTATAAAATCATGTGCGAATTAACAATTTTTTTTTCGTATGAAAAAGTCATTCACTCATAACATTAATTACACATCTATTTAGTATGAACATCAAGCTGTCAGAAAAAATATATATATTTTTTTTGACGTCAACAATGGCTGATTACTCGAAACTTCTCGAAACAGCTTTTTTCCAATTGGCGTGACAAATAACTTCAGCAATTTTCACTCGATTTACTTCAAATTTAAAATTTATGATCCTAATTGCATTTCGCAGAGAAGCACGTACGGAATTTCTGATTAATGGAAAACTTTTCATTTTATGAGCAGTTTATCGGCAGTTATAGCGAAATTTTTCACTGAAAATTCATTTCTTAAGTTCAAATACCTACAACTTTTGAATGAAACAATATTTTTTTAATCCCGTACGTACTTCTCTAGGTATTCTAATGTTGACGAGAATTTTTGTTTCTCGTTCTAGGTAAAGAATTGTGGATGTTAAATGTCATGCCGCGGAAGGCCTAAACAAAAGATAACAAAAGAAAATATTAGTAATCGGCCATTTCGTACATGGTAAAAAAATTCTAACAGCTTGATATTCATACTAAATAGATATGTGATTAATTTTATGAGTGAATCACTTTTTCATACGAAAAAAAATTGTTAAATTCGTTAGTTCGTATGAAACTTCGTTAGTTCGTAAAAATTGTTAGTTCGAATAAAGAGGGAACGAAACACATTTTTAATTTTGTCATCCATCAGTTTTAAAATAAATAGAAGCTAAAAATGATCGTCTGATTGCTTACCATTTCGGTGCGTGGATAAAGTGAGTTCAGATACAGCGCGTTTCTCCACCAGAATTTGTCGCAGGTCAAATGATCGATGATCGCTGGTGAGAAAACCGTCCGCGCTTGAGCTTGCTTAATCGCGATCTCGTTCATGCCAAGCACGAAGAGATAAGCCGGTGTCAATCTTTCCGGGGTTACACAGTCCCGCAAAGAAGCACGAAAGTTGATCGAACGCAAAATAAAAAGAAGAAGACACGAGTGTTGGTAAATTTTTACGTTCACTCACTCCTGAGAGGCTTTTTTTATTAACTTTTGCGCAAGGCATTTTCTGCGTGGGAGGGAGGAATTACTTTGCTAAATTTAGTATATTCCTGACACGATATCGCGGGGGAATGACTCATTAACTATCACTGGCTGTACCGGATGCGTCTTCAGAGATCGCAAGATAAAAGGGCGCAAAGGTTCGCGAAAATTGTCTATGGGGGTTTTTCGAACGACTGTTTTGGATCGCCACCCTCGGGCATTTCATTTACAATTATTACAACCATCGACAACGTGCAAAATTTATGCACCCGCATTTTGCATATGCTGCTGTTCGGCACTAACCAATTGCGAATGTCCACACTGACGGAAAAATTCTATTTACTTACCGCGTCTAGTTCATTTTTCAAAATTTGACATAACTAGATTTTTCGTGAAATAATTTTTTTTCCTATCGCTTTCCATTATTGGAATTGTTTATTTTTAAAATATTTATTTATTCAAATCAAAATCTATTTATATACACACATGTGTGTGTGTAGGTTATGTTTGCAAAATCCACAGCATGTCATTCGACAAAACTCTCTAATTATCATAATGATATTATGTAATGGGAATGACGAATTACGATACAAAATCGTTGTGGTAAAACTCTCAATCAAGTGTTTCATTTCAAATTGGATATTATGAAATATTTTATGCATATAGTACACTTAGATGTACAGTATGCGTTGTAAGAAAATAAAGATTTATTTGGATCGAATCTTTATTTATTCAATTTGAATATATTTAGTATTTAAAAAGAATAGCTTATGAAAATATAAAATAAAAATATTAAAATATTAAAAATATTTTTGGAATATTAAAAATTAAAATATAAAAAGATAGATAAGAAAAAATCTTTGAAACAAATAAGATCGTAGTCGGCCACGACACAAGGAACAAAACCTAGTTGATTTAAATAGATGCTATGTAAATTAATTTTTTTACACAGTGCAATGTACAATTATGCAGTAGAGAAGAAAAATTGGTTTTTATGATGGAAGAAGGAGGTACTTCCACTCACCTCACGAATCTGTAGAGTATCATTATTAGGAACTTGGTCGAGCTCGATTTAAAAAAGTTATTCTTGTCCGTTTGCACGGAACCGAGCGACCGGTAGAAGAGAATGGTGACGAGTAGACCACTGCGGAGAAAAAGAGGTAAAAACATCGGAGCGAGAATAATTGCATTTGACGAAATTGGGATCTTTTTTTAAATGAATTTCAAGGAATTTCATTTCGGACGAAAATTCATTGCTGTGCAATGAAATTGCATCTGTGTTGAAAGATCGAAACAGTCTGTCGAAGTTTTAGTTTAACTTTTTGTTTAAATGCTAAAAAAGCAATCGAAATAAGGTTTGGAGGGTTTACTTTACATATCTGTAGCTACTAGAATCAATTTTTAATTTTCCAAACAGATGCAAAACGGTGGCCCAGTGGCCGTCAGAAAAAGAACGCCTTTATTTTTGCCCGGGCGGACTCGGAGACGCACATGAGCGCCTAGAATATTTTTTTTTCTTTCGTAACCTACATGAATTTTATTAGAGTACACGCGATTATTACAAAATATACTGCAAATTTGGCATCATTGTGAAAAAAGTCGCACTTTTTGCCTAAAAACGACTTTAAATGCTTTATAAAAACCGCAATTGTCAATCGATAGTAAAAATCGTGTGTACTTCGTTAGGAAATCTATCTGAGAAGCTACAGCTGACAGTTGAGGTTAATCGGTTGAAAATTGTAGGAGCTACGAGACCGCGCGATTTCGAAAGTATGGTTTCAAGAAAAACGAGTTTAAAGTTTCAAAACCGTTTTGGAATGTTGACAAAAATCAACTGTATCATTTTTGGGATGTTGGTACATCATTTAAGCCAATAGAAAAAAATGCAACATTTTTTCCAAAGTTATATGAGGCTCCAATGAACAAGTCGTATCTATAAAAGCCCGTCAGTCTCGACCTGGCTGCATTCCACGCGGATCAATTGCTGCGCGGATCAAAGATACTTTTTTCGAAATAAAAAAAATCACAGCTATATTGAAATTTTAAATCGAACTCTCACCTGATGAAAAAAAACGTGTCGACGGAAAAAGTTGCGTTGCTGATTGTCTGGAACATGAAGTTCCTTTCGGTAACAGTTCGCAGGGTCTTGTTTTCTGCGATAGAAAGAGAAAGGCGTGGGCATGTTGGTCAACCGATATTATGCACTGCTCGTTGCATGTGTAAAAAAAATATATATATATATAGATATACAGGGTGTGTGTGTGTGGTGTGTATCGTTTCCGAGTGCAATAAATTCCTCGCTATTTCTCCACCAATGCCAATACAATCAATTTAAATTAAATTTATTGCAACATCAATTGCGGAACATCAAGTTCACGATCATTGATAATGGACTTGCAATGCCTACTCTCATTTATTCTGTCGGGTCATCACGCCAATTTAACTGAAAAATGACGGCCAACAAATCGATAAAAGAGATTGAAAAAAAAAACGACACATATCGAGGAATGAGAACAAGAACGTGTCGAAGTAGACACCCTGTATATCGATAGCCGGTGGCTATCGGTGAAAGTTTTCTTGACTCAGTGAACTCGCGAAAGATGCGCCGTTTCGCCGAGGAGATGGAAAACTTTGAGTGGAGAGGACCCGGATGGCTTCGGGCATTTCCGACCTCTCGCAGACTCACTTTACCGGATTATGAATACATTCTCTCTTCCGCTAATTACCTTTTTCCTTTCTCCCTCACAACGGATCTGGTTACGCCATAAACGACTACCTCAATAGTTGTGTACACGTGTAAAACCAAGTATTCATTTTTTGGACGTATTGTTTTCCAAATTGATTTATGGTATCGGTAAAAATGACGATAAAATGCAGTATTTGCTGGTAAATTACAGTGGCGCTTAAGGGAGCTTTCCAGTGTGAAATTTTCAAAAAATCGATCTTTTTTTTTTGCTTTATCGAATAGTATACACTCTTCCGAATATTCCCTGAAATTTTCATGCCGAAATTCAGATTATTTCGGTTACTGTACAGCATTTCTTGGAAGAAGGCAACGGAGCGCTACAGCTACAGCGAAACTTTGAACGCGTTTTTCTCGAAACAGCATTTTTCAAAACGGTGTCCAACTTGGAGGGCAGAGTTTTAAAGCTATCGAGTTGAATTTTTTACACAATATTCTTAACGTCATTGTTTATCGTGCTATGGAAGCTTTTTTTTTTTGACATCTTCCTATTTTTTTGTAAAAAAAACTGCCAAAAAAAATGCTAAAATCGATACTTTTTGTTCAAACCGGCGCCATTTTTGCAAAAAAAGCCTCCATAGCACGAAAGCCAATTATATACCGATCAATAATCTTTTTGTGTTTTTTGTTTCAGATCAAAATTGTGACCCCCAACGTGGACACCACATCCAAGTGCATTTTCTGCAACAATTGTTTCATCATTTTTATAGATATTAATTAATAAATAAATCGATCTTTAAAAAATTGTTTTGTATTCTTCAATACCCAATTAATATACAAAAAAAAACCAGACCGATTAGATTATTTTTTCTTTAAAAAAAAAAATCGCGAAAAACAGCGATTTTTCGGGCTGTCACACTGGAAAGCTTCCTTAATGAAAACAAGTTACAAACAAGTAAAGAAAACAAGTTACTTCCACGTAGCCAATAAAAGAAAAAAATAGTTTTGCCAGATAAAGTTTGCTTTTGTCATTCAAACGTGCTGATATCTGCTGCTTATACTATCAACCAAAAACTTCAAAACTCATTTATCGACGTAAAAAAGGCAAAAGCAAACTTTTCGTAACAAATGAAGATTTTTGGGTATTGTTCGTTGTATAGAATCAACATTTATTTATTAAAATACAAACTCGAATTGTTTTTTGTCGATCAGTTTTATTATACCCAACGATGAACAGGAATAAAAAATTTTACTCGAAATTTGACCAGTTTACTGGGATGTTTTACTTGATTATAGACAAACACCAGTTGATTTGAATATTCGAGTTCGTGGAAGAAATACCTCAATTGCGCAAACATTTATTTGGTGGAGAGCTTCAACGAGTTTTCAAAATTTGTTCGAGTTACCTGCAATGCTGAATACTTCAAGATATGTGTGAACCATGACGACCCAGCCTAGGGACAAAACTCTGAGGCCGTGAAGACAGGTCAGACTGTCCCTCGCAGCGGGCTCCGTGCTTAGTATCTTGCCACCGTTGACTATAGGATTGAAGCACATGAGGCCCTTGTACAAAAAGCCTGCGAAGAATAGACAAATCAAAAACACTTATAAATCTCAGGGAGAAAGAATCCGGAGAAAAAAGAGTGCTCAAAGGAAGAGGCTCTTTGGGGAAGGAAAACTGAGCCACTGATTCAATATTGTCAACTTATTCCCCCAAAGAGTCTAATTGCGAGTGGACATGTAAATTTCTATTGAAATGGCAGTTTCATTATTGGTCAAAAAGTTGTTGACTTAGTTTTTTACCACCTTGGAAGAACAAATCAATTAAAACGCGGTTGAAAAAGAAAACGACCTCTTTCGCATTTTGTGAACTTGATGGATGGGCCCTTGGCATTGTCGGCTGCACAAGACTTGTCCAATTTGTCAATGAGCTCCTTGCTATTGTCCTGGATCATGGATATCCTTCGTTCCTCAGGGATATTTTTGTCGGCGTACGTGCTTATCCTCTCGTTATTGTTCGAGGCCCCGTTCGACGTTGACTCGACGTCTTTCTCATTATCTTGGACCTTGTATTCGCAGACTGTTGCGCAGAGCATCAAAAATAATATCGCACCGCCCACGGATCTAAAGTGTATTGAGAAACAAAAAATCATAAAATCAAGGCATGTAACAAGGATTTTGTAGATGAGGAAAAAAAATTCATGCGCATCTTAATTTCATAAATATTGCAGAGGGGTCAACGGTGTTGGTTGCAAAGAACATCCGAGCGCGGAATGGAGTCCCGAAAGGTGAGAAGAAGGATAGGAATGGAGGCACATAAATAACGAGATATGATAACGAGATTTTGGCCCCGCGCCAGAATCAATGATATTCAGAAAGACATAATAACCAACGATGGAAGGGGAGACGACGGAAATGGGTCAGCGATGTCACCAGGGTAATTGGCCAAATTACAATCTACGCTAAAAACACCTGGGTATGACATCCTGTCTAAGAAATTTGGCAGCCTAATTTTCGTCAAGGAGTTTCAAGACCATTGACGATATGTTACCATTTCATTGAAATTTATACAGTATATTCTTTCTCGTATACTAAGGGGTTGAAAAGATTCTTTCCAATTTTTTATTCTCGTTATAATCCAACATTCATATTTTGCAAATTTCTTTTCAATCGCTAAATAAGAATCCTAAGAAAGGTTTGGGTGATCATCGTAGCTCAAATCTGTCAAAGGAAATTTGGAATATGGAAAGGAAATCATTTTCGTTGCATTCTAATGATGCAAGCTTCGACGTCATCATGACCCTCATACATGTACCCTCTAAGTTTTAAATCGACCGCCACCACCGTTTCTATCAAATTAACGATTGATGGGCAACATAGGGAGATGTCTAATTGCCGTGATGTAAAGAAAGACGAAGTTGTTATAATATACTGACGAGGAACATCACTTAAAGGTCGTCCGTCGATTTTGTTGAAACTCATAAATGTGATAAAGCATTGAAAGCTATTGGACACCTATTTTTTTTACCTGCGAAAAATCGGTTTTAAGAGGGGAAACCACCCCTCAAAGAAAGGCGTGTCGAGGGGTGGTTTTGCAGTTTCGCCCACAAGCAGTCCACCGATTTGAATAAAACAAAAACCAATATTTTTCTAATTCAAAGCGATGAAAAATCCACTATAAAATAATTGAAAAAATTTAACAAATTGAGGGATGACACGCCTTTCTTTGAGAGGTGGTTCCCCCTTAAAAAAGTTTTTCCGCAGATGAAAAAGAAATACGTACCTAACAGTTTTCTATGCTTTATCACATATATGAGTTTCGACAAAATGGAAGGCAGCCAAGTGATGTTCCTGCTGAGTGATTCGACAGTTTTTCATAATTTTTTTCTTCTAATTTGACACTGTTTCCTGTGTTAAACTGCCATTCGGCAATGAGCGTAGGCAACTCCCGATACTAAAAAGTGTCTTTTCAACTGTAAATTGTATAGAAACGACGTAGACGATCGATTAAAAAATTTGACGGGTTCGTTCAGTACATGGCGAAGAATTTACTGTATAAATTTGAACCAAACGGTTTCGTCAATTGTCCCGGAACTCCTTAAGGATGTTGAGTCCCTATGAAACATGTTAATGTTAATTGTTCAATAAATAGCTTCTTAATCGTCATGAAATTTTTACACGACCTCCTGAATACTTCATGTAAAAACATACCAAATTTTCAGAATTCTATCATCATTACTTCAACCTCCTTAAGGGTTGAAATAAAAAATGATAAGCAAATTCTGAAAATTTGGTATGTTTTTGTATGAAGTATTTAAGAGGTCGTGTTAAAATTTCACGACGATTAGGAAGCTCGTTATGAAAAAATTAACATTTTGTTAAGAACAATTTTTAAAACAAACTAAAAAAAATGTATCAATAAACTTCGTTTTGTTTCCGTTGCTTTCAGTATATTGTAGATATCACAAAATTGAGAGGTCAAAAAAAAAACTTATTGCAAAGTTACATCAGTTTCCATAAGACAGCATTTAATTTGTGAATGTTAATTGTTCAATAACGAGCTTCCTAATTGTCGTAAAATTTTTACACGACGTGACATTTTTACACGACGAATTTTATCATAATTTGCGATTTGGGACTCAACATCCTTAAAACGAAAGATCTCGTTGAACAAACAATTGCTACAAAAATCCAGACATAAGAGTAGCGACGGATCGCCTTTGAATTTGAACGTCCATTCCTGTCAATCCGAGCATCATGTACAACGGATAAATTATCCGACGAGTGTCCATCATGAAACATAATTGGCCGTCGGTTGAATGAAAGTAATTTCGTTCGAGCCGTGAGACATTATCGCCCAGCTCCGATGTATTTAGTTACGTGTATGGGGTGGTATTTGTTTATATTCGATTCTGTCGCTATGTAGTTGGTCTCTCTGTTACGATCCATTTGATAAACGGTTATACAACCGCGTTTTATCGTCCCGCTCCCCTCTCCCATCAGGAGCCCACGGTAACGGAAACTTCTCGTTCGTTGTTCCCGTAGAGAGCTTTTGTCGAGTATTTCTCGCGAGCTTGTGTCAGGCCATTTTGGAAAAAGTGTCCCGGGGAGAAACATTTACGATCTCGGTCAACGTAATTTCGAGGCTCCTCCACTCGCCCTCTATACCGTTTGTTCTATGTAGAAGGTATTCGAGAGGCCGGAGGGCCAAGCCCCCGAGCTTTTATAGACTATACACGTTCGACGTCGTTCACCGTATCGACCAATCGTGTCGAGCACGCGTTCATTCTGTTCTCTCTTTTTCCCCATCTACTACACACGGAATTCTTTTTTTCCTGCGCGCTTCAAGGCGAGCCACATTCGACCTATAAACTATTCCAATTGATTGTACAACAATTGATTGCATAAAAAAAGGGACATGGAGGTCGTTAATTGCGGTTGGGGCACGCGATTGGAAAAAGAAGGAAATTCAGCAAACGTAGATGTGGGAGGCTCTAATTTTGTGAGTGCAGTTGCAGATTCATGGCCCATGGCTGACTCAATGGTCCATGGAATTCCTGCTATAGTTCGACGCCCCACGGACTTTCACGCTGTCCCCCTCCATATCGCCTTCCTTCGCGCATATGCATGTGACAAGAGCTTTCTACGAGACATCTTGCGTAACGAGCAACACGTCTGATATACGTGTATACGCGCCTATACAGGGTGTCCCAAACTGAATGCGTTCCTTAAGATGGGGGGGTTGGGGATGAAATTCTGAGTCGATTGATATAAGCATCTGTGGGTCTCAGATCAACCCCTGAATTATTATAATTTTTTTAAGACAGGCCAATCAGGCGCGCCCACCTTTAAAACTACATACAGGGTGTCCCAAACTGAATGCGTTCCTTAAGATGGGGGGATTGGGGATGAAATTCTGAGTCGATTGATATAAGCATGTGTGGGTCTCAGATCAACCCCTGAATTATTATCAATTTTTTAAGACAGGCCAATCAGATGCGCCCGCCTTTAAAAATACATACAGGGTGTCCCAGAACTGAATGCGTTCCTTAAGATGGGGGGGTTGGGGATGAAATTCTGAGTCGATTGATATAAGCATGTGTGGGTCTCAGATCAACCCCTGAATTATTATAATTTTTTTTAGACAGGCCAATCAGATGCGCCCGCCTTTAAAAATACATACAGGGTGTCCCAGAACTGAATGTGTTCCTTAAGATGGAGGGGTTGGGTGTGCAATTCTGAGTCGATTGATATGAGCATGCGATGGTCTCTGATCAACCGCTGAATTGTTATCAATTTTTTACGACGGACCAATCAGGTGCGCCCGCCTTTAAAAATACATACAGGGTGTCTCAGAACTAAATGCGTTCCTTAATGTAGGGGGTTGGGGGTGCAATTCTGAGTCGATTGATATAAGCATGTGTGGGTCTCCGACCGACCCCTGAAATATTATTCACTTTTAAAGGCGGGCGCACCTGATTGGTCCGCCTTTTGACATGTGAGACATTTGCGGGAATTTTGAAAATTCCCACAAATGTCTCATATTTCGGTGAGCCACATAGAGCCATATAGATGTCTTCATCAAATAACGACAGTTCCCATTACTTCTGGAAACACTAATCACTTTACATGTTTATCCGGCGGGGGAGGGAGGGAGGATTTTTGCACGAGGTCTCGAGTATACTTTGATCGATCGTCGCCGTAAATTGCGAACACGTCTATAAAAAAAAAACCGTTTTCTCATAAGTCCATCCAAAAAGAAACGTACAAAGATGAATCGGGCGCGTTTAGTATTTAATAGGGAGCAATATTGTGTGATCCATGAAAAATGGATACGCGAGATTGGTCGGCGAGCTTGACAAGAGTAGCTGCGGAGTATTTCGATCGCAAGAGTTCGTCGTATTCAGACTGAGCTCGATTCGCGGGCAACGCCGAGTCCCAAGGGACTCAGCTGAACTACGAACCGAGCGATATACTCGTACTTTTTTATTTAAATATACATTGATCCAAGGATTGGAGCAGCCATGTTGAATTTTGCAGTAACTTGGAGGTTTTCGGCCTCTCAAAAAAAAAGATGAAAAAAGGAAAAGAAAGCGCAAAACCTGCGTATAAATTTGCGTATCCCCTCGTGTGAGCGGGAGAACGCCTAAACCCGGTAAATAATGTGCGGTTGTGGGAAAAGCGACGTAATAAAGAGAATTATTTATCGTCGTTGATGCTCGCGCTGCCGAGAATGAAAAAAACCGTGGTATCGCGCGTCCTCGTTCACGACTTTGACGTATGACGGAACGAAAATGAGCTACGGTGCCCCAAGATTCTCGGGTTTAAGGGGTTAGAGGCTACTTTAAAAGTGACGAGTACTCGTTTGATGTTTGAGGCAACTCAAATTGGAGAGAAAGGTCTAATATGTGGTACAGGCATCGAAGATTCAAGGTAAACTTATGATTACAATGACAGAACTGCTAGTCAACGTGTTTCTTTTCGAAACTGTGCTTTTTAAAACGGTGTACACGATTTCTCGACATCCAATGAACCGACTGACTTGAAATTTGGTACACTCATTCAGTGTAATGATAGCTTAGTCTTGACCGATGTTTTTCTTCTCAACAGCATTTTTACATTAGTCATCAGCATCAATGAGATCATTTTTCCTGTAAAAATCGAAAACAAATTCGAAATTTCTTTTTTGGTGATTGAAATACGATAACAAAAAAAAGCTCCGTCAAGTCTTAGCCAATATTATCTATTTTGAGAAAAAAAATCTTTTTTTTGTTTCATATCAACCGGGTGGCCAAAATCAAGTACACCGTTGAGCATCTCACGTTCAAAGGTCCTTCACGAGATTGTTTATAACTTCTTTAAATATTAATATTTTTCAATGAAATTTGGTACACAAATTTTTCAATGTCCGTACAAATAAATTTCTAAACGATTTTTAAATCGTGTTACTTTTGCCTTCAAAATTAATATTTTTGCGTAATCGTGATTTTCAGCTCGTCATTTATCCCAAGCGACAGGTCCAAAAAACCGAAACTTTTTTTTGCACAAATTGCAAAAAATGTGGTCGTGTTATATGGACCCGCCATAGTAAACTCACGATGAGTCAACATTTTCTTTGTGTAAATCGGAACTTGCGCTTTTTAAACGCATTTTTTTTAAATTGGCTTTCACGTTATCTCAAAAGCTATTGAACGGATTTCACTACATTTTTATGGTAGTCAGTCAGCACTTCTATAGTTCTCACGCGAACTAGAATATTTCCGATATCTGGCATAGTTTTTTTTCAAGCCGAAGAAATCGAAAAAAATGACGAAACTTGGAACTTATAAAACCGTGCCGAAAATTCAGTCTACAAATAAAAACGCTGTTTGATTTTTTATTTTAATTCTCGATGAGCAAAACCTCCGGAATCTTGACAGCCGTCAACCAAAGTTTTTTTTACACAAGAGTGTCTTCGAAACGGTGTAAAGTGGATTCAACTCGTTATTTTTGCCTGATAAAATTCCGCGAGACTCTAAAAATGTTAATAAATGTCTGGTAAAAAACCAAAGATAATGTGTTTTCAACGGTTCGTCAAAAGAAATTCCCAAAAAAAGGGAAAAAAAAGTAGCTGTCAGATAGGACGACCCCCTTAATATTTTGTTAAACGCTGGAGTGGTGGGCGATACGCGACGACGTCGGGAGATTCCGCGCTATATGAGACGAGAATATACGCGAAGTAACGGGCAGCAACGTAACCCGTGTCGCATCGAAAGTGTCCTCTTTCCTCGCTCCTGTCTCCCCCTCGCAAGTTAGCGCTTTTGCGAAATCGAGTTTGACAAATCGTCTGCAATTGCTCATTTTACACTCGCTGGGAGAGGACAATGCAACGTGCGAGCGCAATTATCGTAACTCACGTTGCGCCGGACTCCGGGCACCATCATCGAGGACCCCAGGACCTTTTCCCTCTGCCTCTTTAATTAAACGGGACAGCGCAATACGAAATATATAATACGCAAAGTACGTTCAAGCCTAGCGCAATCGAGTCACCGCATATGCTTCGTGCTATAAACTACGTTATAGTTGACACTATACGTGTACATTAAAGTGGTTAAAAAAAATTAATAATTTTTTTTTTCGCGGTACTCAACGGAAAATGTTACTACGTTATGAAAAAGTAATTCATACAAAATTTGAGAAGTCTAAACATTTTTAGACAGTGCTCAAACGACTTTTAAGTTTATTTATTTTTTCGATTTTTCGCCATTTTTTTCTTCATTTGTTTTCTTACTCCAAAACAACATATTGCTCCAACAAAACACGCATACTTATTAGACGTTCGGTGATGTAAACACCGTGTTCTTGTTCATCAAGTGGTTGATATGATTTTCACAACCGAATTACATATATTGATTCTTAATCTGCAAATACAAATTGTTTATGGTAAAAAAAATATTTAAATAAATATTGTGTATTGTTACAGAAAAAGTTAAATCAAGACTTACATTGGATCACGCACTAACATTTTCTGCATCGGAATAAACAAAAATGAATACTCCGATAATCATGGAAAAAAACATGAAAATGGCGTTTGGGCACTAACTAAAAAATTGTTTAGAACCCTCAAATTTTGCGAAACTTTCTTTTTCTTAACATAGTTCAATTTTCCGTTGAGAAAAAAAATCGATTTTTTTTAACCACCCTCCTTGCGAAACAAATATTTCTCTCACTCTATGACAAGGCAAGTACGGATGTTTTTACGGTTTATTTTCGGCGAAATAATCCGTACTGTGCATACCTAGGAGGGGTGACATTTTTTATCCATTTTTTATATTCGAAGAAAACATTTTTTGTTTTCGTTTTAGATTACATTTGAGCCTGGTAGAGATCCCGCCGTTTCGCGCCTCGCCGCTGGAGAGTTACAACGCCAACTGCAGCACCACGGATATTTTGAAAGATTTTCTCCAGAAAAATTACATTATAACCACAAATATGTGTTCAACATGCTGGGAAAAAAATTAATTAATTTCAACTAATGTGTTACTAGAAAAAAAAAGCATCATTCTGACCCTTTAAATCGATATCATGTTCCACACATAACCTCCATGTTTGTACCTTGTATTAAAATAAAAATATTCCTACTTTTAAAATAACTAATTCATTTTATTAATAAATTAAAACGTCAGGTCATTTCGAAACACCCTTTATGAACATCACAAGAATGATGGTAAGCGTTTTACAGGAACTTTATTTTTTTCATTTTCAGAGCTCATTTTGAAAAGCGCCTCCGAGCTCTCCGGAACGCACGAAACAGCCTAGACCGTGAAAGTAGCAATTTGAAGTCGTTTAGTCCAATCGTTCAAAAAATATACAACTACCTCACAACTAAAGACCTACTATCAAAATGCCTCCGTGGGTAAACGTAGAATTTCAACGAGAGCTTCAATTCTCTTGTGTGGGGAATAGTTTCTGAATCAATTTTGAAACTTCAAACGCGGTTTTCTCGTAAGCACTTTTTTGCAATCGGGAGGACGCATAATTCGGGCAGTCTTCAACCGACTGGCTTGGAATTTTAACTATAGCTACTTAGATAGATTTTCTATATGCATACTCACGATTTCCACGATTTCCACATTTCATTAATAATTCTCGTGTTTATAAATAATTTGCGGTCGATTTTTCCGCGAAAACCAAACAAAATAATCAAAATGACGCCATTTTGAAAAAAAACCATATTTTTTTAATAATCGTGGATACTTCTCTAGCACAACTAATGTAAATGACGAATCTTTTTTTTCTAAGTGCTCATTCATGAGAGTTCTACGTTCTCCCGTAGAGCATCTCAAAAAACACTCTCAGTATAGCTCCGACTGATCGGCCATTATGTACTTTTTTTAAATAAAAAAATGTTCTTTGTATACGATAACACATGTAGAATAAACCATCTAAACCTCATATCAATTCCTTTTTTTAGTAAGGTAAAAAAATCCAAAAAAGTTTCATTTTCTGATGGGCCATATAGACGTAATTTAATCGATAAAGTGATTATTGTCACTATTTTTTGACTGTTGAATTTTATCAGATAGCAAATCTCTCTCTCTCTCTCTCTCTCTCTCTCGATCACGATAGGCGTGTACGTAAACTTTTAAACCCTATGTCACAGTCCCGTATTGAAAATACGAGTATAGGCTGATAAAAAATTAATTGATATCTAAACGAATCAGTATAAATAAATAAATATATTTAAATATATACATATAAATAAATTTTATTTATTCTACATTTAGTTATTCTACAAATGATATGAAGCGACAATAACTCGGCAACTTTTTAATGTAGTTGGCACGATATGCGTAGGACATTTTTTTTACACCGCAGGCTACCAAAGTCGATTGTTCGAATTGGTTTGTATGGAAATTCTCCATAAGATCTTTTTTATAAAGTTTCCTTAACATTTAAGGTTGAAGAGAAGACTTTTCTAGATAAAACAAATAACCAAGAGTATATTTTTTTTAACTTGGTCGAAAAGGAGTTATCATTTGTAGAAATGGCATGTAAAAAACCAAAAACATGATTTTCATCTCGAAAACCGTGAAACTTTTACTAAACCGAAATTTCAGTACATGATGATCTGACCTATCGACAGTTGCAGGATTATCCATTCATAACAGAACAAACTGTATGTATATATTTATACTTATTTATTTTAGGCAAAAAATATTTTTTTCGATCAGCCTATATATATGTGTATATATATATATATATAATATAATAATAAAGTAATTTTTTACGTTATTATTATTATTATTATTATCAGTAGTTAATATATAAATATATATATATATATAAATACACACACACACACACACACACACACACACGCACACAGACATAAGGATATGACAGGACGCTGCGACCCCACGGAAATCAGGGCGTTGTAGATAGTAACTCGCCTTGGATCTCACGTTCCTGTGTTCGCTGGGTGCACAGCACCAATAGCGGTTGCGCAATTGCTCTATAGCGCGGAGTGCATTAATTGCAGTGTTTAGCCCCGGCACGAGTCAAGAGTGTCATTACGAGAGCAAGGACTCTGCCTGGCTTGCAGAATCGTCGGAGGGTCCCGCGTACTAAAAACGCCCTGGAAATACGAACATGTTGTTGCTTATGGAAATTTGAAAATAATTCGGAAGCACGTATAGCCGTATGCACAGGTTTCCAGACCGCGTCGAAAGATCTGCAGTCGTATATAGATATGTGTATACATGTAGATATACCTACGTGGGTAATTGCATTGCGTATTTTATCGCATGGTCATTTACGAATTTCCCAACAGCTCTACCGTGCCGATCGTGGCACGTTTTTTTTTTTCATCTCGAAACCAAAATAAAAATGGCAAAACAGGTATACCGTAAATTTTCGTGATTTCTCAACACGTTGTCGGTGACTCGACGTTGCGCAAATTTCGTACGATCTTTTACTGACTGCACGATGCAAGCGCGAGTACGATTTTCTTTTGGGATCACGTTCGATCAGGTCCGAGACAGATTGCATCGAAATTGTTTTTTTTCCGCTTTCATCGCGCAGTGCGCCCGTTCTGCCTCCCTCATTGATATCTCGTGCGCGTTAATAGAGAGCGAAATCGTTTTGACGAAATCGACCCTTTACGATATTGATCCTCGAAAATATCTATATGGAAAAAAAACGACCATTTTTCGAGCAGAAACATTCCTCGAGCAACAAAAATAAAAGACAATTTATTTTAACGGCGACACTGCAATCCGTTTTATTATAATTAACGTTTTATCGTTAGAGTCACGACGCGAATAAATTGCGATATTTGCCGCAGCTGACTGCGAAGACCATTCGAATTTTCACGTCTCTGGGATCTGCCGTTTCGTAATTCTTCATATACGCCGAAAATCCAAACATGGATATTTCTATTTTACAAAAAAATATTTAATATCCAATATTTACAATATTTTATATTATATTTAAATATAACATCTTTGAATCTTATAAAAAAAATTATAAAATTTTTTTAATATCAAATATTTATAAAAAATATTAAACATCAAGTATTTATGGTATTTCATATAAGATTTAAATATCATTTTTTTCTAATACTGCAAAACGAAATATTTTAAGACAATTTTATAATATTGAATATTTATTAAAAAATATGAATTATCAAATTTAAAATGTACGTATGAAAAAGATACAAACGTAGTTTCAATAAATTGATAAAATTTTGAGCATTTTAAACAGTAAAATGTTTGCTTCGCGAAATACCTATATGCAATGAATTACTAATCGTATATTAATCCTTCCAGCAATGATTTTCATCCAGAAGGTAAGAAAAAAGCCGGATTACAAACAAATATTGTCACGTCGACAAAACATTTAGTTGCAGATCCGAGGCTGCAGGTTTTTGTCAAGTGTTCGTCTCACTTCGCCTACGTTCGATTTCGTTATACGCCGGTCCGTAAGGATCTGGGATATGCATTGACGTATAGAAAATCCACTCGAGCTTTGCCGCTTCGTTCCTAGCCGAGGCGGACACTCGAATGTTCCGCATCAGCGATTTCGCTCCATCGTTGCACGCGGTGGGTCTCTCTCGCCTGTAACGTACACTCGTCGATCATTGTGCAACGATAGCACCGAGATTTTGCAACGCTTACTACGTACGACCTTCTGCATGTGCTCGCATGCATCCCGCTTCAGGCGTAATGCACGCTCCGTCTACCCCTCGCGACCATTTCTCTTCCATCGTCTCTCGAAGATCGTGGTTTCTCCTTCAATGTATATAAATGCACTTGCGCTACTATCGCTATTAAGGATGTTGAGTCCCTATGAAATATGTTAATGTTAACTGTTTAATAAATAGCTTCTTAATCGTCATGAAATTTGTACACGACCTCCGGAATACTTCATGTAAAAACATACCAAATTTTCAGAATTCTATCATCATTACTTCAACCTCCTTAAGGGTTGAAATAAAAAATGATAAGAAAATTCTGAAAATTTGGTATGTTTTTGTATGAAGTATTTAAGAGGTCGTGTTAAAATTTCACGACGATTAGGAAGCTCGTTATTAAAAAATTAACATTTTGTTAAGAACAATTTTTAAAAGAAATAAAAAAAAATTTATCAATAAACTTCGTTTTGTTTCCGTTGCTTTCAGTATATTGTAGATATTATAAAATTGAGAGGTCAAAAAAAAAAACTTATTGCAAAGTTACATCAGTTTCCATAAAACAACATTTAATTTGTGAATGTTAATTGTTCAATAACGAGCTTCCTAATTGTCGTGAAATTTTTACACGACCTCTGAAATACTTCATACAAAAACATACCAAATTTTCAGAATTTTATCATCATTTACGATTTGGGACTCAACATCCTTAAGGATGTTGAGTCCCTATGAAACATGTTAATGTTAATTGTTCAATAAATAGCTTCTTAATCGTCATGAAATTTGTACACGACCTCCGGAATACTTCATGTAAAAACATACCAAATTTTCAGAATTCTATCATCATTACTTCAACCTCCTTAAGGGTTGAAATAAAAAATGATAAGAAAATTCTGAAAATTTGGTATGTTTTTGTATGAAGTATTTAAGAGGTCGTGTTAAAATTTCACGACGATTAGGAAGCTCGTTATTAAAAAATTAACATTTTGTTAAGAACAATTTTTAAAAGAAATAAAAAAAAATGTATCAATAAACTTCGTTTTGTTTCCGTTGCTTTCAGTATATTGTAGATATTATAAAATTGAGAGGTCAAAAAAAAAAACTTATTGCAAAGTTACATCAGTTTCCATAAAACAACATTTAATTTGTGAATGTTAATTGTTCAATAACGAGCTTCCTAATTGTCGTGAAATTTTTACACGACCTCTGAAATACTTCATACAAAAACATACCAAATTTTCAGAATTTTATCATCATTTGCGATTTGGGACTCAACATCCTTAATATCGCTGTTCCAATGGCCCCCAATCCACCTCCCGCCTTCCTCTCCATGCTGGTGAACTACGCAGGACAGACAAATGACGACCATTGAACCTTACTGACTTCGATCTCTTACTCAATGTCTCAACCTACGGAGGAAAAGTTACGACCCAACTCCGTAATGCGCGACTTCGTTTCACTCGCTCTCAGGGCTTGGTTCACGTCAGTGATACTTGTCCGGAGACTATTACGTACCCATGATACAGTCCGACCCCCCAATAAGAACACAAAAGAGTTTTGGAGTAGCCTCACCAGACGCGTGCTCCGCGCTCGCTGACTCTTTCTGTCTCACTCTCTCTCTTTCTTTTCGGCATGCGAGGTTCTGAATAAGAACGGCCGCTCGAACGACTTTCAACTTGTAGCCCATGCGCAAGACGTTCTCCGTCTCATTTGTTCTACTTAATGAATAGTTTTTCTTTCAATACTATTCATACATATTAGTAATTGAATAATAGTGGATGATCACCAACGATATAAGATGTCACAGAAGAAACGAAAAATAGACTGTTGTTTATGAAAAATAGTTTGTTGTAAACCCAAACAAAGTCTGTACCGCAAAGTAGTACTAATTCTACCGAAAAAGAAGACATTGAAACACTCCATTTCTCTGAGACTTCATGTTCAATGGAGGAATTCGGCTCCCTTGAAAATATTCCACCTCCAGTTGAATGCCCCATGGATCCAAAGAGACTCAACACAACGAACATAATTTTAATCATTTATGTGAATGTTTGGCTATTTTGTACGACAATCTTCAAATATACAGACATTACTTGTTATAAATGGAAATAAAATTTTTA
The DNA here is from genome assembly GCA_951751655.1 of Ophion costatus. Taxonomy (NCBI): domain Eukaryota; kingdom Metazoa; phylum Arthropoda; class Insecta; order Hymenoptera; family Ichneumonidae; genus Ophion; species Ophion costatus. The sequence goes on along the minus strand of OX632365.1, from coordinate 23,053,045 downwards.
TAATTGACTCGAAAAATGCATGCGTTTGATAAACAAAAAGTGTTGATTTCGTATTGTATAGCAACATTTCTTCATAGTATAACGAGAATGGTTTAAAACGGTTTCCAAAAAAATGTCCAACTTTCGGACTTGTCGAAAGTTTGAAAATTTTAGCCTCCTCTGAACCCTCGCAGGGCTCAGAGGAGGCTAAAAATTTCGACTCGGGAATGCTTTTAAAACTGTATACAGTCCGACCCCCCAATAAGAACGCAAAAGCCTCCAAGGGGAAGAGATTTAGAGTACCCGCAATACAATATTTATCTCGTTGTACTCTTCTAAGCTCTCCTAGGCTGGGCGTTCTTATTCAGAAACCCGCACGCGAAATAACTCGAGCTCGGAGTTCGAGTCGGAGTGGGGGAAGCGCTCGAGCGAGAAAAAGGTAAAGCGTTCTTATTGGGGGGTCCGACTGTACGTCGTTTTCATAGACGGAATACTTAAGCCCCGAGCCTGAATTAGAAGGTCCGAAAAATCGTTTTTTTATTGCTTAAATCGATAGATAAACTATCCAAGAATATATTCACAAAGTTACAGAGGCCAATTTTAAATATTTTCAAAGATACGAGACCAAAAGCAGAAAGGCGATTGATTTTGATTTTGATATTTCCTTCTACTGAAAACTTGAAGCCCGTTTTCTCCATTCTTCATTTTCACGATTTTTACAACTTGGCGGGCGTGATTGCGAAAAAACTGAACGATCTATTGAATCAAACAGAATTTCTTTTTTTTTCAATATGAAAATCTCTTCTAAGTGAATTGAAAAAGTCATCGGAAAAGTCTTTTGAAATAATTTTTATAGCACGTTAAAGTGTTTTTTAAACACATGTTTTTTCGAACCTGAGAAAGTTATAATACCACGAGTTTTTCAGCGTTTTCTTAATTCACCCAGAAGAAAAATATATGAAAATAAACGTAATAAGATACCTCAATGCTTACAGAGCTCACTTGTTTTTTTCCCTTCTAAAAAAAATCCCGAAGAAACGCTTTTTTGGACCTTTTAATTGAGGCTCCCGCCTTAAGGGGTTATGCCTCGTTGTAAAAGTAAAAAATCACTTTTTTCAAAACCAATATACTTTGAGAGTGTATCTTATAAATGTTCCATTAAATTTCAAGGCCATCGGATCAATATTGAGAGATTCATAGGCATTGACAGATTTAACATTGACAGTTTCAAGACAGAACATAAAATCATGTTATGTTGACGCCCGTCGGTACGCTCGGAGCATCGTTCGAAACTACAAACTTTTTTTTCTTGAAAGTACGTTTTTAAATTCGAATAGCAAATGATCTCAAAAACTACTGCATCGATTTTTCAAAAACATTTTTAGAGCTTTTGCTTTATGTAAAAATATAGTATTTGGTGGAAGGATTTTTTTCCGAATATACTTTTGATTTGATGAACGAAAAATGCAAATTTTTGCATTTTTGGAGGCATTTATGCTCCCTTTGGACAAGCGCCATTTAGAAGAAAATTGATATTCCCGAGATTTCTGTGATTAATTATTGGATAAACTAATATACTAATAAAATCCGTTTAATTTTTTTAATATTAGATAACCTGGTTCGGAAAGGCATTGCTCACCACAAAAAACGTTTTCCCTGACATCGGCTATAAATCGATTATGATTAAATATTTTTAAACAAAGAAAATTACTGAGTGTTCTTCGGATGATACTTTTTCAAATACCTAATTTTTGTAAACATTTATTATCGTGATTTTCTATTTAAAAGAATAAAAAAATGAGCTATTTTCGGCTGTTGGGTACAACTAAACATAACTCGTTAATGCACTTTCCACCAATATCAATTAATAAAACAATTAGAACATTTTTAACAACAGAATTTACCAAAACTGTACCGCACGATAAACATTTTTTTCGGCATCGCGCATCTTTTTTTACAATGTAATTTATAAATTAGACTCTCTTTTTTGCAAGTAGAATAAATATTGCTCGCTCTGAAGTGCACGACAGATCTATCCCTCAAAACTATATGTACAAAGCAATAATTAGATTCCACTATTTTAATATCTCATACCGAAAATCAATACCATCAAAAACGATTTTTTTATCATCGCGCATCGTTTGATGTAGGGCTAGTTCATTCATCTCTAATTTGGCCAATACAACGATTATTTTTCGCAATGGAATGCGCGACATATCTATCGATGATTTGTATGGCGTCTATGAGACAATAATTAAATTTTCTTTTTTCAATTTACCACACGTTTAAATACCATTTTTTTCATTTACCTTATTTTTAAAAACCATTTTTTTATTGCGCATTTTTTAACGATATATTTGCTGAACTCGCCTCTACTTTTTGCGAGTACACCAAATATTTCGCACTTTGACGCGCACGACAGTTGGTGAGAGTACTTTGCTCGTTATTTTCGGACGGTTGCCTTAGAGGGGCTTAACTTCATTGCGCGAATATTCATATTGGTCTGTTCAGATGTTGAAGATCGTGTTATTTGTTGAGAGACGTGACGTCTCTGGCTGTCGGGGGTATGTTGCACAAGTGCAATCGGAAAGAAAGTCTCGTTGAAAGTGTTACGCGACGACATACGCGTACGTAGCCTTAGTAAATACTTATAGGTGTATACCTAACGGACCTGAACTGTACTAAAAGAGATATTGCTTCTGCGCGACATTAAATTTATCTATGCCATAAATTCGTCGGGGTTTATTCAGTATGTATAAAAAACGGAGATAAGTTCGATCCACATTCATATATCCATATACAGGGTGACAATTATAAGGTGGCCCTGTGTTTTTTAAGGATCTGGCACGGAAATTTTGCGATTGAGAAAAGTGGGATATTCAGAGGTTTTTCAAGACCGTAAAAAAAATAGCGTATTTTTGCGATAAGCAGTATTTGCCAGAAAAATTGAGCATTCTGAAAAAAAACAACTAAATTACATTTTGAGTTCGATAGAATAAAGATAATTGAGTTCCGAATACAAAACACTCCGGAAAAAACTTTTTTTAAATGGGATTTAGTTCGATTTCTCCACTTTAAGGGGGTAGATACTCTTAGGCGAGGAAAAAATTCGCTGATCTTCATGACCTTTTTAAAAAGAAAGATGTCCACGTTTTTTGAGAGTTAGGGTATGTTTTATTACCTTTTGGCTGTTATATGGTATTTTTTAATCTATGGTGGTATGGCACGATCTTCGACCACTTAGATGAAATTATCTATAAATCTTTCTAACCTTATTGTCTAAAACATGATCCTAAATGTGTTTGAAAATAATTTGAAAAGGTATTTTTTATTGCAAAATGTAGGTAATTTTTTTCGGGAAATTCAATCTCGTTGTGTCAAAGCGTACCATTTCATCGATTTTCAACATTCGTCATTTTTTCTTGGTTTATATTTTGCGTATGAGTGTTAATGGAAGAAAATTCTTCGTTGGCCTTTTTTCAGGTTAATTCCGCTGACGCTACGTTCTACGCCGTCTGACAACATTCACCGCTAAAAATGGTGAAGTAATCTTTTTTTTTCAATAATAAAAGTTAGCAATTTTTTCCTCGCCTAAAGGTATCTCTCCTCTTAAGGGCCTATTCTACTGTGACGGGATGAAAAAATAGAGTTTTAATTTTTTTATATTTTTCAACTCTATTCCATCATAGAATTGATATCCAATAGCTGATAAAGTGGATTTTCACTTTATCGACTCAGTACAGCGCTTCAAAGTAGACGTGCTCGGTGCGCGCGCTCGACCTATGACGAACAAAAACGTGTTTTCCGTACACTTTTGCAAAAAATGACGCCACTTTGTTATTTTGCGATATAAAATAATAATCTTAGTTTGGGCAAATCATCAACGCCAGCAACGTACTCTTTTCATGCCTTTAGGGGGGGCATAAATTACGTAACGCAAAATTTCCCAATTTTTACCCCCCCCCCCCCCCCCCCCACCCCTCGTAACAGAACCGTAACGCCTGTGCTGAACCCCCACCTTCCTACGAATCTGTCCATGTTGATACAAGCCAATCCGTCAGTGCACAAACTCAATTTAAAAAATATATGTCAGTACTGTTTTTATAAATCGTTCCTCGATGTCCGAATTTCGTCGTAACAATTGATGAAAATACGCGAGAAAAAAAGTCCAAAAGCAGTATTTTCTTGGACATCGAGGAACTAAGCGAGAGAATTGTCACGCCACGGTTCAGGAGGGTGGGACGAATGGGCATCCCTAGAAGTACGGATGAGTGGAGGGCGAAGACGAGAGAGTTGGAAACGGTTTGGAAACTAGTTCGAAAGTTTGTTCGTCTCTCCTCCATAGCAGGAGGGATTCTAAAAATCTGGTGTTGCCGGTTTTCATCCCTGCTATCAATGTCGCACACCGTTAAGCGCGTTTGTACGTTCGTGGATGTGCGCGGATGAAGCAAAACTCGATTAGGGGTGGATATCGGATGTGCCAGACTTTTCCGGTTTCCCGCACGCACATTTGCAGGGAATCCCGTGTACGTGTGTAACCAGGAGGAATGGGGAGGATAGTGGCGCAAACGAGTTTCACAAGCCACACTGAGGCGTTCGTTGTGCCAAAGGAGAGCTCTGTAGGAAGTGGATCGTGGTCTTGGTAGTTGAGCCCGTCTTTCCCGGCTGATTGCATCGCCGGAAATCACCGTCCGGGCTTCTCGGACATTTTTATAGACGAACGACAGTAACTACTCGAAGCGATCGAGATATCCAAGATTTTCGGGAAAAACGGGATTCTCCCTTTTTTGACGACCACCTCGATCACGTAATTCGTCATAACGTATCCAATAATATTGATGAGTAAAGGATAAAATTTTAAAAAAATGATTTTTTAAAAAGTTTTCTATATTATTTTAATAAATGTTGATCTTAGAGAAAAATGTTTCCTACAAAAGTTGTAGCTCATGAAAATACTGATATTTTATATTCCATACAGGTTTTGTGTAGAACCATTCTGTTTCGAGGAAAATGGGGTAATGCTCCAATATGTATATTTGGCTAAACTTCATTAGTTTCGATATTATCTACTAACGCACTTTACCGTGGGAAGGGTGGAGCCTAGTCCTTAAGTGCAGTTTAGTCTTCAGACCCAAACAAAAAAAGCAAAAAATAAATAAGAATAGAGAAAAAGCAAAAAATAAACATGCACTTTAAAGACTAAACTCCAACCTTCCCGCGTTGTGTAAAGTGCGTAAGTAGATAACATCGAAACTAATAGAGTTTAGCAAAATGTACTTATTGGATCATTATCCCATTTTTCTCGAAACAGAATAATTTTTGTCAACAACTGTACAGGACACAAAAGATCGATCTTTTTATAGGCTACAACTTTTGTGGGAAATATTTTTCTCTAAGATCAGCATTTATTAAAATAAAATAGAAATTTTTTTTCGAAAAATCAGTTTCTGTGAGTTTTGATCTTGAAAATCGAATTTTTGGGTATCTTCTCTGTCATATTCGGGATTAGCAAGTCAAAATACATGGTCACACAGAATTCTCAATGAATTGGCGCTATGGGCTTTTCAGAACGAAAGCCACATATAAATATAATATAATAATCAATATATCCAAAGAATCGAACGAATATCGGCTACATCAATAAAAAAAAGGTAGACGCAATTTATTGCGACGAGCCCTTTTGTAAATTGAATTACGAGAAAAAATCAATTAATTATTGTGTCAATGAGTATGCAAAATGTACTGATTGTTCGCCTCACCCGAGGATGTAGAATTTCGGATCGTGCAAAGCTGAGTAATCACTCGAAGGCACAGGCTTGACGGTGACGATATGAATCTTTGGTCCACTGGATCGACGATGGGTCGAATTGCCTTCTCGTTCGACCCTATCGGCACTTGCTCTGAGCATAGACGTGAGCGAAATACGGTCGCACGTATTGGGCAAACAAAGACCCAGAAATACTTGTCTCGTCTGAAAGGAGAAAGAAACAAACAAAACTAAAAGAAGAGATAATGGTGCTTGTCACGTTCATTATCGTTACTAAGGCAGTATTGGGGCAGGGTTGAAATTCCGAACATTGAATGATCGGAACGTCCAAAACTCCGAAACAATACTGCCTCGAAAGATCAAAACTCCGAAAGAATTTTACCCGAAAGACCAAGGCTCCGAAATTCTGAACATCGTCGAAATAATTTGGCTATGGAAGTTTTAAAAGTTTCAAAATTTTCAATAAATCGCCGAATTATTTCAAGATTTTTTTTATTAAGGAGTAATTTTATGTCAATTTTGAAATTTTCTAGACAATGTTATACGTTCTACATCGTCTACAGTCAACTGTTTAGACTTTCGCTGGCATGATATTTACGAAACATGTAATTTCGGAACATAAAAATTAAGAATTCTAAACCATCGGAGCATTCAAAGTTCGGAACTTCAACTTAGCCCCGCAGGATTCTAGTTTACAATTTTGAAGCAATCAATCTTTTGGCGTTTTCTTTAAGTATAGACTCTTAAGAATAGCTGCTGAAAAGGAAATTCGGATATTTCGAAATAAACTCCAACAAACGAGGTTAGAATAAGAGCGACTAGTCGGAGCTACGAACTTGAGAAGTTTCTAAGGAAGCTAGAATTGCTTGCAGGGAAGAACGAGGTCCAGAAAATCATCATTTCGAAGTCGAGGAAAGCACAGCTTACGAGGCAGGCATGGCTGGTTAATATAACGTAAGTATAGCACAACATTACATCACTTAGTTGTCGTTGTCTGACATTGTACTCAAAACTTTAAACGAGTTTTTCTCGAAAATACTTTTTTCAAACTGGTTGACATAAAATCCCGATTTCTTTTGAACCGACTGACTTCAAATTTGGTATGGACCTTCACTATATATCGCTCTATCGTTCCTTCCTCAGAAATTGCGAAATTATTATATTATTACTATTTTTTAATGGTAATTTAATATCATTCAATATTTACTGTTTACAAAATGTTTACTTTAAAGAAATAGGGCAAAAAATTAACTTTTTCTACTGACGTCGCGATGAACAAGAAATTCCTCTCTGGTACCTACCATAATGACATTCTTATTGATCAAGATAATTGGTTTCATTTCCGTTACAAATGAATGCTAGTTCTGGAATCATGTCAACCGCCGCAATCCTTTTTTTCACGGCCAGGCCATATTTAAAGGCCCATTACTTTTTGAATTTTATTGTTTTTCGCAGAAATTTTTTTTTTCAGTTCCCGAAACATCAATAACAGGAATTTTAAAAATTAATGGTGAAAATATATAGGTATATATACATTTTTTATCGATACCAAAAAGCTCCCGAAATTTAGGCCCCTAGACTAGAGTACCCCGTAAAATTAATCATCGTGTAAAAATGATGTAAAAGAAGGTGATGCAATTATTTACGACAGGTCCAGATGCTTTTTCCTCGTCCGAGACGCGAAAAGCACACAACAATAAAGCCGCAATGTTTATAGTTTTACGCAAGAACGGCATTTTTATTCCTCGGCAAATTTATTACGAAATCATTGTTTCCAAATCCAATAACGAGCCGAGTTACGTGCAAATACTTTTTCTCGAAACCTTTCCATTTTTTTCGATCATAATATCTTCGGGCCGAGCGTTTCTTCGCCAACGTCTCATTATTGCTGGCCAAATGCACTTTCGCGCTCGGTCAGATAATTACCACACGCGATAAAACACGTAACGCGGGTGCTCTCTCGTCGTTATCCGCACGGAGCGCTGCAACTTGCGTCTCCCCGCGAGTCCTCTTTTTTCTTTATTCGGCAAGGATAAGAGGAATATTCTCCCGTTGACACAGCCTCTCGCAATCCAATGCACGCGCTATTTTTTACTCGAGTATTTTGATTTTCGACCATTTTCTTTTTTCGTTCTTCTCATCATGGGAAAATTATGCGTCGTGGGAAATCATTCAATTGATTTAATTTGATATGTTCATTGACACATTTGACAATTCGTGTTCATTGAAAATTTGAGTAGGGATTTTTATATTCGCGACGGGATTATGGCCGATGTTTTTGGATTTTTGGATCACAGATATGTTGCCGAATTGACACGAAATTGAGCATGAATGGACATGCGAGAATTACATTTTTGGAATAAAAATGCATATTCTAGATATGGATAAGAGAAAGAGGGGGGAGAGAGAGAGAGAGAGAGAGAGAGAGAGAGAGAGAGAGAGAGAGAGAAAACTGGTTATAAAGATGTATGTGCAGGTGAAAATGATATTTTGATATCCGCTCGACGAACGTAATTTTCAGAAGGAGGGTTCTTCCCTCCGTCTGCGGTGTAATAGAAAACCATCGTGATATTCATTTTCATTGAACAAGAAAGGTATACGGGATGCCTTTAAATAAATATCAGCGACCTCCGGCCCGGGGTGAAAGGAAAAAAATGTTGCCAACCGAATTGCTACTTTGCTAAATTGAACGCGTGTTTCAATTTTTTTTATAGCCCATTCAGAGCGGCAGAACGCCGCTCGTGCATGAGAATTCGATTGGCTTGATGCGAACAGAGTTTAGGGGGATAAAACGAATAATGACTTTGCTCGAATGAATTTGGGATTTTTTGTGGAATTTCAAGCAAAGACCTGTGGGTCATTCAAGTCGATAAAATGGAATGTAATTCGCGGATTAAATTAATTTTGTTATTATTGAAAAAAAAATTATTGGTAGCCACGCTTTCTATTGAAAATCACTTGTCCTGTTTTCAAGTTAACGCCGCTTCTCTATCTCTCTGATATATATATATATATATATATATATATATATATGTACATGTATGTTTTACCAGCTACCTTCGTTACTCACCAAAAGCTCTATGTCACTCGGCAAAGTGAGAAACATTCTGGCGACGTGAAATTGAACCGAGTAAGGTGGAACGTCGTCGCCGTTAATGCCAACGACACCGATGCCCCCTATACCTGCGACACCTGTCTTTTCTGTTCCGTTGAGCTCCAGACAGAGCGTGCTCGAACCCAGCCAAAATCCGTTTCCGAAATGAAATTGCGAACTGTAGCGGCCGCTTGCGTCCGACACTGCAAATATAAATTAATGAAAAACGTGCAGAAAATAAGCACACATTTAACTTGCAAAGAAAATGCACTTGGCAATGAATAAGCACCGACGAGTAACGACCGAGAAATAATTATTTTAACGTTCCATCAAATACGAGGATATTATGATGTACATGAGATTATGATTTATTATTATAAATAAACGTAAAAGCATCGTAAATGTAACATTTCCCTACCAGGGTCAAGTAGATTTTCACGAGATTATACTCCAATAAACTACGTAAAAACGACCCAGGAAAAGAGAAAGAGAGAGGGAGAAAGAGAGAGAGAGGGAGAGAGAGGGAGGGAGAGAGAGATGGACTAGACATCTAAACGTGTCAGGCTCTGTTAAATTGCACTTAGAATTTCTCGTACTGCGAGGGTTCATTGCCAGTTACGTAAAGTGTTCCGAGAGTAACAACTCTGGTAGAAAGTGCAACGATACGCGTCATGGATCGATCGTGGTGCACCGGTGCACCGCATATAAACACATGTCGTTTACTTGCACATTCTCCCGGTATGGCGGTTCGAGTTGCATATGGTCGTTTTCGTTGCCAAACGACTCAGCGACGAAACCGCATTTTCTCTTGTGACGAAAACTTGGAAACTTAAGTACTTCCATTAACATGCATATATATATATATGTTTGCCCATGTGCTAATATCACTTGAAAAGACCTTTGATATACGTCCTACGTTCTCAAAGTACGCCGGATTCTCTAGGAGGCCGCGATAAGCTCAGGAGATTTTCCCCTTTTTCTCTGTCTGAAGAAGGACGTCCCCAAGCATTCCGACTCACCTTCCGGATACGGTATTCGCATTCGTAGGGTATGGTTGAGAGGGTTGCCATAAAAGACACCCCACTTTTGGTTTTCTTGAGTGCTGGCGTCGAAACAGCATCTGCGCCCGTAAGTCGCACGAAGTTGCAAGATGCACGTTCGCACTTCAAAGTGCTTCTGCACAGTGCTTTTGCATTTGTTGGGGAGTCCCCAGATCCTGCCGTATCCCTATAGGGATTTGACGCAGGGCGTAGGGAGTCCACATTGGAATTTGTTGGATCTTCGAAAAAAATATCCTTTCGTGATCCCTTGTACAAATTTGTTGGGGGCCCCAAGATGTAACAGCGTCTTTATAGGGTTTTGATTGGGACACCGCAGAGGGAGTCCTCATTGGCATCCAATTGGATTCTGCACTGTTTCCCGATGAATGTCGTTTGAGAACTCTTACCTCGTTCGAATCGACAATATGTGAAAAGTCACGAGAAAAATCTTGGCATTTTGAAACATAATCTGCACGCTTGTTAAGCATTGACGTGTGTGGCGATATTCCAAAAATTATCGTTACAGTGGATTTCCAGTCATGTGGTTCAAACTCATTATCAAGATATACTGTTTTAATCAATTTGTACTTTTTTAAGATAAGATTTATACGTTTTCAAGATCCACTCATTTTGCATACAGTATATTTTGTTCGAAAAATTCAACGTGCAGAATGCAATGGGATGCATCAAGGGTCCTATCGGATTCCTTTCGGTAAATTGAGAATCCTTCAGGACTCAAAGTAGGCAGGACACGTAGGTCGTATTTATACTTTTTCGTATATCTAAGCAGTGAATTTCCAGTCTTGTGGTTCACATCGATTTTTAAGATATACTTTTTCAATCAATCTATACTATTCGCAGATACGATTTATACTTTTTCAAAATTTACTCATACGTCATATAGTGTATCTTGTTTAAAAAATTCAACGTGCAGAATGGAATGGAATGCATCAATAATCATATTAGACTCCATTTGAAAATGTGGAAATCCTTCAGGATTGAAATTGCATTCGTACTTTGGATTCCCTGCAGGAATCCATCCAGGAATTCCAATAGGATCCAATGTACGAGCGTAACGTTTAAGTATAGCGATCCAATGAGCCATCACATTGGAAGTAGGGACAAGTGTCGGAATCCAATTGGTTCCCTACGACAATTGCTGCACGGGTCAGGGTCCGGATTGGCGGGAGGGGGGGGGGGCTTGATGCAATATACGCGCAAAGTGTTTTTAACGAGTACATGCCCGACAGAAACCCCTTAATATGCGTCTGACAGCGTTTCATATATCTTTCCGTACTCCAGCACTTTGTATATACAAGTTCGTGGCTGAATGCGAGAATAAAAATGTTGCGAGGATTATTTTAAAACGAGAAAATACGTGTAACGCGAGACAGGGGATGTAGCTTATTCGAATAGCGGTCGGATAATCACGACTTCGTTCACCGTAATATCATAACGCCATTCGCCCCGAGATACTCGCCTTAATTTCCCCGTTTTTACCGTCTCGTGGCTGCGAGGATAGAGAGATATCGTAAACACAGAGGTAATTTATGCCCGGTCGTGTGCCGCATTTCGAGCGCCGGACAAAGTGCGCCGGGAAAGTGCTCAGTACTAAATGAACAACAATGAGGAGAGAAAAAGTAAAGGGTGTGCGATTTCTCGCATGGCTCGTCGTATCGACGAAAGCTCGTAGATTCGTGGGCATCGAGCATAGTCGCCAATTTATGCAGGATTATTTTTGCAAAACATACTCTTACCTGCGCAATAGCTACCAATGCCTAGTCACGCCTAGTTGCAACAGTCAAAAACAGCTCGGTTTTGGGATTTCTGTTAGAAAATCGCGATGATAATTTTCTACAAAAATTGGGTATTTGAAAAAGTATCATCTGAAGAACACTCTGTAATCTTTTTGTGTCAAAATATTTGATCATAGTCAATTTATAGCCAATGTGGTTTTTTTAGCGGGAATTAAGTTTTAAACTTAATTCTTGCTGTTTTATATTAGGTAGTTTTATATTATAGGTTGTATATTGAGAGTTTATAGGTTTATAGGTTTTATATTAAGAGAGTAAATATGCTGTTTTTGGCTTTGGTACTCACGTAACTCCTTAAAGACAAGTAACGTCCCAGGCAGTCGAAAAAAATTTGAAGCTGAATAAATGGAGGCCTTACTCGATAAAAATCGATGTCAGACTCTTAAGGGGTTACCCCCACTTGCGATTTTGAAAAAATCGATTTTTTTATTGCATTTTTTTGGAGTATAAGTATCTGAGAATATGTCCTGAAAATTTCAAGTCGATCCGAACAAAATTGACTGAGATATGAGCGTTGAAAGAGAAGAATCCGTGAATTGAAGAACTGAAATTGAAACTTTAAACGCGTTTTTCTCAAAATGGCATTTCTGAAGTCGGTGACCAAGATCACTCGAACACTAATGAACCGATCTTCTTGAAATTTTGCAGGCTTATTTAATACATAAAAATGTAGTCTTTAATCGTTCGATTTTTTTTTTCGAAAAAAAAATGGCCGTTTTATAGCCAAAAAACGGCCCTTTTTTTCGTTAAAATCGAACCATTAACTTTGACTGTCCGCCATTTTGTGAAAAATGAATATTTTTTAAAATCCTTCGATTAAAGACTAGTTTATACTTATATTTGACTAAATCCATCCGCATTTTTTTTTCAGATGATCCACTTCGCCGCAATGTTGGTCACCGCCAACCGTGTATATAAAAACATTATTTCATTGACCGCCATTTGCCACTAAACAATGTAATATTTTTCAATAAAAAAATTACTGAAAGTTCTTCAAGATGTGTTCTTCAAGATGGTATATTGATCGATTGAAAAAGTTTTGTAGTTTTCTTTAAAAAAATTCATGAAAAAGGCCTTTTTTTGCGCTACAAGTGGGGGTAACGCGTTAAAGAATTGTCTGATATGGGAAACGGTACTGAAATGGCTAATAGCAAACGTATACATAATCTTTGACTGATTCAAAAAGTGGGAAATTGGTTACCTCGTCAAAAAACAGCGAGAATTAAGTTTAAAACCCAGCTATATAAAAAATCACATAAACCTCGTTAGTATATGAGTTTATCCTATCGGGGAAAGAGAAGGGAGGACGTGAATATAATGGGCGAAACAATAAAACCTGGGCGAGACTGAGATGTGTGAATGTGTCTTTTTTCCAGCCGCGAACTAGGTGTAACTAGTTAACAAAAAAATGCCATTCAAATAAGTCCTGAAAATAATTCGTTTGGATGGCAGGGATATTATTTTCCCTGATAAATTTACGACGTCGTGTCGGTTTATCGGTTCTTTCGAAAGGCATCTTTGTACCATAAAATCCAGTTGCAAACTCCATGCGAGAACAATTTTGACACGAATCTTGAGCGAGAGATACACTGTGCTGCATTATTTCCTTCCCTTCGTCTCTCTCCCCCTCTACCTATTTGCCGCGACATAACGTTTCCCAATTATAACGAGAAGTTGCAACTTGTGGCTCAATAGTGTCGGTTGAAGCCTCCAACTATCAGTGGGTCGCTCGACACAACTCGGGTATTGCATTATAGTACCTATGTCTTAAGAGATAATGTACGAGGGGGAAGTTAAGAGGCAGAGCAAAGTCGAGATAGCGAGCGCGAGCCTGATTCAATTATTTATCGATCGGCAATTTTACAATTATCATTGCATCAATGCCATAGGCTGTAACTTACTGGCAATAAAAAATAATAATCGGACAATGATAACCATTTATTACGCTTATGTCAGACAATACTTACATTTTACGGCTTTTAACTCAATGTTATAAAATCCGGGAGAGAAAAAGTTGGTCGTTTTTATTGCAATGCCCGATGTTCAGGAATTACGATTTTCTTGACACGCTTTCGAAGTAAATTCAAGTCGATCTGTAATTATTACTGGGAGGCTTTTGGTGATGACATGTATAGGCACATAGACAATAACTGAGCCGATGCAAATGTTCTTCAACAATTTCGCTCTGGTTATCCTCTGACTTTTACTCGCCGATAAACTCCCGTACTACCGTTGAGACGGCGTAAAAATCCTTGCGTAACTGAATGTAGGCTTACTGGAGCAAAAACGATAGTTAATCTTAAGGGGTTAGGCCACAGTAACGGGTATAAAATCATGTGCGAATTTAACCATTTTTTTCGCAGGAAAAAGTGATTCACTCATAAAATCAATGACACATCTATTTAGTATGAATATCAAAATGTTAGAAAATATATTTTTTTTTGTTCGATGTACAAAATGGCCGGCTACTAATGTTTTCTTTTGTTATCTTTTTTCCAATTGGCGTGACAAATAACTTCAAAAATTTACTTGAAATTTAAAAGTTATGTTCCTAATCGCGTTTCGCAGAGAAGTACGTACGGAATTTCGGATTGATCAAAAACTTTTCATTTTATGAACAGTTTTATACGAAATTTTTCGCTGAAAATTCATTTCTTAAGTTCAAATACCTACAACCTTCGAATAAAACAAAATTTTTTCGAATTCCGTACGTACTTCTCTAGGTATTGTAATGTAGATTGACGAGAGTTTTTGTTTTTTGTTCTAGGTTAAAAATGTTGGATGCCAAATGTCACGCCGCGGAGCGCCTAATAAAAGATAACAAAAGAAAATATTGGTAGTCGGCCATTTTGTACATCGAAAAAAATAATTTATTAACAGCTTGATATTCATACTAAATAGATGTGCAATTAATTTTACGAGTAAATCATTTTTTCATACGAAAAAGGATTGCTAAATTCGCACATGATTTTATACGCGTTACTGTGGCCTAACCCCTTAATACGCGAAAACCCGGAGGTATCGCCGTTTCACGTACTCCCGATAAATCTGCCGAGAATCAAAGCAAGAACGGTGCGCAAAAATTTGTACTCCGAACTTGCAACTTCCGGAGGTTCTTCAGTCACTGGGAACTTTATAATTACAAGAATAGTTTCGTAATGTCAGTCCGTTCGTTAGCCACGACAGAGCGCTTTCCCTCTTTCTCTCTTTCTTTCTATTCGTGCAATCCTTTCGTTTAGGGATTATAAATAATTCACGAACGTGGAATTTAATGAGCAGGTCATGCAAAATTGTTGCGGTTAGGGTAGAGTCATGTGTACTTTTATGTAAAATTATTGCGGTAATGGTAAAATAATATTTTAGAAGAAAAATAAGAAACATTTTCAATTTGCCAACATTTTATTTGTTATACATTCGACACTGTTGGAAAAAAATCGTATATTGAACATTGACAGTTATCGGTATGTGTAAAATACTATTGTTTACAAAGAAAAGTAGATTGCCAACTTAAAGCTATTAAATTAATCAAATACTATTGTTTATAAAGAAAAATAGATTGCAAACTTATAGGTACTTTTATGTAAAATTATTACAATCTCAAGATTTAAGATTAGTAGTTAATAACTTTAAGTTAATGAGTACCTTCATGCACAATCATTGCGATTGCTGTAAAGTCTCCTTTTCAGAAGAAAGCAAAAAAAAAGATTTTTCATTTGCCAATGTCTTATTCGTCATACTTTCGACACCATGGGAAAAAAGAATCTGTTCAACACAGATTATGTTACAGTTATCGGTGTTTGCAAAATACTATTGTTTATTTAAAAAATTGATTGCAAACTTGAGGACTTAATGAGTACGTTTATATAAAATTATTGCGAACTTAGGACTTTATGAGCCCTTCTATGTAGAATTATTGCGATACCTGTAGTCATATTTCTAGAAGATAAAAAAAAAGTTTTTCAACTTGCTAATGTTTTGTTTGTCCTACTTACGACACTGTTGGAGAAAAAATCATATGTTGAACATTGACAATTATCGGTGTCTATACAATACTATTGTTTACTTAAAAAATGCAAACTTAAGTATTTAATGAGTACGTTTTAAAAGGTACCTGGAAAGTAATAATTGAAGGAAAGAAAAGAAAAATTTTTCAATTTGACAATGTTTATTTCGTCATACTCTCGACACCATTGGGAAAAAAATCATGTGTTTAACATTGATAATTATCGGTGTCTGTAAAATACGATCGTTTATTTAAAAAAATGTATTGCAAACGTAAGGATTTGATGAGCACTTCTATGTAAAATTATTGCAGTACCGGTAAAGTAATATTTGTAAAAAGAAACAGAAAAACTTTTCCCGTTTGCCAATGTTTTATCTGTCATACTTTCGACACGGTTGAAAAAAATCATATGCTAAACATTGACAGTTATCGGTGACTGTAAAATACTATTGTTTATTAAAAAAATGAATTGCATACTTAAGGATTTAATGAGGGGAGTGCTCATAATATTGAGTACTTTCATGTAAAATCATTGCAGTTACTGTAAAGTCATATTTTCGAAAGAAACAAACGAAAAAACGTTTAATTAACCAACGTTAAATTTGCCCTACTTTCGACTCGACAAAAAAATCATACGTAAAACATTGACAGTTATCGGTGCCTATAAAATACTATTATCAATAAAAAAAAAGCTAAAACAAAGTTAACAAACAATCATTGCGGTTACCAAAAGTCACATTTTCAAAAGAAAGAAAAGAAAAAGATGTTTAATTAGCCAAATTTCGATTTGTCATGCTTTATCATACTTAGTCATAACTTGTCATGCTTTCGACAGAATTAAACAAAATATCATATGTAAAACATTGACAGTTATCGGTGTTTATAAAATACTATCCTCAGTAAAAAAAAAAGTTAAAACAAAATAAATCGCAAGTTCCACGAAAGTTCAGTTTCCGTCGAATATTACAATTTCGCGGTTGGACGAGCGGCCTCATTTGACTGTTTCGTTCGTACCAAAGCTATTTCGATCGACTTTTTCACCGGCTAAACTCGATAGAACAATGTTGCCGAGAAATTGTGTGGGGATGCCCATACGAGGCTACACGACGCGAATCGAACTTACTTTTAGCGGCCCAGAGCTTTCCGTCTCGCAGAGCTTTCAAAAACCAATCCATGTCCCTCCGGCAATCGTGATCGAGTTTCCCCGGCACTCTCTTCCATCGCAACGGATCGTAGAGATCCACAAGCCATTGGACGCTGTTCGCGGTTATCTCGATTTTTTCCTTCATAAAATCGACGTCGAGATCCCGAAGGCTCTCGTTCTCGATCTTGGCGGCGTTTTTCAAATGATTCTTCCAATCCAGCTCGGGATTGTTTTTGCTAAATGTGATCAGGGGGCCTCGCTCGCTCGCGTGGGAGCCCTCGTCGTTCGTGAAATCGTCCGAACCGTTGAAACTTCGCGTCTCCTTCTGCACGGAAGACGTTTTTTGGGGCTTGCTCAGCCTCAGAATGTTCGACTCTTTCTGCCCCCAAACTGTGCCCACTAACAGGCAAAAAGTCACCGTCGCTTCGATTTTCATCTCGTTGCCCTTTTTTTTCCCAACGGGAATGAACCGCCTTAAAGAACGTCAAAAATTTCGTCCACTCTGACAAATTTCGTATGACTTTCCTCGTCGAGGATTCACGACAAGACCGGTGGAAAAAAAAATTACTCGTCTCATCGATTCTTCCGCGCTTCTTCGTGGCCCGGCAGATTTCTCGTCATTTTTCCAGTCGTCAAGCCAACACCCGCATCCGGACAAAAAAGCAAAAGGATCGAACGCACTTTTGAATATTTATTTTCGAATGGACAAAAATCGTTTTTTTTTTGTTTTTTTTTATGTCAATTTGACGAGAGACCAAAAATTGAGAAGGTGAACCGAAAGTTTCAATTCTCGCTGACACTTGTCATCCCGTCTCACCCGGTCGAAAAGGCCCCGATGAGCGACGATGCACACGGAGGACCAGTTTGATTTCCCCTTCGATACGACGAGAATGCACGACGCGCGCACACACGCACGCACACCTTTATCGGTATAATACGCACCAGGTTTCAGCACGGATCACTTAACCAGGCGATCAAGAGCTCGCTTTCTTTTTTACGATCTCACTCGGACTCATCGGGTGCAATAGCGATTTTTCGTATCGCCTTCGCCTTTCTTTTTCGTTGCGTTGATATGCTCGAACGTTTTTTTGCGATTATCGATCTTTCGGCTGGTGACGGACGTCTGGGTTCGTGGACAATTTTGGATGGGACTAGGAAGAATTATTGAGTCGTAGTAACGTCCTTCGATATTTCGTCAGCATTTTTTCGAAATGTCAAACGAGGAGTAAAAAATCGAGGGTGTGAAATGTTTTTTTTTTAAATTTATAATCGAGCTTTGAAGGGTCGTTTTTTCAATTTTTTAACTTTAATTTTTATTTTTTTTGTGATGGACACTTCGGTGATTTTTAATGTTTACGATCGTCGGGGACTTTGTGGGTATGGTTGGATTTAATTTCACTTTTTACGAGTCCCGGTCCGCTTGATGGATCAAATTGATCGGGCAATTGGTAAATTTGACCTGAAAATTATTTATTCTTTTTTCGGCGAATTCGCGGCACGGTGGACCTTGCGCTTTTGATCGTATCAATGGGAGAGTGAGAGAGAGTGAGATAGAGAGCGTTTGGGTCAGTGATCGGTGGACACCCGCGAGACTTGGTAACACGCACTGAATGAAGCGAATCGACTTGCCCGCCGCGAACTCCGCGCCGTGTGCCACGATTCGCGTTCGAAACTGCGATACCCCTTTCTCCAGGGATTTACTTGTGCCACTTAGACGGCACACACACTTTTTTCTCTCTCGCAGGTCGCTAAGAAACGTCGCCTACGAGACACCGGTCCAGTCTCCATCTCAAACTTTTTAGCCCGTATGAGCATTGTTCCGCAGAAATTGGCATCTTGCGCTCTTGAATCTGCGTGCGCGTTCAATTTCCTTGTAAACTCTGGAAGGACAAAATTTTTCAATTACTCGATGCAAAATTGATAGTCGTACTGAGGCTTAAAAAAAGATAAATCTTTGAGTGATGCTCTGGACCACAAAATCCTGAAAATCGCAATGATAATCTCCGACTATTTATTTACAAATTAATAAATATGTTTTTTAATGAATTGATTATATATTTGAATTAATTGATTCAATTGACAGTCACATTCATGAATTGACTAATTAAATTGACTCAAATTAATCAATTAATAATTGAAATATATCATCAATTCATAAGGAAATATATTGATCTATTTACAAATCGATAGTCTGCGATTATCATTGTAATTTTCAGGATTGTAATAGTACATTTCATTAATTAGTTAATTATTGACTACTAAATTGGTCTATTAATGAAAACAAATGATTCATTTATTAGGAAATGTTTGTATTAATATATTTACAAATAAATAGTCTGAAATTAGGATCGTAATTTTCAGGATTTGATAGTGAATTTAATTATTTAATTAGCTAAATTTACTCCTAAATCAATTAATTCGTTAAAAAAGTTCATTAATTAATTTAAATAAATCATCAATTTACTATGAAATATATTAATCTGTTCACAAATAAATAGTCTGAGATTAACATCGTCATTTTCAGGATTTAATTGTGGATTCGATCAATGAATTAATCGAATTTACTCTTAATTGGTCAATAAATTAAAATAAATACTCAAATCATTAGGAAGTATGTTGTATTAGAATGATTTATCAATGAAGAGTCTGGGATTAGCATCGCAATTTTCAGGATTTTCAGTTGTAATTCATTTCATAGCTAATTTAATTAATCAATTTTATAGTTAATTAATTTTATTAATTTAATAGTACATTTGATCAATTCATTCATTCAATAGTAAATGAGTTGTGTGAAAAAAGCCATTAATAGACAACATATTTTAAATTGTATGTTAATATATTCATTTCGAAATGAATACTAATCTACTATTATGAATACTACTCTATCAATTGCAGCAGGGTATTTATTCGACGTAAATTACGATAGAGTAAAAAAACCGGTCCCAAGGCAGAAAAAAATCCTCGACTCCACATGAAACGCCCTCTGTTTCCCGTGGTCTGAATTTCACTGGGGAAAAAAACTGTAAGGGTGAACGTATAAGATCTAGAATGCGAGACGGTTGAAGGGGGTAGAAATAAGAAGCTGAAGGGTACTCAGCGATAACGGATATAACGACGCGACTGGGTCGTTCGGAACATCTGGAGCCACCCGTAGCCTTACATTTAAATGCAAAACTTTTTTTTTGCTCCGCTTCCATCCAGCAACAGGCTAAAAGGGCGGGAGAAAAATGTAACTTGAACTTACCGAGGGTCGCGACGAATTGATTTTCAAATTAAAATCACTTCGTCAAATTATCCAGCGTGGAAAAAACGAGGCTTTCTTAGTAAAAAAAAAAAAAAAACGCGAATGGCAATTCTAATCATATTTGGAAATGGAAAGCAGCGATCTGCCAATGATTGATCGAGAAACTTCCATTGTTTCGTGGAGCGCGAGATAAAATACTCGCGACAAAAAAAAAATAAGTTTACCGAGGCGTAAAGAGCAGAGAAAATATTTCCGGGCCTCTTCGTTGCAGCAGGATTTTTTTCTTCTGCGCAGGATATGAACTTTTCGCGGTCCCTTTTGACGTAGGTTGCCATTTACGATCGTTCATTCTTGACTAGTGATTTATTGCGAGCTTGAAGAACTGACGGGTCGCAAGTAACGAGAGAGTGACGAAGGGAGATAACAGCATTTTGGAGAAACGTCATACCTGTTAAGGGGTTAGGCCACAGTAACGGGTAAAAAATCATGTGCGAATTTAACAATTTTTTTTCGTATGAAAAAGTGATTCACTCATAAAATTTATTACACATCTATTTAGTATGAATATCAAGCTGTTAGATTTTATTTTTTTGATGTACAAAATCTCCGCCTACTAATATTTTTATTTATCTTTTTTCCTAGGCGCTCCGCGGCGTGACATTTAGCATCCACAATTTTTTACCTAGAATGAAAAACAAAAATTCTCGTCAATCTACATTAGAATACATAGAGAAGTACGTACGGAATTGGAAAAATATCGTTTTATTCAAAAGTTGTAGGTATTTGAACTTAAGAAATGATTTTTCAGTGAGAAATTTCGTATAAAACTGCTCCTAAAATGAAAAGTTTTCGATTAATCAGACATTCCGTACGTGCTTCTCTGCGAAACGCAATTAAGAACATAACTTATAAATTTAAAGTAAATCGAATGAAAATTGTTGAAGTTATTTGCCACGCCAATTGGAAAAAAAATAACAAAAGAAAATATTAGTAGTCGGCCATTTTGTACATTGAAAAAAACATATATTTTTTCTAACAGCTTGATATTCATACTAAATAGATGTGTAATTAATTTTATGAGTGAATCACTTTTTCATACGAAAAAAAACTGTTAAATTCGCACATGATTTTATACCCGTTACTGTGGGCTAACGCCTTAAGGCTCGTTAATATTTGTAGAAGCCGAACACGAATCGATTGGCGAACGTCAGTCTCATTTTCTCTCTGGATCAATTTTAATCCATGTGGATCAATTTTTATCCACGGAGAAAAATATTGTTTACTACAATTCAGCCCAAAAAGACTCATAGTTCATTATAATTTTATTCAAGATGAATTAACGGGTTGCACGTAACTCGTGGTTAGAAAAAAGAGGAATTTTCGTGATTTTTTTCTGGGAAAACGTGCCCAGGTTTGCAATTCTTTTTTTACATTAAAGTGTCTGGTTTCAAGTATCTTTTACATTTTTTCTATTGCAATATATTTATAAATGTGGACTCCATAAACGTCCTTCACGGTCCACTGCTGGCCGGAAACAAATCGTCCGAAATAAAAAGATCAAACGCATTTAATTTTTACTTGAAGTGATTTAGTATTTGGTCCAATTTTTTAAAGAAGGGCCGCAGGCCAATGTAAAAGTATTGATTTTCTGCAAAAAAAACTGTATCTTCGTTGATAAAATAAAAAGTATTTTCTTCGAAAGAGAAAAAACTATTTTCTTCGATAAAGAAAAAACTACTTTCTTCCATAAAGAAAAAACTATTTTCTTCGATAAAGTAAAAACTATTTTCGTTGATAAAAAATAAACTATTTTCGTCGATAAAAAATAAAATTATTTTCATCGATAAAGAAACAATGATGCATCGAAAAAAAATCCTTCGGTAAAGCACTGCTTTTTGATACGTAAAAGAAGCTCGTAAAATTTGAAGTAGATCGATGCTGTAATTTTTTTGACATCATGATCCTCGATTTTGAAAAAGTCGTTTTGAGAACAAGACGTTTGATGTTCATCGCTTCGGATCAACTTGAAATTTTCAGAGATTATTTTTTAAATATCATGTTTTGAAAATCCGTCGAAAACTGAAAATAAATATTTCCATAAGTTTGAACTACGTAGATAACCTCAAGCGTTGATTCAGAGTCCAATCATTTGCTCCAATTTCCTATATGCCCGCGATTATTATTTTACGTCGAGTTTGTTTTCCGTTGGAGGAAATCAGACTTGGTCCAGCGCAAAGTTTGCTGCACTCTCTTATGCAACTGCTTGCAAGGAAAGCTTTCCAGGTGCAGGAGCGAGGGAGCGAGAAATATGCACGCGTATATATTTCTATATACATGCATACGTAAGTAAAGTTCGTTTCGATGGGGCAACCGGTCCTCGTTGACGTATGTCTGACTTACGCAGCCGACAAAACCGGACGTTCTGCTCTCTTCGAGAGTTGCTCAAATCGATTTGCGAAAGCGAACGTTGCTACTCCGCAAATTCCAATGGTCGTTGCACGTCCGCCTCCTAACTAGACCGAGGCGATTTAATCTTAAAGTTTTATTTGATCATCTCATTATTATAATTGCCATTATAATTATTTTTGTTCGTGATTCGTTTCGGTTCAAGTACCTCCGAGCTTAAAAAAAATGATTTTCTTTACGGAGGTGCGATCACTTCCACGGGGTAAAAAAAAAGTCTAAATTTATTTTACCCACAGCTGCTATGATTGATGTTTAGTTATGTTGATTATTCGTATTATCGATTATAGTGTGCCAAATATTGTGGAAAATAATGAATTTATTGCACGTGAACGAATAAAAACTGAAAAATTAGATTATGAACGACTCGGTAGTCGTCTTTGTAATAATATTAACGTAATAAAATGCAAGCCTATTAAAATAGGCTTGAATTACTTCAGCGGAATTAACACGATAGGCAGGATAAAATTATACACATTATTGATACGTGATAAATGATAAAACTCCATAAATTGTTGTTTGCATATTTTGTGGCGGCTTCTATTCAAATTAATTTCAAAACAAAGCTGGCTTCTGACCATTTACAACCGGAAATTGAAACTTTCTTGTAATGTAGTGCTTTAACTACACGGTGAAGATTGATTTTCTTATTTTTACAATATCTATTATATCTAATCCATCGAATTTTCGTTTTCCAACGGGCTTACTTGGATACGTGAGCAGAAAAACCTCGATTACCGCACTTCCGGTTGACCGTCTCCATAAGACGACGTGCTTCGGTAACTCAAAGTGCTCGACTTTGCAGCTTTATTGCGAAAAAACTAAACGGTCAAAATAGCTCAAATTTTGGCAATAGGCGCAAAAAGTATTCGTCAAAACCATATAAAAATTTCAAATCCGAAAATTGGATTCGTAGTAATGATCGTACCTCCTTAATGCTGAATTGACGAAGTAACGATCGCACGTTCCTTGTTTTCTTGAGGGGCTGTAAAGATCCTTGGTTTTTTACTTTGTAAGCACAAGCTTCTATTTTATTCCGGCCCATTTGACTTTACGAGCCATTAACCGTCGAAGACATCCCGTTAATAACACCGGCTCCTCAAAGGTGCGATAAAATCCTTTATAGCTGCGGAAATGTGATTGAAGAGATAAGAAAATAAAACGACAACAGGGATACGTAAATGAAAAACCAAGAAACACTTTCGTTGCGAGTTTGCAAATTTATATACGCGATTTTATTGATATTTTATCCCTGCGTGGGGATACCCAACATTTGGAGAACAATATACCTTTTTTTGAATCGGTTTATAAACCGGAGGGAACAAAATTAATTTTGAGAGACGACGAAAAAAATATACTAGGTTGTAGTTTGCATCCTTGGAGTGCAATGGCAGTTAATATTTCTGAATTCCTTTAAGAGGTTAGGCTACTGTGACAATCCGGAAATCAGGGTTATTAAAGAAATAACTTTTGAAGGAATAAATAAGATGATTGCAAAATCGTTTGGATATTTTTTTGTGTGTACATTATGAAAGTTGTGTACAAAATTTCAGAGAAAAATATTAATAATTAAATAAGTCACATATATTCTTGTGAAGAGCCTTTGAACGTGAGGAGCTCAACGGTGTACATAATTTTGGCCACCCGGTTGATCGGAAACAAAAAAAACAAAGTTTTTCGTTAAATAAATAATATTGGCTAAGACTTGACCGAGCTTTTTATTATTATCGTCTATCAATGATCCAAAAAAATGTTTGAATTTTTTTTTTCAACGTTTCGAGGAATACTGACATCACTATTGTTATTAACTACTGAAAATCAGACGTTACGCATAAAACCGTCGGTGAAAACTGAACTACTATTATATTAAATAAGTGTACCAAATTTCAAATTAATCCGTTCATTAGATGTCGAAAAATCGTGTACACCGTTTTGAAGAACACCGTACCGAAAGAAACGCATTTAATTGTTTATTAGCAGTTCTGTCGTTGTAATAATAAGTTTACCTTCAATTTGCGATTTCCGTACCATATGTTGGACCGTCCTCTTCCATCTGAGTTGCCTCAAGCGACTATCGATTTTTTTAACATTTTCACGGTAGCCTAATTCCATAATTTTCTTTGGCAAATTTTGCTTACGAAAATCCGTTTACCATTTTGTAAGATACTGTTTTAGCGATTTAGAATAAACACTCATAAAAAAAGATCTATTATGAATAAAATGAGGAAAATAAAATGTATAAAGGAACCTTCGTTGCATTCCAACTACGCAGGCTTCAACACCATAAAAAGACAGTATAATTCGAATATTGTTTAACTTCTCGGAATCATTTTTCTTTCGAATTCTATGATTTTTCACTAATCATGAGGATATCGTCCCTCTCTGAATTACCGACCTCCGCGATCGCCGTGCTCCAATCGAGAGAGTGCCCACTAGTAGCGCCATCAATCGTCAATGTTAAGTATTATCCTCTCATCGCAGTCGGCAAAGTCGCGGCCTGCAGTTTTTTAACTCAAACTATCTTCCAGTATTTTACACTATCGCCTCTGTTGCGAATTTCATCAGATGTTTTCGTTTGCGTGAAGAAAACAAATTATTTTTGATAATTGCTGATGTACAATTATTCGAAAAAAAGAAACATAGAAGAACATTTTATTGATTTTGCAGTTATACTGGTAGTTCGCTAAAAATAATAATGTCAGGATGGCCGAGCGGTCTAAGGCGCTGCGTTCAGGTCGCAGTCCACTTCTGTGGGCGTGGGTTCGAATCCCACTTCTGACAAATTTTTTTTTTCAATTTCCAATCACTTGACTATATTTGGTAACGAAGAGGACTTGTTATGTAGCACTGTTCAAAGAAAAACTGAATAGAAATAAAATATAAGTTCGAGGTATTTACAGTAATGGGACGTGTACATATTTGTACAACTACCATTAATGTACTTGTACATATTTGCCCAAAGTATTGCAAGGTCGAAATTTGCATTATTCATACGACATCTAATAGAAAAAATCTGTAGCACGAAATTAATATTTATCTACAATTTTTGTACTGCAATCTTTGTATTTCAATTTTTCGTGATAACGTCACATTAATGTTTTCTTGAACTCTTAAACTCTCCAAAGGCTCACAATCAGTGCACAATTTATGGCCGATCGGATCAATTTAATTTAACAAAAATCGTTTCTTCCGGATTTTTGTCTACTAGATTATTTATCAGAGATTTGGAAAAAAAAGTATGTCATTAAGCCTACATTGTACATATTTCGTGTAAATATTTAATGAAAAAAATTAAAAATCGACGTGTTGAGATAGAATAGAGCCGCTCTATAAAAGATGCGGTCAAACGGGTGGATCAATAACTTGACAGTCGTTATTCTGAAAAATAAAAATACACAAGTTTTATAATCTATATAAAAGTAATTCTCGTTGTACATAAGCGTTTTTTCGAAGAAATTTCTTTTTCTCAACATGGCGGGGGTTAGAAAAATGTAATTTTGGCAAGATTTCTATTTATATTCGGGAGCTTAAAATGACTAAATTGAAAAACGGTTACGTACAATAATACCTAATGCAATTACGGAACTTTTGGTTTTTTTTAAATTCAATATCGGGCAATTATAGCTAGACTGCCGTCATGTGGAAGAAGGCGGCATTTGCAAAAAAAAAAAATCAAAATACGTTTTTTGGACCGTTGGAAGCAGTACAAAATTTCCCACCGTTCTGTATAGTAAAACGCATTTTCGATTTTTTTTTTCGTACATACCCCCTCTTCGATTCGACAACAGTAGAGTTATGATTCCGGTCAGGTCGAGAAACGTCATTTCGAGAAAAACGTGATTGAAAGTTTCAGTATATGTAAATCATTGCGCTAGCTACTCTCAAGAACGTCGCCAACTAATGGGCCAGGGGGGGGGGGCAAGATAGGGAAGGGAGGGTGGGGGAAATACTAATTTTAGACATTTTAAACCCTCATATACATGCTTTCAAATATTTAGGGGGGCACCTGCCCCCCCCCCCTGCACCCCCTTGGCGACGCCCTTGGCTACTCTCACTAATTTCGTCTGTGAATTGGTCGATTTTCAATATTTTTACTTGAATTTTTTTTCACAAATTCTTGTTCATGTATACATTGAGAAATAGCAAAAAATCGATGTATAGTGACGTGATTACTGCCCGAAGGATAAGGCTTCCAATAGCACATCGTATTCACCCCAACTTACTGAATTATCGAAAAATCATTTTATCAACGCTCATCAACGATCGGGCCGGCCATGCCAATAATTTAGCAAGTGTCGACGAATAGTCAAGTTTACAGAGGCCATTGCAAATGTAGTGAAAGACTCGGAACCCTCCTCAACGATCGTAATTTGCCTTATAATGCTCTTATTGTTAGGCTACATAAGTAGCAAAAACTATCATATGCTATACGGTACATGACGGTTTGCTTGCGTGCCGAAGCTACTACGATCGAGCCAATGCTGGACTGGTAGCTCTTCGACGCGCGAGTGTGTGTGTGTGTGTGTGTGTGTGTGTGCGTGCGTGCGTGCGTGCGTGCGTGCGCGCGCGCGCGCGCGCGCGCGCGTGTGTGTGTGTGTGTGTGTGTGTGTGTGTGTGTGTGTGTGTGTGTGTGTGTGTGTGTGTGTGTGTGTGTGTGTGTGTGTGTGTGTGTGTGTGTGTGTGTGTGTGTGTGTGCGTGTGTGTGTGTGTTTTCTCGATCGCGAAGAACTTTCCGGTAGCACGCGTGATTTTATTTCCGAGACACCTATATTCGGCTCTCTCCATCATTAACGTTCACTTCGTGATCCTTTGGAAACTCTTCGCGACTGTTGCGCTTTATCGCTGAACGATAATTATTATTGTAATAAGGAAAAGTGAGGGGCACGATCGACGTATTAACGCAGAAAGATCAAGATCGAGATCGCGATTGAAGCAGACAGATAGTGAGAGACTATGAGAAGCCAATCGACTAAGCCATCATTCTCTTGGGTTTAACTCTTACGGTATACCTGGGGTCACTTGAGACCCCAGCCTTCTTCGTTTCGGAGCCGTGTCTACTGCCTTATCGGCCTTGGTCTACTGGGCGAAAAGACGATCCGATCTAACGTAATTACAAGCACTTTCAGTCTGACTACTGAGCCAGTCGCATTTACGGGAGGGTCTCAAAAATAAAAATGGAAAACTTTATAATCTATATAATTGTAGTTCTCGCTGCATGTAGCGGTTTTTCGGGAAAAAGTACACAAAACGACGGGTGGTGTGAAAATCTAATTTAAGCGAAGTTTTTACGTACATACGAGCACGTAAAAAATACTAAATAAAAAAACGGCTGCGTATAAAGATATCACTGTAATTATGGAAATTTTGTTTTTTTCTTAAATTGCAAACAGTCGTTTCGAGACAAACGCGATTGAAAGTATTAGTATACGTAAATCGTTGCGCTACCTGGTTTTACAGAATCATCTGTAAGTTGGTCAATTCTCAATATTTGACTATGAAAATTATTTCACCTATTCTTGAATACATATATTTTGAAAAAATGTGAAAAAATCGATTTTTTTCACCCATCACAGAATTGAACACCGGGCCCGCCTTAAAACTTTTTTGCAAGTTAATAGTGAGCTCCTGTGCAACGGACGATTGTACATCGTCTTCACGTATCGTCAGGCGAATCCATTTTTTGTAAGAATGTGAGATTTGTTTACTGCGAGCAAATTAAAATTGACGGATTTTATTACTTTACTCAAGACCTGGAACCATAAGCAAAGATGAGGAATTTATAAATAAAAAATACGTTGAGTTGATGTTTCAGAATTTTTGTCGCAACCTTATCTCAAAGGCTGGATTATTTTACGCACCACGTACAATGAACTGGTATGCCAAATTTTCGTAACTTTTTTTCTCAGCCCAATTTTATTTTGACAGCACTTATTAAGGTTTTAAAGATGAGGACAGCGGACCCACTTGTCAGTACTTGGTCTAAGGTTTTCGCTTTTCCAATAAAAAACAAACACTGTAAGGCTTGACACCCACGACTGCGATCGCCAATGGAGAGCCCTCCAACGACTTCGACCACTTCAGTCCCAAAGTACGGGCTCGAATAGAAAACCGACCAGGGCGATTTTCTTCACTTGAATAATTTAGCCTTCCCGTGATCTCGGATCTTCGAGGTTTTTTTTAAATGCACCAGAGTTCACGGTAGTGTGGTCGAGCGAAGGAAGTGAAGGGCGAGCCCGGGTCACGTCCGCGGTAGACATAATGTCACCATCATTTAGAGGATAGGAATCTGTAGACTGTTATAAAGTAGAAATAATTATTAATAAACGATGCTACGTGATGAAACTGCCTCGAGGTTCCTAACGATGAAGAGATCACGTGCGTTACCCCTCTATGAACCCCGCCCCTTTTCGCAGCTTCTATAAAGTGTCTCTAAAATGAGAAAGTAATGGCTATCGCTTCATGGAAAAGCCCTTAAGGGGGGATTGTCTTTTTTTCGCAAAATTTACCGCTTTTTGGGAATTTTTTTGTGAAGAAAGTATACAACGGAAAACTTGTGAAACTTGGCATATAGTTTTATTGATCTGTTTACTACATACAAAAAAATTTTTAAACAATTTCATCAAAAAATCCGCCTCCCACCCCCCTCGACGCGCGATGGTCCTTTTTTGATGGTGTGCACGATTACAGCCTTCACGTTCATCTTGCAACAAAAACCCAAAAAGCATTTTACTTTAGACACATATAGCTATCGTTCGATGAAGGGAAAAGAAAAAAAAATTGACGATTTGGTGACGTTTTGAACTTGAAGTATCGATTTTTCGAAAAAAATTGATCAATTTTTTGTTATAAATAAAAAACTATTAAACGTATTGCTTTTTTGCTTCATCAAACGATAAAAGGATGTCAGCTGAGCATTGCGTCCAAATTTGAAGGCAATCGGTTGAATAGTTTTTGAGAAATCGTGCACAACATCAAAAAAGGACCATCGCGCGTCGAGGGGGGTGGGAGGCGGATTTTTTGATGAAATTGTTTAAAATTTTTTTGTATGTAGTAAACAGATCAATAAAACTATATGCCAAGTTTCACAAGTTTTCCGTTGTATACTTTCTTCACAAAAAAATTCCCAAAAAGCGGTAAATTTTGCGAAAAAAAAAGACAATCCCCCCTTAACGGGGTATCCCTCTCTGGAACGCCAATTTGAACAGTCAAAATGATGAATTTTTTTCTAGTAGCACATTCGTTCGAATAAATTAATTTTTTCCCAGCATGTTGTCCACATGTTTGTGGTTACAATGTAATTTTTTCGGAAGAAAATCTTTCAACGTGTTCGTGGTGCTGCAGTTGGCGTTGCAGTCCTCCAGCGGCGAGGGCCGAAACGGCGAGTTCTCTACCAGGCTCAAATGTAATTTGAAACGAAAACAAAAAATGTTTTCTTCAAATATATCCAACTGGCAATGGGTTCACGATCCACTTTTCGAAATTTCGAAAAAAACGAAAAATGACTGCTTCTCCAAATAAAACCTCATTTTTCTCTTGAAAAACAGCATGCTGAAGTCATTGTTATTAACAAGTGGTTAATCTAATTGAAAAATGCGATCGTGAACCGAAAATCACTACTGTTTGAACGCCAACCGTGCAAATTCAAGTCAATAGTGTGAAAGTTACTCAAGATATCAATCCCGCCGTGTCAAGATATGCAGTCTCGAGATAATCGCGTTCAAACTCGATGAATTTTCAGAATTTCAGGGTCCGGTTGGTCTCCAAATATTCTTGAGAGTTCACACTATAACAATATGCAAAAATAAAACGATTTTTCGAAATTTCCAGAGAGGGATACCCCCTTAAAATGACACTGGCTCTACGTCTTTTTCCCCTCGACCATTCTGAATCGGAAGTCTGCTCAAGCGATTTCGCTTCTGTCGGGCGCGACTCTTCGTCTTGCAAAATGCTGTTATACTGTAGCGATGAAACCCCATGGCGAGGCAGCGCCCTCGCTGAAAAGGATACCGAGAGTAGCGCAGAAAAACGAGGGAAACTCAACGGCAAAAAAACGCAGTGTAATTCCTGTATCCTTTCGGTGTTGCTTTGAAGACGAGAAGCTCGAGGAAAATGCTCCTTCGTAATGGTCTCCGATTTTATTTCCGAGCTTTCTTTGGTCGACCGCGAGTCAGGCGTATCGATTTCCGATCGGAATGCCATAACCCTCGACGCGCTTCGCTTCCCTTCGCATTGGGCAAAGGGTTCGCTCATTTTCTTTCCGATCCGATCATCGTTGCTGGCCATTTCTCGGCTCTCGTCTTAATGACTGTTGTTAAAATTGAGACAGTGAGATACTTCTCTTTATGGGCTTCTCGTGAATTTTTTTTCCGTGTAAAAAAATGACAATGATAAGCTACCCTCTGTGGGAAAAATCCGATAGGGATTGACTTGAAATGCAGAAATTGCTGGATCATCCGGTGGACAGCGTGATCAGTATACTTCATATGCGTGCAAAAAAATGATTGGAAGTCATCAAAGGTTTATTTCAATTAATCGTCTTAATTGAAATAAAATTAATTCAATTAGTCATCAAAGGTTTATTTTAATTAATCGATAGGAATCGGAGAACGACTTTGAATAATTTGGGCACCCTGATTAAGTCTTATTCAACTTGGCGTTACATCTATGTGGCTCATCGAAAAATGAAACCTTTTTCGGATTTTTTTTGAGAATGCTATAAGAGAAATCGAAGTGAGGTTTGGAGGGTTTGCTCTACATAATTGGACGTATGGAAGAAACAAAAATTGTTAATAAAATAGAGAATGGTGACTGAATCCTAGCCACACTAAGTTTATAGATCAGCGCCTAGAACGAAAAAAATGTTATTTGCATAAGTTTTCCTAGACGAGTATACACCATCACAAAAATTATGGTTTTTTTGCAAAATAATAGCATTTTTTTGAATTATTTTTTATTATTTTTCGCCGCCAAGTCGGCCTGAATTTGTTCACAGAAACGGAAATCTTTGAAGGATCGTAAAAATCATGGGTGCTTCTTTAGAGAACGCATTTAAGTAGCTACAGTTAACATTTCAATTCATCCAGATAAAAATTGTCCGGATTATGCGTCCTCTCGATTTCAAAAACGTGGTTTCAAGAAAAACGCGTTTAAGGGGTTACACCTAGTTGGAATTTGTGAAAAAATCGATTTTTCATTTTCGACGGATTCTTATAATATAACCTTTCACAAATATACTCTTAAAATTTCAAGTCGGCCTGTTAAAAATTGGGGGAGTTATGAGCGTTTACAGGGGAGCCCGGCGAACCTACGTATATACCTGACGTAAAATTTTCAATGTGTTTTTCTGGGAATTACTTTTTCAGAACCGGTGACCAAAATCAATGAAAAACAACTAAACCGATCTGCTTCAAATTTCACAGACATTTTTTGTATATCAAAAGGCCGTCCTTAATCGAAGGATTTTTTTTTCAATGCATCCTATTTTATATCAAGGAAAATAGAGTATATTTTCGCCGAAATTTCGACAATCACATTCGATCTGCGATCATATTTTCGAAAATCATTATTTTATGGAATCCTTCGATTAAAGACTACATAATACGGTACAAAAGTTAAATTCATTTGGTTTTTTGATTTTGGATGATTTGCTCCCGAGCAGGAGTGGTCACCGCGAAGGTCCTTTTTGCACAGCGGTCTGTGCAATTTACTGTATCTCCGTCGTTGATAAATATTTCCTAATAAAAAAAATTGTCAAAGATCCTTGAAATGATACCCTTAACTACGAAAAAAAGTTAAATACCTGCACCCATTTACCAAAACAAAATTAACGAAAATACCTCTTTTTTTCCGGCCGTGAAATAGGTGTAACCCGTTAAACTTTCAAAACAGACTGCGGAGCTATCGTCTTATTTCGACAGCAGGTCTCCAGTTGTTGGGTCGTATATTTTTGTACAACGATTTAAGGGGTTACCCCCACTTGCGATTTTGAAAAAATCGATTTTTTTTATTGCATTTTTTTGAAGTATAAGTATCTGAGAATATGTCCTGAAAATTTCAAGTCGATCCGAACAAAATTGACTGAGATATGAGCGTTGAAAGAGAAGAATCCGTGAATTGAAGAACTGAAATTGAAACTTTAAACGCGTTTTTCTCAAAATGGAATTTCTGAAGTCGGTGACCAAGATTACTCGAACACGAATGAACCGATCTTCTTGAAATTTTGCAGGCTTATTTAATACATAAAAATGTAGTCTTTAAACGTTCGATTTTTTTTCGAAAAAAAAATGGCCGTTTTATAGCCAAAAAACGGCCGTTTTTTTCGTTAAAATCGAACCATTAATTTTGACTGTCCGCCATTTTGTGAAAAATGAATATTTTTTAAAATCCTTCGATTAAACACTAGTTTATACTCATATTTGACTAAATCCATCCGCATTTTTTTTTTCAGATGATCCACTTCGCCGCAATGTTGGTCACCGCAAACCGTGTATATAAAAACATTATTTCATTGACGGCCATTTGCCACTAACCAATGTAATATTTTTCAATAAAAAAATTACTGCAAGTTCTTCAAGATGTGTTCTTGAAGATGGTATATTAATCGATTAAAAAAGTTTTGTAGTTTTCTTTAAAAAAATTCATGAAAAAGGCCTTTTTTGCGCTACAAGTGGGGGTGACGCGTTACCTGAACGATTCCAAACTGCGACTTTTACCGTTAGGCTGTTTCGTGCGTTTCGGAGCAATCAAAGGCGCTTTGGAAAATGATATCTAAAATAAGAAAATAAAATTTGCGCATATAATTCTTTTTGTATCTCATTGATCTGAAGTTTATACATCATAAACCAGTTTGAAAAAACGTTCAAATTTTTTTCCTACTCAGATGTAACGCCCTAACTCGATATTCAATTAAGTCGAGATGTTTTTACCGATATGTTTATCGATAGAGATAACTCACGCTCTTCCACGATATTTCAGGCTCTTCTTGACACGTCTAATTTCTCTACTACCCACACGGACGCGAATCGTTTTTCCTGGCTTCATACGTGCGCACTTTTTCCATGCAACGTCCATTCCTCTCGCTTACTCTCCTGCCCTTCGCCTCTGCGTAAAATCACGGAACTCTCGTCAACTCGATAAAACCGGTAGAGAGATGCGCGAATTACAGGTTTAGAGTCATGGGAGTACGAGCAAGGTGAGCTTCGAGCTCACGCTCTCCAGCCGAGCTCTCGACTTATGCTCCTACCCGTCTAATAAGGAGCTGAACAACACGACGCTGTTATCCACACGTATCCCCATATATTCCCCTGCCGTTTCTGCGAGAACTGATAAAAATTAATTTTTCCGATCCCCACCAAAGTTCGTTCGATCCTAATTTATCTTAAGGAGGTACGATCACTTCCACGAGGTGAAAAAAGAGTCTAAATTTATTTTACCCACAGCTACTCCGATTGATGTTTACTTACGTTGGTTATACGTATTATCGATTATAGTGTGCCAAATGGTGTGGTAAATGATGAACTTATTGCACTTGAACAAATAAAAACTGAAAAATTAGATTGTCAACGACTCGGTAGTAATCTTTGTAATAATAATATTAACATATCCACCATAAAAACTAACTAAAAAGACAAACAAAATCAGCCGGAAACCTATTAAGGATGTTGAGTCCCAAATCGCAAATGATGATAAAATTCTGAAAATTTTGTATGTTTTTGTATGAAGTATTTCAGAGGTCGTGTAAAAATTTCACGACAATTAGGAAGCTCGTTATTGAACAATTAACATTCACAAATTCAATGTTGTTTTATGGAAACTGATGTAACTTTGCAATAAGTTTTTTTTTTGACCTCTCAATTTTATAATATCTACAATATACTGAAAGCAACGGAAACAAAATGAAGTTTATTGATACATTTTTTTTCATTTTCTTTTAAAAATTGTTCTTAACAAAATGTTAATTTTTTAATAACGAGCTTCCTAATCGTCGTGAAATTTTAACACGACCTCTTAAATACTTCATACAAAAACATACCAAATTTTCAGAATTTCCTTATCATTTTTTATTTCAACCCTTAAGGAGGTTGAAGTAATGATGATAGAATTCTGAAAATTTGGTATGTTTTTACATGAAGTATTCAGGAGGTCGTGTAAAAATTTCATGACGATTAAGAAACTATTTATTGAACAATTAACATTAACATGTTTCATAGGGACTCAACATCCTTAAAATAGGCTTGACTTACCTCAGCGGAATTAACGCGATAGGCAGAATATAATTATACATATTATTGATACGTGATAAATGATAAAACTTCATGAATTGTTGTTTACATATTTGTGGCGGCTTCTATTCAAGTTAATTTCAAAACAAAGCTGGTTTATGGTCGCCAAACGCATCAGCTGTTACTCGCGACGTTGCTAAGTCTGTGGGTGCTATTTCGTCGTTCTGACCATTTGAAACCGAAAATTGAAACTTTCTTGTAATGTAGTGCTTTAACTACACGGTGAAGATTGATGTTCTTATTTTTTACAATATCTATTATATCTAATCTATCGAATTTCAGTTTTCCAACGGGTCTATTTTTTCTGCGGCAATAGGCGCATAAAGTATTCATCTAAATCATATATAAAATTAAAATCCAAAAGTTGGATTCGTAGTAATGGTCGTACCTCCTTAATCGAAAGATTGAATGAACCCATTTACAAATCTCGTATCTCTATATCGATTCGTCAATTTTTCTATCGAGTCGAATCACCTCAAACGTGGTCATCTTACCAATGCGAATTTTCTATCTCTCATAACTATAATCGATATAGTTCCCCTGGAAAAAATTGCATTCTTATTGACATCTCTCAATGCTTGGCAGTTTACAAATAATGCCACGAATTTGTTCCATTAGTAACGAAATAAATTATACATAGTGTCGAAGTTTGCATCTTTGGAACACAACGAAAGTTTTTTCCTATCTTTTTCATTTCCTTATATTTATTTTCATACAAAATCATTTAGGCTCAAAACGTAAATCTCGGGACAAGTATCTCAAAAAATGGCTGAGCGTTTTCCGTACGGGAATTCTGCCGCAGGAAATTAAAACAATTTGGAAAGATTCATTTTCATTGGATTCCAACGATGATTGGAGTTCCAACAAACTTCAATCTCATATGTATATCCATAAAAGGACGGTGGATAGTATTGATGGAACATCGAACGCATTTACATTTTCTTTTTCCAATCGTCACCCCATCATCGTGGAATTCAATTTGAATGGGACATGGCTGGCCGATGCCGTTGTTCCATTATCTTAACATCAAGATTACACATGATCTCGCATATGAATAAATATATATATATATATATATATGAGGTATCCCACGTGAATTCGGTGGACTTTTTCTCTTGACGCCCGCCAATTCGATTCATTTTTTTTATCTGATTCCATTGACTCTAAAAGACACCCTGATTTTTTAACACATTTTTCGAAACAACCCTTAGTCAAAAAAAAAATTCCGACAAGAAATCGCTCCGATTTGAAAATCTAAAAAAAATCCCAAAATGCGTGATTATATGTAAAAATTTTCAAGCTATTACCCGCAGTGGAAGTATGATTTTTTCTGTGCTGAAGACGACTTCAATTGAAATTAAAACCAGAACTGTTGACTGCTAACTGTTCAAGGTCCATGATTGTGATTTGGCTATTGAAAAATGGTCAAAAAATTCATTGTGGGTATCAAAATATTTAAGTATCCGCCCAAAGTAAACGGTTCATGAATTTTTCAGATTTTGGTTAACGTTAATCGCTCAGAAAGCACCGAAAAAATCATACTTTCGCAGAAAGAAAATAGCGGGTAAGAAGATAAGAGATCTAAACAGTAATATATATGTCGTATTGTTGAAGCTTTGTAAAAAACTTTATCCAAAGTTGTGTAAATAAAACTCTCTAATAATAATAATAAATCATACTTTCACTGCGGGTGATAGCTTGAAAATTTTTACATATAATCACGCATTCTCGGGAATTCTTTCAGATTTTTAAATCGGGGCGTGTTTGCCGGAAATTAATTTTTTTGACTAAGGTTTGTTTCGAAAAATGTAAAAAAAATTCAGGTTGGCTTTTAGAGTCAATGGAATCAGATAAAAATAAATAAACCGAATTGGAGGGGGTCAGGGAAAAAGTCCACCGGATTCGCGTGGAATACCTCATATATATAT
Source organism: Ophion costatus (assembly GCA_951751655.1). Lineage (NCBI taxonomy): Eukaryota > Metazoa > Arthropoda > Insecta > Hymenoptera > Ichneumonidae > Ophion > Ophion costatus. Next base: position 23,016,288 of record OX632365.1, on the reverse strand, counting down.
AAGCCTGCCACAGGATACTTTATGCGGTGTGCCTATTTCCACCTTACAGAAATGAGGTTAAATCTGCCGCATGGTCTCCGCGCGATCTCCGAACGGCAAGAGCTCCTTATACCGAAAGAACTTCCACGATGTATCCTCGTCCTGTGCGTATATACGTATACACGTAAATGGCCAGTGAATTGTGCGGGCGGCGATCCCGAGACTATAGACCAGCAAAACGTTTATGCGATCGAGACACTCGAACGAGAGAGACCATCGATCCTGGGAACATATCGAACGGCGAACACCGCAACATTTACATACAGGCAATTTCGTGTCAACTCAATCGCTTTGTTCGCGGTCAATTTGATAATCACCATTCTTCCCTTCGATTCAATTAACATTACGTTTTCACACTATTTCCCGTGTTTATCAATTCTTTAGGCTTTCTTAAGTAACTTGGACGAGCGTATCTACTTGGGCGTTGCATCGTGATTGGAATTGGAAATGACTCCAATTACATTATTTCTGTAATTAACCGAGGTAAGGTAATGGGGAATAGTTTGAAGAGTAAATTATTCAAACGATTATCAGCTCCGCTCTGATCCAGTTTATTCTGCGCATAAATTGTTAGCGGACCGGTGAAAAAATCAGTATTACGTTCATGTAGGTCGTGCATGAATTAGTAAATTCTATGTCGTCTAATTATTATTTTTTTTTTTCAATTGAACTAATATTTCACTGATAAGGAGCGAGCTTGAAATTTCAATGCAATTGTTCATAGAACGCCCAATGGAAATTCTGTATGGTCAATGGCTCGGACATTCGTGCACGGGAGGTATTCGTGTTCACGCGTACCACGAGTATATATAGCTACGTGCCGTCACGAGTTTTGTGTCTATGGGACACACATCGAATACCGTTCGGTCGGGTGCCTTCTTCTTTTCGTCACTACATATATATATATATATATATATATATATATATATATATATATATATATATATATATATATATATATATATATATATATATATATGAGTGTGTGTATTTTTTTCTCCAAATGTCTTGTATTCGACGGGACAAGCCGGCAGACCATTTTGTCTGCTGCCTGTGATGCAAATGCGACTAGTTTTTTAAATTTATTGTGTCTCGTCTTCATTAAAAAATTCTACATCTTCGTCACGATGACAGCACGGACTCAAGTGAGTCAGGAATTCAACGGTTGCCTCACCGCACTGATGGCCATAGCGAAGTATTTTCAAAAATAATCAAACTGAATAACGAAATTCCTAACAAATGAATAAGCAAATGACGTTCGTACTGCTGCATATTTTTCGTCCATTTGATACAAAGAAGGCACGAGCTCCATTTTAACAAATTTCCGCTCGAAGTGATCGCTGTTAAGCAGAAACATAAAAAAGTATAGCAGAAATGTATTAGGAACTTCCCAGATCCCACTGTATCCCTATGGGGACTTGAAGGGGACGGAAACATTGGAATGCAAGTGTATTCAGCACTGGTCCCCGATGAACGCCGTTTGAGAATTCTTATCACGTTCGAATCGAAAATATGTGAAATGACGAAATAAAACTCGGTGCGTTGGAACGGACCCTACACGCTTGTAAACGTGTGCGTGGGTGGTGATATGTCAAAGTGCAGTGCAATAAATAACGAATGATAATTAGAATGGATTTTCAGTGATGTAATTCAAATCGATTTTTAAGATATACTTGTTAAAGCGATTTTTACTTTTTTGAGATAAGATTTGTACTTTTTTTAAGCTCAACTCACTTTGTATATATATATATATATATTATTTTTTTTATTTCGAAAATTGTATAATAATATAATTGTAATAATGTGGGAATCCTTTAGGATTTAAATTGCATCCGCACATTGGATTCTAATGGAGAATCCCGATTGGAATCCAACGTACGAGCGTGACGTTTCAGTACAGGGATCCAATGCGATGAGCCATTGGATCCCCATCAGGAAGTGGGAACAATTATCGGAATCCAATTGGATCCCTACGATAATTTCCGTTTGGGTAATTGCAAAGCAAAAGTATCGAAAGAGTAATTTCTATCAGCTTCGATGAAAAAAAAAGCAATTCAATTCTCATTTATATCTCACTGTAATCGATCACGGTCAAGGTTTTTTTATCGACAGCAACCTGTCAGCCTTTTTTTCTTGCTAAGCAGCTGCGAAGAATGATTAATTACCAGAGGATTCGGAACACATTCTCCCGAGCAATTAAATCGTAGTTCGCTAATCTATATCCATCCTAACGATGCAACAAACTGTTTTTAGTATTTTTTGCCTCGTTTTTTTCGATTCAGACCAAGTGTCATCAATCGTAGTTCGTTCAGCGAAGCATCCAAAGATCTATTTTTCCTTAGGGTCGCGGTCTTCCGTAACTCAAACCACGAATATCGCATCTAACGAGAACCTGCACAGCCACGTATCATTTGTATATAAAGGAGGTCACAAAATAACCTGACATTTTAAATTGCGCGCTATTATTCGGTGGCAAACGGAAAGGAATTGGCATGCAGTTTTCTGAAAGGAAAAGTGCATGCCAATTCCAATAGGCATGCAATAGGAAAGCAATAGGACGCACCATTAACGAAATTAGTCCGCAATTGTGCCAAAATGTTATTGAAAATTTCGTCAAAAGAGTGATCGTTTGCAAACAGGGACGAGGGTGCCATTTATCGGATATTGTGTTCCACACATAACCTCCATGTCTGTATCTTATATTAAGGATGTTGAGTCCCTATGACACATGTTAATATTAATTGTTCAATAAATAGCTTCTGAATCGTCATGAAATTTTTACACGACCTCCTGAATACTTCATGTAAAAACATACCAAATTTTCAGAATTCTATCATCATTACTTCAACCTCCTTAAGGGTTGAAATAAAAAATGATAAGAAAATTCTGAAAATTCGGTATGTTTTTGTATGAAGTATTTAAGAGGTCGTGTTAAAATTTCACGACGATTAGGAAGCTCGTTATTAAAAAATTAACATTTTGTTAAGAACAATTTTTAAAAGAAATAAAAAAAAATTTATCGATAAACTTCGTTTTGTTTCCGTTGCTTTCAGCATATTGTAGATATTATAAAATTGAGAGGTCAAAAAAAAAACTTATTGCAAAGTTACATCAGTTTCCATAAAACAACATTTAATTTGTGAATGTTAATTGTTCAATAACGAGCTTCCTAATTGTCGTGAAATTTTTACACGACCTCTGAAATACTTCATACAAAAACATACCAAATTTTCAGAATTTTATCATCATTTGCGATTTGGGACTCAACATCCGCAAACATATTCGTACTTTTCATTCAAATAATTGAACCAAATTTTCAGAATTTTATCATCATTCGCGATTTGGGACTCAACATCCTCAAACATATTCGTACTTTTCAATCAAATAATACGTTTTATAAATAAATTTAAATGTCAGGTCATTTTGAGACACCCTATAGTTCTTGCTATATACAAATGATATTACATAGGACAAAATATGTCTCGGTCAGCTCGTATGGAAATATCGACGATATTGCATCCTCGACGTGATGGTAGAGCACACACGGCTGAGTGGAGAACGAAAGACCGTGATCTTGTACTTGTTTCTCTCTCTCTCTTTTTCTCTCTCCCCCGCTGTTGTCCTCTCTGGCGCAGCATCAGTACACAGTAACAGCGACAATGTAGAGTGGCTAGAAGACGCTTGTACCGTTATGCGTGCTGCGAGCTCTCCGAGCCCGCGGCTTTTTCGCCGACTCTGTATCAAAGGAGAGGGATCTCCGACGGAAGATGCTGCAAGAGAGAAGAAGACTGCAGGGACTTGGGTTTTTCTTCTTTTTTTCACCACCGCCCCCTCCTGCCCCTCGCTCGCTCGAAGAGCAAAAAAACGATGACTGTATGACTCGCTGAAATAGTTTGTAAACATGTTAACCGATCGTCGTGCAATGTGGAGGCATTTTCTTTTACAGTTCCAGCGGAAATGTGGACGTGAATTCGATCGAGTAAATTGTACAGCACACACGTATATCTATATTGAACACAACTGGTCAATTTGAACCTAACGAGAATTTAAAGAATCATGCTGTACTCCACATATCTATAGGTGCCTGTGCGTGTGTGTGTATGTGTGTGTTGAATTTAATATAAAAGGAAGCACGAACATCCAAGTAATAAAGGATTTGGGTCAGTAGCGAGAAATATGATTTTGTTCGTACTCATCGATCATTCGAGTCGTTCTCAACTGCTCTAGTATACTAAACGTATTAAATAAGAGGGAGGGAGGGAGGGAGGGAGGGAGGAGAGAGAGAGAGAGAGAGAGAGAGAGAGAGAGAGAGAGAGAGAGAGAGAGAGAGAGAGAGAGAGAGAGAGCAAGTAGTAAAGCCAGAAAGAGGAAAGGGGGCTTAAATAAACAGCTGTACAACTCGTCGCGAGTGTTTACCATTGAACTGACTGATAGACGTAGGAAAGGTAAAGGTAAAGAGAGAAAAAGACAGAGAGGCAGAAATAGGTAGCAAAGTGGAGAGAGCGAGAGAGAGAGAGAGAGAGAGAGACGGACCGAGTCATTCGATCATCATCAAATACTCGGCTTAGTGTGTCAAGGATGAGATACAGTCTTAATGAAATCGTCATTCGAGCCGCGAACGCAATTATAACAGTCGTCGGCGCTACTGACCTGTATTTCATGGGCCAGTCACTTCCGGTGTCGCTCGGTCGACCGGACCTCGCCGTCCTGGTTATTGGCCACAAACATTTTTGCATAAACGTTTAGAATTTGGAGCGATAATTGTTCTTATTCGGGCTCAACGTGACGTTTTCGTTTTCCCCGTCACTTGAGTACAGTTTGATTTTTTTCGTAATTAAAGCGGGGCACCACTTTATGGCCAAAAAATCGATTTTTTTTGGCATTTTATCAAAGTATATAGAATATGTGGGGAAAGTTTTAAGTTATGATATGGAAAATTAACCAAGGTACGGACGATTTAGTAAGAGCAGGTAACGCAACGATTTACGTGGACGAAAACTTTCAATCGCGGTTTTGTCGAAAAGACTTTTCTTGACCTGGCCGGAATCATTATTATATATAATTGACCGAATTTCAATTTGAAAAAAAACCAAAATATCTGTAATTGCATTGAATATCGTTGTATTTGGTTATCTTTATTTATTATTTGTTAAATCTTCAAATATAAGTAAACATTTCGCCAAAATTATACTTTTTTTAACGCCTGTCATTTTGTGATTTTTTTTTTTAAAAACGGCTGCGTACAACGAGGACTACATTCATAAAGATTATAAAACTTTTATTTTTCATTTTTGCCGAGTTATCTAGACATCGACATAGTACATCGAAAAAAATAAATAAAATTCTAACAGCTTGATATTCATACTAAATAGATGTGTAATTAATTTTACGAGTGAATCACTTTTGCATACGAAAAAAAAATTGTTAAATTCGCCCATGTTGTTATACCCGTTACTGTGGCCCTTAAAACGTGCGATGTCAGGGAACGTTGAGTCGGACGACGTCAGCGAAAAAGTCTGAGCAAAGTCTGCCGTATCCACTGTCCCGCGAACGAAATTCCGAGACAGGATGTTCGACGTAACGGTTCCCGGACGAAATTTGGTTTCTCGGATCTCTACGGCGGGGCTCGACGTGAAATAGGGGTCAGCGGGTCTCTCTACCGAACCGAGAAACCAAGCGGTATCTTTGCGAAGCGAACAAAAAGGAACCGTGAAGAAAAAAAAACAGAAAAAGAAAAAGAAGGTCTCTTCCGGGTCTCTCGTCCCCGGAGAGAGAGAGAGACCGTTCCCAAATCCGCCCACGGAGATTTTGGAGAGAAAATCCCGTAATAATTAGGATAGGTCTGCGTGTGTTGCGTAAGTGCTGTAATAAACATCGCGTCAGCCACATCGCGACGATGAACGCGTGGTTACGAAAAAGTAAATAGGGCGTTAAGTTGGAAGGTGTTGGCCGAGCTGTCGAACGAAAACTCGTTAATCTCGATTCCCGCGCCCTCCTTAACGGTACGCAAGGATGGCTCGGCTCGGCTCATTGGCGAACCGAGTATTTCGATAATCGACTACCGACCCGTAGATCTCGTCAGAAATTTCTGCACGAGAGACGAAACGAGCACCTTCCCGACGAAAGGCCATCAAAAAATCGTTTTCGAATGATTTTTCATTATCCAGCTCCATTCGTCGGGAATTTTGGATTTATATGATTGGGGTTTGATAGTCGTAACAGCTATGAGGATAATAAGCATTACGTACGTTCTACGATCGAATATACAGCGGGAACTTGTCTCAATTCTTTGTGAATTAGGCCCCGTATCGCGAGTTGACCTCCGCGTCCCGTAAGAAGGGAGGCTTTAGTTGAATAAAAAACTGGTTGATGTTTTAAATTGTTTTTTAAAGGAAACATTTTTTTCACCATTTTTGAGACTTGGGGTACTACTTTTGACTGTTTGATTACTAATTTTGGCTGTCACATGATTAACAAAAAAACTGATCTTCAATAATGGCAGAGGTATAGCAAGGTCTTCCAAACGGTTTGCGGCGGACGGTGTCAGACGGCGTGACACACAGCGTCGTCGGAATTGATCTGCAAAAAACCAATGAAAATTTTACTTTCTTTAACACTCATACGCAGAATACGAGCCAAGAAAAAGTTCGAAATGTTGGAAATCGATTAAGTGGTACGCTTCGAAACAAAAAGATTGAATTTGCGACATTCTCAAAATTTTGACTAGCTGTAAGCCTTTATTGAAGCTTAAGGGGTGTTCTCACTTTAGACGCTAAAAAAAGGGTATTTTCATGCATGTCTTTGATAGGTTTATGTTATAGATATTGATATGAAAGTTGTTACACCTTATAAATACACTTTCGAAGTACAGTAAAAAAAAAATTAATTACTTAGCTCACTATTTATAGGCGAAATGTCCTAAAAAAAATTGTTGATCTGCGCCGTTGATGAAATCTCGGAGATGGATCATCCGAAACAAAAAAATCAAACGGTTTTAGGCTCAGCACGTTAATGGCTATAACGCATATCATACGATTTTTTATATACGCAAAGATAACAAAATGGCGGACATATTTCGAAAAAAAAAACAAAAAAAAACGTGTTTTGATCACCGTTCTTGGCCAAAAGAATTAGTAAATATCAAAATTTAAAAAATCCTTAGTATGCGCTATAGCTATAGTTGTAAAAAATATGTGGTTAAAATTTCATAAGGATCGGTTCAGTAGTTTCGAAGATTTTATCAACAAGCCGTCGAAAAACGTTGTTTCGAGAAAAATTCATTTGAAGTTTGTTTGGGTTACATAAATACATAAAAAAACCTTTTTTTAATGTATTTCGAAAGTTCATTTATTAAGTATAACAACTTTTATATCAATATCTATAATATAAACCTATCAAAAAAGTTAATGACAATAGCCATTTTATAGCGTCTAAAGTGGGAAGACCCCTTAAGCTTCATCGAAGAAAAGACCTTGTTTCCAAACATATGTCAGTAGCAAAACACATTTTTCCTCGCGATAGATTGATAAAAACGTTCATTTTTCTACGTTACAGGAGAATTTATTATCAAGTATAACTAAAGCTCATTATAGAAAGCCTCCTCTCCCTTTCTCTTATTCTCAGCTTCAGATGCAGCCTCATTGGTTCACGTTATACACCTGATCCGAATCTCAAATCATTTTAATAACATACCAGCGAAATTTTTTTCCTCGACGTTTTTTCGAATTCGGGAGAAAAATAAATATATATTTTTTTCTCACCCAAGAATTTGAAGTGCAGGCTCGAACAATTGTGGATGCATGTATAGGGAGTTTGGCGAGAGGATGAGCGAGCAGCATTTCTCATCCACACGTGCATCGGGTACGACGCGCACATACTAATGAGTTATGCGTTCGCGATTCTATGAGACGAGCTCATACGTGTACGTGGCTCGAGTGTGTATCGTCACACGTAAAAATATCCGATCGGTGAGACGATCGCGTACAAACGAGAGGCGGTGCTGGGAACGAGAAAAAAATACCTCGGTATGTTTGACAATGAGCACGAGCGTCTCGTATCGGTGACTACCGAAGAGCGACAAATTCTCGTATAGGCGGCCTCGTACACGTGGTCGGTAAAGAATTACAAACGAGGAAAGAAGCCCGTCATTTTCACACATTCGCGCACAACTTGTGACCTCACCTCTGACATAACAGTACAGCGCTGGCTTTCACACCTGCGTTCTCCACGGGTAAGAAAAAAAAAGTCGACTCTCCAAAATAGTACGAAAAAAGTAAGTTTTCAATTATAGTTATTATAAAAAAACGAAATTTTGACTTCCTTGTGAAGGTTGGAGTGATCTATTTGAGTCGAATGGAGGATTATGAATATTTGTTCCAACAAACGCGATGAAATCCGTACGAGGGGTACATTAATTCTGTAGATGCTAATTTTCCGTAAAATATATAATTAAAGGGCAAATGTATGCGTTTTCTACATTTTGATTGTGAACATGAAAAAATGTAATTTTCGTGTTTCTACCAAGTTGAAAAAGTATAACATTATCGATGATTATTATGAAAAAACTGCGTGGATGTCGTAGACAACTTTTGCGCATCTAACCGCATGTAAAATTACATTAAACTATTTTTATTGCTATTTTTTATTGCTGGTGTTTGTGGTGAAAACGTTTCAAAAGATTGGCAAAGACTCAACATAGTGTAGACAATGACTATATATATATATATGTGTGTATATAGTCATTGTTTTCACTATATTGAGTCTTTGCCAATTTTTTTAAACGTGCTTTTTTTTAAAGTGCGGTTAGATGGACAAGAGTTGTATAAGACATTCACGCAGTTGTTTTCATAATAATCATCGATAATCTTATACTTTTTCAACTTGGTAGAAATACAAAAAATACATTTTTTCACGTGATCTATATATAAAAATGCATAAATTTGCCTTTATATATATATATTATATATAGATATATATATACATACTTGTTTTTAAATCTTGAGCTATGGGTAACGCTCCAACCTCCTTAAGAAGAATCAAGCAGAAGCGTGCACAGGAAAAGTTTGCTAGAGTCTCAAAAGTTCTTATCTAAACACACTTTGAAAAATTATACGTATAAATTGATAAATTAATACTCGTCCTTTTTATGTATTTTAAGTTACAAAAAATTGACGTTCGCATTGTGCAAAGTAACATCTATCAGCCTTTATTAATTTTTGTCATCTCTAAAAGAAAGCAGCGGTAGTCTGACAGGTCAGTAATGTGATTATGATCTTCTTGGAGCATTTTTAGGTACGAACGGACGTCGTCATGACCCATGACCCAGAGGGGTTTCAACCCAACGGTGCCAGACGAGTGAAGCTTATGAGTAAAAGGTTCCAAATTCAAAGAATGCGCAGTTTCTTCGTTAGTTTCCTCCGAATGTGATTTTGCGTTCCCATAGGGCAGTACCCGTGGAACCAAATGGCCCACTGCAATCCTTCCACTGGAATGCACCATGGGACTTTTACTGAACTGACATTCCAGCATTTAGTAGGACACGATCTGACCTATCGACAGCTTTAGGAATATCCATCAATTACAGAACACCCTGTATGTACAAATATGTATTTGGCGGGTACCTAATGACTCGGTATAGGCAATAAACAAAATATATGCGCGTCTGACCACATATTGACTGCCACTACTAATTGTACAGTTCGATGCAGATTCCCCGCCCATGGTTTGCTCAACCTCGCCACTCCCGCGACTCCCCCGCTTGGGAAACTGGCGAGCTTCCGAGCCGTTTTTATCATCGTTATGATATACGAGACCTTGGCGTTTAATGGAGCTGCTGCGTGTGAAATATTGCCAGAGGTGAATATCCGTCTCGTAGCTCCTACAGAGAGAGAGAGAGAGAGAGAGAGAGAGAAATGGATAGAAGGATCTTCCGCTGTTACGCGAAGGCTGGTTTTTTTTCCGCGCACAGCCCACCACTTTACAGTTACACGCACTCCGGCAACTTGAATTATCGTATCTAGGCGGGTATTTTCGCTCCTCTTTTCCTCGCTCCCTCGCTGTCTTCGTACTGTGCTAACATTTTCCTCCACAGGAGCCGACGAATTAACGACCCCGCGGCGTTAATATGCACAGATTGTGCGAGCCCAACAGACAATCGAGGCACCTGCGTCCCTTGAATTTCATCGTTATTATTATCGTTATTAAATTATTTATTTTTATGGATTTCACGCTGATAGCGGCCCTCGCCGCATCTTTATTACGAATTATTCCATGCGCAGGCACGTCTTATTGTGCTCCGCGGCGCTGCGGTGTGGAGGAGCGGAGCAGTAGTGGTCGATCGATCGAATTTTACGATAATTGCTTTAAACGCCGAGAGGTTTTTTTTCGCCTCCTCTTCGTAGCTAGAACAACTGCCGTGCAGAAGGGAATCTGCACGTAATGGCGGTGGGAAATCTTAACTTGAGTAACTTGAGGCAGCAAACCAGTTTAGGAGTACGTTTATTTTCAGTGATTTTCGTGATTTTTTTGTACGACGAATGAATTAATTGAATTTAGTCAAAATTTGGGAATGTTTTATACATAGTTGCAAACAAATATTTTAATTTCTTCGAAGCATTTCGTCTGAAAATATAGACCGTGTGATCTGCTACCTATCGAAAGTCGCTATGACACTTTCTTTATTTGTGTAAACTTTGGAGGCCACGGTGGTCATCAGATATCACTACGGTTTGAGGATTACTTTCAGAACATATTTTCCTTCTATATGAACCTAACTCTGATCAAACAAATTGAAAATTGTATTTCTTAGGGGGCTCTAAACAACAGGGTATAATTTTTGCCATTATTTTATCATCTTTTTCGCTATAAAAAATATACTCTAAAATGATATTACCCAAATGTAGGTTCGTATGGAGCATAATTATATAAAGAAGCTAACTACCACTTTATAAAATTACAGGTTGGAAACTTTTTGAGCTACAGTGTACACGAGTTAACAAAAAGACGTTTCGAAAAAAACGCGTTGGAAGAACGGTTACCGAAAACAAAAAATTGATGGCAGTGATGAATTATTTATACTGCTTAACGGCTACTCAGCGATAAGTTTTATTAACATTTTATAGAAGTAAAAAAATAGATTTCTTGAGTGGTCTAAACTGGTTTCCCGCCTTAACGCCTTATATATGCGAAAAACTTTCAAAATTTTTTATTTTTTAATTTGTTTTTGATTCTATTAGCCTGAAGGGTTAGGAATATTTCAAGCTTGACAGAATTGAAAAATGCCAAAAAGTGTTAAAGTTACAGCATTTAGAGCGTAAAATAGATACCACGCGGCGCGCCCGACCGCCAACTTCAAAGCCGTTTTGCCACGACTCACTTTTTTTAACCTTGTGAAAGTTCTAACGCTTGAACGAAGCTTCAGATCGCTTTGAAATTTTTACAACATATTCATAGTATCATCGCCTATCGTGTGAACTACAGAAACAAAAATTTCAATGACACAAAAAAATATAAAAAATAAAATACCGACAGAAAATTGAGTAAAAAATGTTCAGTTTCGAATTTTTATTATAACACTTTTAAAAAAATAATATTGTTGGTTCGCACTAAAGATACATTCATTATGCAATTATAAATATGTTCATTTTTTTCAGACACCCACACAGACGCCAAGAACTTTCACCATCAACGCGCGCGCAAAAAAAAATACATTGCTTTATTATGTTATATCTCCGCCATTTGTTAATATTTCTGATTTTTTTGCGTATACTTAACCATGTGCATAAATGATCTGCAAAAAAAATGTTGTCAATATATGCGTCATTTTTTTTAACCGCGTCTAGAAAAGTATTATCGAAAATCGGCGAAATCGCGTATATAAGGCCTTAAGGTAGTGGGTATAGTCCTCTGCTAGAGGGCAATTCGCGTCCAAGGGGGAAGCGGCTTCAACGTGTCGGGTAGCGGAGACGTTCCATATACGGCGGAGAGTTAATTCGTCCAGCTCCCGAAGCTTCCTGTAACGAGTTTTCACGAGCCATCGCATGAGCGAAATACGATTCTTATGACTCTCGCAAAGCGTTCTTAAATGTATTTCTCCTTCTTTTTCGCCCTGTCTATCACCGCGAATCCCGTCGTTACGAGGGAGGAAACTCATCGTATCGGAAGAATAATATAATTTACCGTAACTGCATTGCACATTGATTGCTGTTGGAAATATTGTTATTCGAGAAGAACTATTCGAGAAGAGAACATAGGTGGGAAAGGAAGAATGGAAACACGCCCTCGACGATTATTCATGGCTGCTCGAGATTTGTCGCTCGCAGCGGTTAACGCACTCGGCGTCGGAGCTGAAAAACTTGTGTGAACGCGGGCTGGCGTCCCCGTGGGAACGCATCAGCCGGTGTATGCTTCTAACTGCTCGCGTACGACAGTTCACTCTCGCATGTACCTACGCGTAGACCTCCACGCTCACCAGCATGAGCGTATAGCGTATATACGGAAAAAGTACGTTCGACGGGTCCCGATGAAACGACCCGTGCAGAAATTTATCGGGGAGTTCACAGATCCTACCACATACCTATTGGAATTTGATGGGGACGACGCACGTAGGGAATCCACATTGGAATCCAAGTGAATTTCACGCTATTTCCCGGTTTACGTAGTTTGCGAATTTTTTGCATGAAATTCTCAACTGGAATTGGTAGAATCTCTCGAAAAAATATCGTGCACAAATTAGTTCGGGAGCCCCAAAAAGGGTAATTATGCAGTATGAGGACTTTTCCGAGAAACGACGGGAATTTTTTTTTTCACCGTGGACTTGTTTATTCCATTATAATGAGTGATATTCCGTCGGGGGATGCTTACTTTTTCCATTAATTTCATAAGTTATGGGGTTTTGAAGTTCGCGGAAACACGTGATAAAATAGAGAATTTTCAAATATTTCGACGCCTATATCGGGGAGTATGAAGTATTATGCATTTGTGGTACGTAGGTAATTCTTGTGGCTCTAATAAGGGCCGATGAGAGTCTTGAAAATGTCGAAGTTTCTATTCTTCCTTCATGGCTCCGATGACTTCGAAGATCGTGTGAAATCGATCACGATGGTCTGGATATTGACGCTTGAAGAAACATTCACGAAATCAAAACATATTTCACGATCACGAAACCAAAACATATCTCATCGTTCCAAAATATATACGTTTGTTACCTTCATAATACACTATCTATAAGGAAACTACAGGGTGCGCCAGAGAAACTTACTTATTTGAAAGGTCAATAAAAACAAAAGTACTTCAATTATTGTTTTACATTTTTTTTTATTTGAGAATACAACAACCCAATTTTTTTTCATGTAGTCTTGAAAATGACATCGGATAAATGGCGACCCCCATTGCGCATACACTGATGAAGTCGATTTTTGAAATTCGTATCCACTCTTTGCAGCATATCAATCGGTATGTTGGCAATGGCGTCGCGAATGTTGTTCTTGAGGTGTGCTATGGTCCGTGGTCGATCGACATAAACCAGAGATTTCAAATAACCCCATAAAAAGAAATCGCATGGAGTCAAATCTGGAGAGCGTGCCGGCCATTGGAGATCGCCTCTGAGAGAGATGAGGCGGTCGGGGAAATGTTGTCGCAACAAATTGACGAAGACCCACCAACAAATTGACTCCATGCGATTTCTTTTTATGGGGTTATTTGAAATCTCTGGTTTATGTCGATCGACCACGGACCATAGCACACCTCAAGAACAACATTCGCGACGCCATTGCCAACATACCGATTGATATGCTGCAAAGAGTGGATACGAATTTCAAAAATCGACTTCATCAGTGTATGCGCAATGGGGGTCGCCATTTATCCGATGTCATTTTCAAGACTACATGAAAAAAAATTGGGATATTGTATTCTCAAATAAAAAAAAATTTAAAACAATAATTGAAATACTTTTGTTTTTATTGACCTTTCAAATAAGTAAGTTTCTCTGGCGCACCCTGTACTTAGCTGTTCAGCGAGGCGTCGAAATATTACGTGTTTCTGGAAACTTCAATACCCCATAACATATGGCATTAATGGGAAATGTCAGCCCCCCCCCCCCCCCCCCCCCCCGACGGAATATCACTTACTATAGTGGAATAAACAACATCATGGAGAAACAAATGTTTCCCGTCGTTTTTCGGAAAAGTCCTCATACTGCATAATTACCCCAAAAAGCACCCACGTCTCTGTAGGACAGGGGTGGCCGAACCGTCGACCGCCTATTTTTTATAATTGTAGAAATTCGTGGGAATCCAATTGGATCCCTACGAAACTGTCTGGAAGGGAGAGCCCAAGGAAATTTCGAAAGCGTTTATCTTCACATGTTTAAGGTCCGACAAAATTCCGAAAAATTGTAAATATCGTATTTGCATCATATTCCAACCCAACAGCTAGAGTGTAGACTGAAAAAAAAACAATATTTCAACCGATAGTCCAATTTGAGAATATTTGTGAGATGGTTAACGATGTATCCCTCTCTGGAAGCCTAATTTGAAGGGTCAGGATGGTGAATTTTCTCCTAGTATCACATCGGTTGGAATACATTAATTTTTTCCCAGCATGTTGTACATATGTATGTGGTTACAATGTAATGTTTTCGGAAGAAAGTCTTTCAAAGTGTTCGTGGTGCTGCAGTTGACGTTGCGGTCCTCCAGCGGCGAGGCCCGAAACGGCGGAATCTCTACCAGGCTCAAATGTAATTTGAAACGAAATCAAAAAATGTTTTCTCCAAATATATCCAACTGACTATGGGTTCACTATCCACTTTTCGAAATTTCGAAAAATTCGATAAAATGACAGCTTCTCCAAAAAAAACCTCATTTTTCTCTCGTAAAACAGCATGCCGAAGTCATTGTTATTAACAAATGGTTCGTCCAATTGAAAAATGCGATCGTTGACCGAAAATAACTACTATTTGAACGCTAACTGTGCAAACTCAAGTCAATAGTGTGAAAGTTACTCAAGATATCAATCCCGCCGTGTCAAGATATGTAGTTTCGAGATAATCGCGTTCAAACTCGACGGATCACGGTAAACCCGACGCACACTGTTGCACTAAAATAAGTGCAACTTTGTCAATTTTTAGAATGTCAGGGTCCGGTTGGTCTTAAAAAATTCTTGAAAGTTCACGCTACATCAATGTCGAAAAAAAACCATTTTTGATGTTTCCAGAGAGGCATAGCCCTTTAAGATGATTCCTCTATCGAAATGAAGCAAAATAACGTTACGTGTAATAACGTTGAACGACTTGACATAAGAGAGCAATGAACAGGGATCGGTTGAAATGAGAAACTGTTTGAGAGAGAATGCTAATGCAGAAGAGAATGCTCTGTCGCACGTTCGAGATAACCGTAAACATATACATATCTTTCTCTCTCTCTCTCTCTCTCTCTCTCTCTCTCTCTCTCTCTCTCTCTCTCTCTCTCTCTCTCTCTCTCTCTCTCTCTCCACCTTTGTCTTTCTCGGTTGTGGCTTTGCAAACGTGTCTCCTTGTCTTTCTCCTTCTCCCTTTCTCTCCTCTCTTTCGTTATAACCAAAAGGTTGAATCGAACATCAGCAAATTCCAGGCGGTGAACGCCTCTCTCGTCGTGGTCACGTCCTCTTGAAGAATGAACTTGAGAAAGACAGAGACCGCGGTCCAACGGGGAATCGGCGGCGTGGTATAAAAGAGCCCGCGCCTCTGGACGCGAATGCCAAAGCTCCCTTTTCAAATAGTATACGCAGAATCGTATAGAAAAAGACTCCTTTCGGACCTGGTTACATAAATTAATGGATCGAGAAGACAGCTGAAAGTTAGTGATCTGCCGTGGTTGATGTCACGTTGAATATCCACGCGTACCTGGATGATTACTTCTCAAAAAATTTTCGCAGCAAGCGAATGCAAAAGCCGCGGAAATTCCAGTACGATTAACGAATAAATTTCGTACGGTCGTTCTGCCGATTTATTAAAGGGAGAGACAGCAGGTGAGGAGAAAAATGACAAATTTTCATGATTTTTTTTAAAGAAAGTTTTTTTCACCTTTTTTTAAACTTAGGGTATGATTTATTACTCTTTTTGGCAATACATTTTTTTTTAATGCTACTTGTGGTTGTTACATGGTATTTTTTTTATTAATCTCTAAAAATGGTAGAGGTACAGCACGATCTTCTAAACTGCATTTTCAAAACTGCCGTGAAGTATAGCTTAAAAATAAATCGACCGATTGTGATGAAATTTGGTGTGACTCTTTCTATTGTCTAAAACATAATCCTAAATGTTTTTGAAAATGTACGAAAAGTTTTTTTTATTGCATCATGTAGCCACTTTCATCGGAAAGCGGCAATTTTTTTTACGCCCATTTATTCAAAGTCGAATTTTTTTAAAGCGCACCATTTCATCGATATTTATAATTTCTCACTTTTTCTTGGTTCATATTCTGCGTATGAGTGTTAATGAAAGATAAAATCTTCGTTGATTATTTTCAGACAAATCCCGCCGACGCTACGTGTCACGCCGTGTGACAACGTCCGTCGCAACCCGTTTAAGGCCACGCCATACCGCCGCCATTTTTCAAGAAAAACCATACCATGTGACTGCCAAACGTAGTATTAAAAAAAAGCCTCAGTTTCAAAAATTGTGAAAAAAATCTTTCCTTTTAAAGAAAAATTATGAAAATCAGCTATTTTTTCCTCACCTAAAGGTATCTTCCCTTTCATTAATAATACATTCAATACTATGGAATTAATCAAACGAAAACCAGCGCGGTGTACTTTAATTCGAAGCTCCAAAGAGTTAAAACTTTACTGTAAACAAGCCCTTAAGTTTCCTCGAGCGCATTTACTCGGTCTTCGAAGACTTGTACAAGAGCCTCGAAGAGGTAAAACAATCTCGCAAGAGTTCATCCGCGTATGTAAATGCTAGTTGCTCGACGGCGAAGGATGAGCCTCTCGACGTTCGCCTCGATAATTCTCGATGCGTAGGTACGCAAAAGTTCTCCACTACTTCTTTGCATTCCCTCAGCCTCTCTCTCTCTCTCTCTCTCTCTCTCTCTCTCTCTCTCCCCTGTCCAATGTTCCTTGTAATTCGTAGCTAACAGGCAACAGCCTCCGCCGGAATGATTCTTTTTCTTCTCCCATTTTTTGTCTACTTGTCCAACATTCCTTATACGTCTCGAACGGATTTTTGCGATTCCGGGCAAGTTTGAGGCTCTTTTTTTGGGCTCGTTCAACCTATCCTGGGCCGCCATCGCCCTACATGAAAGTGGATGAACAGAATAGAGAAACCGCGCTCCAAAGGCAATGGACTCGGCCTCCAGTCCCAGCCCTCGTATCTTGAAACCTTGACTTCCAAATGCAAAATTTGTGGAGTTCCAATTGTTACCGTAGTTCCTCGCTGCATGACACTGGTCTGCTTCACAGCTCACGTTGCAGCTGCTCAATCTTCTCCGAGAGGGAAACCTGCATTCACGATGTCAGCGTTATTAGTGCAGAAGTGTGTCCGACGAGGGAGTCTCTCGTTTCTCCATTGCTAATAAGATCTAGGACGATTTCGCCGTAGTTCTCGAGCTCGTGAATCCCACGTCGTAACGGTCCATCCGTGGTCACGGGTCTTTAATTGCCAGGACTTTTGGTAACGTGTGCCATACGTTCTCCCACAAAACCTACTGGGGACCCGGGCAGCGCGAACAGCCCAAGGCAAAGTGGACACCCCAACGCGCAAACGCTGCGCGTAGTGGGGAGTATTCGCTTTGCCCGGGCTGCTCACGCTGCGCCTAGTGGGGAGTATTCGCTTTGCCCGGGCTGCTCATGCTGCGCCTAGTGGGGAGTATTCGCTTTGCCCGGGCTGCTTACGCTGCGCGTAGTGGGGAGTATTCGCTTTGCCCGGGCTGCTCACGCTGCGCCTAGTGGGGAGTATTCGCTTTGCCCGGGCTGCTCATGCTGCGCCTAGTGGGGAGTATTCGCTTTGCCCGGGCTGCTTACGCTGCGCGTAGTGGGGAGTATTCGCTTTGCCCGGGCTGCTCACGCTGCGCCTAGTGGGGAGTATTCGCTTTGCCCGGGCTGCTCATGCTGCGCCTAATGGGGAGTATTCGCTTTGCCCGGTCTGCTCATGCTGCGCCTAGCGGGGAGTATTCGCTTTGCCCGGGCTGCTTACGCTGCGCGTAGTGGGGAGTATCCGCTTTGCCCGGGCTGCTCAGGCTGCGCCTAGTGGGGAGTATTCGCTTTGCCCGGGCTGCTTACGCTGCGCGTAGTGGGGAGTATTCGCTTTGCCCGGGCTGCTCACGCTGCGCGTAGTGGGGAGTATTCGCTTTGCCCGGGCCGCTCACGCTGCGCGTAGTGGGGAGTATTCGCTTTGCCCGGGCTGCTCACGCTGCGCGTAGTTGGGAGTATTCGCTTTGCCCGGGCTGCTCACGCTGCCCCGGCCTCCCTACACACGTGCGATCCGTGACATTCGTCGCCGTTACACGATCATAATCAGCAGACAAAACGGACGAGGAACTTGATGATGATGACAAAACGAAAAGACCGGAATCGCCGAAGAATACTCACGTCTCTGACCGTGCGCGAGGCCATTGGTACCATGGAAAAACGCAATATTCCACTACTGAATTATGAATGCAAGCGTAACAAGTGCAAGTGCATTTGTTTTTTCTCTTTCTTCATACCCAGTGCCCCCGACTGCATAAAAAGTGAGTTTGCGAAGATTGTTTAATTCTAATCCAGCCTCTCGGATTGCGTGTACATTTGCATCGTGCGTGAAGGCTCTCCTGCACGAGAGATTCTCCATTCGAAGTGTATGTAGGCACTGAGAGTTTATAATGGTATGTATATCTGCTGGCGTATGGAGAACATACGAACTAATTAAAGCTACAACAGAAGAGTGTTGTTCGCTTTTCTCGGTGAACATATCTTTCTCGTTGAATCTACCATTCGTTGGAGTACAGAGAGGGTCGTCATTCCTTCTCTTTCCTCCCTCTATGTCAGCCTGCCATGGCAAAAGGATGGGAGATCGTTTCTTGAACGCGTGTGCTGCTCTCTGGTCTCCCTGAACGCCATTAAGGCGTGTATAGACTACGCGTATAGTTGATTGTACAGAGAGAAAGAGAGAGACAGAGGTCGAAAATGGAGGAAGAGCGAGGGGGAAGCTGCTCACTCATGTTTTCTGGCCGAATATAATTATAGGCGGTTGAGTCTCATCCTTGCTCACTGCTCCTCGAGGGCTAATTGCCACGAAGGGTACGTGCCACGACTATTTTAAATTACATAGCGAAAATTCGTGATACTGAACTGATTACCGAGCTATTCGTGTTACGCTATACGTATATAGGTGTGTGTGCATTCGTAACTATACTGCTATGCTGCGTGCGGGTGATGTTTAGTTGCGTACTGCCCAACGTCTCGCGTCGACGATCTCGCTCCTCAAGGTCTCTATACGCGTTTCCCTTCAATTAGGTCGCAACACTGTAACGAAAGTTGCTGCTTAGCGATTAGTGAAGCGAGAGAAAACTCAAATGTGAAATTTCTAGTATCCAATTAATCGCCAGTTCATTTGTGGCTTGGGAGCACAAGCTGCGTGAAGAAATGATCCATCTGGTCGTCATCCCTGACCGTGCCATTTTCCGTCTATATTTACGTACTTCGGGAAAATTATAGTGCGATGATGATCGAGAGACTCTGCTCTCCACACAACATAGAATCATCTGGTTCACATATCTGCGATTCGTCGTTCGTTTCATTTTGTTCGTTTTAATTTACTTGAGATCGGTGACCAATCGCTCGTTCGTACTAGATTCATGCGAAGTTGGGATTGATCAGGGGAATTGAAGTAGGACTCGTGCATAAGCCACAGCAGTCGGTTGACGAGACGACGCGACGTTTCACAGACTATCGGGTTTCCTTGGCTCGTCTTCTCGCCGCGGATTTCATCGAGGCAACTTTTACAACCCATTTGTGGTTTATTTTATTGGGTTAGAAGGTCACGGGGATCAAGAGGCGAGATACCCTTTAGGCAAGGAAAAATGTGCTGATTTTCATGATTATTTTTAAGAGGATAAATTTCTTTGCCATTGTGGGAGCGTACATAAATGAAGTAACGCATTTGAGGGGGGGGGGGGGGGGAGGGTCGATTTGGCGTTACGGTCTCCGTACGTGCAGGGGGGCGGTTCGAGGTTTGCTTTACGTCACGATTTTGGAACTATCAAAAATAGCAAAATTTCTGCATGTTCAAGTTTTTTGAAATTTCAAACTCATGGTTCATGAAGTGCGAGCTCTTATTATACTGAGAAATATAATGAAGATGAAAAACCGTCATGTTGCCCGCGACTTGATACTTTAATGTAAGTATCAATATTCTAGAAAAAACATAAATTTATATTTTTACAAACGGAACGGAAACTTTGACCGCGGTTTTCTCGAAACTACTTTGTTTGACCTTGTCTCAGCGAATACTGAAAAACTTATCAAGCGATTTTCAATTTTTTTAAAAACATTTTTCTAATCGCAGTGACGAAGGTTGTACGTAGCCGATTTTTGACATTTTGATCATTACTATTTTTAAAGATTACTCGAGTACAAAAAAGGACCTTGAAGATAGAAAACAACGTCCAAACTGTCGGCATTTTGTAAAAAAAAAACCAAAATAAAAAAACGGCTGCGCATAACGATAGCTACATTTGTATACATATCGATAAATTGTTGACTTTTCATTTACAGATAACCTTTCATAAAGATATCGATGGGACAATGAAGAGAACTTTTTTTCATCACCAAATCAGGGTTAATTATTTTTAAAAATTTCATAAAAATTGGTATAAAACTATATGACTATATACTTCATAAAATGAATATAAACCCAATCTGTTCATAATTAGTTATTTCTTTGAAAAAAAAAACGCGACAAAGCACCCGTTACGTAACGGAATAGGGGAGGGGATCAGGCCAGGCATTACGGTTGTGTTACGTGGGGGGGAGGGGAGGGGGGGGTAAATTGGGCAATTTTGCGTTACGTGATTTATGTATGGCCCCTGTTGAGACTTAAGGTGAATTTCATTACTACTTTTAGCTGTTAAATGGTATTTTTTAAATATTAATCTTTAAAAATGGCGGATGTATGGCACGATCTGCTAAACTGCATTCTCAAAACTGGCGTGACGTATAGCTAAACAACTAGTCAACCGATTATCATAAAATTTCGTATAAATCTTTCTAACCTTATCGTCTGAATTATGAACCTAAAATTTTATGAAAAAAAGTTTTTTCTATTACAGACGGAGCCATTTTTTTCGGAAAATTCAATCGTTTTGTTTTTTAACGACCCATGTAACGGATTTTCAACATTTCTCACTTTATCTTGGTTCATATTCTGCGTATGAGTGTTAATGGAAGATGAATTTCCGTTGATTTTTTTTCAGATTAATCCCGCCGACGCAACATGTTGTGACGTCTGACAACATTCCCGCAACCCGTTTAGAAGACCGTGCCGTACCTCTGCCATCTTTAAAGATTAATAAATCAAAAATACCATGTAACAGCCAAACGTAGTAATAAAACATATCCTACATCTCAGCAATTGTAAAGAAATATTTTCTTAAAAAAGTCGTCATGATCAGCAATTTTTTCCTAGCCTAAGGGAAAAAATTGCTTCCTCTCCCCTTAACGCCTCAATTCAAAGACTTCCAAGGTCTGCACACTTCAAGCCCTCATACTTGCTCGCGGTGAAGTTCTGCGCTCGTGAAAACATGCAGAATTCCGTACTGGGGTGACCTATATGTTTCAAATAGCCAGGAAATCATATTTAGGTAAAGTATCCTGATGGATACGTATGGGGTGAAAGCGAAAAACTTACATCGACACAACTTGCGAATGACTGGCTATAGAGCTGAAAATTGCCACACATTTTAAACACTAATTCAATCAAGTCACTAACAAGTCAAAATTCTTCCAATGATTACGGTTTTGTAGAATTTTGTATCTATTAAGATCTCGAACTTTTGAAAATAAATAACGAAAAGACAAGTCTGATTACCACTTATGAAAGTCGGTCAAAACCGATAAAGCAGCTCACCTTTCATATAACTTTATACAGTTTTCGTATTTCTGTTTTTATGACTAACGTCATGTTCGATATATGTATTCAACTTAATTGTTATTCTTATCTAACTGACTGATTTGTCCCGCAGGAATGGAATAACATGCAACATTGTACGTGCAGATTAAATTTTGGAAAAATGGAAGAAGGGGTTTAGATTTTAAGGGAATTTATAGGCTCAATAAATCACTTCCACAGTGTATCCTCCTCAAACCTTCAGACTCTCGAATAACATTAAGCACATAATTGGAGTACAATAAAAGGAATGTAGCAATTTTTTTGAACAATTCCAATTCGACTTGGCAGGGCAATGATGACATGATTTTATATAAACAAAGTTTTGTTCAATTTTATTATACAAAGTGAAATGTACACACATTGCTTTTACATTAATTCATTTTGCTCCAGAAGCTGGACACATGCATACATTTGTTTTTTTTCGCACAAAGCTTTGGGCACGAAATAAGTTAATGACAAAGCAATATTGAAGTATCCAACTCGTACAACTTTTTCCCCAATGATCGTCCGAAATGGAACTGGTCAAAGAGACCACAATAATGGTCTGTTCCATTTCAGGGGATCATTGGGAGAAAAGTTCCATTGGAGGATCACTGGGGAAAAAGTTGTATGACTCGGAGACTCCAACATTGCTTTTTCATTCTTAATATAATATAATCATAATAATGGTCTCATAATATAATCATAATAATGGTCTCTTTGACCTGTTCCATTTCGGAAACGACTTTCCATCTATTCGGGACATTTGTGGTACGCCAGCACAAGTCCTCGATTTTTCTTTCGCGAAAACTTCATATTCGCGATAGCGGATGGCAAAAAAAGCAATCGTTTGTGCATAATCGCTAAATAATTTCTGGCACATCAATACACGAGAGTCTCGACTCCCAGCCGCGTGTGCTGCAGTTTCTCGGATCACTCGCCGCGAAACGAATCGTCGCTGCCTTACATGGTCAGAACTCTGCACGACTATAACAACTATGAGTTCGCAATAAGCCCATGAGTGAGAGAAGCGAAGAGGTCTCTTCGCCTCGTACACGTGTGCCGTTGCATGCACGCTTGGCGAGTTCCTTTTCAGGAACTATTGATCTATATCTATCTGCCCCCGTGGCAGGAGACGATTTTGTCCATCCTACTCGTCCTCTTTGTCATCTCGTCCGATCATTCGTGGGACTGAATTAGGTAATTATGCAGTATGAGGACTTTTCCGAAACACGACGGGAAATGTTTTTTTTTCACCCTGAACTTGTTTATTCCATTATAATGAGTGATATTCCGTCGGGAGAGGATGACATTTTCCATCAATTCCGTAAGTTATGGGGTTTTTAAGTTCGCGGAAACACGTGATAAAATAGGGAATTTTCTAATATTTCGATGCCTACATTGGGGAGTATGAAGTATTATACAATTGTACTACGTTGGTAATTCTTGCGGCTGTAATAAGGGCCGATGAAAATCTCGAAAAAGATTGATGTCGAAAAGTGTCGAGATATCTATTCTTCCTTCATGGCGCCGATGACTTCGAAAAATTCACGAAATCAAAACATATTTCACGATCACGAAATCAAACCATTTCTCATTGTTCGAAAATGTATACATTGTTACCTTCATAATACACTATCTATAAGGAAACGCGTAGCTGTTTAGCGACAACAAACAAGAGGCGTCGAAATATTACCTGTTTCTGGAACTTCAATACCCCATAACATCTGGAATCAATGGGAAATGTTAGCCTCCCCCGACGGAATATCACTTACTACAATAGAATAAACAACGTCATGGCGGAAAAAAAAATTCCCGTCGTTTTTCGCGAAGTCCTCATACTGCATAATTGCCCTGAATTATAAGCAGAGCATGAGAGAATTCACGATGCACGTGCTCGTGCAGAAATTTGTTGGAGAGTCCCCAGATCCTACCACATCCCTATAGGGATTTGATAGGGCACATTTGAATCCAATATGATTTCGCCCTATTGCCCGATTGACGTGAGAATCCTTTAGGATTCGAATTGGAATTGTACCTTGGATTCCAGTGGGGAATCCCTATTAGAATCCAACGTACGAGCGTGACGTTTCAATACAGGGATCCAATGCGATGACCCATTGGATTCCTGTCAGAAAGTGGGAACAAGTATGGGAATCCAATCGGATTCCTATGGCAATTTCTGCATGGATAGCTTAATTTTCATTAGCTCTTAGTAATGAAGGGGTAACGCCACTCTAACGGCAGAAAATAAGGCCTAACTTTGACAATTTATTTTGGGAGTATCAAAAAAGGAATAGGATTTCTTTTTAAAGGGTTTATTTAACACATATGTAAGTATTTTTTAAAAATATTATAATTTTCATATAAAATGGCGGCAACAGAGCCCATCTTGAAAAACGAGTTTTTTACAAACAGCTACACGGGAGGACGGTTTTCTCGTAAAGTATAAGACCTGGAACAAAAACCAAAAAAAATATAACCTGTATATCATTAGCTATTGAACTACGTAGGGATTTTTTCATCACATTCTGAAAAAATGGCGCACTTTGAAAGAAATAAATCGATTTTTTGCCCAAAAATAAGCAGTTATTTGTTTATAAAAAAAGTTTACTTCTAATGAAAAAAAAACGGCTGCGTACTCCCATAGAGAATGTAATTGTGAAGCTACTATCAAAATTTCAAATCGATCCATGCAAAGGTATTCGAGTAATCCGTGCTCTCAGTTTGAAAAAAAGTGGTGTAAAAAAACGCGTTTAAAGTTTTACGAGCACTTAAATCCTTGTAATTTTTATTTACCTTTAATCTGCGATGCCATCATACATTTGTCCATTTACGTTGATGTATTCTACCCAAAGTATTTTTGTAAGCAAAAAAACGATTTTCCCAAAATCCTCGAGTGGTGTTATCCCTTAATATAGGGATCCAATGTGATCTTTTGGATCGCTATAAGAAAGTGGGGACAAGTATGGGAATCCAACTGAATTCATATGACAATTTCTGCACGGGTAGCTTAATGTTCATCAGCCCTTACTAATTAACGCTCGCAAATTGGATTCCTCCATAGAAAAATGGAAGATCAATCTTTTCTTCATACACCAACGAATTTCTGCAAATCCATGGATCCACATTGTGCCTAGGTCCTCGTTCTGTTATGACCACATTTTCGCGCTGCAAGAGCTGCTTGCGACATGTTAAGGACGATTTATCGTGTTACATAGCGAGCCGGGGAAATTCTAAAGACTATCTCTAAAGACAACCCTTAGTAAAAAAAATGTCGAAAAAAACGCCCCGATTTAAAAATCTGAAAAAAATCCCAAAACAGCGTGATTATATGTGAAAAATTTCAAGTATGATTTTTTCTGTGTTGAAGACGACTTTAATTGAAATGAATACCAGAACTTTTTGACGGCCAATTGTTCAAGGTCCATGATTGTGATTTGGTTATTTAAAAATGGTCAAAAAATTCATTGTGAGTATCAAAATATTCAAGTATCGGCCAAAAGGAAGCGGTTCTTGAATATTTCGGATTTTTTCAACGTTAATCGTTCAGAAAGCACAGAAAAAATCATACCCGCACTGCGGGTGATAGCTTGAAAATGTTTACATATAATCACGCATTTTTGGGATTTTTTTCAGATTTTTTAATCGGGTCGTTTTTCGGAATTTTTTTTTCTTTTGACTAAAGCTTGTTTCGAAAAATGTAAAAAAATTCCGGGTGTCTTTTAGAGTCAATGGAATCAGATTAAAAAAAAAAATAAATCGAATTGGCGGGGTTCAGGGAAAAGGTCCACCGGATTCACGTGGAATACCTCATATATAATATATATACACGAACAATGAGGAATAGCGACGGGCTCTCTCAGCGCGGTGGGCAAGAACTTCTGAATCGAATTGCTCGGCAGGATATTGCATGTGGCCACAGCTCGACATTTACGTACATCGTTTCTTTTATTCGCCAGCTTCGCCAAGCTGCCGGGCGGTCCGCGCAAAACGGCCAAAAGGAGGAACAATAAAAAGTGAAAAAAGAAAATAAATTATAGAGTCACGTGATGTCAATTTGCGTAACGTGACAAATAAAAGGATTCTACTCGTCCTGTTCATATCAAAGAAACGAGAAGTAAGAGAAAAAAACATTGCTCGACGCGTTCGTCCGTAGTTTCCTCGGGCAGCGTTTTAATGTCATAAATTTCATTCGGATCGAGTTTTCGACTATCCGGCGCGGAATTGCTCCAACGACTCGATCGCGGCTAGCCTCAAAGGATTGAATTCACCCGAGCACGAGTTTGCTCTCTCGCGTTCACTCCGGGGACACGCAGCTTTCTCGATGAAAGGAAAAAGCTCCCCTGGAATATTTTTACCATCCGCGAATTCAATGCGCGCTACCATTACGATTATCGATTATCGTTATGGGGTATCTATTCATTATCGTTGCGGGAGTGCACGGATAAATTCATAGCTGCGAGCCCATACAGACCATAATAACGTCGGGCATGCCGATCATGGTATTTTTCATCCACACACTTTTATTTTCCGAAATAATTAACATTGTTGGCGTATGCAAAACGCGCTGCCTCAGCTTCATTCAATTTATTCACTTTATTCACTTTATTACGCGCATTAATATGTATCAACGTGAATGTATGCGCGAGCGAAACGGTAAAACGCTCAACTCTCATGGCAATCATTCTTCATCGTTATTTTAACCATATGGCTGATTAATCAACCCCGATGCAGGCCCAAGATACGGACACCGAGCAGAGGGAAAAGCAGCCAAAAGCTCGCTACGCTTTGTACCAAGTGCGAGAGTAGATGCGACTACATATTCCCACGTAGAGCCACCACAGAGAGTGTGCATCGCACGGTATACAGTTATGATAGTGGATATGCCTAAATAAAGGTATATACGAATATTTATCTTGCTACACATGTAATATATTCATATAAGGAAGTATTTTCCAAACAAAATATACACATTTACCAGACATTACATCCACTATTTATATTTTACATTAATTAAACGTTATTCCATTGAATGTATGTTGAGGGGTTACGTGAGTTTGGAAATTTCAACAAAATCCATTTTTTTCATATTTTAGTATGTAATAGTACAATATGTCTAGAATATTCTCTCAAAGGCTTAAGGGAGCTTTCCAGTGTGACAGCCCGAAAAATCGCTGTTTTTCGCGATTTTTTTTTTTAAAGAAAAAATAATCTAATCGGTCTGGTTTTTTTTTGTATATTAATTGGGTATTGAAGAATACAAAACAATTTTTTAAAGATCGATTTATTTATTAATTAATATCTATAAAAATGATGAAACAATTGTTGCAGAAAATGCACTTGGATGTGGTGTCCACGTTGGGGGTCACAATTTTGATCTGAAACAAAAAACACAAAAAGATTATTGATCGGTATATAATTGGCTTTCGTGCTATGGAGGCTTTTTTTTTTTTTTTTTTTGCAAAAATGGCGCCGGTTTGAACAAAAAGTATCGATTTTAGCATTTTTTTTGGCAGTTTTTTTTACAAAAAAATAGGAAGATGTCAAAAAAAAAAAAAGCTTCCATAGCACGATAAACAATGACGTTAAGAATATTGTGTAAAAAATTCAACTCGATAGCTTTAAAACTCTGCCCTCCAAGTTGGACACCGTTTTGAAAAATGCTGTTTCGAGAAAAACGCGTTCAAAGTTTCGCTGTAGCTGTAGCGCTCCGTTGCCTTCTTCCAAGAAATGCTGTACAGTAACCGAAATAATCTGAATTTCGGCATGAAAATTTCAGGGAATATTCGGAAGAGTGTATACTATTCGATAAAGCAAAAAAAAAAAAATCGATTTTTTGAAAATTTCACACTGGAAAGCTCCCTTAAGTCATTAGGCCACAGTAGGGGGTATAAAATCATGTGCGAATCTAACAATTTTTTTTCGTACGAAAAAGTGATTCACTCATCAAATTAATCACACATCTATTTAGTATGAATATCAAGCAGTTAGAAAGTTTTTTTTTCTCGGTTGACAAATTGGCTAACTACTCGAAACTTCTCGCAACAGCTTTATCCAATTGGCGTGACAAATCACTTCGACAATTTTCACTCGATTTACTTCAAAATTGAAAGTTATGTTCCTGATTGCATTTCGCAGAGAAGTACGTACGGAATTTCTGATTAATCGAAAAATTTTCATTTTATGAGCAGTTATAACGAAATTTTTCACTGAAAATTCATTTCTTAAGTTCAAATACCTACAACTTTTGAATAAAACAATATTTTTTTAATTCCGTACGTACTTCTCTAGGTATTCTAATTTAGATTGACGTGAATTTTTGTTTTTCGTTCTAGGTCAAAAATCGTCGATGCTAAATGTCACGCCGCGGAGCGCCTAAAAAGACAACAAAAGAAAATATTAGTAGTTGGACATTTTGTATATAGAAAAAAAAATTCTAACAGCTTGATATTCATACCAAATAGATGTGTAATGAATTTTACGAAAGGACCACTTTTTCATACGAAAAAAAAATTGTTAAATTCACACATGATTTTATACCCGTTATTGTGGCCTAAGGCCTTAATTAAAGTGACCATACTGTTGTCGCACGATCATATGAAGGGTTAGCCCTATCCGTGCAAAAATTGACGTAGGGATCCAATTGGATTCCAATACTCGTTCTCACTTCCCGACAGGATTCAGTGGGCCATCGCATTGGATCCCTATACTAAAACGTCACGCTGGTATATTGAATTCTACTCAGGATTCGTCATTGGAATCCATTGTACGAATTTGAGTCCTAAAAGATTCCCACATGATCGACAAGAATCCGATATGATTAATGACCAACCTCATCGCATTCTCTACGTTGAATTTTCTACACAAAATATATGTGATAGATATTCAAAATTAGTGGATTTAAAAAAAAACGTAAATCACTCAAAAAGTCACTCAAAAGTCTTAAAAACCGATTCCCAACAAGGGCTCACTACGTACGGTATTCCTAAAAAATCTCCATAGAGATGCGGATGAATCTCGAGACTCCCTAACGAATTTGTTGACAGGATCACGAAAGGATATTTTTTTGGAGCTCCAACAAATCCCGTTTGAGAATTTCAAATAAAAGATTCTGAAACCACGTCAATCGGGAAATAGCGCGGAGTCCATTGGATTCCAATGTGGAGTCCCTGCGTGCGGCGTCCCTATGAAATCCCTATAAGGATGTGGTGGGATCTAGGGACTCTCCAACAACAAATTTCTGTACATTCATTTACAGTACACAGTAGGTACTATACTTCTAGCAGCTAGAATCTTATATGTATTCATACATAGCATTAATGTTTTTATATTTAGGTTTATTTTTTTTTAGCTTTAACTTCTAGTTATTGAGTAAGTTCTGTATACATATTATTGAATACATTGTATCTTAGGTATATTTCTTTATTGCACGGAGAGAATTTTTAAGTATTTTTTACGGTGAAGTCTCCGTAAAAATTACATTAAAAATTTGAAACCGGTGACAAATGTGCACATAGTCAAAAATTGACACTAGCTTTTAATATTTGGCTTTCATTCGTGTAAAAATTTAAGCAAGTAGCATAATTGTTTACATTTCTTTCAGTAAAAATTCTGACACATTCTCATGTAGAATTTTAACAATGGGCTGCCTCAAAAATTCCAAGTTTCTACAGTAAAAATAACCTGGACAAACTTGAAATTTCTAAAATCCCGAGCGAAAAATTAATTCCCTATGATTAAATAAATACTCTATATACTCTATTTTTTCGTAAAGAGCTAGTAGTTTCATCGGCGTTTCTGAACATTTGTCTTCTTGATTGCTACTTATTTTAGCATATCATCTTTCCGTACCATTGTAGACGTCTTTTATCGAAGTTTCTTTTCACGTTTCTTTGTTTTCTTGCGTAGAACTGCGTAGAACACGTTAGACTGCACGAGACCACGAGGCTTTCTTGGCCCATGCTTCGTACTATAATGCGCATGCGCGGTACCGCTGTTGCTAAGCAACGCGGGTCGGCGTCGTTCGTGCTCGTCATACTGCGTCATACACAAGCAACTCTACAGCTTGCGTTCACGTATACGCACGCTCGCACACAGAGCTCACGCGTACGGTCAGGCGACCTAGCCCTAACTGATTTTACTATAAAGAACGTAAAATTCCGGTGGACGCACGGAAAATTTCGGCTTCCTTTTTTAAATTTTTATGGAAAACACGCAAATTTCTCAATGTTCCACTGAAAAATTTCATTTATATTAGCACTTTTTTAACTAATTGTCGTAATCTTTACGTTTCATGAAATTTTACTACTAATTTCAGTAAAAATTCTGGAAAATATTTTAAATTTCTGTTACGCAAAAGTAAATTTTGCTTCATTTCCATGAAAATTTATAATTTATTTCCTAAAAACCTGAAGAATTGCACATTTGTCACCGAGTTACTGTGATTTCACAGTAAAAATTACTTAAAAATTCTCTCCGTGTGTGAAAATTGGATACTGTGATTACTTGATTTTTCACAATGTGCCCCAAGGCACGAGTCAATCATCAATCAATCAATCTTTCTCACCCTCTGTCTCTCTCACACATACTTTCTGTCCATATACGCATGTGTAAGAGAGAGGCACAGAGAGGGGCGAGAGAGACAGAGACCCTTTAACTATCGTGTTAGTATCGGTATGTCTATATACACGTGCATAATATTTTTGTTGTTGCGTACAGAGCGCAAGGAGAGAGAGAGACAGAGAGAGAGAGAGAGAGAAAATCGTTGCAACTGCAAGCGAAGAAAGAAAAGGTATGAGGGGCTAAGGCAAGTGTAAGGGAGCAAGGACTGGAAAATCGTAAATCTAAATAATTGACAGTCCATGGTGGAAAAAGATAAAGAAACTGGTAAGATTGCTGACTGCGATAGGCCTTGAGGAAGGTACCGGAGTATTATACTCGCGAATCTCTGATGTATATAGTTCAAACGTATACATATAGGTATACGTATTAACGATCGCATGTACACGTGCGCGCAATGTAGAAATAGATTGTTACTAATGACTGGAAAAGTCCTGACGCACGCATGTATGGCCTTGAGGATCGGTACGATCGCACCAATTACGAAATACATCTATATACTTCTATCGTTGCACATTTTCTCCTATCCCATATTTTTCGATAATTATCATTATTGAACCTTGGCAATTACGTACCGGCGTTTGCGGCACGGGGAAACTGCAATATACGGTCTGCTCCGCGTGTTGGACGAGAAATCGTTCCAACGAAAAGTGTTTATTATTAATGAATTGTAACGACGATGAAATTCCAGTCGAACGATCCGCGCCACGATGTAACTCTCTTTCACGAATTTAACGCCGCGGCTTTTTCCGCGCTCTGCGATTCTTCCTCCACTTCTGATCCTCGAGCTCCCGTTTCTCTACCTTTGCCAGAGCAAATGTGCGACTTATTACACGGTACAGAGGTGCGCGAGTTACACAATATACTCGCGAGACTTGATGCTGCCGCGTACCACCGCGATGTTCCGGTCCCTCTTATCTCCGCTCTTGCTACCCGAGAATGCAGACAAACGGATATTAAGAACGGTAGGGTACGTGTGTCTATATACATTTCCGAGCGAGATGGAATGCAGGAACAGGCATTTTCAAGGTTGATTGTCCTGATGGATTCACATGTATGTATATGTACATACATATATATATGTACAGGGTGTCTTGTTATGAATGGATAATCCTGCAACTGTCGATAGGTCAGATCATGTCCTACTGTATACTGGAATTTCAGTTTAGTACAAGTCCCACGGTTTTCGAGATAAAAATCATCTGCGTTTGGTTTTTCGCATGCCATTTCTAGTAACGATAACTTTTCTTTACCTGGTATTTAAAAAAATATTCTTGGTTATTTGTTTAATCTAGAAAAGTCTTCTTTTAACCTTAAATGTTAAGGCCTTAGGCCACGGTAACGGGTATAAAATCATGTGCGAATTCGACAATTTTTTTTTTTTCGTATGAAAAAGTTATTGTCTCATAATATTAATTACACATCTATTTAGTATGAATATCGGGGTGTTAGAAATGTTTTTTTTCGATGTACAAAATGGCCGACTATGCGAAACTTGTCGAAACAGCTTTTTTCCAATTGGCCTGACAAATAACTTCAACAATTTTCACTCGATTTATTTCAAATTACAAGTTATGTTCCTAATTGCATTTCGCAGAGAAGTATGTACGGAATTTCTAATTAATCGAAAACTTTTTATTTTATGAGCAGTTTATGAGCAGTTATAACGAAATTTTTCACTGAAAATTCATTTCTTAAGTTCAAATACCTACAACTTTTGAATAGGACAATGTTTTTTAAAATCCGTACGTACTTCTCTAGGTACTCTAATGTAGATTGATGAGAATTTTTGTTTTTTGTTCTAGGCCAAAAATTGTGGATGCTAAATGTCACGCCGCGGAGGGCCTAAAAAAAAGATAACAAAAGAAAATATTAGTAGTCGGTCATTTTGGACAGCGAAAAAAAATATATATTTTCTAACAGGTTGATATTCATACTAAATAGATGTGTAATTAATTTTATGAGTGAATCACTTTTTCATACGAAAAAAAATTGTTAAATTCGCACATGAATTTATACCCGTTACTATGGCCTAAGGCCTTAAGGAAACTGTATGAAAAAAAGATCTTATGCAGAATTTTCATACAAACCAATTCGAACATCTGACTTTGATAGCCTGCGGTGTAAAAAAAATGTACTACGCATATCGTGCCAATTACTTTTAAAAGTTCCTTAGTCATTGACTAAAAATCACATAAAACTCAAAATCTCGAAAACCGTGGGGCTTGTACTTTTATTTACTTTTTACTTACTACACTGAAATTCCAGCACATAGTATTAAGTGTGGTAAAAAGAAATCCATTATTTTTGCCTTGAATTTCATGCAACAATAATGGATTTCTTTTTACTACACCTTATATGACACGATCTGACCTATCGACAGCTGCAGGGTTATCCATTCGTTAGAGGACACCCTGTATATGTATATACGATGTCTTACTATATGGAGGATAAATGTGAACGCCAACAATTGACCGCGACCGGCTCTCTGGCCGCTGGCCATTTTAATCCGTGGCTGATTGAAAGACCTCCAACGCCGCTGCCATCCATTTTCACAATCCACCCCTCGACAGAACGCATTTAACTTACCAACGACCCCGTGCGAAGCGAGTTCCTTATACTCGCAAAAAGATAAACGTTTCACAGCATCGGTTCAATTAAATGATTCTACAAAGTGTGGACCGGAAACTTCACAATTTTATAGTGAATCGCTTTTTTTTGCAAAATGACATCACTTTCCTTTACGCTCTATCTACAGGAAATCGCGTGATATTGAAGTCTGCATCGTTCAAATGCAAAAAAAGTTTAGCAAACCCAATTTTTTTTGGCAAATCTGAGGTACGACGAACAGTTAAACTTTTTTAGAGTCCATATCAGAAATCTGTAAAATTCTCCAACGCCGTCAATCGGAAATTAGCGCAGAATCCACTTAGATTCCAATGTGGATTCCGTACTTGCAGCGTCACGTTAATGGGAAATATACCTTTGTGAGGGCAAAATGAAGGGTCATTTTTGACAATTTATTTAAGAAAAAATTGAGAAGAATTTTAGAAAAACTTTCAGAAAACTTTAGAATACTTTAGACAATTTTAGCAAACTTTAGGAAAGTTTAGAAAACTTTTTAAAAAATTGAGAAAACTTTTAGAAGAAAGAAAGAATTTTAGGAAAAAAACCAGAAGAATTTAAGAAGAACTTGACAATTTATTTAAGAAAATATTTTTAAATTCGGTTTTTTGTACATGTCAGTACAAGTCTCAAGTAAAAGAATTTTTTTAAAAATTATTTTGAAACAAAATGACTTTAAACGCGTTTTTCCCGAAACTATGTTTTTAGACACGGGCGTATGCGTAGCGCCTCAAGTTTTCAATCGAATGCCTTGCAATTTGAACTGTAGCTTCCTGACAACATTTTATAGTCCGGTACATAGGATTTTTTCGATAAGTTAAAATGTAAAAAATTTATGATCGATATTCGACCGATATTTTTACGATCTTTTTTCCACATCAACGCGATTTGTTTTTAAATCAATATTCTGAAAACCCCCTACGTACTGGACTAGTTTTTTATATCTACTTTCAAAATATTTTTCGTTTTTTGTTCTAGTTTGAAAATTATAACATGTGCGAATACGCCCGTAGAGGACTATGAAAAAAGGAGTTTTCTTTCATCGACTACTGCTCCGCCATTTCGTTTCAAAATAGGTTTTAAAAAATTCTTTTACTTTAAGATTTGTACTAGCATGTATAAAAAACCGAATATAAAAGTATTGTTTCGTTGTTCTTAAATAAATTGTCAAAATGGACCCTTGATTTCGCCTTCACAAAGGTATATTTCCCCATAAGGGGGGAAATCACAGTGAAATTTTCAATTTTTCGAAAAAAAAAATTTTCGCTTAAAAGGTGCTTTAGGGTCTTAAAAATAATATACCAAATGATGGAATACGGCAAAAGTGTCCGAGTGCCCAAATTTCTTGCGTTGAATACAACGCTTTTTCACGACGCTTCACTTTCGTGCATACATATATAACATAAATAGTGATAAAAAAACAGTGATATTTGTAAATCATTGTCATTATGAGTGACACATCGTCGAGTCGTGTTAGAAAAGGGACGAAAAAGGATACTGCGTACGAAAATCGACTGTACGGTGCAGGCATTGCAGATTAGAGGTATATGAAATTTTCATATGGTTTCTCAGTACTTAAAACTTTAAACGCGTTTTTCTCGAAACCACTTTTTTTGAGCTCGCCGAAGACATAACTCGGGCAAATCTTTACCGATCGACTTGAAATTTTGACAGTAGCTTCGAAACATCTTTCTCCACGGAGCTACGTAGGATTTTTTTTTATTTTATATGGCTTAGTTTTTTTTTATCGGGATTATTCGATTTTATGGGGATTTTTGTTAAAAATTTAACTTTATTTTCAAACCTGCACCATTTTGCGAAAAGTCAATATATCGAAAAAAATCCTACGTAGCTCGCTAGCTGTTGTTATATGGAAACTAAAAAATTTTGGTTTTTTCTTCCAGGTCAAAAATTAAGGAGTCTACGTCTTCGGCCATCGACACGCTTTAAAAAATAGGCGCCTTGGGGCATATGCTGCGCAGCCGCCATTTTTAAATATTTTTTATTGAAAAAATTACATTTTCTACTTTTTTAGTATTGCTATAAAACCTACTTTACAGATTTTCGATCGATACTTTTATTCAGCCAAAATTAATTCCCGAAAATATGCCTATTTTTTGTGTGCTCCTGTGATTTCCCCCCTTAACGGAATAATAACGCGCATTCGCGTCTCATCCCCGCGGTGACCGGGGTTGAAAAAGTACCAGTGAGTTTTGGTGATAAATCTCTTCGTTGTCCTTGCAGTGGCGCCGATCGACCGTCGTGAACTTTCCGGTATTACGTTTCTCGAAGACATACCCACACCGCTCCACCTAACGTTAGCGTCGCTTATTAAACTTGGCCGGGAACGTTCGGGTATGCATTTTGCTCGGTGCTTTCTGGTTGGACCGTTATCGAAGCCAACAGTCGTAAACGCTTTAACGAGGACGCCGTATGATCGCGGGACTCCGATATGAGGCTCGAGAATGTGCATGTAACGAGGCACGCGCTCGCGATAGAACTACGCAGAATATACCCAGTCATCCAGGCAGCCCGAATCGTTGCCAATAGACTCGAATTCTTTTTAAAGCACTTTTATGTGTGCGTGGAACAAAAATCGAACTATCTGCCTAAACATTCCGTTTTTCAGCCTGGAATCAAGCTGGTGGAGTAAAAAAAAAGATGCAGAGACCACGTTTGGCAATTTTTGAATTTGTTTTTCGGTCCGTCGGTTCGACCGAACTTGGCGTGGGAAGAATTCAGGCCTTTTGGCTGAAGCTTTGGTACGTGGAAATGAACAACTGTGGATCTAGATCCGTTGAGGGAAATAGGAAAGAGGAGGTAATGACAGGTCAGAAAAATCCGAAGTCAGGCGTCACCTGCTTAAGGGGTTACCCCCACTTGCGATTTTGAAAAAATCGATTTTTTTTATTGCAGTTTTTTGAAGTATAAGTATCTGAGAATATGTCCTGAAAATTTCAAGTCGATCCGAACAAAATTGACTGAGATATGAGCGTTGAAAGAGAAGAATCCGTGAATTGAAGAACTGAAATTGAAACTTTAAACGCGTTTTTCTCAAAATGGCATTTCTGAAGTCGGTGACCGAGATAACTCGAACACTAATGAACCGATCTTCTTGAAATTTCGCAGGCTTATTTAATACATAAAAATGTAGTGTTTAATCGTTCGATTTTTTTTTTCGAAAAAAAATGGCCGTTTTATAGCCAAAAAACGGCCGTTTTTTTCGTTAAAATCGAACCATTAACTTTGACTGTCCGCCATTTTGTGAAAAATGAACATTTTTTAAAATCCTTCGATTAAAGACTAGTTTATACTTATATTTGACTAAATCCATCCGCATTTTTTTTTCAGATGATCCACTTCGCCGCAATGTTGGTCACCGCAAACCGTGTATACAAAAACATTATTTCATTGACGGCCATTTGCCACTAAACAATGTAATATTTTTCAATAAAAAAATTACTGAAAGTTCTTCAAGATGTGTTTTTAAGATGGTATATTGATCGATTAAAAAAGTTTTGTAGTTTTCTTTAAAAAAATTCATGAAAAAGGCCTTTTTTGCGCTACAAGTGGGGGTAACGCGTTAAGGAGGTACGATCATTACTACGAATCCAACTTTCGTATTTGAAATTTTCATATGATTTTGACGAATACTATATGCGCCTACTGCCAACATTTGAGCTATTCTGAACGTTTAGTTTTTTCGCAATAAAACTGCAATGTCGAGCACTTTGAGTTTCCGAAGCACGTCGTTTTATGGAGACGGTCAACCCGAAGTGCGGTGATCGTGATTTCTCTGCTCACGTATCTAACTAAACCCGTTGGAAAACTGTAATTCGATAGATTAGATATAATAGATATTGTAAAAAATAAGAAAATCAATTTTCACCGTGTAGTTAGAGCACTACATTGCAAGAAAGTTTCAATTTCCGGTTGAAAATGGTCAGGACGACGAAATAGCACCTACAGACTTAGCAACGTCGCGAGTAACAGCTGATGCGTTTGGCGAACATAACCCAGCTTTGTTTTGAAATTAATTTGAATAGAAGCCGCCACAAAATATGCAAACAACAATTTATGGAGTTCTATAATTTATCGCGTATCAATAATGTGTATAATTGTATTCTGCCTATCGTGTCAATTCCGCTGAGGTCATTCAAGCCTATTTTAATAGTTTTCCGGCTGATTTGTTTTGTCTTTTTAGTTCGTTTTTATGGTGGATATGTTAATACTATTATAACGAAGTTATAATAATATTAATTAATAAGTTATTAATATAATAATTAATAAGTTATTAACCGAGTCGTTAACAATCTAATTTTTCAGTTTTTATTTGTTCACGTGCAATAAATTCATCATTTACCACAACATTTGGCACACTATAATTGATAATACGTATAATCAAGACAAGTAGATCAATCAGAGCAGCTGTGGGTAAATTAAATTTAGGCTCTTTTTTACCCCGTGGAAGTGATCGTACCTCCTTAACGCGAAAAGATGGCACTGTAATGCATATACATATATATGAATACTTAAGTAACTACTGGAAGATCGAGGACGAGGCCGAATCTAAATCCAGCGTGAAACGAGGGCATTGCATCTGGATAATTCTCTGGTATGTGATACACGGCAGCGATAAAATTCACCGCGCGAATAGAGAGGGCGTTTTCATCTATTTGCTTCCCCCATAATAATTCCACCGCATTTCGCACTGTACTATTACTGTATTAAGTTAAATACACATCCAGATGTGTCCTAGTTGAATTTCACACTCCAAATAAGTTGCGAAATAACAGTCGCATTTAAGATGTTTCTTAAAAACAGCTTCCAGTTTACAGTTTCGAAAAGGACGTGGGATCAGAATATTAAAGAAACAATTTCTTCCCAATTTCGATGATTGGATGAAGGCTTTTACGAAAGACAGTTGATTTTGAAAAGAAACTGGTAAACAAGGGTCGACTTTTTTGCGTGACAATTACGAAAGTCACGGCACTTCAAAATTCTCGATCTTAGTCCAATGTGACTTGGATGTGACTTTGACCAATGTGACTAGGTAGATTAAGGGACCACATCTACCTAGAGGCCCGAAAAAAATGACCAAATGGTCGAAATTACATTGCCAAGCCAAACGTCAGGGATAAAACAGATGACTCCAAAATCTAAGGGTACCCTACCGCATCTTATTGACGAAACGGTCCGACGTTTTGGACACCTATCTCCTATAGCCAGTAGGCTATGATTTTTCGGCCTGGGGATGTCACACTGCCTGTTCGATTTCACTCACGATTTAATCGTTCCCCGAAGACAAGACTTGTGACGTCCGTTTCAAATTCACATTAGTCCAATTCACCCTAGAATCGTATTGTCTTTCCTGCATTTTTCCCCCGGAGATCTCACTTCTTGCATCAAAGTATGCCACACTACCCACCCCTAAGACGCGTCGATACTCTATTGAGAGCTGCTACATCCACGGGGTCACGGAAATTGGAAACGCAAATGCAGGTGATCGACATTTCCATTCCAGAATTCTGTTTTTTTTTTGTAACAGTAGTTTCAGAACTCCATAAAGAATTCAATCTTTATATAAAAATATATATATATAATTCTGTGGTAAAAAATCGAAGTTACCACGTGATGTCGGAGGCTGGGAGATCTTTTTTACGTCTTCGTCGAATGTCTCCTGTAACGGTGAATCTTTGGTAGGAAAAAATTATTTACGATGTGCATTTGAAACGAGGTGCCCTATATAAACATATATATAACTACGGACAATCTCATATATGTATATATGTATATAGGTATATGTGTGTGTGCGTAGTGTGTATTTTAAATCTCGAGTGCGCCGATAGCATCATATTTGCGGTGATCCAGTCCAATTTATACCTCGTACCTATGTGATCAACGAGTTTCGAGACGCACACTCCTCAATCATTTTATTACGGCCTCGTGTGATCGAACGCGGCGTTTCTTTATTTTGAAAACCCGTGCGTCCCGATGGGGTATTTGTCTCGGAACGAAAAGAGAGGAAATGAGAATTGAGAGAGAGAGAGAGAGAGAGAGAGAGAGAGAGAGAGAGAGAGAGAGAGAGAGAGAGAGAGAGAAATGTACGAGAGGTGAGGATGGTTGTGGGATTCGTCGATGCAGATCGACGCACCAACGGTACCAACGAGAACGTCCTCATTTTCGTTCCGCTCTAAGAACCCTCGGATCGCGCGTTGATTCTCTCTTCGGGCTCCGAGCAAATCACGGGTAGAGCAAGCTAGAGTCAACCATACAAGAATCATCGAAGAAATCAACAATTTCGTACAATAGGCGAAGTGAGCATTAAAGAGGGTCGAGAATTTCACCGATCAATGCTAAAGCGGATAGTGACTTGCTCGGACTTATAGGTACGTGTTATAGATAGACCTAACTCCAGAAAAGTCACACTTTAGTGTTTGAAAAAGTGTCAGCTTTTCAGAACTGTCTCGTTGTGCAGAAATAAAAATGTTGAATTTGGATGGTTTTTCTTATGAAAATATAAAAATGTTTTGATATTTGAATATTTAAAATATTTCAATATTTTTAATGTTGTAATATTTTTAATGGTGTAATATTTTTAATGGTGTAATATTTTTAATGTTGTAATATTTTTTCACGTTATCATATTTTCAATATTGCAATATTTTCCTTAGATAATAATAATTTTAATATCTTACTTTTAAAAATATTTTTATTGAAGTTAGTTCTTTTTCATATTTCATATCGATGTTAGTTGTTTCATCACAATTTACGTCTTTCCATTTAAAATGCTGTGCTAAATTATCCAAAATATTTTTTTTCTCCTATAGTCCATCTCAGCGGTGCTTCGGAATTCAACTGCTATCGAATGTATAAATTGCTGAAAAAAAATTCGTTCGACATTTCGAGGTGAAACCATCGACGATCCTCGAATTCCAGTACGGTCGTCACTGGATTAATCTACTTATTTTCCACAAGCTCCCCTGCGACGATAAGTCCGAGATAAAATCCAGATATTAACGCCAAGCCATGTCGACGACGAAGAAAAATATTCACTATGGCAAAAAAAGGGAAAAAAAGTCGACTTTTTTTCCGACTATTTTTCGCCGTGTTTCAACAACGCCGAAGCGAATAAATTCGTCACTTCCTGTGGGTACAAGCTCCGCCGCTCGTGAATACGGGTGCAAAGAAGTCATAGAGAGGAAGAGAAAGAGGGAGAGAGAGGGAGAGGGAGAGAGAGAGAGAGAGAGAGAGAGAGAGAGAGTACTGTTTATTATATAGTATAAGTACAAGTTACTATGTATGCTGGACTCTGCGAGCTAAAATAAAAAGAGAAGGAAGAAGGAAAGCGAGGACACGAAGCACTTGTGCGGATAGGGACACGGGCACACGGGAGCGTGGAGTACGAGCGGTTTCCGCCTTCTCATTACAGTCTCCTCCATACACTCCCAGCATTTTTATTCTATTTTCACCATATAGGAATTCTTCTCGTTCTCTCGCCTCCGCGTACTCTACGCCTTCGCTTTTCCTATTTTTACCGACGACCTTTCTTTGCGCCCTGATTCTGCACGCATTTCCAGTCTGCTCGTCGATTTTTATGAAAAACCCTGCTTTTTTTTCATTTTTACGTTATCCTTTTGTCCCCGATACTCACGAGTAACGAAAGCCAATATTTGAATAAACTGAATTAACATTGATCAATTCACTCAACGGGTTATATCTAGTTACAGTCGAAAATACATTTTGGGATTTTTTTTAAGAAAATCGTTACGATAAATTTTTACAAAAATTAGGTATTTGAAAAAGTATCATCTGAAGAGCACTCTGCGATTTTTCAATTATTCAATTATTCAATTTTTATTATTTTATTTATTTTATTTATTTATGATTTATTATCATTAATTCATATATTATTGAATTCTTTTATTTTTATTGTTTGATTTATTTATGATTCGTTATTATTAATTTATTTATTATTTAATTATTTAGTTTTTTAAGTATTATCGATTGACAGCCGATGTTCGGAAAGCACTATTTGAAAACGTCTTTTGCGGTGAGAAAAAAAACAGGTTATCGAACGCACAAAATCAAAGAGATTTCGTCAATATATTAGTTTATCGTATGATTGATCGAAGAAATTTCCGAAATATGGAGTTAAAACCAAATAGCGCGTGTTAAAAGTGAGAAACTTGATTTTTGCGACGAAATATGGGCATTTTTCGTACATCGAATCGAAAATATACCTGCAATATGACGCCTAGAGCGTTCAGACGGGCGTGAACATTACTGCAGTCTCTAAATCTATAAATTTCGATTGCCTCGGAATTTTTGGAAGCATTTATAAGATGATATACTGTCAAAATATATTAGTTTCGAAAAAAGTGATGTTTCGACCTCTACAACTATGCATAACCCGTTAATTTATATTGATTAATTGACTCACTTAATATTGATTAGTCGACTCAATTAATATTGATCACGTTGCTTCACATCAATTAAAAACATCGCGAAAAAGTTGCACTTTTTGCTCCCATTTCTCTCCGCTCGCCGGGACGGTACTTGACGACATTGACAAAAGTAATCGAGTTAAAATTATATTGTAAAATTAAAAAAAAATGTATTGTAGAATTGTACTAAAATGTATTTTTTTTTATCACAGATTCCATGGTACGGGATCCTTCCATTTTATGACATTGCCACCATATTCGACTTTTCTTTATCCCCAAGAGTCAAAAATGTATTTCTCCTCTTAATTGATTTAGATTAACGCGATTCGATCTCGTCATCGCAAAAGGCCGCGATATTTCATTCGGACTCGTGAACTCTTTACGGATGAATATTAATTATCGGGGGAGTATATCCTACGGGGACGTTTATGACTTTTTCAGCTATATCCGTAGCCCCTTTTATTAATTCGTCTCGGTTACTATACGTGCATCGTTCCACCTTTCTTCACTATCCCGTCACGCGCGTCTCGCCGATTTTACTTCTTTTGCTCGTAGAATTTTGCCGTGGCTAGAGACCTGCTTGTTTTATATACACACAAATATATATATATATATATATATATATATATATATATACACATATATACACATATATTTCTGCATTAAATGCAACCGCACGCGGAACTTGCGGAACGGAAGGGTCGGACACGCGGCCATTGCAAATTGCTTGCGATTAATTCGTCGCACCCTTTCAGGAGAATGCATTGCCAGGAAAATGGTCTCTCGCATTGATAAAGAAAAATTGGCCTGAAGAAATTATTATTTGGCCGCGGGAAAAAACTTTATTGAAATAAGCCACGATCTATAATTATCTTATTTCAAGTTTCATTGCTCCTGGGGTCTGCCGCGTGTTGAAGGATTCAGAAATCGTGCACGATAAAAATTACGGCAATTTTCATACGAAAACAATTTTTTTCGTATGAAAAAGTGATTCCCTCATAAAATTAATTACACATCTATTTAGTATAAATATGCTGTTAGAAAATTTTTTTTTTCGATGTACAAAATGGCCGACTACTCGAAACTTCTCAAAACAGCTTTTTTCCAATTGGCGTGACAAACAACTTCAACAATTTTCACTCGATTTACTTCAAATTTAAAAGTTATGTTCCTAATTGCATTTCGCAGAGAAGTACGTACGGAATTTCTGATTAATCGAAAACTTTTCATTTTATGAGCAGTTTATGAGTAGTTATAACGAAATTTTTCACTGAAAATTCATTTCTTAAATTTAAATACCTACAACTTTTGAATAAAACAATATTTTTTTAATTCCTTACGTACTTCTCTAGGTATTTTAAAGTAGATTGGCGAGAATTTTTGTTTTTTGTTCTAGGTCCAAAATTGTGGATGCTAAATGTCACGCCGCGGAGGGCCTAAAAAAAGATAACAAAGGAAAATATTAGTAGTCGGCCATTTTGTACATGGAAAAAAAAATTTCCGACAGCTTGATATTCATACTAAATAGATGTGTACTTAATTTTATGAGCAAATCACTTTTTCATAGGAATTTTTTTTCTTCATTCGCACATGATTTTATACCCGTTACTGTAGCCTAAGACCTTAAACACCCGGAGTCGTTGGAAAAGAAAAACACCCTAGTTGGAAAAGTCGAGGAATCACTTTACACTGAAAATTTGAAGGTGATCGGATCAAAATTGACAGATTTGTAGGCTGTTGTGTTTACGCCCGGCGAGATGCTCGGAGCGTCGTTCGAAACTGCACGCTTTTTTCTCGAAAGCGAGTTTTCAAAGTCGCTGCGCAAAATATCGAAAACACTACGACATCGAAGAATTTTTTTCCCGATGTATACTTTTAATTTGATGAACGAAAAATGCCCATTTTTCTTCGCAAAAATCGAAACTCTCATATTGAACGGGTGCAATTTTTTCGAATTTGATATTTCGAAAATTCGTTCGATTAATCGTAACTAATATTATAAATCTAAAAGACTGTTTGTTTATTACTTAATTACGCCGAAACGGCTTGACCGATTTCATTGAAGTTGAACATGTACATAGTTTATGACCTGGTTTAACACATAGGATACGTTTTATTCTAATATCTAATCATTTTATAATTATAATATTACAGGCCTTTACCCGCGGATTCGCCCGCGTTAAAATTTGGCTACTACCATAAGGATACTCAAGTCTAATGTAATGGTGAATTTGAAATTCGCATAGCGTAAATTCTTATAGAGTATGCAATGGAACAATAGCTATGATTTATAACTACTATTTGATGTTCTAAAACAACAATTTTAGAAAACAAAAAGTAAAAATATTATATCTTCGATTCTATTAAATAAGAATAATATTAACTATTATCTATTATATTTGATTGGCACGCTATAAGAATTTCAATTTCATCATTATATTAAATTTGAGTATCTTAATGGC
This sequence comes from Ophion costatus, assembly GCA_951751655.1. Taxonomy (NCBI): domain Eukaryota; kingdom Metazoa; phylum Arthropoda; class Insecta; order Hymenoptera; family Ichneumonidae; genus Ophion; species Ophion costatus. The sequence goes on along the minus strand of OX632365.1, from coordinate 22,971,994 downwards.
AGCTGCCAAACCTTAACACGTAAAAGCTAGTCGTAGGATAAACTAAGCTAAACTAAATGTACTAATAAAATCTATTTGATATTTTGCGATCATAATTCAATATTAAAAAAAAAAAAAAAATTCAGCGAGTTCTTCCAACGGTACTTTTCCAAATACCTAATTTTTGTAGAAATGTACCATAACAATTTTCTAAAAGAAAAATCCTAAAACTGAGCTGTTTCGATAGTCACAACTAGGCACAACCCGTTAAGGCATCCTATTTTCGCAGATTAAAAGCGCAGTAATTTTTTTTCTCCCAGGAACCCAAGGGGACGAGATTTTTGATAATAGCACAAAGTACTCGTTACGCGGACACTCGCGCAAAAAGTTCATGAGCCTCGAACTATAAGATACTAATTGCATCAAAGATGTGAGAATTTTCGTCCTTATTGTCATGCCAGAGTGAAATATAGCGTACACTATTATACACGAGAACCGACTGAACGTGCATTGCGTTACCTATGGGGCGTTCCATTCATACCTTACCAGTCTCTGGCGCTCCGATATCAAAGTGCAATAAAAAAAAAATACAGAAAAACACAAGATTCATTGCAAAAACCATAATTCATTTTAAAACGATAATCAACCATTTTTTTCACTCTTTCACTCGAGCCATTCCTGCACCAGGAAAGCGAGAACGAAATAAGCGATGGTTCGAGGGTATGTCGGGAATGAAAAGAAATTTGCAACTCTCGCACGGCGAGCAACTTCCGCGCATTTACAGAGCGATGTAACAATCATCCCCCCCCCCCCTCTCCCTCAGTCCGTCTTTTTCGCATTTTCTTATTGCATAACGGGCATTCAATTACACATAATATATATGTATAATGGAAATAATGAAGGGAGATTACAGGACTCACGTGGGTGTAACGCACCGGGTGATCCCTCGAGAATTTTTTTCCTCCCTCCCGGTACGCAGAAAATTGAGAGTGCGATTGAATTGCGTGGACCCGTATCCACAAAACGAATAAACTTCGCGATTGAGCACGCTTCACATTAGCGCACTTGGCGTTACGTCCAATTATTTCAGCGACACTGTTATAGTCGTTGACGCGTTTTTTTCTACTCCGCATGTGGGACAAAATTCCCCGCTCTCTTCGTTGCTTCGTCCCTTTGCACTGCGCTATAATGGTCTATCCCGCAATCCGAGAGGCCCGGGCATCCGGACGATTAAATGCTCCAAAGGCAGCTTGCGTCTCGGTGACCTCGCTCGCGTCGCAGCGCCGATCCTCGCCGTCGTGATTTTTACACCCGCGTGTCTCCGGCAAGTGCTCGAAGAGTCCCGCGGACGCCACGTCAACCTCGCGTAATTAATAAGTAAGATGGAAAAAGCGCGGTAAGTAAGATGACGAAAAGAGGAACGGTACAATTGCGGTGGAGCAGGGGCAGTGGGGAGGGGGTCGGGGACACTGCAGATTGCGTAATTAAAGCGCGATACGGAAGTGGTAGCGGGTGGACAACGGTCACGCTTCATGCCAATTTAACTCGGAGGAGGCAGCACGCGCGGTCAACCTTGGGACGCGCTTTGCGCGCTTGAGGAACAACCATAGCTATTCTCTTTTTCCCGCAACTCTTTCTCTCTTCTCCATCCACAACTCCCCCCCCCTTCCCCCTGCCACTCATTTTCTATGTCGGAGACCCTCTACCAACTGTCCTCCATGGGACAAGCGGCTAGCTCGAACAGCAGCGAAATAGTCTGTACGGTGTCCATGCACGCATCCTCGAACGGGGAATTCTCCCGGCTCGGCTTCCGCGACCAAGCGGCCTTTGTCAACGACCGTTGCCTCTTGGCTTAAGCGCGTTATAAAAATCCAGAAGAATAGAATTGCGCTTAACAACGATTACTTACATCGTATACCCGTACGCGGTGGCTGCATAACGCTAATTCCCCTCGAGCCTTCTATGGACGCGTTCGTACGATCGTAAATCCTTCCCGCGCGTCGATGGGACTATGGCTGAGAAGAAGTGGAGGGCAAGAGATAGGGTGTGGGGACGAAGAACACGGTGGTGCTTGTGGATGAAGAGGGAACGGATAGCGCCAGGGAGAGAAGGATGTTCATGATCATCATTGGGTGGAAGGCAAGAGGATAACTTTGATCAGGAACACTGCATGCTCAGGGACATGGCAGCCCCGATGGTCATTTAGAAGACGGGGAGCACGGGGGTGACTGATCTGCAGCAGCCGATGTTCGGGAAAATGGCAGCGTTGGTGGCCATTTAGAAGAAAGACGGCACTAGGATGACTGATCAGGAGCAGTCGATGCTAAAGAACATAGCAGCCCTGGTGGTCATTTGAAAGACATCACTGGGATGACTGATCAGGAGCAGCTGATGCTCGGGAACATGGCAGGCCTGATGGTTATTTAGAATAAAGACGTCACTGGGATGACTGATCAGGAGCAGTCGATGCTTAAGAATATGGCAGCCCTGGTGGTCATTTAAAAGACGTCACTAGGATGACTGATCAGGAGCAGTTGATGCTGGGGAACACCGCAGCCCCGGTGGTCATTTAGCAGGAAGACAGCACGAAGATGACTGATCAGGATCAGACGATGCTAAGGAACATGGCAGCCTTGATTGTCGTTTATCAAGATGAAGGCACGGTGACAGCTGCGTGATCAAACCCACGTGAACTTCCGTAACATAGCAACGGTGGTCATCGTCTAGCGGAGACAGGACAACTTCGATCAAACCCACTTCATCCTCGAAACAATAGCAAGTCTCTGACAATATTCACCAGGAATACCCGTGACTCCTTATCCACGAGAATGCGCAGCGTCGGAAAGAAAAGTCTTTGGAAGGCGCAGAGCTTGGTGGGAAAAAGGAGCCTGGCGCAGGGACGACCAGATTCCTGATCTTTTCCTCGAAAACTCGCCTCTCAGGACGACCGTTGATGCGTAAACGATGCGCGCCCGAGAGACGGTGCAACGCGAGAGGATCGCCGTTTTATTATTAGACGGCTCGTGAAGCCGAAGCAAAGTGGTGCGGAGGAACGAACAGCGGAGAGATCGACAAAGGGAGAACTCGTGGAAACAAGAAGATCACGCAGGATGAGGACGTATACGTAACGTTGCCAAGTGACTCCCGTTCCCCCTGCCGCCTTGAAGCCCCTCTCGCACAAACCACATGGCGGACGACTTAGACAGAGTTATGCAGCGGCACATCGATTCGCCGTCGCCCTTCCCCGAGACCATCACCGAGCACAAAACTCGCTCCGGACGCTCCGCGCAACGCACACGCGGGACCAGTTTATTACCGGCGGCATCAACGGAAAGTTCACCGAACAGCAAAAGCAGCAAGGTCGTTGGCACCGCGCGTCCCGACCTTGGACGACCTTGAAATGAGCAAGGTGAAAGAGTCTCTCCGAGAAGGGCATTAAACGCTCTTGCAGTTTGATTACAGATGAGAGGGGAAAGTTTAAGTGAGTCACTGATTCGTATTGCGTGAATCAGCATCTCGCTTTTGGGGTTCCGCAACACCGGGGAAGCCTCAACATGTCATTTCCGTTTGCCACAAAAGAGCCCTATCCTTCATAACAAGATTATCAAAGAAACAGCTGCTATCATTCGTGGCAGTAACATATATTTTGATACAAAGAAAAATAAGAAAAACAGTTTGGTATTGCCAGCGGTAGGTTGAACAGACGCAGATTTATCTGTCATTAGGTGTTCCATCTGCTACGTTATTTATATTGATCAGTGATTGTCTTACCATTGTTCAATAAACTACAGGTCAATTCACAGCCATTTCGTACGCAATCGAATCCCATTTAAAAATCAGACTTTTGCCTGCCTAACGTGCGTTATTTAACATGTACCTAACGCACTACGGAATCCTACTTTCAAGTGTTGTCCAAAAGGCCAACCACACTTATACTAAATACAAAACTGGGCATCAAACGAAGTATCGCAGAGCTCTCGTATCGTTCATTCATCCTGCACCAAAGTTTGCGGGATTGAGAATTCCCAAAGCGAACATCCATTTGATATCGGGCAGCCGATCAGTGTGGTGCGTTATGCTAATTGGCGGCGCAAGTAAGTTCGGACGAATATTTCGGCAGTCCGAATGAGACCGGTTGAGGTCAAAGACCTCTCGTGCAGAAGATTGATTCACACTCCAGTGCGTCAGGCAATGACGAGGCTTCGACTAATGTCGTTCACATGATCCTAGACACCTGCCGTACGCTTTTTCCACACACCAGCCCACTCAACAGATGGGCCGTCGGCGTTGCGTGCCCAGCGAGAAAAGAGACGGAGACCGCAATGAAGAACTCGTTATAGCTCGAATGAGAATTCCGTTGGAGAACATGTTCGAGGATCATGGTCTACACGTAGACAAGATGTACGGGAGGATGGAGGATCTTCTTAATTGCGTCGATTACGTATTTGCATCGAAGAGCACCCCGAAGAAGATCTTGCGAGACCGATCTAGTTGGATGCGAGGCCACGATGAGCGAGTATTACGTATCGTGTATATATAAGCAAGGAGGAAGCAAGAACCTCGGCCACATATGAAAATCGCGTACGAACTTCACGCTTCCCTCTGCGGTTGCCCGGGAGCTATGAAATTCCCATTCGACTTTACAGTTGTATGAAGAATTCCCGATCGAAGCTTGTAAACTATCAACACCAGCACTTTAGCGGTGTATTAATGTTGTTTCGTTGCGCACTCGAACGAAACATCAAACGGTAAAAGAGCAGGTACTCCAAGTCCTCCAACATTCCGGCCGTCAAACGAATTAATTACTCTCCAAGTCTGTCGAAAGTTTTTTTTTCATTTATTGTGATGTAACGACGAATCTTCAACGGGAACTACACGCTCGACTGTTGATTCTCTACCGCATGTTGAATCGACGCATGCTAATGCTACCTAATAACCGTTCGGCACTTCAGGAAGGAGCTGTAAAAGTCTGCGGTCCCGAAATAACCTCGCAATCCTTGCTCAAAGTGGACTGGCGAGCTTGAAGAACGCGTGTACACGAGCCACTAGCCCGTCAAGTGATTTCTCAAACGCACTGAGGCTTCCCGGACCCTGCACAGCCTCTGCAGGATCAAGGATCCGTTAACCGGGACTTACCTTTCGCGGCGGCAAGGGAAAATTTCGTGCAGCAACCCAAGTGGCTTGCATCTTCGTCGAAAGCAAACAGGAAGATCCTTCAGGATGGCAAAGAGGATGGATAGAACGTTGACAAAGCTAGTGCAGCCCTTGGGATACCAGCCGGAACACGCCGTTGCGGTGTTTATAGTTGCCGGGTCATTACCACTTTCAGCAAGAGCGCGTGTACGCGCGGTGAGAAGAGTGCCGCGAAGAGAAGACTGGCGCACGGCCAGACTCGTGCGATTTCCGGTTGTTCGCTCTACGAGGATCAAGAATCCGTTACAGGCGTTTAGGCACTCTCGCGGAATTTTTCATCCGACTGCGAGCCGAGGCGAACGAACTGGTAAAGCGAGAAAACTCGCCGGTGTTATATCGCGCACCGGATCGTACATTATAATGGCTGGTGTACGTAGGATAAATGGCAGACATGACGCAGAAACGAACATTGGCGAGGATCATGCGAGGCTTGTCGAGGATCACGTGGATTAGGGTCTTCGAAAGCGCTGATGTTCATTAACATCGTGTGTTTTGTATTCCTGCAGTGATGGTCGCTTCATCGTTTAGCCAGCGGTGCACTTGGACTCGGTGAGTACTTCAAGCCTTTTAACCGGCCATGCATATCTCGATATGGCCTGTCTGCTCCGTCAAGATCACCATTGCATCCTCAAGACCTCCAGCACTGCTTACGTAATGGCATATGAAGGCGGTGAAGTTCAGCAACCAGGATGGCAGAGCCGTCTAATCACGCGGCCGCCGTTATTATGCATTGAACCAAAGGCGGTAGTGAGCTAGAGCGAATCACATCTGATGTGTACCGATCACTGTTGAATCGACTATTGAATCGTCCATGGTTGAGAGAGTCAATCAAAATTTTCCCACAGTCACATTGCAACGCAAAGCTATCCAGCATAGATCCATCGGATGACCTCTCTATCACTCTCTCTCCATTTCTAATCTTGGCTCCCCCGTAATAATACCTTTGTAACAGTTACACAATCACATTTTTCCTGATCTCCACCGTCGCGGGCATCAAAACGTGATTTCGTGTCGCACGTGCCCCGGCGAACTATGCGTTAGCCAATTCCTACGTGCAACATGATGCCGTGTGTCTTTCGTCTTCAGCAAAGCTTACTCGTTACACGGCTGACCGAGAGGATCGTGAAATAACGAGCCTCACCGTTGTCCCTCGACCGGGTCGAGGTCACGACAATCTTTCCCGTACACGGTCCGTGTAGCGTTTTCCTTCCCGTAACGACGACTACCCACGCAGATGATAAAGGAACCGAGCGAATACGTCGCATCGGTTTTTTTATATTGCTGTACAGTCTCTTGCTCCTCCCAACAATTATTATTGTACCAACTGTGCCCACGACTTCGTTCGCGTGGACTATACAATTAGGTTAGGTTACGTATCACAACCAAAATCGCAAAGCAGAGTCTGGACGGACAGAATTATGGGAAGGCCATTCTTCATACAACTCGAATGGATAGCCTGATCGGGTAGGAAAGAATATGAGTGCCAATATGAATACGCTCCTTTTGTAGCTTTATAGTAGTTTTGCAATGAGCATTTAGGGCTTTGAGGAAAATTAATGGTACATTTGTATTCAGGAGGTAAAAATGCATGGATATGGACTTGAAAATAAAAAATTGAAAATCCTATTTTTTCCTATCTCGGCCGGATATAAGTGCTTTTACTGAATCGGAGATAATTTATTTTCGGTTTGGATTTGGAACTCCGATTTGCACGCATTCTCTTCGTAATCATTTTATCGTTAAAATGCCACTTCATTCATGCAGTTCCGACGGTTTTTCGATTTTTGGCAGAATTTCAGAGACGGACCTTCAATTTTTGCGAATTTTCCCATATATAGGTACGCCTTTGCCGCTTTTTCGGCCATTTTTTAAGTGCCCTCCTCGAGAAAACTATTTGAGATGTCGGGACGAATGTAGCCTCATTCTCTTAGTAGACAAAAATCCTTTTCAAAACACCCAAGTTTTGGGATTTTGGCGATTTTGAAAAAGTGGCCAAATGAGTTGAAAACAAGTTTTTTGCTACTATTCAAGAATTTTAAGATTCTATCCGATTAAAAATTTTCCGCTCATTGGTTTTTGGGAAAAGTAATGGCGAGTTCATATCCAGAGGATAAAAAGACATCGATATCCATTAAGAAAAAAAATATTGAAAATCCGAAAAATGTCCTATCTTCGTCAAAACTCAGTGGTTTCACTGAAGCGTTGATTATTCATTTCCGGTTTGGATTTGGGACCCCTCTTTGTGTGCATTCTGTTAGTAATCGTTTTTTCTTGAAAATTCCGCTTAATTCATGGAGCTCTAATTATTTTTCAAATTTTTGCAGAGTTTCGAAAACGGGCTATCAATGCTTGCAAATTTTTTCATACTCCAAACATCAATTTTGAGTTTGCAGAAATAGTTTGCATCAGCATACGCATTTCAAATACAGAAAAAAAACAACCGCGATAAGAAACTTCAAGTAAGGTTTACCCCCTTAAGCTTGCTATCCGCAAAAAATAGAAAAATACGTGAAGTTTAATTTGATTCGCCTTCATAGTGTTACCCCTGCCGTTAAATTTGACGCACCTATTTTAGAAGTGGGGTGAAAGAAAAGAAAATGAAGGGGTGGTTCATCCCTTAATTTTTCAATCTACTCATAGTGAATTTCTGATCGTCTTGCATGTAAAGAATTTTCGCTCTGATTTCACTAAAATCGGTGGCCTGTTTGCGCGCGAAACTGCAGAATTAGTTGCAGATTAACCCTTGACATGTTTCACTCTAACGAGTCATTGCAGCCCCTAAAAACAGTATTCTCGCTAAAAAAAATGCATGTGCCAATAGTCTTTGATGCTCTACCATACACATGAGTTCCAACAAAATCGAAAGTAGATACGAAAGTGTTCCTCCATATGCGTAATAGTTTTTTGGGAGTGGCTCTTGCCAATTTAATGGAACCCCGTTAATTTCGATGTTCGTTTGATCGTCACCCCATCTCGGCCCAACAACGAAATCGCCATGAAACCCCATTCGATCGTACATTTTTGTAATCCTCCTACGTATTCTTGGTCCGCGGTATTTGTACGAAGAAGAAAAGACACGACATCGCACAACAACAGCAGATGAAGCGATAAGGAAGGGCATGACTGGGAGATGTGTAACAGTGCGGGTGTACGGGTGTTTGTGGTAAGAATGGTCGAATCAGAGTGAACGTCCGCGGAGCGTGGCGTCGTTCCGTTGGCGATTCGCGTGATGCGTCCACCTTGTGTCGTGAGTTATGTATATTGCACGGTGGACCGGTCCGTGGGTGACGTCTGAGGCTCAAGTTTCCTCCCACTCGGCGAGACAGCATCCTCATTCCTCCGGCCGAAGGATGAAGCGATGTCCACTGATGTCATCGATCTCCACGCGTGGCTTCGAATGCAAGCACGCGTTATTAGGCCAATTTGCAGTCTCGGAACCACCCAATGGTTGCGATCATCTGTGTGAACAAACAAAAAGCACCATCCATGCCAGGTCTTCTCTCACAGACCCGCGGGCTTCGTACATCATCAGCGTCCATTATTCGCGATGGCTCGCTATCTCCACAGGCCAGCGTACCTTCACTTTTTCTTTCCCTGATCTTCACTGACACCGGCTAGAGACGCGGTCTACAAATTTCCAGCAATCTTTGCCTGCTCCTACTTTCTTGCATCCGAGAAAATGACTATACGAAGAATCACTAGAATCAGGCGGACAGCAAGGAAGAAAAAGAACGAGAACTCGTTACGCCGGCTCCATGCGCGACTGAATCCACGAGGGCTTCAAGCTTCTCGGTACAAACTAGCGCCACGGAGCCTCTTAACGATTCGAATCGACTGTGCCAGATAAGCAATTACTTTTTTTTGCCTCATCCTTGTCCCCCGCACTGCCGCTCCACGGAGCCCCTTTTGCCGCGAAGGCGAAAGGGGCTAGCCAAGGCTGGCGTTGCTGTGTCTATTACCCTGAAAATATGAGACCAAGAACGGACGGAGTCACTGATGGCACTAATCGGAGCTCGGCAGTTTCGTTGGGACGCGGTCTCGGGTATGATGAATGCCGTCGCGATCGCAGGGACACTAATCGCAAAAGTAGATCCAATTATTTCGCGTATAGACGCCACGAACTTAATCACTTGGATGGGCTCGGATAACCACGACGCGGGGATATTACTCTGATAGTTTCATCAAAGGATATACTACAGGATAAACACGAGGAATAATTTCATGCGTGGCAACCTAACTCCACCGGTATTACAGCAACGACCAATCACCGTCGCGGATAGAAAGTACCACATAAGCTTGGAGAGCAATACTCGCACCTATAAATAGATACCTGTTCTGCGAGGGTGCTGACGAAAGAGTAAACCCAACAACGACCTTGAAGCAACATCATCCAAGTTGTGCCGGAACATCCAGGACGGTAGTACACTCCAAGGCAGCATGAACATGACGAAAGGTGATCCTAGATGGACAATAGGCAATCCTAAAACATCCTAGGCAACCCCAGATCGTGGAGCAACAGGCTGCATCGACGATCGGCAGTCTTGGAGAATCGTTACAACGGACAAGGTCGGGCGAAAGACCTCCATTTATCTGGGTATGCCATTATCTGGAATTTTCTAGTGACAGATGATTCTGTTGATTCGCGTAATACGAGACCATGCAAAACGGTCGATACCTGCATGGAACGGAACTTCGCAAGATCCGCAAACGCATTATCCGCACATGTCAATATTACGAAACACAATATCTTGGGAATAAGTTACACGCTTGGTCTCCGAGCTAAATATATATGTATATATATTGTAAAATACGCCGGTGATCGCTCACGTTCCGCGACTCACTTCGTCCAATGAAGGTAATAACAATAATTACGCGGTGCAACGATCCTTTCCATCGTGCAAGCGTGACTCTTCCTTTCTTTTTTTCCCTGCAGGCACTGCACAGACGAAGGTGGAGACCTCAATCGTCGGTGCTTGTACTCTCGTTCTTTCACTCCATTTCCTTATCACGACCCGTTTCCTGTCTTACCGCAACGTTCTCCCTGTCGCCATTGCATTCGTCATCGTCGCTCGACCGTTCGTTGCCATTGTGCTTCCAATGTCGCGCGTTGACGATACGCGGCCACCGCGAACGCTCGATCCGCAGGAGCGCGAGTCCTTGACCGACCCTGAACCTCGAAGAGTGACGACCCCCGTCGAGAAAGCCACGACTCTCCGTAAATTCGTGAGATGCATACGTACCACCACCACTGGCTCCACACGCCGCTCTGATCGGTGCCGTCAAACTTCCAATACATCGTGAGCTTCAATGAGAGCCAGGTACTTTTCTGGAAACCGCTGGTCCTCGCAATGGCCCCGGCTATCATCGTAAAGAGAAACCCAATGATGGCTCATTTGGCGATCAGGGGGAACTCGCTGTACAAGCTGCCAGTGACGAAAGTGAACTCATCGGCATCGGGACTGTAGCTGTGAGAAAAACTCGGGTATTGTACGATGTGTCGGGATGCGGAAAGCTCTCGTCTTGGACGCGAACCGCGGCAAAATATAGTGATTACGCGACGGGGGAAAAGGAAAGACAGAAGGAAACGTGAGAGTGCCGAGGAAAAGTTGGGGATTGCGGGCGGGAGAGTGATCCCAAGTTACGTGACGAGCGGCAAAATCAGAAACGAAGGAACGCTCCACGAATGAAGAATAAGAAGAAGAAGCAGCAGTGAGATTCCTCGATATACTCGTCTCGTATACTGGAAGAGGAGAAGTGGATGTGGTATAGCGCATGATCGAATGGAGCCAGTAATAAGGAAATCCGCTTGCTATCTCGATAGCCGTAATAGATGTTTCCACTATTTTATCCGTGCACTGCAAAGTGGATAGTGCGTCGGGGGGTTTTTGCCATCTTTTTTTTCTTCTAGCTGTCATTGGACGCTGGAGGGAGGGCGTCCTGGTAAGGACGAACCAGGACGAGCTGGTATATTTGTACCCACGTATATACTGGAGAATTCGAGCTCGTGCCGAGCACCGAACGCGCTGAATAACTTTTTGCTGGCTTCGCCAAAGCAACGCGATAGCAGCAGTCTCTCGTATATTATCCGCATGGTGAATGCATAGCGTACACGTGCGGTAATACGCGAAAGAAAATTGCGTCACGGCTCTCCAGCGCGATCTGGAACGAATCGTCATCCGTCCTCTTCTACCTGCTCGGCCTCACGTTTTTTCCTCTCTGCTTCAACCCCATCTTCCAGTGTACATGATAATCGCTATCCGTACGCGGTAGTACGAGATGATAAAGCAAAGCTGGTTGAAAACGTAAGCGAGAGATCACTTCCTCGAAATAAAGAGCCCTTTGAATCTCCATCATCGACGGAGATCCGTGATTGACGCCCTTGCCATGGGAAGGAGGACCCAGGTGGAATGATTGACGTAGTCAGGGACGTGCGGGACTTACAGTTCACTCCACCTCTTCCAGCTTTTTTCCTCGCTCGTCGCGTTCCTCTCTTGGACATGAAGTTGTCCCGTTCGGTCTATCGATCAAACCTAAATGAACGAGCAAAGTCCAATCTTCGGTATACCAATGGAGGACGATCTAATTGGATGTCTCGGTTTGGATCAATCTTGTAGAAAAAATAATAATTCAAAGACTGGGTGTGCAGGAGGTGAGGTGGCTAAAAAAAGTTATTACGATGGAAAACAGGAATCCAGGGAAATGTCGAGAAGTTCAAAGTACCAAGATCAAGCAGATGAGCAGTATGAGCTTAAGTGCCGTTTGCCTTTTTCGTCTTTACTATGTTCCACAATCGACTGGAGCCCCTGTTTGGGAATGTGGGGAGCTGTTGTCGTAAAAGTGGCAGAAGTACCTGGTGAGCCTCGCCGAGAAGTTGTGCGGTGCCATTTTCATCGATAAATTGTATCGCGGCAAGCAGCACAACCGGGACCAAGCGCCTTCCCCGTGCACCTATGTGCAGCCTCATCTTTCTCCATCCCACTTGAATAAGGATAGCGAAACGCCTTGTTACGTGCCACCAGACACTCGCCACTGATCACTATAACTCCCACTGATTGGCGAAAGAGCGAGCCTCATCTCGTCTTCGAGTCATATACTCGACTCCTCCTCGTCTACATATAATCCACCAAGCCTACCTCCTCTTCCTCTTTTTCTCTCTGATCCTTCCTTATCTTCATCGCTCAGTGTGTACCCGTGTGCAACCCCGCGGGGCTTCAATGCGTAGATCTCGTCGCGTCCTTCGTGTCGGGTCTGCACGAGCAACTCGCGCATTCGTGCCAACAGGCCCTATCGGTACGTTCGATTCTTCCGTGATCGATGCCAGCGGAAATTCCACCGAAGAAATGAAACCAATTTGATCCAATGCACTCTAGTGCGTATTTTATGTACAGACGTATGGAAAAGTTTGCGAAGAAGGCAGTAAAAGATTCGAGCTCTCATCGCGCTCCCCAAATACAGGAGGCAAGAGAACGAGCGCATGCTTTGGTGCTTCGATACGACCTCGTAAAGTTCCTACGCTCATCGACATTTCAGCACAAGTGCTGAAGCGTTTCGCGAGTCTTTGCCGATGCTCTCGAAACTTTATGATAGAACCGATGTACAGTGTGCGAACCTTTTTTTCTACCGAAATGGGAACGAATGCGTATCACTGCAAAAACTAGGCGTGTTTGACGTGTGTTCAGAGTATGTAGAAGCAACGCAACATGAAGGCGAAACACGCGTTGCCATATTGATTCTACACACTTATGCATTTGGTAACACTTAATGCGTTAAAATTACACACTTAAGGTAGTTCCTCTGCGAAAATCTCAACCAAAAGTTTACATACCATGTTCATGTTTAAAAGATCGATAATTGGTTTAATTAGTAATAAATAAAATTAAAAACTACGCAATCTTGACTTGGTACTAGTAGATAATACGATGGATATCATTTATTGCCGTAAAATATATTTTATATTGTGTTTTTGATGTACCATTGCCAGTAAACTTTTTGCCGGGACTGTCCAGACTTTTCCCCAATTCACTTGTTCGCTTGCAGGCCGAGCAGGATATATGCTATACGACCAAAATTGTGTGGGTTCTCATGATTATATCTTGGAAACTAGATGGTGAATCATTCTCATTTTTTTTCACATTATTCGTGATATCTTACTCTAGCTTATCCTCGTTTTTTATCAATGTCTTAATTTTAGTTTTGACGGTAGAATTAATGATGCTCTGTTTGCCCATCATAACGCATTTGTTACATGTAAACCAAGCCAACTTTAAGTGTAAATATCTCAGGTTTGGGGTGGTCAAACTTATTCAAATTGCACAGATGTTTGGATAATGTATTAAATAACATATATATCAAATTTCAACCATTTCTTAATTCAACTCTTCTGTGGAGCTACTACCTTAATGCGTTAAAATTACACACTTAATGCGTTAAAATTACACACGTGATTGTGCCGTTTTTACGCATTAGATTATTACACACCTCCGTCCCCGTAAACAACGCGCTTATTGGAACACACACAAAGTGTGTAGAATCAACATACAAGACGCATATTTACACACATTGAACTATACAATACATGTTGATAGCAACACACGAGCAAAAATAACACGGGAAAAAGCAACACAGTTTGCGTGTTATTGATCATATGTTTTAAAAATTACCTTGGTTACGCCATCACGTGAAAGTCGTTAGTCGGTTTGACATTTATTGATTGACCGATTAACAAGACCACATTTGATCTTCAATTAATCGGTTAACGGATTCACGCGTTACCCCCACTTGTAGCGCAAAAAAAAGGGCTTTTTCATAAATTTTTTTAAAGAAAACTACAAAACTTTTTTAATCGATCAATATACCATCTTAAAGAACACATCTTGAAGAACTTTCAGTAATTTTTTTATTGAAAAATATTACATTGTTTAGTGGCAAATGGCCGTCAATTAAATAATGTTTTTATATACACGGTTTGCGGTGACCAACATTGCGGCGAAGTGGATCATCTGAGAAAAAAATGCGGATGGATTTAGTCAAATATAAGTATAAACTAGTCTTTAATCGAAGGATTTTAAAAAATATTCATTTTTCACAAAATGGCGGACAGTCAAAGTTAATGGTTCGATTTTAATGAATAAAAACGGCCGTTTTTGGCTATAAAACGGCCATTTTTTTCGAAAAAAAAAATCGAACGATTAAAGACTACATTTTTAGGTATTAAATAAGCCTGCAAAATTTCAAGAAGATCGGTTCACTAGTGTTCGAGTAATCTTGGTCACGGACTTCAGAAATGCCATTTTGAGAAAAACGCGTTTAAAGGTTCAATTTCAGTTTACACGAAGAACGGATTCTTCTCTTTCAACGCTCATATCTCAATCAATTTTGTTCAGATCGACTTGAAATTTTCAGGACATATTCTCAGATACTTATACTTCAAAAAAAAATGCAATAAAAAAAAACGATTTTTTCAAAATCGCAAGTGGGGGTAGCCCCTTCCATTAACATCTTAGTACACGCACGCAAGCTCTATAATGAAAATTGTGGTAGCAGATCGCAATATACGGGTTAAAATACCGGAACCCATGGTCAACAAATCCATCGTGTGCCTACTCGCATCATACTACATCATCACAATGTATTTAGAAAAGTCAACTATCAAAACTGTAAATATATAATTAACTTTATAAATAATATAATTAATACAATCAACACAGCGTAATGTATAAGTAATCTTCAATAAATACATATATTTTGACGATGAAAAGCTTTGTAACTGAATTAATTTTTCCGACGCATCCCATGTGTATGCAGTCTGCAAAAATAAGTGTGTTGTTTTTACACACTTTGAGTGTGTAAATGGCTGCAGGCACATTTGACACGTTTTAACGTGTGTAAGAAAATAACACACGTAAGTTTGTTGTTTGAACGCATATATCCGTGTTATTTTTACACCGTCATTTTTTTACACACGTTAAAACGTGTAAAAAGTGTCTACACGCGTAGAGTGCATAAAAACAACACGCTTGTTTTTGCAGTATAGTTCTCTGTACATGCCGAGAAAGACGAATGGTTCGTGTCAAGAAAGTAATTTGGATAGGGTTCTTTCTTCAATGGACGAAAGAGTTCCAAGTCCTGGGAGAAATATTTGGGGAACGGTAGAGCCGTTTCCAGCGCTGCGTTTATGACCGGAACAATCCAAGTGGGCCTCCATCCTGCGAGTTCATCACCAGCTGAAAGCTTGCACCTCTTCAATTTTGAGTGCAGTAGGGTGCCAGTGGGTGGGGAGGAAGGAAGGCATCGGTGATATAACGCGGAACCTAGCGAATGTAGGAAAGCAAATGGAAGACGCTAATGACGGCGCTCGACGCGCCTAGACGAACGAAGGGATTGCAGAAGAAGAGGATGAAGAGAAACACGCGCACGTTGAATAATCATCAACTCTAGCTGCGGCCTATAGGGGCAATAATGGCGAGGACGCCGACGCCACACGATATGCCTCCCTGGAGGGTCGGATCTATCTAAAGTGCCTGACCGCAACGACCCTAAACGCGTATACCTTCTCTCACTACCTCCCTCCCTTTCTCTCTTCCTCCCAGCCTCTCTCGCGTATACCTCGTCCTGCGCATCTCTTCCAATTTACGCTCCTCACGACTCTCAATCCGGGAATTTAATACAATAACGTCGCTGCGAAAGAAATGTAAAGCGGAATGACGGGGTATCCGAGACAGCGAAGCGAGAGGGTAAGACAGGAGAATTATCCCCAAGACGGATTCTCAGCAAGATCATCGCCGAGTCGTCTGAGTGTTTTTAGTTTCCCGGCGTGATGTGGGTATTAAGACTGACACATGGCGAATGAAAAACTGGAAGCTTCTTCCTGCTGTTCGGTTTTGCACGCCGCTATGTGGAAATACCGTTTCGACGCGAGGTCGAAGCAAATAATGGGAGAGTTCCGAATGATCATTGGGACATCACGTCTGGTGAAACAGTGGCTCCAACATCGTCGCTGATCCGACCCTAACCCGGATCAAATGGGAGCTTAACCTCCAACGGAGGAATTAGATCGAGCTAAGGACTCGTCATTTTCCGAGTGCTCTAATAACGTCGGGAGTCCTTTTCTCGATGGACCGATCAAAACCATCCGAAGCCTGCAATCAGGCATCGACGTTGGCGAGAGCCGGTAGTCATCGACGTTGTTCGCGAAGTGGTCCGAGAGAATCTCGGGGGCAAAAGGAGGATGAGGAAGTGCGAGCAAACAGGTGGATCGGTCAAAGTGGTCCATTTGGTAAACTGACCATTACAATGGTGCATATCCGTGAGCTGTTGCCATGCCTGAGCAGACTTCACCAACAATCGTATCAGCAAGCTTGCGCGCAGGACTTGCCGCCTGCATGCGTGCCGCGAGAGCAAGAATACCTGGATTAAGAAGGATCAACGTCGAGGAGTAAAGGAAGTTGGGCAGCGAGAGATTGAGACCGAGATTGAGAGAGCCAAGGAGAACAGAAACAGGAGTGCAACTGAACTTTCGCAACAGTCCGACAGACCGACTGGAAAGCGTGTATCACGGGACTTGGTCATCGAGGGGCTTGCGTTGCTTCTGCCGCTGGAAAAGCTCGATGATCTCTGGCTCGGGACGAAGCCGAGCTGTGCCGGGGCTATCGCATTCCGTTCTAACGATCCTATCGTGCCTCGTGTAACAGTTTCACGGTTCAGCGATTTACCAAACGCCATTACAGCGAGTATACAACGTGGCTACCAGTCGGTATACGCGTGTTGTGTATAAGCCCGCGGTGTGTGTACGGGGGCTTGGTCGGCTCCTGTGGCTAGCCTGTGAACTCGAAGTACCACCACGAGGGCGTCTTATTTCTGTGATAGCACGCCAGAGGTGCGAGTCCGAGTTACGTTGCGTTGCTTCAACGAAAGAGATGAAGAATTGGATAGTTTGCCTTCTTCTTTGCTCCTTCTCATTGCTTCCTCGACGCACTCGTCTCTTCGTCGTGCTTTTATCTTCTCTTTTCGTCCATTTCTTCCCTCCTTCCTTCCTCTTATTTATTTTACCCTGCAACCGATGCTGCGTACGCATTACTGTATAGAATTGCGCGTATAAACTCTCCAATTGCCACTACCGTGTACGTGTGTACACCTCTGCACACGAGCACCGGGCACGACCGGAGAGAAAAGAGTCCGGGGAATAGGCAAGCTCGGAAGCTCCGATCGGCGGCATACCCATGAGAAATATCCTCGCTAACGGCTTCGCTCGATCATTTTCATGTATCCATACAGCCGGGAATACGATCGGGGAAGCCGCCGGTAAATGGTACCTGAACTCCGTACGTGCCAATTCAACCATTCGATTGCAAGCTCCGCGAGAGCTTCGCCGATGTAATATACGTGTATGCGATTTCTTTGATTAAAAGCAATTATCCGCGATGCGCCGATGGGCAATCCCGAGATTGACGAAAAATGAATAACGCGAGTGCAACGGATGCGAGCGGTTGGCGAACGGGACGAAGCAAACGAGGGGAAAGAGAACGAGGAACTGCGATAAAGAGGAGGTGAAAGATAAAAAACGACAGGTGTGCCCACTCGCTTCGGTGATGTGCTATGAAGTACGAAAGTAGAAGACGCATGGAGGATCTTCTCTCCGTTACGGTGGAAGCTGAACAGAATGAGAAAAAAAAATATACGCACGAAGCAACAAAAAAACGGTAAAATGTCACTGTTCCCTAATTACGCGAAGTAACCAGCCAGGCGCTGGTGTACGCCAGCAGCGCTGGCTCTTTCGTTGGGCAAAGAGTTGCGAAGGTAGGAAGTAAGGACGCGAAATGGGAGAACTCGATTACGCTAAGAGGTGCGGACTGGAGGCAAGACTAGAAACGTACCAGAGTAGCGAAAGAAGAAGAGGACCTGCGTATATCTATAGACGTACGTGCATACAGACATCAAGAGTCGATAGGGCCCAAGCTGGGAGCGAAAGAAGGTGGCGGATAGTCGGAGGAACGCGAGGGGAATCCTCAACGCGGTACCGCTACTCCGTGGACCAATGAGCGCTCGGTCTTCAACGGAAGGGACCAATCGGCGAGTGATTTTCGTGGCGTTGAGGCCCCGCAGGAGTCAGCCACCTCGGTTTATAAAGTCAGGCCTCGTAGCGGGCCCGAAGACAGAACCGTACCGACAGCCGAGCCATCAGGACGTTTTTCGAGGTGGTGCGTGTGTGGTCGGGTCCCCGTGGTGCGAGTTCTATACGATTCCTATTTTTGTTTTGTTTTTTTGTTTCACCTCCGTCAACCTTCTCATCCCCGTACGCGACATCTTCCATATCCACGCGAGACACGCAATCTTCGTCGAATTCGATTTTACGTAACTTTGCATATTTTTCTTCGTTGAGAAGCAACAAACGAACGATTGGACAGAGTGCGAAGAGAAAAGAGTGCTACGCGTGTTTAAGAAAACGAACTTTCGGGTGAACTTTGAGAGACAGCGATATTTGTTGTTGGTGTTCCGGTGATATCGCCAAGGTACGTGTGCTTCAGTGATTGTACATTATACATATTTGTCTTTCTCTTCGTTTTTTTTGTTCTTCTGCATATGCTGTAAGATGTAGTCACGATGTGTGAGCGCGTGAGCCACACGCTTCACGAGTAGTCACAATGCCTTATTTTCTCACGGCTGGAGAAACCGCAATACAATGCCAGGGTCACGCTTTGATCGCCGAGCATTTTAGCTTGTTTGTGGTGCGCGTCCCTGCGGCGCAGAGTTCATTACTCAATTCTCGACCCCGGCAGCGCGGGGGGGGGAGGGGGGGACGGAGAGGAAAAATGAGAGAGAGGTCTTTACAAACCGACAATGTGGAAAGCAACCGGAAGAGACAATGTGAAGAAAAAAACTCCGTTTTCGAGTATCACATAGCAATTATGGTCAAAGGTTAGCTAGGCGTGACAGTCATCGCCCGTTCAAACACATCGAAGAATTCTCGATCTTACGAAGCTTCGTCGCACAATCGAATTTCACATTATCGAGAATAAAAAATGAACGAAAACGAAGGTATACTTCCCGTTCGTTGTTGCGACCGTTGGCGAGCTGCGAGCTGGGGATTTCAATGCGCGTAGACACGAGTGCGTTATCATGCGGACGAGGGAATTCGACGCCTGGAAGAGATACGTAGGTTTCGAAGCCAAAAAAAGCATGTTTTCGCTATTTGATAAAAAAATATAATATATGAATTATTTTATTCAAAATTTTAAGCACACAAAACAGGAACATTTCGA
Source organism: Ophion costatus (assembly GCA_951751655.1). Taxonomy (NCBI): domain Eukaryota; kingdom Metazoa; phylum Arthropoda; class Insecta; order Hymenoptera; family Ichneumonidae; genus Ophion; species Ophion costatus. Next base: position 22,952,564 of record OX632365.1, on the reverse strand, counting down.
CAATATTTAAAAAAAAATTTATCCAATAATTTGGGAAATTCAGCCGGTGGGGTTTCCGGAGACCCTAAAAAAAAAGTGGCCTCGTGGTGGTCAGGATAACTCATGATAGCTTTACCTGAAATGAAAAAACCTATTTTTTTCTGCTGCTAACTAAATATAGCTCGTGATTGAACGAAGGATTTAGAAAAAAATTGAAATTTGAATTTGTGGCAGAGTTGTATGCAAAATAGTTTAATTTTTGGTACAATTTACACTGCCTTGCAAAATTAGTTGCAATCGAAAAAAACAACCTTCGTTCAATCACTGTTCAGTGCTATTTTGATGAAGTGTGCAAAATTTCAATAAGATCGGTCCGTTAGTTTTTGGGAAATCGCGTCCACCGACTTCAAAAATGGTGTTTTGAGAAAAATGCGATATACCTGCTTCGGGGTAAATTCCCAAAGGCTCTCTCTGTCCTAGACTTTTACTCCGATTGACATAAAACTTGGGGAGAATTTTCCAGACATAGTGTACTATTAGATAAAATTTACAAAAAAATGAATTTTTCGAAGTTTTCAAACCCACTTCAAGCCTCTTTATCGAAGGGGGCGGAAACGCCTAGCGCGAGACGATCACGATTATTTTCTTCACGCCAATTTTTTCGCCCTGATCACTATAATCTCCGGCACCTTCGTCCCATATCTCGGGATCGTTCCATATATTGCGGCATTAAAATAAGTGGCGCGTGTAGTTTGCCGGGTAACACGGTGCGAGGATTTTTCTCCCGCGTCTCTCCTCCCGTTCGCTCATCATCGCCCGTGAATCTTCGCTGCATTGCTGCAGTTCTGCAGAAGGGCTGAGGGATGGGAAAAAAGCGAGAACTCTTTTTTCATAAGATGTACGATTGCGGGAGAAACGAAGGGAGGGGGGAGGACGAAACGATGAAAAAGCGAGTGAAATTAACGCGGAGAAACAATATTGCTCGTGCAATTTCTTTTTCGCCGGCACTTTATTTCGCGACCTGCCCCACTATTCGTCCGGTCGCCACGACTCTCTCAAGTGCATACTCCTCTTCTGCCTCTTCTTTGCTCTACACGGCGCACTTTATGCTCGCGTTGTTGCGTGAGCCTCTTCGCAGGAGGGACTCGAGCACTCGTTCTCTCCGCGTCAGGATCTTAGGCGCCGTGCCTGGGCATTGACCCTCGGAGCTCGCGGTTCTCGCACCGACGAACAAGAGCCTGTTGCCCTGACCGAGAACTCCCGTTTAACAAAGTGCATACACCACTCACCCGTACGCAAGCTGCCCCGAATTCAAATCACGAAGTTACCAAAATCTCGAAGTTTCGGCAGGAAAAGTGCACCTCAACGGCTTTACGTTATTTTTGGACAAATTTTTGAAAAAACGAAGACAGTCGAAAAAATACATTGCGAACTTTTTTTGCTTTATGATTTGCAGCTGCAATTAAGACGTTACACATCTTGAAGAACTTTCAATAATTTTTTATTGAAAAATATTGCATTGTTTAGTGGCAAATGGCCGTCAATGAAATAATGTTTTTATATACACGGTTTGCGGTGACCAACATTGCGGCGAAGTGGATCATCTGAAAAAAAAATGCGGATGGATTTAGTCAAATATAAGTATAAACTAGTCTTCAATCGAAGGATTTTAAAAATGCTCATTTTTCACAAAATGGCGAACAGTCAAAGTTAATGGTTCGATTTTAACGAAAAAAAACGGCCGTTTTTTGGCTATAAAACGGCCATTTTTTTCGAAAAAAAAAATCGAACGATTAAAGACTACATTTTTATGTATTAAATAAGCCTGCAAAATTTCAAGAAGACCGGTTCATTAGTGTTCGAGTAATCTTGGTCACCGACTTCAGAAATGCCATTTTGAGAAAAACGCGTTTAAAGCTTCAATTTCAGTTTACACGAAGAACGGATTCTTCTCTTTCAACGCTCATATCTCAGTCAATTTTGTTCGGATCGACCTCTTAAATACTTCATACAAAAACATACAAAATTTTCAGAATTTTCTTATCATTTTTTATTTCAACCCTTAAGGAGGTTGAAGTAATGATGATAGCATTCTGAAAATTTGGTATGTTTTTACATGAAGTATTCAGGAGGTCGTGTAAAAATTTCATGACGATTAAGAAGCTATTTATTGAACAATTAACATTAACATGTTTCATAGGGACTCAACATCCTTAAGGTTGAAAAGACGAGTTTTCTAGATAAAACAAATAACCTAGAGTATTTTTTTTAACCGGGTCAAAAAAGTTATCATTTGCACAAATGGCATGCGAAAAACTAAAAGCAGATTATTTTTATCTCGAAAATCGTGAGACTTTTACTAGACTTAAATTTCAGCATACAGTAGGACATGATCTGACCTATCGACAATTGGAATATTATCCATTCATAACGCGACACCCTGTATGGTCCGTACTCGACCTTTGATTTCCTGAAGAGGGCTACGTCAGTACGACAGAACGGAAATGAGCACGTACGAATATTGGCACCCACGTACAGTTCGTCACTGCGACGATACATCGAACGACGAGATGCACATACTTATATGATTGTTTTTTTCTTCACATGGAGCGCGTGCGCAGTAACAGATCCAGGAGTCTCGTAAAGGGTCGAAAGAATAGTTTCGGAGCTAAATATAGCATCGGAGTATTTCGTGTAGTGTGTTAGGTGCTGGTTGTGAGAGCCACAGGTGTCCACGCGTGCAAGGTGCTTCCTCACGCGATCATTTGGAACTTATCTCCTTCTTGGCCGGATGGGACTCGGGCCTTCGAGACCGGATGGGACGACCCTGTGCAGGGACATAAAAGCTCCTTGTCTCGAAGCAACGATTCATGTACCGGGGGGGCACTAAATCATCGACACCGAGATCAACCGCGTGCTGAAGTTGGGGAACAATTGTTTTTTTATTAAAAAGAGACATAACTCTATAGAGAAGAGTGCTCGTAGGGTATTGAAGATTTGCGAGGGGTGATATTTATTATAGTTAATATAATTACCTTTCAATATATCGGCAGAATTAATGACCTTATTAATTATAATAATTAACTATATTGGGAGGATTGATTACCTCGGAAGGAATTAGAGATTCGGAGGTAATTAATTACCTTATTAATTATGATAATTAGTTATGTTGGGAGGTAATTGAATTTGACCGAGTGTCAAACGGGGAAAATACAATGTCTTTTCCTGACTAACACTGAGCTTCCTAAACGGTGCGCTGTGTCAAGAACATTTTCCTTGGAGTTTTCGGATCGTCTCCCAGCTTTTTCAAAGTCGAGAGTGAAAACGAAAATTCCTCATTTTTCGACAGTAATTCCATATCGAAAAGTACTTGAAACATGCAAGTAAATTGTTTATCTCCGTGTCGATTAAAAACGTAATTTTCTCACGTACGTCATAAGTACATCGGTCTAATGGATTCATCCACTTTTATACGTAATACTCGTACATCAGCGGATTTTATTTAGTTCGAACCACGATGGGAAAAAACTTATTTAAGTTTGACCTGGCCCCACTGTGGGTTCACCGTTCGGGAGGCGCCAGGGAGCATCAGGTTTCGTAGGTGCGCGTGAAACATTCACCCACACGCTCACGAGCAATTTCTGATGCGGGAAAAGGAAAGCCACGTTGAAGACCGGAAATTGTAAAAAATTTTTCACACACAAACATCATCATACCTCTTTCTCCGTACGACTATATAGCGCCGAAAAAAACTGCTCTTCGTATTTGGAAAATGAATTCTCTCCTTTTTTCTGTACAAACGTGAGAGCTGTGTGCATTAGGACGTGAGGCGATAGATTCGTCGTGGAAAAAAAAACAATGGAATAGGCGTGACTTTGGGGAAAGAATTTCTCACCTTTTTTCTCGTCCGAGAAAAAAAAGAATGTTTACGGTTAGCCCGGGGGAGCGGACGAAAGGAATTCGTCACTTTTTGGTGGCCCGTTATTCTTCTCGTCGTTATCTCTCTTTCTCTCTCTCTCTACGCCGGTGGTCTGCAAATTGAGTAAATATTGGCGATTCACGAGATTCTCATCGTAAAACAGGTGAGAATGTGTATCCAGGAAATGAGGTCAAAGTACCCGCGCTTCTTTTACATATCCGTTGAATATATTCCGCGTCAAGCAGCCCGAACTTTGAACGCACTTGTATTTCCATACACATCAGGGTGGCACAATTTTGAGCTCTTTTTTTTTCCTTTTTCCCACCATCCAATTATCTTCTTCAAAGAAAACAAAAATTGTCTCGGAAGCTGCCAGCGAGCGAAAAATATTTAGAGCTCACTCGAGCCTCCCAAAAATCCAAATTTTTCGCAAAAAATTGACTTTTTTCGTCCACTTCTCACCCATGAATTTTGAGCCTTTTTAATTTTGAAATTAAACTCGCGAAAGCTCTAGCCGGCCGAAATTCAGAATTTCCGCCGAAAAATAAATCTCACATGCACTATAATCCCTTGTAGCATTAAAACACAATGAACAGCGAAGTGTTACATTTTCTGAATAATTTATTATTATAATTTGTAACACATACCAATTAGAGGAAATGTGTTATTATATGTATTATTGTATTACGACGTCGCACGTCACAGAGTACAGCTACGATTGGTCAACAGTTTGACTAACAAGGTCCACTATGGGACCCATTACAATGCGCGGAAAACAGCTGCTATTTCAGTTTTACGAATAAAACGACCTTTATTTTGTTTGCGGCCAAGAGCTTCAAAGAATTTTTTTATGAGACCAAAAATTATAATTCTTGGGTTAGCAGTGTGGGGTGAAGTTTAAATATCTGTTTCTTTATTCTTATTCTTCCACGCCACGAGAAATTGCGTTTTATTCTTTCAAAAAATGAACATTGTTCAAAAAAATTTACATGGCCTCAAGATTATGAGTGAAAAGGGGGGAAAAAAATTTGGCAATAATTGAAAATTTCGAAGCTCTCGAGAGACCACTAAATATTCATTGACCGACTAGAGTTTTCGCGAGATTAATTAAAAAGTACAAAGCCTAAAATTCGTGACTAAGAAGTGGACGACAAAAGAATCAATTTTTTAATGAAAATTGGAATTTTTGCAAGGCCCGAGCGACCTCTGAATATTTTTTTACCGCTCGCACCTTTCGCGACAATTCTTCTTTTCATTAAAATAAAATAATTGAATGGTGTGAAAAAGGAAAAAAAATAGAACTCAAAATTGTGCCACCCTAATACCCATACGTACGTCGAAACAAGCTATCCAAAATAAAATCGACTGCTTTCGTTCCTCGTTTTTGCCAACAAAAAAACCATATCTCCAAAAGTTACCAGTTTATTGAGAAAAAAAGGCAATTTTTCAACCGGTAAAAAAACTCGTACAAATGAGCGATGGACGACCAACGCGACGCGAGTGATCGTCTCGCGGTCAGTCACACCTAAACGCGCCGCGTCATCGAGCACACACACCTTGCAGCCGGGATTTCGCACGATGCGAAGATCGCGAACGCGACTTCCGGGCCTGAGGTGGAACTCGCTCTTGCAGTAACGAGCGCGAGCTGAAACACTTTGAGAGAGCGTTGAGCTTTTGCTCTTGACTAGCACGCCACGAGATGTTACCATTACCTGCAGTCTTTGCTCACCGAATAATAGCCCCCCCCCTCCCCCGCCCCTATATAGAATTAGCAGGCGTGCACAGGGACTAAAAAGAAACAATGAAATTGCACGTCACCCGCGTTCAGAATTTTAGTAAGTCAGGTCACTAGTTCAGGTTAAAAGCGATAAAATTGCGGAGCCTCGATAAAAGTAGTATATTCTCTTTTTTTTATCATTTCCGTCCCACAGCCACAACGGAACACATTTTTTTCTCAATGCAAAGTGCGCTTACCATTTGACTAATGAGTAGGAGAGAGAAAGCTAAAAACGTTTGACTACATCTACCTAGTGGCCCGAAAAAAATGACCAAAGTCCGAAATGTTTTTCTGGGACACGGTTGGTGAACAAGAAACCCATTTTATTCAACACAAAAGTATACATGGAGAGCCTTAAAAAATCACCAAAAAATACATATAAGTAACAAAAACATGGCTACTGACAGATGAAGACATTTTTTTCGCGACGGCGATTGACACTCTGCAGCTTCAACGGTCCATGTGAAATCTAAAAACAAAACGGGTTATTCAAAGTAACGATGAAGATGAGTCGTTGGCGATCGTTGATTTTTGACCTCATTTGTTTAAACAAAGTGGCGACTGATTGAAACTCGAGTAAACAAAATCTATTAAAATAGTCGTAATTTTTACGTAACTATTAAAAAATAAACAACTATTTTTAGAAAGTGAGATCGTCAACGACCTTCAAGTGCTTCTCGTCGCATCTTCTATAAACTTGGAAACAATCTATCGAGTGATTATCACGATATCGTGTCCACCGACTTTGAAAACAGTACCATCCGCCGGCGGCCCTGATTTTATTGTTTTTCTGTATCCTTTGGTAATTTTTTTTTCAACGGCTCTCAATACATGTACCTTCGTGTTATAAAAAATGCGTTTCTTTTTCACCAACCGTTTCCCAGAAAGAAAATCGGATTTTTGCCATATTTTTCGAGTTTTCAGATAGATTTAGCCCCTTAACCAAATTACTCGAAGAGGAGTAATATTTAGAGCAAAATAAATCCTCATCTCCCGCCCCAGTGAATTCACCATGGCCTGATGCCCCCACCCCCCCCCCCCCCCCGCAAACTCAACCATCTATGAAAAAACTGGGTTGGAAAATGTATGACATTACGTTGACCTCGTACATGCCCTTGAGACGAGCGCAAAAGCCAGCGGCAGCTCGAAATTCATTTTAACCAAAAACACGATGTATTCCATTATACACAATAAACAAAATCACACTGTAATCATCATAATGATAATGACAAGAATAATAGACCCAATAGTTCTTAAAATAAAATAAAAAATAAACATTATTTGGGTTAGTTGGTATCGGAGGCTCTCTTTTTACCATCTGCATCACGCGTTCGGTTCGTCCAAACAATGTACAATGCGTTCGTGACACGATGTATGCACGAAACATTCCCATGGTAGCTATTCCATCAGGTCGGAATGATATCTACGTGTGCACTGTGAAAATGGAGCTCTTCAAATTCACTCTCGGGCACGTGATATACAATAGAAACAAACGTGCCCGCATGCAACGTACGTGTTCACGTACATTTCCATTTATTTCTCCATTTGTGGGAGTGGGTGTGGGTGTGTGTGCGTGCGTGCGTGTGTGTGTGTGTGTGTGTGTGTGTGTGTGTGTGTGTGTGTGTGTGTGTGTGTGTGTGTGTGTGTGTGTGTGTGTGTGTGTGTGTGTGTGTGTGTGTGTGTGTGTGTGTGTGTGTGTGTGTGTGTGTGTGTGTGTGTGTGTGTGTGTGTGTGTGTGTGTGTGTGTGTGTGTGTGTGTGTGCGTGCGTGCGTGCGTGCGTGCGTGCGTGCGTGCGTGTGTGTGTGTGTGTGTGTGTGTGTGTGTGTGTGTGTGTGTGTGTGTGTGTGTGTGTGTGTGTGTGTGTGTGTGTGTGTGTGTGTGTGTGTGTGTGTGTGTGTGTGTGTGTGTGTGTGTGTGTGTGTGTGTGTGTGTGTGTGTGTGTGTGTGTGTGTGTGTGTGTGTGTGTGTGTGCGCGTGTGCGTGTGTGTGTGTGTGTGTGTGTGTGTGTGTGGGGGGGGGGGGTGTGTGTAATTTTTTGTTGCTTACGCCGAACTTCGTCTCGACAGGATCGAATTACATGGCACGTACGTCAATACTGGCCACGTGTAAGCGTGCGATGCCCGCCACCCATATAGTATGTAACGGTTGCGTCTTGCCGCGAGTATTCCGGAATGAACGAAAAAAAAAGAGGAGAAAAAGAGAATCAAAGTCGGTGGCAGCGTGGGCGAGAGACCCGTGGTCAGGAGAGCACGAAGTCACGCTGGCGTGTAAAAGTTGACGGCGTGGAGAGTAATACTTCGTTGCTTCTGACTTTGCCCCCCTCGACGCTTTGCGGCCTATTGTCTCAAACGGGACCGTTACAAAATAAGAGAGAGAGAGAGAGAGAGAGAGAGAGGGAGAGAGAGAGAGAGAGAGAGAGAGAGAGAGAGAGAGAGAAAGGCTAAAAGAAAGAGAGGGAGATAGTTGGGCATGCACGCGACCAAAAGAACCTTTTATTTCTTTCCTTGCTCCCCTCTTTTACTTTATAATTTATCGTCCTTTTCTCTTTCTTTCTCTTATCAAATTTGACGTAATAATGTAGGTAGAAAAATACACAGAGGTCTTTCCCGGTTCTACAGGAATAAAAAGCACAAAATAAAAGTAATAATGTTGAAGTTCGCAACGTTGGAGTGCGACGAAAACTTTTTTTCTTGATTTTCTTCGCTTCTTTATTTATTTTAATTTTTTTTTGTTGGTTTCGGTTATAGTTTTTCGGGAAGGATCTTCGAAGATGTTTCGGTGATTTTTGTAAGCTAGAGGTGCCAAAAAATTGACATTGCGAAGAAAGTATATTTCCGGTGCAGTCCAACGATGCAAACTTCAACACTATTGAGGTTTTATGGAGTCTAAAACAATATATATTATGGGATCTAGAAACAACGATGGGGTCTGAAAAGCTATGAAGTAAATCGTCATATGGAATGTACGTTCGCGACCAGTATTTTACACCTACTCATAAAAATACACACTTTTGAGCATTCAATGATTACGTGACACGTTTTTATTACTCTGTATAATTATTTTCTATAATGTCTCCTCGCTTAATTAAAGCCCGACGAATTGGCAACGTCGTAAATCGGGGTATATGATAACGTCCAGGTTAGCAGTAGTGTCGCGAAGTTAGAGACATACGCGCCCCGTTCATAACCTCAAAATCGGCCGCAGGAGCTGACAACAATGAATGTCGGTCGAAGTAAAAAATTCTTAAGCTGGAAAGGAAAAGTGTGCGCCGAAGCCGTCTATAATCTAAGAGTAATCAAAAACTTTCATAATTTTCCGATAAACTCAAAAGTTTCCTCATGTTAAAAAAAAAAAATTCGTTGTATTTTGTCTTTTTCCCGAGTTTCCCGAGAGTCTCCGAGAGTTCCCGAGAGTTCCCGAAAATTTCCGAGAGTTCTCGAAAATTCCCGAGAGTTCCCAAGAATTCCCGAGATTTTTTTCCAGCAAACGATACTGTGGATCGAACCCAAACTGCACAAGACGATAAACAAAGGGGTAGTACACTTCCAGAAAAAAATATTAGCTCGCTAATAGCATTTTTACCTGGCCCCATAACAACCTCAAATGTACCTAACATCCGTGGCATGTTCAGGCTCCAAGTACATCGAAAAAGAAGCTTCTGGATAAACTTTATTGCCATAAGAGCAGTCCGCTCTTGCACGTCCATAAAGCCGCTATACATACACACACACACACACACACACACACACACACACATCCTCTAAACATGTACATAGCAGGTGAATGCAAGAACCGATAATAGGGTCAATGTGAGAGGAGACCCATAGTCGTGCATCTCTCCGGATACATGCACTCTGTACGTTTTTTGCCTAACCGGGCTTCTACCACGATTCACGGTCAAGCATTTCACCCCGGAATTCTTCGATCTATATGTTTTGGTACAATTTCTCGTAGGAGCTGCCGCGGTAACGTGAGCTGGAGAGATGGATGTATAGATAGGAAGAGATCTTGTGTACTCGTACATCCACGTATATATATATATAACAGAGTCGATTCAACGGCGAAAAAGATCGTACCCAGTTGCATGGTATTGCTACATAAACATATACATACATACATACATATATATATATATATATATATATTTATGTTTATGTACCAATACCATGCGACTGGGCAGGATCTCTTTCGCCGTTGAATCGACTCCGCTTCGGAGATTCCTGGGAGAGTTTGTGGACCGGACAACGGTATATTCCGGGTGCCTCTCTCCCTCTCTCTCTCTCTTTCTTTCTTTTCCTCTCTCTTTGTTGGCGTCTTCGCGCCTGTCACTCCGGACAAATGCGTTCGAACACCGTTACACTTATGGGCCATCGAGCATAAAGTCTCCTACCACGTGATCGAGCCAAGCCGGCTGCTCGACTGACCATCGAACGTGTGGTACGGAAAGTGTGGTGTGTGCGTGTGTGCGTGCGCGCGCGCGCGCGCGCGTGTGTGTGTGTGTGTGTGTGTGTGTGTGTGTGTGTGTGTGTGTGTGTGTGTGTGTGTGTGTGTGTGTGTGTGTGTGTGTGTGTGTGTGTGTGTGTGTGTGTGTGTGTGTGTGTGCGTGTGCGTGTGCGTGCGTGCGTGCGTGTGTGTGTGTGTGTGTGTGGTGTGTGTGTGTGTGTGTGTGTGTGTGTGTGTGTGTGTGTGTGTGTGTGTGTGTGTGTGTGTGTGTGTGTGTGTGTGTGTGTGTGTGTGTGTGTGTGTGTGTGTGTGTGTGTGTGTGTGTGTGTGTGTGTGTGTGTGTGTGTGTGCGTGTGCCTGCGTGCGTGCGTGCGTGCGTGCGTGCGTGTGGGGGCGGGGTGGGGCGTCGAGGTGGGGAGGGGCCCCGTTCGTTTTTTGCTCGCGGTACTGCCATACTTCGGCTTTAATGGTCCACATCTCGACCGGATTCCACTCGAGGTGTAATGTACACGGGAGGTAGATGCGCACACGAGACTCATCGGGAAATTGGATCGTGCACGTTCACGAGACTTCGCGGCCACTCTTCGACCAACATTTTTATATCGCCCCTTCTTCACGTGTCTCGCGGCCCTTTATCTCGTCTATACGCTTCTGCCTTCCTCTCTTCCGATACTCCAAACTTTTTGCGGTCACGCGAATGATCGCGGGAAACGGCGCAATAAAAACAAAAAATTTATCGACGTCTCCATCGGTCGGTGGTCATCGGCGATTCAGGGAATGGTACTTTGGAGCTCGATACCACTTCGTTACTCACTCTTAAGGGGGGAAATCCCTTTGTAGAGTGAAAAAGAACTTACGGCCGAGAATGAACTCCACGAGAAAGTTGAGAGCCTGCTTTGTGGCCTCGGAATCGCAGATTAATCGGTGGGTCATTGAGTCACCGAGCTTTTTGGATCTTCGAACTTTGAACGCGTTTTTCTGAACATCAGTTCTTCGTGAACCTCGTACACGATAAGTCGAAAACGTTTTTACCGATCATTTTTAAATTTTGCATGCTTTTAGAATACGTAATCACCGTCTATGTGAACCTTAAGGGAGGTTTCTACTTCGTTGAGCTAAAAAACGTTCGATTTTTACCAATTTTTTACGCGTACAATAGTAAACATAGAACGTTGAAATTTGGTATGTGTACTAAGCGATCTTTATTCAACGTGATAATATTTTTTGAAGTTTAACAAAACATGGTACTGGAGTTGCGCCGGTGCGCCTGCAATGATATTCTTCGCTTGCGGAAATCCCAAGTCTTGAGCAGATAGTCTAAAAAAACAATATCAAACATATTTCTTATTTGTACAATATTGCGTATAAGTCGAACTAGAATCAAAAAGAAAAATTGGAAAACAAAAAACTAGTGAGCCGTCGAAGGGAAAGTTTGAAACTAAAGTTTTAAACCTGAAATTGTTTTGTTTTTCATAACTAGTTCATGACTAGTTCATAACTACTTCATGACTAGTTCGAACGTGAACTAGTTTTTTGTTCATGCCTAGCTCATGACTAGTTCAAACCTGAACCAGTTTTTTGTTCATAACTAGTACATAACCGGTTCATGACTAGTTCATAACTAGTACATAACTGGTTCATGACTAGTTCATAACTAGTTCATAACTCGTTCAGAACTAGTTCATAACTAACACGAGAACTCGTTTTTTGTTCGTAAAATAAAAACGTTTGAAAACTTTTGCATAATTCTAGTTCACCTAATGAAGACGATTGTTGTACACGTATTTCCCAAATTTCATAACGATTGCTCATCTAGGACGTGTAGGAGCACTTCCGCAAACTTGGAATACGTGGTTTCGAGAAAAATGCATTTAATGAAGTTTATGTGCGAATAAAATGAAAATTTTCATACTTACACCTAATCTGCTGTGGGAGGACCATAGAATACACCTTCCACTCCCTAAACCCCCCCCCCCCCCCCGATACAGCAAAATCAAAAAATTGTTTTTGCACCAACACAGTAATTTTTCATTAACAATTACTATAGTAAAAAAAAGACGAGAAATAAATCATTTTTTTCAAAAACGTTCCATTTTTCTAATTTTCACTTTTACTTGAATCGTTTAGGTCCACATAGAGCGTGTGGGTCTAAGAAATCGAAATTTTTCGACTTTCATGTTTCCAATCAATGCACTAGACGCTAGGTTGTACGCCGTGCAACACCTCAGGCGGCAGCCTCTGAAGCAAGTGTCCTACCGACGCAATTCCCAAAAATCCACAAAAATAATTAATTCGAAAATTAAAAAATATAATACCTACATAAAATGTAAATTATACAGAATAAATAGTTTCACCCCGAAGAAATCTTGAAAATTCGCCTATTTTCAGCTGCCCAAAGCCGTTCTCCCCATAAATCGTCCCTCGAGGTCCTTTTTCTTTTCCACCGATTTTCCGTCAAGCCTGTCATTCGAATAACGAATCTGGGAATGAAAACGCCAATCCATTCGCCAATGTTCGTCTGGTTTTTTTCTCTGGCCCGATACTAACGAGCCGTCTTCCGGTTGACGTACATAAAGAACCACAAAAGTAACGTGACGTTGCGCCGACAGATTGATAGCGTTTTAACGACGAAGTATTAAAGCCTTGCGTCGCTAAAAATTCGAATGCTGTTATGCTATTATTATTATTATTATTATTATTATTATTATTATTATTATTATTATTATTATTATTATTATTATTATTATTATTATTATTATTATTATTAATAATAATAATAATATTACTGTTGGATTCCGTTGAAAATTTCTGATGATATGGTACGTCGCTCTTGCATCTGCTCAGGGAGCTTATTAGCGATTGAATGGTGCTTTACGACAGTCAGATACTGCCGTAGTGCAATATAATAAATATACATACATACATAAATACATACACACATATATATATATATATACATGTGTGTGTGTGTGTGTATGTGTTTGTCTATGTACATATAGGGTTGTAGCAGTGCCACGTCGTTAAATTTACGTCATAAAAAAGAGTCTCGCGAATCAACGTATTTCTCGTTAGAGTCTGAACGATCCAGGCTCCCTTTCAGCCCGCGAGATATTGTATTCGACGTTGCTCCGGTACATGAGGATCTCCCGTACTTCATGATATATCCAACGCACGTGGATACATCATGGACACACGAGGGAATATATATACGTGAGATCTATGTGTATATAATTTCCATGAAGATTGGACGTTGTTGAGAGAAGCTCGGAGGGCCATTAGGAGGAAGTTGAAGACGCCGCGGGATTAGAAAGAGGAAAAAAGTGGCAAGAGATGGTGAAGACGATGAGACGTGTGGAGGATGTAGGCTCGTGGCGTTCGCGCCACGTTCTGTGGCTCACTTAAAAGATCGCCCTGGCATGACAAGAGAGACTCTCAATGGTCAACCGTTAGCTCGGATGTTAACGAAGCGATTTTTTTCGTCCCTCCCTCATCTTCGTTTTCTTCGTTTTCTTTGAGCAAGAAAAGAGTCGATGGTTCGAGCCCGGCTTGGCATCTGATTCTTCAATGGTTGGCCGATGCGCCGGAAGTTCATCCGATTTCTTCGGCGTGGAAGAGGAACTCGTGGAAAGCCAAATGGATCGTGCAGGCAATTTCGGAACCAATTTTTTCGGAATTTCGATTCCGGAATTGAGACGAGTAATATCGGTATTCCGATGATGATAAATTTTACACATTGAGAGATATTTTGGTTATTTAGTTTTCCGAATGCGCCTAATCTAAGGCTGGCTCTCCACTGGAGATGTGAGCTAAGGATGCGTAAAGATCAATCAATAGGATCACTTCATTTTCATCGCTTAGCACGCCAAAAAGAAAATATTAATTATCCGATGCTGTTTGGTCTGGTAAGTTTATTTAATTTCGTGATGAACATTTGAAAAAAGCCTAACGCGTGTGTGGATTTTTAATTATCGTACGTTTTTTTGAATTCATATTCCAAGTTTCGTTTTAGTGTGTTGATTGCACTGTTTGAAATGTCCAATTAGAATATTATGGGAGAACTATGATCAAGCATGTTTAATTACAAATGATTGAAATACTGATTTATTGAATCTTGTTCGATTTGTAACAAACCTTGTTTCTTTTTCTAGAAACTAAAAATAGTTATATAGTTGCGAGTTCCGGAACCAGTTCCGGAATTCCGCAGTATGGACTCTAGTATTTTTTTAATAATCTTTTTTCATTGTAACTTCCATTTATACAGGGTCCTTCCCTTTATTATACTCCCCGCCATAATCCACTTCACATCCGCACCTCATTTAAGGGCTAACACCACGGTAGAATTAAAAAAATTGATTTCTTTTAAATTGCCTTAAGGAGTGAGATGCAGTCAAAGGCGTGAAAAAACGAACATGTACAATCATTTTTTTTTTATAGTCAATAAGTTTGTTTTACAAAGTAGTTACACATACTTTTTATGTTATATTTCAACTTGACTTGTACAAATTTTCAAAGAAAAATATCGATTATTTATAACAATATCGCCATCTTTGTCGGACCCCCTTCGGCATGTAGTGCTTTGCGGTGACCACTATAATTCAAAAACCACTCGATGGATTTTGATGAAATTTAGTGTGCTTATTGATAGCATTAAAAACTAGTCCTTTATCGGAGCTTTTCTTTTTTTTTCTTTAAAAATTGACAAAATGGCACATTTCCGGCACATAACTTTCGATTTTCGACCAAAAAATCGCTCGTTTATTGTTTAAAGAAATAGAAAATAAAAAAAATGAAAATCCTCCGATTAAGGACTAGTTTTTGTGGGATTTTCCATGAGTTAATTATAGCATTCGTTATTAACAAATGATTGTCCTTTTTTTCGGTCGAAACTTGAGTTTTTACTTTAATTGCTTGCCAATTACACAAAAATTCATATTTTCAAAATTCCCTACGTATTTCACTAGCCATACTCCTGTAAATTAATAGAATTTATTTATTTTTGTCCAAATTCCAATTTATTTTTGTCCAAATTCAACCCGCCTCGCAAAAATGTCTCTAACGTCACCATATTGTATAATTTTATAATATACATTTTTTAAATTCACTTGAAGACATGACTTATAACATCCTTCAATATTATTATCCTTTTACTTGTCCTTCCACCCAAAAAAAAATCACGAATAATCACTAAATTTTCGACGTTTACATTGGTGCAAGCCCTTGAAAAAAAAAATTGATCAGACCTCTAGTGTCAGAGCTAAGTTCCGAAATTGAAAACCCTCCGATATTCAATGCTCTAACCTGGCCCGAAGATTCCGCAGAGCAAAACGAGAAGAACCTGAATCTCGCGTGGTAGTGAGCAACTGGTTGGTTCGACAGAGTAAAATCGGATAAAAAAAAAAATTCCAGAGAACGTGATTTACGAGTGTCAGACGCAAATGGTACGGTACACGCGCAGATTAGGCATGAGTACGTATGGTCGTTGGAGCGAAGGCTTCAGCGACGTATGACCGTGCACCGTTACCACTTGGATAGATCTCCATGTTCGTGGACGAAGACGCATCAGGGTATAAGAGACTATGCAGGGGGAGAGAAGAAAAATATCATCTCGAGCAATCCGATCCAGTCTCGTTCCGAAGAGTTGACAGCGGAAATCAATTTAAAAAAAAACGAGAAAAAAGAAAAGAAAATACCGAAGTATTACGCATCGCTACTTCTTCGGGATGAATAGACTTTGTCGTTTGCGAGCGGACGTCGCTCTGACCATTTGGCTTATATCGAGTTCCGCGATCACTCGGTTCTCGCTCGTTTGCACGCGCGAGACGCATACGACGTGATCGTCCTGGACGGCCTGCTCGGCTACTCTTTCGATCGAGGAAGAAGATCGGCTGATCTCGGCCATCTGGCGGACGATCGAGATAACGAGGATATCGCCCGGTTGTGAAATCATTCTTTGCAGAAAATCGAATCGCGCTTCGTTATCTCCGAATTCGGGTATTTTTAATTGCGTGATTTTAAGGAGTTTCGGGACAATGGACGATATGTTACCATTTGAGTCGAATGTAGACAGTAAATTCTTCGTCATATACCGAACGAACCCTCTAAATTTAAAATTGATCATCTACAGGGTGTCTCGGAACTGTACGCGTTCCCTGAAATGGGCGGTTGGGGGTGAAATTCTGCGTCGATTGATATAAGCATGTGTGGGTCTCAGATCAACCCCTGAATTATTATGAATTTTTAAAGGCGGGCCAATCAGATGCGCCCGACGAGCCGGCGTATCGCTCACCGACGTCCGGCGGCTCATCGGACGCATCTGATTGGCCCGTCTTTAAAAATTCATAATAATTCAGGAGTTGATCTGAGACCCACACATGCTTATATCAATCGACTTAGAATTTCACCCTCAACCCCCCATACCGGGGAACACATTGGGTTCTGGGACACCCTGTATACCGTTTCTATAAAATTTACCATTGAAGAAACACTCTCGAACATAAGGAGATGCCTATGCTCATTGAAGAATGACAGTTTATGCACGAAATAGTATGAAGTAATGTTCAAAATGTTATGAAAAACTGTCAAATCGCTTAGTATATTATGACAATTTTGAATCTCCCACTACATGATGAAAATTAGGCATCTCACAATGTTAAAAAGTGTTCCTCCAATTGTAAATTTTGTAGTAACGGTGTAGACGAACGATTTAAAATCTAGAGGGTGAACCCAGTATATGACAAGGAATTTGGCAAATGGTACCATATCGTCAATTGACCCGGAACTCTTTCATTGTGAACATTTTTTATTGTGCAGGTGAGGAACATATTTTGAAGTATACTGCGTGTCGTCTAAGTTTTTCCGATTTTCGTTTCGTTTACTAAAATATTTTTTTGGCATTTGGGAAAAAGCTATTTTACGAAGCATACATTGATATTGTGTCATGTAAATTTTTATGAAAAACAAAAAATTGACAACCTTCTTGAGGTATAATAGTGCATCTGCATAAAAAGCGTGATCCAACGGCTGGATCGATAGCTTGACAATGGTTGGTCTGAAAACTACGAATAAACTTCTTTTATAATCTATATAAATGTAGTTCTCGTTGTACCTAGGCGTTTGTCAAAAGAAAAAAAATACACAAAACGACGTGTTTCAAAAAAGTTTATTTTCAGCGAAATCTTAGCTTATCCTCGGGGACTTAAAAAATACTCAATTTCAATAAAATAAAATAAAACAGCTACGTACAAGGGTAGCTACAACAAATCGAGAAAAATCGTTTCGAAAAAAACCCGCTTGAAAGTTTTAGTATACGTAAATCGTTGCCCTACCTGCTCTCACTGAATCGTCGGTAACTTGGTCAATTTTGAATATTTCGACTCGACATTTTTTTGACGTATTCTTTAATATGTATACTTAGAGAAAAAAGTTTCCAGTAACTCCACTATACGATTGCAGGGAGAAAAAACGATATATCAATCAAGAGCCAGGCAATTTATCTACAAGGAATATTAACAGCGGTTAAATTTTTCATAAAAAACTTCTTCATATATTTTTTTTATTATTAAGGCTGCTGTGGACCTGAGCGTAGTTGTTCTTTCATCGAATGTACCTGCGGGTTGAAGAAAATAATCAGTATCCTTCGACATTAATCTTTGTAACGTTCGCCCCTCCTTAATAGGGATAATGGCTATGGTAAAATAACCGTACACTCGTTTCGGGCGATCCTTACGTCCTAGGCGGAGGCGGACACGTGGATGGGGAGTATTTTCCGAGCGAATGGATGATTTATCGTTGGATCGATTCGTTGATATTGCACTCGACCACGGCGTTCTATATGGTCGAGTTACATGCGAAAGAGATCCGGGATCGAGGCAGGGAGATCGAATCTCTCCAGGCTCCTCGCGACGGATCGTACAAAACCCTTTGACGCGACCTACTATAGGAATCCACCGATCTATGTATAGGGTGTCCTGTAATTAATGCATAATCCTGCAACTTCCGGTAGGTCAGATCATGTCCTGCTGTATACTGGAATTTCAGTTTAGTAAAAGTCCCACGGTTCTTGAGATTTTCGGCTTTATGTTATTTTAGAAAAAAAAAACATCTGCTTTTGGTTTTTCGCGTGTCATTTCTACAAATGATATGAATCGACAATAACTAAGCAACTTTGTTAAGGCAGGATTCTACTTTGAAACTTTGAAAAGGCTAAATTGGATGAAAACACCCACCTGGAACACGTCGAAGGCATATTATATGGCCCAGGCATCGCTGATTGAGGGTAAGATAATTTTTTCTACGATTTATCACTCACCAAAACTTTAAACGCGTTTTTCTCGAAACGACATTTTCAAGTACCGTGGTCGTGATAACTCAAAAAGTACTGAACCGATCCTTATGAAATTTGGAACACATATTCTATATGTGTGTACCGACCGACCTAACTACAATCAACTTAAAATTTTGATTAGAACTATTTTTTTATTGCAAAAAAAGACCCAAAAAAACGCATTTTTTTTCGTATTTTAGCCGCCATTTTGTTAATTTTGCACGTATATAAAATATTCTAGTTAGGTCGGTTCCTGAAGACATACTGAACATGAAACTATTTGATTTTTTTGTTTCAGACCATCCGTCAGGAAGATTTCACGACCACGGCAACGGTACCTGCTTTTCGAGGCGTTGGCTTTAAACATATTTTACGTGCACAAAAAATGAATGAAATACATTTAAAACATTTTTTTTATTTACTTAAAGAGTGTATTTATTGAATAGTTTAAACCCCATATCGATATCTTTAATAGTATTCTCAGAAAAAATTCACGAAAATAGCGTTTTTTTCATGGTTTTAAAGTAGAATCCTGCCTTAAGTGATTGGCACGATGTGCCAATTTTTTTTACACCGCAGGCTATCAAAGTCAGATGTTCGAATTGGTCTGTATGAAAATTCTGCATAAGATCTTTTTTCATAAAATTACCTTAACATTTAAGGCTAAAAAGAAGACTTTTCTAGATAAAACAAATAACCGACAGTATTTTTTTTTAAACCCGGGTCAACAAAAGTGACCATTTGTAGAAATGGCATGTGAAAAACCAAAAATAGATAATTAAAAAAAAATATGAGTTTAAGTTACTTTGGGACTTTTACTAAACTGAAATTCCAGCATAAAATAGGACAAAATCTGCCCTATAAACAGTTGCAAGATGATCTATTAATTGCAGGACACCCTGTGTGTATGTATGTGTATATGGATACATACGAACCACCGCAACGTACAGATGTATGTGTGTACGTGTATAATATAACTCGCCTGTTGCGGCACGCCGGAAAAACCGCATGTAACGGTGTGGCGCTACCCAAGAAGAGACTTCATTTCAATTTACTGTTACGTTATTCGATTTACCGAGACTTTGAGATAAACTTTCCGGGAGGTGAGAATACGCGATGCTGCTCCTCTCTACGCCTCTCGTACCTGCTTGAATCTGTAATAACGTGGGTGTTCCAGTTTTAAATGGTTTCCGGTCTCTTTTACATGATCGATGACGTTCCACGATGTTTTTTTTTACTTTCTGCATACGCTGATATCGCTGGATCCCGTCGCTTATTTTAAAGCGTTATAGACGTGACTCACCGAAAAATGAGTTATTTTCGGTTTTTTTTTTCGAGAATGCTAAAACAGTAATGGAAATGAGATTTGGAAGGTTTATTCTACATGTCGCTCATCCACTAAAAAACTGTCGTAACGCAAAAAATGCTGTTTTGAGATAAGTATGCCATAAAATTAAAAAAAGGATAGAAAGGTTAATAAAATTGACAATAAATCAAATCATTACAGCCTGATTTAGATAAATATCGACATCACAGTGGCCTCACGAGAGTAAAAAAAAATATGCGGTTTTCTCAAAACAGCGTATGATAAACATATCGTTTTCATAATTGAATATACACTACCGGCCAAAAGTTTCAGGACACTTTAGATAATTGCAAAACTTTCGATCACTGGACAATTGCCAAATAATATTAAAATAATATAGTTCATTCAATTCATTATTTTGCGAAGATATTATAATGTTCTGTATAATTAATCATATTATTCTCATACAATTAAGCAATTATCCAAAGTGATCGAAATTTTTGCAGTTATCTGAAGTGTTCGAAAACTTTCGATCGATAGTGTACATTAACTAAGCGGTGTACCAAATTCCCAAAAAAAAATATTTAAAATTAAAGAAATTATTCTAATATAATTTTGCATTTATCCAAAGTGATCGAAAGTTTTGCAATTATTCGAAGTGTCCGGAACCTTTTGGCCGGTAGTGTATATTTTCTATGTAATAAAACGTTCTTTTCGAAAGTAATTTTCCCTACAGACAATCTACGTTTACCCAACAGGAACGTTAGAGAGGTTGAGAGCTTCGGGAAAAAAAAAGAATCGACGAAGTTCTGAAATATGGTTTTCTTTACGAGAAAAAAAAATTAGAGACTCGTCACCGTGAAGGGTTCGTGGTGAGAATTCCAAAGCTGGGAAACTCATGAATTTTGGATAGGTTTGCGTAGAGAGACTTCGTGTTACACATAAAAAATAGCAGGATCCCTTGGCGACCAGTTTTTCATAAACGTGTCTTCCATCCGCCTTCGCCCCCTCCCCTACTCGGTCCCCGAAGCGTCGCGGCAATATTCTATTCACTAAATTCATTGTTCTCGCCGCTTATTCATTGAGGAATCTACGGGTCATTAAAATTTCTTTCACACGATAGAATACTCCGGAGAAATGGACGGCGGCGTTTTTTTTTTCAAAATGATCGAGTGCATTTGACAAATTGTACAAAAAAAAGTCATTCATGACTTTTATTGTGAAGATTACGTTGGAAAACATCAAGTATGAAACCGTCTATTTTCCGTAATTTTCTGACGCAGATGTTCTTTTTCTATTAACTGTTAACTCGTCTTTGAGCCAACGGTGGTTGATCGTAACCGAGGAGAAAATTGTTAAATAAGCGTACTATCGTAGGAATGACACGTAAGATCGTTACCTTGGCCCAGTATTCGGTTCCTGCCAGTTATGTGCGTTCCTGCGTGAGCGTTTACCGTACTCGAGACACGCAACGGGCATCGCCAGTTTAGTTGTAGGCAACTTCGGAATCGGACGAGGAGAGAGGTGTTTATGAGAGAAGAACTCTTGGACGCGACACCGTTACATGTTGCGCAGATTCCTCACGCACTGTACCTCATATATATATATATATAGGGTGTCCCAGAACTGAATGCGATCCCTGGAATGGGGGGTTGGCGGTGAAATTCTGAGTCGATTGATATAAGCATGTGTGGGTCTCAGATCAACCCCTGAATTATTATGAATTTTTAAAGGCGGGCCAATCAGGTGAGTCCGATGAGCCGGCGTATCGCCCATCGACGTCCGCCGGCTCATCGGACTCACCTGATTGGCCCGCCTTTAAAAATTCATAATAATTCAGGGGTTGATCTGAGACCCACACATGCTTATATCAATCGACTCAGAATTTCACCCCCAATCCCCATTCCAGAAAACGCATCCAGTTCTGGGACATCCTGTGTAAATATACAGGGTGTCCTGTAATGAATGGATAATCCTGCAACTGTCGATAGTTCAGGAAATACCCTACTATATGCTGGAATTATAGTTCAGTAAAAGTCCTACGGTTTATCGAGCTTGGACGTTAAATTATTTTTTGAAAAAATCATCTGCTTTTGGTTTTTCGCGTGCCGTTTTCGCGTGACATGATATTAATCGACAATAACTAAGCAACTTTTTAAAGTAATTTGCACGATATGCGTAGTACATTTTTTTTACATCGCAGGCTATCAAAGTCAGATGTTCGTATTGGTTTGTACGAAAATTCTGCATAAGATCTTCTTTCATAAAGGTTCCTTGACATTTAAGATTAAAAAGAAGACTTTACTAGGTAAAACAAATAACCAAGAGTATTTCGTTAAAAACCGGGTCAAAAAAGTTATCATTTGTAGAAATGGCATGCGAAAAACCAACAGCAGGTGATTTTTAGCTCGAAAACCATGGGACTTTTGGTAAACTAAAATTCTAGCATATGGTAGGACATGATCTGACCTATCTACAGTTGCAGGATTATCCATTCGTAACGGAACATCCTGTATGTACACCCATCATTTACTGACGAAGTTTCCGCATTTATAGGCCAGACACCCCGTGCATACATGCCGATATACAGGAACACTCAACCATTTGCATTTCTTACCGATTATCAAAGATACGAACGCCTCGCAGCTGCCGGTAGGCAAGTTCGTAAAACTGGGTGAAAAAAGTGCAACAATCTGGAACAGCTGGATCACGATCTGGATTTCGTACTTACGGTATATATTTTTCGTCTCTCTTCGATTTTATTCCTTTTTTCTAACAATTTTGTTGAGCAACGGTGTATTTGCCGATGCGAGATCGCCCACCTGGATTCGGACTGTCGTTATCTCACTACAGTGCAGTAACTTGATAAATATTACTATTGATATTATTATTATTATTATTGTACATATTAGAGGAAGAAAGAGAGTTATAGGAAAACGTGTCGATAATCGTACGATAAAAAGCTGTCATCATCGTCATTATTATTTTATTATAGCTATGGTTAGGACTATTATATCTGTAAAATAATGGTAAATAATGGTCTACGTGTCTCCAGAAAACTACGTGATTTTCAGGTCGTTTTCTCATTCCGAAGACTAGTCGTAGCGACAGCCGTGAGTTTTTCTTTTATCGCCGTTTTTCAGCTCAACGTGCGCGCCCAGTTTGATGCGTATTTTTTGTTTATCGTACAGGAACTTCGCTATTAACAAGCGTCTGGATTCTGATACCGTTAACGACCGGATTAACGCAGCGTGTCCAGCACATAAATTTCTCTGTACCCGCAGAAGGTTGTAGAGCGAGGGAGAGGGAGATAGGAAACTTCATATCGAGTATCGCACGATAAAAAATATTTGCGACGACCAGAACGGTGCGATATTTGACCTAGATCAGTCAAATGTATCCAAGTGCGATGCGTATCGCCACAGTGCCAAGACACATACAAAGATAAAATGTTTTTTTTTTTCGTTGGGAATATCAGCGTGGTATAATTATCGAATGTACAATTAACGAGGGCCAGATTAATGTACGCGATATAGGCAAACTGGTTTTAGCCGGTTGCCCTCCCTCGTTATTTTCGATGGTCGAATATACATTCGACGAGGTGATTATAGGATACTTTTTTAAGCCTCTTTGCATCGAGGTTCGAACGCTCGTAAGGGAATATTCCCATGCCGAAAAAAGATCTTTTCATCATTTTTTTTTGCTGATAATAAAAAAAAACCGAAGGAGGTAAAATATTTGGTAAAAAAAATTATTACACGTACGAATCGTTCGTGGTGGGTTCTCGTTTGGCTTGGTTTCTCTCGGGATCTGACGTCGCAATATTGAGGGGTCTCTATTTATGATTTTCTCCATCCCTGAGGGCTCGCTGGGACGTGTATCGCTTGGTAAAACAGACGTTTTTTCTTGTCCCCCGATCACGTAATTTAGGGCCGATTGATTTTTGGCCTCTTCTCTTTTTTGTCCGTCGCTCGTGAGGCCCTGTTTTTTGGGCTCGCGTGATTCTGTGGCGAAGGAATTTCGTTTGCACGTGAACGAAGGGGGGATACGATAGTCTCGTTTGGGTAACGACGTTCGAGCTTTATTATCGTCGGCGGTAGTCACGCGGACGATCGCATTATCGTCTCATCGGATTTGCATGGATCCGTGCTGAAATTGTCGTAGGGATCCATAGGGATCCCTACGGACCCATGGACCCCATGGACCCTTCCATAGGGATCCAACGGGTCGTCGCATTGGAACTCTATGAAACGGCACGCTCGTACGTTGACATTTTATCGGAATTCTTCATTGAAATCCAATGTACGAATCCAATTTTAATCGTGAAAGATTATCACATTATCGAACGGAATCCGATACGATTCTTGATAGATCTCATCGAATTCCATACGGAGAATTTCCTGAAACGAATGTATGGATGTACAAAATGAGTGGATCTCAAGAAAGTATAGACCTTACCGTAAAAAAGTACAAATCGCTTAAGGGGATGGAAAAATGGTCGAATTCCGATTTTTTCTGGGAAACGGTTGGTTAAAAAAAACAATTTTTTTTTACGACGAAGATAGCTATGTCGAGAGCCTTAAAAAAATATCACCAAAAGATAAAGAAAAACAACAAAAGCATGGCCGTCGGCAAATGTGGCGGTGGACACTCGCCAGCTTAAACGGTCCATCCGAAATCTACAAACCAAACGGGTTATTCATGTTAACAATATATACGAGTCGTTGACGATCGTCGATTTCTAAAATCATTTTTTTTAACAACGTGGTGACGAATTGAAACTTGAGCATACAAAATGTATGACAAAAGTCGTCATTTTTACGTAACTACGAAAAAATGAAGATCGAATTGGAAAAAGTTAGATCGCCATCGACCTCGAAGTGATACTCACCGTAACTCCTGTAAATTTGGAAACGATCCATCAAGTGGTTCTCGAGATATCATGTCCACCGACTTCGAAAACAGTGTTTCGAGAAAAACGCGTTTCAAGTTTGACGTATTGCGCTGCTATCGCTAGCTCGGTCGACTTTTAGCAGCTCATTCAATTTTCGGAATATGTCAATGAAATTTTCAAATATAGCTAAAAGGCGATACTATAGAATCAAAATATTTTTGGAAAATGCAATTTTTTACCCACCTAGGTTCATGTAGCCAGTTAAAAAAGTCCATCTGATAAATCTATTTGAATCACATCACTGAAAATCCACCGTAATTATCGCTCGTCTGTATTTTACTGCACTGGCATAATACGACAGGTACGTTTCAACACGCCGAGTTTTTTTCTCGTGACTTTTCTCACATTTTCGATTGCAACATGGTGAGAATTCTAAACGACGTTCATCAGGGATCAATGCAGAATTCAATTGAATCCCAATGGGTACTCCCTATATGCGGTGTCCATAAGAAACCCCTATGGAGATTCGATTGCATCTTGAGACTCTCCAACAAATTTGTAAGATCCCAAAAGAATATTTTCCCTCGAGATCCAACGACTACCAGTTGACAATATCAAATAAAAAAGTCTCAAACACCGTCAATCGTGAAATAGCGCGAAATCCACTAGGGTTCCAACGTAAACTCCCTATCGAACCCCCATAGGGACATAATAGGATCTACGGACCTCCCAACAAATTTCTGCACGGGTAATTCATTCGAATTACGTGTCCGAGATGCAGGAACGCCCCGCGCACCTCGTCACGTTGCAACGCAATGAGCAATCCGCATTGCGGTAACAGCAAATGGAATGGTACAAAAAGAAATAGTGCCCTATTTCATTGAATTCCAAGAGATGGATTTTCCATTGTTTTCCGCCGCGTTAACACGAGAACGAAAACTCGATTGCCTCGTCCCACTCTAAACCGATCCGACAGCCCGTTAATCGAGATACAAATCTATAATAGGATTTTAATTGATTTCAATGGCCGTCGAAACGCCCCAGTCACGAGATATCGTATCTCGGAATCCTTTCGTGGCTTCGTTGACCTAACGGGTTTCTCTTAGGCTCATTGTCTCGCTTGATCTAGGAATGTGCCCATAAAAAAAAAGGGATCCAGGAAGAAAGCCATCGCTCTCACGCATTTACCATTTCCCTCAAAGTGCGATCCAATCTTAATCGGCGACTTCGCATAGTTGCCTCTGAGGAACACCTTTTCACCGACGTATCTTACCCATGGATAGTAAAATTCGAAAAAAAAAGGCATAAAAAATACACCGGTGATTCTAGCAGTTTCAGATCTCTATACAGACATGCGTCTTCGCTTGGGTAAAAAAACGCAAGTACTCCAGCGCGGCTTCGAATAGGGAGTAGAGTTGAACGACCATCAACGTGAGAGCCCGGAGACTTATTATTACCACCCGTACTTTATGAGCAATTAAATACACGTGGAATGGCACATGGGATGCTGATACAGTCGCTAAAATATACGGGATACTTATCCACGAAGTACACGCGCACTGCCATGGAAATATGCCAGCTGTTTTGCGGCACATATATTTCAACCTCTCGAATCTCTTGTTCACTGCTTTTCTTCATGAGGAACGTCATCTTGTGTTATAAAATGGCACAGTTCCGACCCAATGTAACAAAAAAACTTTAACGTATCCATTTTCTTTTTTTCGTCGCATTTTTTATCCTGATTACCTCTTAAGGGGGTAATCAGTAATTACCCGTTAAGATACCTTTGGGCGGGGAAAAAATTGCTCATTTTCATGATTTCTTTCCAAAGGAAAGATTTCGGTGAAAACGGCGATGTTGTCAGGCGGCGGGAGGCGTAGCACCGGCGGGATTAATGTGAAAAAAATCAACGAAGAGTTTTCTTTCAGTAACACGCATACGCAGAATATGAACCAAGAAAAATTGACAAATGTTGAAAATCGATGAAATGGCACGATTTGAAAGAAAAGCATGTAATTTTTCGAAAAAATTGGATACATTTCGCAATTAAAAAATATTTTTCGTTAATTTTTTTTAAACATTTAGGTTCATATTTTAGACGATAAGGTTAGGAGGATTCGAACGAAATTTGATCGGAATCGGTCAATTAGTTTTTTAGCTACACGTCACGCCAGTTATGGAAATGCAGTTTAGAAGATCGTGCCATACCTCCGCCATTTCTAATCCTTCCTTGACACACTGGGGCATTTTGACCCGGACGAATTTAAAATAAAATGCTCACTTTCCTAAAACTGAACATTTTCAATAATTTTATACTTTCCGAATTTTAATTATGCAGACATATTAAGGAACGTTTAAGGTATATACCAGATTTTTTTCAATGAAAACCGAGCGCAGGGTTGTTAAGGGCAGGTGGATAAAGTTCTATGCGGGTCAAATTAACCCAGTGTGTCAAAGCCGTGGCCAAATATAAGTGTGTCAAAAAAGGGTTAAAGATTAATAAAAAAAAATACCATGTAAAAGCCAAAAATAGTAATAAAACATACCCTAAGTCTCAAAAATGGAGTACAATTCTTTCCCTTTGAAAAAAAAAGAAAAATCAGAAAGAAATGTCTTCGCCTAAAGGTATCTTCCCCCTCAAATTCATTTATTTCGTACAGCAAAAAGACACTTTTGTTTCCTAGCCTGCAACGTTCTGTGGCGTCGGCTCGTTTTTGTGACAATATTTTTTTTTCTTTTTTTCAATTGGACAATTTCCTCCGGCGCAACTCACCGTCTAGATATATTTTTCTATGCCTCCTGGAACTCAGCACACTGGATAGAAGAAGATTAAAAAAAAAAAAAGTCCGAACAAAAAGACAGAAGTGTGAGACTTGAAGAGAAATTGATTCGCGATGCGGTACAAAGTACGCGTAAAGGCAAATCGCAGTGCAGCGGTCCGTTGCTCTTCAACCGCAGAGTATTTACCCGCGCCAGAGGCAATACGAGAAGCTTGGCGCAATTTTATCGTACACAAGTATTACGGATGCCTCAATGCCATTCACAGACAAACGCACACGTGCAGAATTAACTACAGGGTATCTGTAATAAAAACGTTCAAACTTCAAGAATATTTTTATTATAATATTGTGATGGAAAAGTTCGCTGATTCGAGTCAAGAATTGATTTGGAATTCAGGCAGTATTTTTGTCCAGAACGATGTTTTCGAGAGGATTTTTGAAATGGATGAACAGAAATAATTAAATTAACAGAATAAAATAACTAAAAAAAAAATTTTAACTTCCTTTTCTAAGATCCTTCTTTTAACTTCCTTTTTAAAATCATAAAATATGATTTTTTAAATCCTTCAAGAATATGTACAAGTTACAAATAAACATTTATGATCGTGTACATTCGTACGTTTGTTTACAACGATGCTCAGCAAATGCCCCTAATTGGCGACCAATTTTGTGAACGTTGTATGAATCTAAAATGAAAATTAAACATATTCTTAAGGAAGCTTTCCAGTGTGACAGCCCGAAAAATCGCTGTTTTTCGCGATTTTTATTTTTAAAGAAAAAATAATCTAATCGGTCTGGTTTTTTTTTGTATATTAATTGGGTATTGAAGAATACAAAACAATTTTTTAAAGATCGATTTATTTATTAATTAATATCTATAAAAATGATGAAACAATTGTTGCAGAAAATGCACTTGGATGTGGTGTCAACGTTGGGGGTCACAATTTTGATCTGAAACAAAAAACACAAAAAGATTATTGATCGGTATATAATTGGCTTTCGTGCTATGGAGGCTTTTTTTTTTTTTTTTGCAAAAATAGCGCCGGTTTGAACAAAAAGTATCGATTTTAGCATTTTTTTTGGCAGTTTTTTTTACAAAAAAATAGGAAGATGTCAAAAAAAAAAAAGCTTCCATAGCACGATGAACAATGACGTTAAGAATATTGTGTAAAAAATTCAACTCGATAGCTTTAAAACTCTGCCCTCCAAGTTGGACACCGTTTTGAAAAATGCTGTTTCGAGAAAAACGCGTTCAAAGTTTCGCTGTAGCTGTAGCGCTCCGTTGCCTTCTTCCAAGAAATGCTGTACAGTAACCGAAATAATCTGAATTTCGGCATGAAAATTTTAGGGAATATTCGGAAGAGTGTATACTATTCGATAAAGCAAAAAAAAATCGATTTTTTGAAAATTTCACACTGGAAAGCTCCTTTAATCTGTATGAGTGTTGTGATTGTTGGTACGAAATTCAGCAATAAAAACTACAAAATGGCGGCATTCCAAACTTTCATCTTCAATTTTTCCTCTATTTCTGACCATTATACGAATTATATAGTGTGTTTTTTATTATTGCGACGTATTTATGATACCAACGTTGAAAAATAGTCTACTGAAGCTATATGCCAAATCTGAGCTCAATCAGCTAATTGGTTATCGCGGTATCGTGGTTGCCGATTTTTAAAGCATAGTTTCGAGAAAAACTCATTCAAGGGACCCCTGTGACGAGCCACAAAATTGTCGTGTTTTTCGGCTTTTTATTTCCTACTAGATTATTTATTAGGGATTTGAAAAGAAGGTATGTTATTAGGCACACATCGAATTTTTTTTCGTGTAAACTTTTATTCGAAGAAATGCAAAATTAACAACGTCATGCAGGCATTATAGAGCCTCTGTAGAAAAAATGTGATAACTCGATAAATCGATAACTCGACAATGGTTGGTCCGAAAAATACGTATAAAAAGGTTTTATAACCTACATACATGTCGTTTCGTTGTAAGTAGCAGACTTTCAAAATTAAAAAAAAATTAAAAAATCACAGAATGGCGGGTTTAAAAAGTGTCATTTTGACGAAATTTTTACTCATATTCGGGGGCTTAAAAAACGCCAAAATAAAAAAATCAGCTACGTAAAACGTTAGCTGCTGCAATTACGGAAATTATAATGCAAAATAATTAAAATTCGGACAATCATTGCTAGACTTAAAATTCAGACCAGGTCAAGAAAAGTGGTTTCGACAAAAACGCAACTGGCCGTTTTAGTATTCGTAAATCTCCGCGCTACCTGCTCTCACTAAATCGTCTGTAACTCGGTCAATTTTCACTATTTCGACTTCAATTTTTTTCCCCATACTCTCCAATATATACGCCGAGAAAGTGTAAAAAAAATCGTTTATGTTCACCCGCCACAGTAACGTCGCTGCATCTCGATCGAGCTCTCGAGCCTACCCCTTATAATTTCGATAACTCGTCAAATGTTATGCCTATCATTAAACAGTTTTCACAAATCTATTCAAAAAGGTCTGTAGAATGATAACATTTTACAAAAAACATTTTTTTAATGAAAAATTTAAAAGTTAAATTTTAAAAAATCTAATTAAAATTTTTAAACAATTATAAATTAGAAAATAAAAATTTTAAATAATTAAAAAAATATTTAATAAAAAAAATATTTAAAAAATCAAATTATCTTGAATTTTTTTTTTAAATTACAACTTTTTAATACAAAAAAAAATGTTATATGAGAAATTTTTTGCATAAGAAAATCGCTAATAATGTGATTTGAAAAAAAACTTCTCGGACTTGGTGGCGAAGCCAAGCAAAAATGAAGAAGAAGTTCGACAAATTGTGCCAGGTGCGCGTAATTAAAACGTCTCAATTACGCGAGGCATTGAACTAATTCGCGACGAAGGCGATGAGCCACAAAAAGTCCACGAGAGTAAATAATAACAACAACGATAATGATACTCCTCGAACGAGGGTATTACCGTTAGAAACCGCGCTCTTTCCATCTCAGTCTCTCGTACAGCCACCCGTAATAGACGAAGACTCGTTCTAATCCGTGTACGAGGCCTAAGAACGAGAAACGAGAACCAGCAAGCCGCAAGTAATCCCAGGGGAGGGTGAACGGGTGAGGATCCACTCGGAGTAATATCCGCGTGACGCAACGTTCCCATAACCGATTATCCGCCCCGGCAACAGATTCGAGCTCCATAATCGTAGCGTTGTAATTAATTAATTAACGGGTCCCTAGGGACGGCTCAAATTTCTCATAAGCCAACAAACGATTCTTTCTTTCCTGTGTGAAATTCAACTCCGATGTGCATTGAGATGCAAAGCTTCGGAATTCCCCGTTATAATTGACGATCCATTCGTGGCTCGTGTTCGTCGATATCGTACGTGTACTCCAATTCCAACGATGCTCTCGTTCCACTCGTCCTTTGCTTCGAGTACACTCGAGTAATAACATCACAACTGTTATTCGAATAATCGCGCAATAATAGCCGCAATAATTATCTTTGCATTTTTCCCCAACTCGATAAATATCATTAGCGCATTTTTCTTTTTCATTTAAATAGCGTACACGAAAAGAACGAATCGTTAGAAAATAATTGGACTCGCCGAATCGATGCGGAACACCACTTCTACTATTACACACACATGGGTTCGAGGTCTCTCTCGTTTGAGGGGGAATATCGGTTTGAAGCGTAAAAAAGGGAATTTTCTGAATTTTTTTTGACGGAACGATGAAGACATTTAAAAAATCCTCATAGCTTTTTTTCATTACATATTGAGGTTAACAAATGTTTTTTATTTTAAAAACAAAATCGCGGTGTGCAGCACTTTGGATCAAGAACATTTTCTTTTGAGTTACCAATCGGCACGTGGTAGAAGTGGACGTCGACATGTGGTAATAATGTTTTTTTTTCGTTATCGACATGAGTCTTGTCGCAAAAGTACACAGCGATTAATAAAATATATTTATTTTGGCGAATTTGGCATTAGTTTGAAAAAAATTGAATTTTCATCGAAAAAATTGATTGTAATATGTTTATAAAAACCGTAATTGTTAATTAATCCTGAAAACCATGTGTAGTTCGGTGGACCATCTATCTGAGAAGCTGCAGTTAAAATCTCAAGTCAATCTGACTTCTGACGTCTGCTGCGTGCCAATTGCATAAACAAGATTTCGAGAAAAACGTAATTGAAAATTGCTTCGTAGGCGCGTTAGATCGTTAGTTTTAGTTCCCCTTTTTGTTCACGTATACTTTATCACTCATTTTTTCTATCATAACACCAATGAAAATAAACAGAAAACTTTTAAGAAATAGCGAATGCACAAACGGTGGCACGCACTCGCAATAAAAAGCCGAATTTATAATTTCGGAGCGATCAGAAGTGTTTCAAAATTCAGCTTTTACGAGGGTTAAAGCAAAATCTTCCGTAAGAAATGTTAATGAGTGTTATTCTTGAGATGTTTTTACGTAATTTAAGTCAATAAAAAAGATTGAATAAAAAACTTTTCAAACGGATATTATCCCTTAAGGGAGGACACCATTGTGACGGGCCGAAAAACGTCGTTTTTCCAATTTTTTTGTTTACCGGAGTGTTTATTTGAGATTTAATAAACAAAATTAGTATTAAGCATACATTGAACTTATTTCGGGTAAATTTTTATGAATAAAAATAAAAAGGCGATAGAGGCAATATTTTTATAAAGAGGAAAATAGAGCCTTTGTGAAAAAAAAGGGAGTTCAACGGCCGGATCAGCAATGGTTGGTCTAAAAAAATAACTCACCAATGGTTGATCTAAAAAAATGAAGACAAAAAGTTTTATAATCCATATAAATGTAGTGTTCATTGTAGGTAGCCATTCTTTTCGTAAAAAAAATCGCTAAATAGCCGCCGTTAAAAAAATAGTGCAATTTCAGCGAAATTTTTACTTATATTTGGGGGCTCAAGAAAACACTACATAAAAAACCTTCAACGTACAACTATAGCTGCTGCAACTACGGGAGTTTGTTTTTATTTTTAATTGAAAATCGAACAATTATAGCTAGAGTTTTAGTATGCGTAAATTCAATATTTTTTTACTGGTTTAAAATGGTGAGTTTTCAATATTTTAGCTAACATTTTTTTTCACATTTTTTTGAATAGGCATATTTTGGGAAAATGCAAAAAAATCGTTTTTCTGACCCGTCACGGTGGTGTCTCGCCTTAATTCTCAGTGTTATTAGTGGATTCTTTTTCGGATCGCGTGCAGAAAATTTTACAAATATATAAATTGGGCTGACCAACGATCAAAATATCTCGAGGTAACGCCACGGTGCTTGCATGGGAAAAAAACTTTTTATAGCGGAAAAAAACAAGTATATGAAAAAAATCGATTTACCCGTGTATCTCGATAATTCGTGCTTGTTTGCTTGCTCGTACTTGCCGCTTGAGGATCATTATCCTTGGTCACGGTTCTTCGTGTCAGCGTCCCCTCTAATACAGGATAACAATCTATTTTTCTCCGGTCTCTTTCTCTAGCTCTCTATCGCTCTTTCTCCCTCCCCCAACAGAAAAGTAGACAGAAGACGATATAAATGATGTACATTTATAGCTATTTGCGGGATTCCTCTGGGCAAAAGTTATCGTTATCGGTTCGGGGGTGGATTTATTCGGAGGCCTCGCTTGCCTGATTATAGGCCGTAGGCTTCCCCTTACCTAGGCGTTACTACAAAGCACTGGAAAACCCCACGGAAAATTCCCTATCGCACGAATAGCCATTCTTCATTGCAAGCAAGAAAGAAATTCTTTTGGCAATACCGCGCGAAGTTTTACTCTCTTCCAAATTGCCTCTTGAATATTTGGGAGCAGTAAATTGCACCCCTGTGTATACGACGTAAACTCGCCAGTACAGAAATTGTCGTAGAGAGCCAATTGGATTCCCATACTTTCTGATGTGGATCCAATAGGCTGTCACGTTTGATCCCTTGAGGCATTGAAACGGCACACTCGTATATTGGATTCTAATCCGGATTCCCCAATGGAATCCAATTCGAATCCAATTTCAATCCTGATGGAATCCCACTTTTTCGAACCGAATCCGATTCGATTCTTCATGGATCCCAACGCATTCCGTACGTTGAGTTTTCTTAACAAAACATTTCGATACCGTAAAACTACACAATTATGGTCCAGATTTGTCAACTATGGTCCAGATTTGTCAGATTTAAAATTTGTGTTTTTCCCACTAAAGAATGGATTTATATATATGGTATAATACTTGGCTTTTATTTCCTCGCTGACGAAAAGTTTTCCCTCCCCCTAATTTAAAAAACGAATAATAATCATTATGTGAAATTTCGTATACTTGCTGTATACAAATAGCAAGGAGGAAGTGAGAAAACATTTGGCCAGCTGTGTATTCACCTCGAATTTATATGTTCAATAATCGTCGCCAATGCGATTTTGTTTGAAAAGATAGATGGACTATAGTTGAGGCCCTGGACTATAATTGTGTAGTTTCACGGTATCCAAAATGAGTGTATTAAGAAAAAGTATAAATCTTATGCTGAAAATGTACAAAACGCTCAAAAAAATATATCTTAAAATCGACTTGAATCCCATCACTAAAAACCCACTATAATTATCGTTTTTTATTAATTTTGCTGCACTTTAACATAATATCCCCACACACGTGCACGCTCGTGAAGCTTGCAGGTTATGTTTTAACACGGCGAAATTTTTCTCGTGACTTTTCACATACTTTCAATTCGAACGTGGCAGTGCAGAATCCAAATGGATCCCAATGACGACTGCCTATGTGCGGTGTCCCCAACAAATCCCTATAGAGATGTGGGCGCATCTTGAGACTCTCCAACAAATTTGTACACGGTATCACGAAAGGATATTTTTTAGGAGATCCAACAAACTCCGTTTGAGAGTTTGAAATGAAAAATTCCACCAATCGGGAAATGCCAAATCCACTTGGATTCCAATGTGGAATCGAATTTCCACTCAATTCCAATCCGAAAGCCAATTGCCACTTGGATTCCAATGTGAAATCCAATTGACACTTGGATTCCAATGCGGAATCCAATTTTCACTTGGATTCCAATGTGGAATCCAATTTCCACTTGCCAAAAATGCCACCAATCGGGAAATGCCAAATCCACTTGAATTCCAATGTGGAATCCAATTTCCATTTGGATTCCAATCCGTAAGCCAATTGACACTTGAATTCCAATGCGGAATCCAATTTTCACTTGGATTCCAATGTGGAATCCAATTTCCACTTGGATTCCAATCCGTAAGCCTATTGCCACTGGAATTCCAATGTGGAATCCAATTGACACTTGGATTCCAATGCGAAATCCAATTTTTACTTGGATTCCAATGTGGAATTCAACTTCCACTTGGATTCCAATGTGGAATCAAATTTCCACTTGGATTCCAATGTGGAATCCAATTGTCACTTGGATTCCAATGCGGAATCCAATTTCCACTTGAATTCTAATGTCGAATCCAATTTCCACTTGGATTCCAATGTGCACTACGTGCGGCGTCCCTGTCAAATCCCTCCATGAATATGGTAGAATCTGGGGACTAAGAAATTTCTCCACGGACGCTGCGAACGAAAGTGAAGAAGGTCTGCTTAAGACAAATAAAATCACTGCACATGCAAGGCGTCGAAATCAGTGGCGGCGCCACTTTTTCCTCCCTACTTGGCGTCAAGACGCTCCCTCTTGATGCATCTCTTGATAAGTTCGCAATACTCGTAAAGATTCTTTGGTCTGTCCGCGCGCTAATTATCCCTCCCCGTATCTCTCCATCCGCCTCAACAGCGCGCAATAAAATATAAACGAGAAATCGTTTCACGTTAATGAGTTTCGGTTGACGAACGAGGGAGGCAGAAATAGGAGAGTGATTCCGCACGCGAGTGTGTTCTCCCCCGAGCTTTGCTCGGCCAAACACGTGTGCATATATTTCCATACGTACATGACCCTCACACGCATACACGTGCACAGATATTCTCTACGCGGTACACGAGCAAAATCTTCCGTGGGCCCTTCGAGGGCTTCCAGCAAGTTGGATCCTCTTTCCCCATTGCTCCTGGACTCTCGTGGAATGGCATATGTTAAAGGAACTCTAATGTATGTACGGACGACAGGACGTACACGCTTTGTGCAGAGTTCGCTATACATGCGCGCCAGGAACACGATATACACGTGTGTCCCTACGTACGAGAAAAGAATCGTATACGGCGAAGATTTCTCATTCCTCTCGAGAGTCTTCTTCAGCCCTCTCGTTGTCGTTGTTGTTCCTACGTGCTCGTAGCAACTCCAGTAGGTGGATGATCGTGCAAACTAGATGTACACACACGTCTGCCAATCTCAATACGGGAAGAACGTTAAAGCTGTTTCCTCCGCATCGTCGATACGGCCCTCTGACGGGAAATCTTCGTATTCATGCAGGTGTAGGAGAGTCTCGAGCCCTGCGATGACGCATGTCTCTACGTATATATATTTTATGCGCGAGTACGTGAGCATGCGTGCGTTGTTTTGTGACGTGCAACAAGAAGGAGAAAGACCCCTGTGCGAAAGTGTTCTCCTCGGCCACTTACCTCGCCGTATCACTATTATTCACACATCCGTACGTTCTCGGGAGTGTGGATGAAAATGGCCTTGAAATGGTACCACTTCGAAGTGCAGCCAGGCCTCGGCGTGCACGGCAAGCACACGAAGAGGAAAAGCCTGGGATTGTATTCATCTGCGATGCTTACGAAAATCGAGAAGTCTTCGTCAGCCTGGCGCCTCTCTTCGCCGGGGACCATTACGGCAAGATGGCAGGATGCGAATCGGTGGATGCGAGGACTGTTACACATCCCAGAGGGAAGATGATGATGATGTTGAAGCTTTCATCGTTGCAATGCAACGAATGTTAGTTTCCTCCAGCTGTGCAAATTCTGGTTGGCACTTTTGGACTGTGAAAATCTCTTAAGCGTTTCAACGTATTCTTGGAGACTCACGACCTTAAGGGGCTACATCTACCTAGGGACGCGAAAAAAATGGCCAATTTTCGTTCTTTCGTCGATAACGTTTTAACGGTAACAAAAAAATGTCAAATTGCAGCAAAGTTTATTTTTTTCGTGTACCATACATTGGAGATGAGAGCGATAACGTCACCGACGAAAAACACCCCCATTTTCGAGGGTGCGTTTCACCCCTCGAAAATCGGA
This sequence comes from Ophion costatus, assembly GCA_951751655.1. Taxonomy (NCBI): domain Eukaryota; kingdom Metazoa; phylum Arthropoda; class Insecta; order Hymenoptera; family Ichneumonidae; genus Ophion; species Ophion costatus. The sequence goes on along the minus strand of OX632365.1, from coordinate 22,915,922 downwards.
TTCCGCAGATATGAAAAAATACGTGTCGCCGATTTTTGCCCATTCTACAAGCGTGCGAAATTTCATCGAAATCGGAGAGATCGAACTGGCAACCGTGCCTTGCGAGTGCTTCGACAGTTGTTCAAAACATTCGTTGAATGTGTTAAAAAGTGTTTCTTCAATTTAAAATTCAGGACACGTCCAAGAATTTACTATACGAATTTGAGCCAAGTAGGAACGTATCGTCAATCGTCCCGAGACTCTTCAATTTCCAAAGAAAAGACTCCGGCTACCAACACAAATGAAATACAATAAAAACGAACCAAAAAAGCGTCGTTGCGTTCCAACGATTCAAGCTTCACCGTGATCTAATCGGGAGGCTTCGAGTCGCCAACCAGACGTATCGATAATCAGGGGGTCCGAGTCTATCTGAAAAAGTCCGAGGATCCCTTCGTCGTTTCGCGGAATACGAGGAAACTGGAGGAACGCATCGGGGATCGTAATTCCGCAATAATAAGATCGCGGGAAATTCTTTCGAACGCAAACGTCAAGTGGCCATCTCTGTCGTTCCCTCTCAGCTCGTCGACCTCTCGTTGTTCCTCTTCGGACGAGTTCTCCGATTATTCTTGGCTCCTTTCGGTATATTCTATCGCTCGCACCGAGTACCTACTCGGCTCTACCTGGATCTTGTCGTTCGAATGGAACTCCGTGTCCCTTCGCCAAGGAACGAAGAAAAAGCTCCGAGGAGAAGAGGAAGAAGAGATCTACCAGGAGGCACGAGGCTTGGAGAGGCAGGAGAAGAAGAAGGATAAGAAAAGTGGCTCCCGTAGCGAAACGTGTAATTTAGTTGGCCAGCGATACCGAGAAAAGGAGGATGGCTGCAAGTCAACGGAGCATCGCCTTCTCTCGATGCACTCACTTTGCATCTAGGTATATATATATATATATATATATACATAGCAGTACTACAGTCCCTTTATCGTCTTCCTGATCTCCGTGTGCCTCCTCTTGTCCTAGGACCCCGTCCTTGTCACGAATCTTGTCGTTGAGGTAGATCGTGTCCTTGGACTTGGAGCATGCACCATGATGCATCTCTCTCTCTCTCTCTGTCTCCTTGTACGTCCGCTGTTTCGAGCTTGATACGTGCTTGAAAGGCTTGGGATGGAGTCCCGAGCATATCCTTCGATCCTCCTTACCAAGCTATAGGTGTAGAAGTATGAAACCGGAATTTCCCTACACGGAGAAAACAGGGGCCTCGAAGTTTAGAATTAATACTATGCTTCTAAAAAAAATATCGTTTAATATCAAAAAGTATTGAATGGAAGATAAAAATTGTAATAATGGCATAGTAATAATGAAGAAATGTAAATTTCAACCTACGATATGGCACGTAAACTGACACAAATAATACATTTTATTCGGCATATTGTGATTTTTTGTAGTATTCAAAAAATATTTTGTCCACGTGATTGGAACAATTAGTTTCCAGTATTCTACAAAAAGTAGGGTACGAAGAGTCACATTTTACTAATAACTAAAAATCCGGTTTCGTACTTCTCCAGCTGGCATTCTCTGGACTTGTCTTTACGTCGACATTTCGAAGGATTTTCCCGTTGGCTGAAAAAATCGCCTCGATACCGATTTTTCGTCGCCTTTTTTTCACGGCGAGCATACCTCTCTCGCGGATGTGAGCGACGCTGATTTTCTCGTTCCCCGCGAACCGGTGGATTTGCATCGCCACGGAGTGGAGAAGGAAGAAAGGAGTCGGACGAGAGGCGCGCAACGGGGTGCATTGTGCATGCAGCCGTACAAAGGATACGTGAGCCCGCAGGACCTCAAGGCAGGTGGGATAGATCCGCTTGTAACGGAGGCGAAAGAACGGAAAAGCAAAGAGGCGAACACGAGAGGAGGAGTCTGTTCTCGAGGATCCTCGGGGGTGCTCGATCTTTGTTCGCGCATGCGTACGAACGCACATACGTGGCGCAATAAAGCTGAAAGGACGATCGCGCGCAAGAAACCACACCATGGGACAAAATACCCATCGTTTTCCGCGACCCCGTGACATGAGCTTTTTTGTCACTTTTTTTAACCCGAGTCCGCTCATTTCTCATTGCTTCGGTTCTTCGCGGTGGACTTGCCACGGGGATAACCCGGCGCTGGGGAAGACATCCGTTGACAGCTAAAAAGTTCGTGCCGAGTCTCTTCCTAGTCGGGGATGATCGAATCTCGGAGATTTTGCTCGCGGTAAACGATGTTTTGTGGTATGCAGTGGGGGGCTTTTTTATTGGACGGTAGCGCACCGGAGGTTGCCAACGGACCAAGACGTTTTATTCAGGAGAAGTCAAGGGCTCGCCATTGGCCCCTGCTGGGGTCGTTGCACCATAGGAGACTCTCCCGCGCTCCTGCCGCCAGCCGAGCGATAGCTTCTCCGCAGTGAGAGAGATACGGAGCCATTATCATATTTCTTCCTTCTTCTCGGCTCCCGCTTCATCATGAACATCTCTGCGATCATTCGCTAATACGAGCTCTCTCCCTCTCTCTCTCGCTCTGCCCCCCCCCCCTCTTTTCCTCCCGCACCTTTGCACCTGGCGTTTTGCACTTTTGCCTGCGAGCTTTTCTTCATCGTCGTTCTAACTGCGTACCTTCCCACCGCGCTAATTACGTCCGAGATTTATGGATATCGATCCTCTCTCGTATTCCGGGGCGAGGATCGATCGATCGTCCCATAAGGGCAAGCTTCGGCGTCCTCGCATTCCTCTTCATCCTCCCGCTCCACCTTCCCTTTCGTCTTCTTTATAGGAGCACGAAGACGCCCGCACCCTCGGCCACGCGAGGTGGAGAACATAATCGCGAAGATTTATCGTCACGAACGCCAGCCATTAATATTAATGTCAATTTGAAAGTCCTCGGTCTTCGCTTTCCCATTTATCATGCAAATACAGCCAAACCCTTGTGAATTAATGTTACAGCGAGTGAAGCATTTTATCTGGCAGCAATTGAAATTGACGAAGTTTATACGAACGGAGACAAAAAGTTTCGTCGGCGTGACTTTCCGGTCGACTGGAATCATTTGATGAACCAAGAGTGTCGTTTTCGCGAAGTGTGAATGGAGACGGATTCTTTGATTCTGCGAGGAAGATCATCCGGATGTTCTTTCACGTGACTTTTCACATACCTTCGATTCGAACGTGGTGAGGATTCTATAACGGCGTTCATCGAAGAAGAGTGCAGAATCCAATTGGAGCCCGTTGGGCCCAGTGCGGTATTCCTACCAAGTGACCATATCACTGCAAAAACTAGGCGTGGTTGACGTGTGGTCAAAGTATGTAGAAGTAACACAATATAAAGGCGAGACACGCGTTGCCATATTGATTCTACACACTTATGCGTTTGGTAACACTTAATGCGTTAAAATTACACACACAATGCGTTAAGGGGTTACCCCCACTTGCGATTTTGAAAAAATCGTTTTTTTATTGCATTTTTTTGAAGTATAAGTATCTGAGAATATGTCCTGAAAATTTCAAGTCGATCCGAACAAAATTGACTGAGATATGAGCGTTGAAAGAGAAGAATCCGTTCTTCGTGTAAACTGAAATTGAAACTTTAAACGCGTTTTTCTCAAAATGGCATTTCTGAAGTCGGTGACCAAGATTACTCGAACACTAATGAACCGATCTTCTTGAAATTTTGCAGGCTTATTTAATACATAAAAATGTAGTCTTTAATCGTTCGATTTTTTTTTTCGAAAAAAAAATGGCCGTTTTATAGCCAAAAAACGGCCGTTTTTTTTTTCGTTAAAATCGAACCATTAACTTTGACTGTCCGCCATTTTGTGAAAAATGAATATTTTTTAAAATCCTTCGATTAAAGACTAGTTTATACTTATATTTGACTAAATCCATCCGCATTTTTTTTTCAGATGATCCACTTCGTCGCAATGTTGGTCACCGCAAACCGTGTATATAAAAACATTATTTCATTAACGGCCATTTGCCACTAAACGATGTAATATTTTTCAATAAAAAAATTACTGAAAGTTCTTCAAGATGTATTCTTTAAGATGGTATATTGATCGATTAAAAAAGTTTTGTAGTTTTCTTTAAAAAAATTCATGAAAAAGGCCTTTTTTTTGCGCTACAAGTGGGGGTAACGCCTTAAAATTATGCACGTGAGTGTGCAATTTTTACGCATTAGATTATTACACACCTTCGTAGCTGTCCCCATACACAACACGTTTATTGGAACACACATAAAGTGTGTAGAATCAACATACAAGACGCATATTTACACACATTGAACTAAACAATACACGTTGATAACACACGAGCAAAAATAACACGGGAAAAAGCAACACAGTTTACGTGTGTTAATTGCGAGTTATTGATCATATGTTTTAAAAATGACCTTGGTTACGCCATCACGTGACACTCGTTGGTTTGACATTTATTGATTCACCGGTTAACAAGACCACATTTGATCTTTCATTAACCGGTTAACGAATTCAATCAACATTTTAGTATACACACACAAGCTTGTAATTAAAATTGTTGTAGCAGATCGCAATAAACGGGTTAAAATACCGGAACCCATGGTCAACAAATCCATCGTGTGCCTACTCGCATCATACTACGTCAGCATAATGTATTTAGAAAAGACAACTATCAAAACTGTAAATATATAATTACCTTTATAATTAATATAATTAATACAATCAACGGAGCGGCGTGTATAAGTAATCTCCAATAAATACATATATTTTGACGATGAAAAGCTTTGTCATTGAATTAATTTTTCCAAAGCATACCATGTGTACGCAGCACTGCAAAAATAAGTGTGTTGTTTCTACACACTTTGAGTGTGTAAATGGCTGCAGACACTTTTTACACGTTTTAACGTGTGTAAGAAAATAACACACGTAAGTGTGTTGTTTGAACACATATATCCGTGTTATTTTTACACCGTCATTTTTTGACAGACGCTAAAACGTGTAAATAGTGTCTACAGCCATCCACACACGTAAAGTGCATAAAAACGACACACTTTTTCTGCAGTGGAGAGATCTGGATGCATCTTGTACAAATTTGTGCACGGGATCACGAAAGGATATTTTTTTATGAGATCCGACAAATTCCGGTTGAAAATTTCAGATAAAAAATGTTCAAACAACGTCAATCGGGAAACAGCGCGGAATCAATTCGGAATCCAATATGTAGGTATAGGTACTTCCTATACGTCAGCATCCCTATCAAATCCCTACAGGAAAACGATAAGATCCAGCCCCCCCCCCCCCCCACCCGACAAGTTTCTGCACGGGATGTCGTTTCCGGTTGAGCATCCAATCTGCCATCCACATATATAGGGTGACTCAAAACCACCTGACATTTAAATTCATTGATAAAACGTATGATTTATTTGAAAAGTACGAATATTTTCATTTCAATACAAGGTACAAACATGGAGGTTATGCGTGGAATACAATATCCGATAAATGGCCGCCGCGTTCCTGTTTGCAAACGTTCACTTTTTTGACGAAATTCTCAATAACATTTTGGCACAATTGCGGGCTAATTTCATTAATGGTGCGTCCAATTGCTCCCTTGAGCTCCGGAATGGTCGGTGGATCATTGGCATACACTTTTCCTTATAAAAAAGCCCAAAGAAAGAAGTCCAACGACGTCAAATCGCACGATCTTCGTGGCCAATGACATCGCTGCGGGGCGGAATGACACGACCATGAAACTTCGTCCGCGATAACTGTGCAGTAGCAATGCAGCAAATAACAATTTCTATACCTCTATACTTCCTGATACCAATTGTCAACGGTCAGAGTACTCTATGTTCGCCACACGAGAATGGCGTGCAATTTAAAAAGTCAGGTCATTTTGAGACACCCTTTGCACAAAGCAAGCACCTCGCCAGATTTTCGTTCGCATCGCGAATCATCGCGAGTTCAACGTTCCGCGTGGAACAGATTCATTTCTGTTTCGCATCGGCCAGGTAAAAAATTCCATGACCGGCGCAATTGGGAATCACGGGGGATGCGAGAATCCTCTTTACATATGAATCTATACATATAAAATTATATAATTCCGTATTCCCGCAATTTTCGACGGATGGTCAAGCACCCGCGTACCGGGTTATGAATTTATTCATTCGTTTCGCTCATTTGCTCTTATCGCGTTCAACGATGGAGTTTATTCCCTCTAATTTCAATACCGCAGGATCGCAACGATCCTCTTGGTTTCTCCAGCCGTTGATGCGATCGTTGAACCAAAACCGCGGTGAAAAAAGAAAAAACACAACACGAGGAACATAACAACGAGAGGAGAATTTCTCAGAGACTTGATCGATTATATTCAAGTGATACTCGAAGTGGATTTTTCTCTCCTGCCCAGAGACATTCTCGCTTTGAGGAAAATGTTCCGTTACGCGCGAGAAGAAGCCCAACAACGAGAGTTGGCAACCATACTGATTTTCTTTTTCCTCCTCCCTACTTTGCCCCTCACGTCTCTCTCTCGCTCTCTCTCTCTCTCTCTCTCTCTCTTGCAATCTCTATTTTCCTCTAGCTTCCTTGCTCTCCGTTCTCTCGCTAGATTTTTCAATGTCGTCGCACGCACGCAACACAGCGCAAGCCACCGAGACGAGAATTCGAACGGTCGTTTATTCGCCTCCTGCTGATGTTGCTCCGCGTATTGCCGCGCCGCGGCTTCCTCGAACGAATTCCTGCGTAACCGGAGAGCAGGCTGGACGAGTCACGGAGCCATTCCTATAATGGCTGATCCCTCGTTGTACAACATCCCCACCGTCCTGTCCCTTTGCCTTCGTATGCTCACCGCCTGTCCAAATTCATACACATACAAGCGTAGATACCAGCATTCATCCGCAGCCAAACGCGGGGCCGTACACGTGGACAGAGAGCGGGAAAAGTGCGGGAGCGATATACCAGGTGTAGAAGTATGAAACCGGAATTTCCCGATAGATGGCGCTAGCCATCAGTTTAGGAACCGTTAGACCGCTTCTGCAGCGCCATCATCTCCCTCTAACAGCTGACGAAAATTTTCAACACACAACAACCCAAGTTCTCTGCACCGGTATAGTTTTCTATCACCTTGAGGGCGGGGTAAAGTTAATTCGGCGAAAAAAAGGCATGTTTTTAAGATTTTTTTTTGGCGTAACGAATAGTGTTCGTTTATTGAAAAATTTACATATAATAAAGTAACATTTGAACAACATTCTCCTAAATTTGCATTGTAAAATATTCAAAATTGAGCGAGTGAAAATTGAACCCCGGAGGCTCCTCGAAAAAAAGTTGGTTTGCGGTGTGCACGATAACTCGCAACAGAATCATCTGAAACAAAAAAATCAAAATGCATTTGTTAAAGGAGATGTTTCTCGAGGTAATGACGGGAGGATTTTTTTTTTTCGATTTTTCGATTTTTCGTAGCACTTGGGAGCCAAAAAGCCGATTTTCGCTAAAAAAATCGGCTAATTTGTTGTTGAAAAATTAGTAATTATTATAAAAAACAAAAAAGCTCTCGACAATACCTGGTGAATTATGTGAAGAAGTACTGTGCAAAATTTCAAAGCGATTGGTCCACTAGATTTTGAGTTATCGTGCACACGGACTTCAAATATGACAAGTCTCAGAAAAACGGTTTGAAAAACGCAGAAGAGTTTGGTCGCTTAGCGCTCATTGCACATAAGTTTGAGAACACTTCTCGATTGCATGAAAATCAGAGAAAATTCATGCATATTAAAGATACTCAAAAGATTAATTTTGCATAATAATAATTCCAAAATGTTATTAACAAAATGATGAAAAAAAAAATGAATCAACAAATTTCCTTGCAAATCAATTTTTTTTCGTGATTCGTTCATTTTTCTGAATACGTATGAATTTTTTCAGATTTTTCAATTATCTTTGAATTTTTAGAAATTCAAAATAAAACTCGATAATTTTCTTATACTCACTCAAAGTCGTCGATGCCAGGTCCGTAGAGCAAAAGGCTTCCATCAAGATGATGGACGGACTCAAACTGTTAGTGTGACTTGCTACTGCTCAGCACGGCATACAGCGGTCAACTGATGTACAGACTAATGTGTATACTAATAGACACCATGCCTCGAATATACATAACGGGACCGGATCAGGCCCGTTTATCAAGAAATTTATTCGGGGTCGAAAAATACAATAGCGCGCCACGCAGCTGCCGCCCAGCTATAAAACCCGGCATGGAGCAATAGACGCTCAAATACTCATAACTTCGTCAATTTTACTCCGATCGACTTGAAATTTTAACACAATATTCTTGATATATTATGCATTCATTTAAAAGATTTTTAAAAAATGAAAAAAAAATTTTATTACCTTACCACGCCCTTAAACATGTCGAGTTTTGTGCCTACGAACTACGATTTGCGGACAGCGTTGGTTTTCTGTTATCATTTAAAGAAAACTGCTGCAGAATCGCATCGAAAGCTTGTCGAAGCTTACGGTGAACATGCTCTTGATAAAACACAGTGTTTCGAGTGGTTCAGAAAATTCAAAAGTCGTGATTTTAACGTGAAAAACGAAGAGCGTGGGACACCACCGAAAAAGTTCGGTGGTGTCCCACGTTCGCAGATCCAATAAGACTTGCAAAAGTTTGCAAGCCTTATTGGATGAAGATGATACTCAAAGTCAACGAGAACTCGCGGATCAATTGAATGTGACGCAGAAAGCCGTCTCCATTCGTTTTTATCATTTTCAAACAACAGACGTGTGATTTTTACAAAAAAAAATCCGTTTTCGTACTTCCACACCTGGTAAAGGCCCAGCCTAGAGACGGCGAATAAAATGTCATGGCTCAGTCTCCTCGTGTCCGTGACATTCGACCGTTGTAACGTCGTGGCCTACGCCATCGATTTCACATTCGAACTCCATCCGAAGGTCCGTCCATCCGTCGGTGGACGAGCCCTCGGATCGAGTCACGACTGTCCCATGAGGCTCTGCCTTGCTCCGCATCCTTCGAACTCTCGGAAATCGTGCTGCCGTTGGATCTAGCAACGTCATCGGCCACTCCGCCAGGAACTATTGGTCCTGATCACTAACGGGGTCATCCCAGGTGACAGCTGTTACTTTTCGCTTGAAACCACGCGATTTTTAAATTTTTACCACGCGTTTATTAATGTTTTTAGAGTCCCTCGGAATTTTATCAAACGAAAATAAAGAGTTGAATCGACTTTGCACCATTTGAGAGACACTCGTGTGTAGAAAAAGTTGGTTGACGGCTGCCATAAGTCCGGAGGTTTTGCTCATATGAAATTGAAAAATCAAACAGTATTTTAACTTGTAGACTTTCTCTAGTTCGATAGTTTCTAAGATATCATGGAAACCAATTTGAAAAATACAGTTTTGAGAAAAACACATTTAAGGCCTTAGGCCACTGTGACGGATATAAAATCATGTGCGAATTTAACAATTTTTTTCGTATGAAAAAGCGATTCGCTCATAAAATTAATGACACATTTATTTAGTACGAATATCAAGATGTTAGAATTTTGTTTCGATGTACAAAATGGCCTACTACTAATATGTTCTTTTGTTATCTTTTTTCAGGCGCTCCGCGGCGTGACATTTAGCATCCACAATTTTTTACCTAGAACAAAAAACAAAAATTCTCATCAATCTACATTAGAATACCTAGAGAAGTACGTACGGAATTGGAAAAATATTGTTTTGTTCAAATCTTGTAGGTATTTGAACTTAAGAAATGAATTTTCAGTGAAAAATTTCGTTATAACTGCTCATAAATCGCTCATTAAATGAAAAGTTTTCAATTAATCAAAAATTCCGTACGTATTTCTCTGCGAAATACAATTAGGAACATAACTTTTAAATTTGAAGTAAATCGCGTGTAAATTGTTGAAGTTATTTGTCACGCCAATTGGAAAAAAGCTGTATCGAGAAGTTTCGCATGGTCGGCCATTTTGTACATCGAAAAAAATATATATATTCTCTAACAGCTTGATATTCATACCAACTAGATGTGCAATTAATTTTATGAGTGAATCACTTTTTCACACGAAAAAAAAAATTCAATTCGCACATGATTTTATACCCTTTACTGTGGCCTAAGGTCTTAAAAATTGAAGTACGATTTACACAAAGAGAATGTTCACTCTTAACGTGTCCATATAACAGGCACACATTCTTTGCAACTGGTGCGAATAAAACCATTTTTTGGACCTGTCACATGGGATGACCGTTTTAAGGGGTATCCCTCCCTGAAAGCCCAATTTAAGTATTTTGAGTCCCAAATCGCAAATGATGATAAAATTCTGAAAATTTGGTATGTTTTTGTATGAAGTATTTCAGAGGTCGTGTAAAAATTTCACGACAATTAAGAAGCTCGTTGTTGAACAATTAACATTCACAAATTAAATGCTGTCTTATGGAAACTGATGTAACTTTGCAATAAGTTTTTTTGTTGACCTCTCAATTTTGTAATATCTACAATATACTGAAAGCAACGGAAAAAAAAACGAAGTTTATTGATAAAGTTTTTTTTATTTCTTTTAAAAATTGTTCTTAACAAAATGTTAATTTTTGAATAACGAGCTTCCTACTCGTCGTGAAATTTTAACACGACCTCTTAAATACTTCATACAAAAACATACCAAATTTTCAGAATTATCTTATCATTTTTTATTTCAACCCTTAAGGAGATTGAAGTAATGATGATAGAATTCTGAAAATTTGGTATGTTTTTACATGAAGTATTCAGGAGGTCGTGTAAAAATTTCATGACGATTAAGAAGCTATTTATTGAACAATTAACATTGACATGTTTCATAGGGACTCAATATCCTTAAAGGGTCAGAATGATGATTTTTTCTCTAGCAACACATTGGTTGGAAGAAATTAATCTTTTCCCAGCATGTTGTACACATGTTTGTGGTTACAATGTAATTTTTTCGGAAGAAAATCTTTCAGTGGCCATGGTGCTGCATTTGGCGTTGCAGGCGAGGCCCGAAACGTCGTAATCTCTACCAGGCTCAAATGTAACCCGAAACGAAATATTTTTATTTTTTTTCTCGATTATCCTCATTTTTTCTTGATTTCCTTATTTTTCTCGAAAAACAGCATGCCGAAGTCATTGTTATTAACAAATGGTTCATCCAATTAAAAAATTCGATCGTGAACCGACAATGACTGCTGTTTGAACGAAGCGAAGTTACACCCACTAAAATGCATGTAACTTCGTCAAAGTTGCGACTTCAGGGTCCGCTTAGTCTTCAAATATTCACGAAAACCCACCCTGTAAAAATATGCAAAAAAAAACGATGTTTTGAAGTTTCAAAGCCGAGCTTCGCAACATTCCCAGGAATAACCAACCCATCCACTGATTCTCGAGCTAGCTAAAAAATGACAGCACCGATTACCTCGTTCTTGTCGCGTTACTTCACATCGAAGCCACGTTCAAAGCTGAAAGAAAAACCATCAGGTTTCTTTCGCCTCTCCGTTTATATGGCTTCCAATTGAATTTGTCTTCAACCCGGCATTCCACTTGTGACCGTATAACTCGAGTCTAATCGTTCAATCTCGTCGAGAAGTGTGAACGTGCCAATGAACCCGGCGCTCATTGCGTGCGCTATACAGATGTGTACATCGGATGAGCAATGGGAGCAAAGACACGCAGGTACTCTCGCGCAGCAGCGCAAAATAGCACATACACAACGCGAGAGTCGAAGAAACTGGTTCTCTCTATCGAGAGTAAAAAAAAAAGGTCAAAAGTCCGGGAGGAAAGAGAAGAAAACTCTTTTCTCGTTCTTCGTTGGGTGCGTTTTAGCCAGAGAAGAAGCAACCGTCTTCCGCCAGATGCAACCATCCCCGTGCACACACGAGCGCGCGCAAATACGCGAGACGCGATGTAGAAACGTCCTCACGGCATCACGCACTCCAGCTCGCACCTGAGCTTAGCCAGTGCAACAGAAGTAAAAAATTCCAGTGGCGTTTTTTTTCAGCTATTCACCCTCTATCTTGGATCTTGGGCGCGACCGGGAGAATTTGCACAGTGCACGCACACGTGTCTCGGTCTCTTGTTTTTTTTTTTTTTCATTTTTTTTTTCATTTTTTTCCCCCGTACTGAAAGAGGCGAACGCGCGGTGGATAGGACTGATAAACGAGTGTACAGTGGGAATACAAGGCCCAAGGGGCAGATGGAAGCGAGAGAAATAGACGAAAGGATATCACGCAAAGACCGGAAGTCACCGGCTCGATAAGGGATGGCCGCATTGCCAGGAGCCATATCTTTTTTTATATTCATCTTATATCGCATCGGCACGTTGTAAATCGTATTATCGTTATTACGATTTTTTATTCGATAAAGAAAAATGGGGGGGGGGATCGAAGCTCCGAGCTACGTAAACCCGTCAACCCGGTTCCCCCCGCGTGTTACAGTAAAGTCATATCCACGGCAGGAATCTACGAAACCGGTCGTGACGTAAAGGTCGAAGCACCGAAGCGCATAATATAGTTTTCCTTGAACTTTTTCCTCCTCTTTCTCAATGCACATCCGATAGCTTCGAGGTTCTTGCACCTCGCGTCTTCGCGTTCACTCACCCACCCGCGATGTCGGGGATTGAGGGACGTTTCTACTTTGGTGGGCCAAAAAATGTTGGATTTTTCGACAAATTTTTAATGCGAAAAATATATGGCGAATGTTGAAATTGGGTATGTCGAATTTGTTGAAGCTTTACTGAAAATTTTCACTGTAATTTTACTTTTTACTATATTGTGCATAAGTCGAAATAAAGTCGAGAAGAAAAATTGGAAAATAAAAAAAAATTGTGAGCGGTAGAAGGGGAAGTTTAGTTTTTTACCCAAAATGTTTGCAGTTTTTTTATTATAAAATAAAAGGGTTTAAGTATTATTTGGATAATTCTCGTTCAACTGATGAAGACGTTTGTTGTAGTCGTGCCTGCCAAATTTCATGACGATTGCTCATCTAGGGCGTGTGGGAGCACTTCTGCAAAGGTGGAAAACGTGGTTTCGAGAAAAAAAACGCGTTTAAAGTTAAACTGAAGGAGTCTTCTCAATTTAGACACTAAAAAAGGCTATGTTCATGATTTTTTTTGATAGGTTTATATTATTGATATTGATATAAAAGTTATTACACTTAATGAGTACACTTTTGAAATACATGTTAAAAAATTTTCATTTATTTGAGTCACTATTTATAGACGAAAATGGTAGTTAAAAAAATGTCCTAAAAAAATTGTAGCTCTGCGCTGTTGATGAAATCTCGGAAATGGATGATCCAAAACAAAAAAAAATCAAACGGTTTTATATTCAGTATGTTGATGACTATAGCGCGTATCATAGAAATTTTGATATATGCAAAAAAAACGAAATGGCGGGCATTTTTTTCGAAAAAAAACAAAAAACTCGTTTTTAAATCAAAATTAAAATTAGAATTAAAATAAATCGAATTAAATACAATTATAAATATATAATAAATTAAATTAAAGTTTTAAACAAATAAAAATTAAAATAAATTTTTTTTTTATTCTTTTTTATGCGCTTTAGCTATAGTTGTAAAGAATATGTGGTTAAAATTTCGTAAGGATCGGTTCAGTAGTTTCGAAAATGTTTATCAACAAGCCGTGGAAAAACGTTATTTCGAGAAAAACTGGTTTAAAGTTTGTTTGGGTTACATAAATACATAACATTTTTTTTAATGTATTTCGAAAGTGTATTTATTAAATGTAACAACCTTTATATCAATGTCTATAATATCAACGTCCCAAAATAATCATGAAAATAGCCTTTTTCAGCGTCTAAAGTGAGAAGACTTAAGGTTATGTGCGAATAGAATGAAAAGCTTCATACTTACACCTAGCGTGCTATACCAGGACCATAGAGTACACCTTCCTCTTCTTCAAAACTCTTTCCGATACAGCAAAATCAATTTTTGTCACATCCCAACAAAGTAGAAACCTCCCTTAAGGCCATGGGGAAATAAATAAGCGAGCAATGTGTATCCAAGGGCTGGAGTCTCGATCTGCAAGATCGTTATCGACGTGACGCCATTTTTCGATTATAAAGGTGGAGGTAGATCGTCATTGAACCAAGAAAACAAGTGCCGTCGTTTGAAAAATCTTTTTGCCACACGGGATGCGCGAGGTCGAGTCCTTTTGCTCTTCAGCCTCGTATGGGTCTTACGAGGTCACCTTGGCGGAATGACCTTTGAACGAGTCCCTAAGGGACGAGACGTAACAAGCCCTATTCCTCTTCTTCCTCCGGCTCGACCTCTACTTATATCTTCGTCGTTCACTCCTTCGTGCATCAGACAACAGGAGGAACGAAGAAACGAGTAAGAGGAAAAAGCGACGTACGAACGTGGAATGGGCTGTATTCTTCCTGTTGGGCTTTAACCCGGGAGTCCTGCCACGCGATCCAACGAGGAGCGTGATTCGCATGCGCCCACGATCGCTTATCGCCTCCCGCGCCTTTCCGGAATCGTGGAATTCCCTCTCATACATATATGTGTACAGCTATATATATATATATATATAATATAATAATAATAAATAAAATAATAAATTAATAAATTAATAAATAATAATAATAAATAATAATAATATAATAATAATAATAATAATAATAAATAATAATAATAATAATATAATAAAATAATTATTATATATATGTATATATATATCTACGTACAGGGTGTCCTGCCATGAATGAATGAATAATCCTGCAACTGTCGAGAGGTCAGATCATGTCCTACTATATGCTGGAATTTCAAGTTAGTAAAAGTCCCACGGTTTTCGAGATTTTGGGCTTTATGTTTTTTCTTTTTTTAATCATCTGCTTTTCGTTTCTCACATGCCATTTCTACCAATGATATGAATCGACAATAAGTAAGCAGATTTCTAAAGTAATTGTAAAGTCAGATGTTCGAATTGGTTTGTATGAAAATTCTGTATAAGATCGTTTTTCATTAAGTTTCCTTAACATTTAAGGTTAAAAAGAAGACTTTTCTAGATAAAACAAATAACCAAGAGTATTTTTTTTTTAAAGCGGGTCAAAAAAGTTATCATTTGTAGAAATGGCATGCGAAAAACCAAAAGCAGATGATTTTTTATCTCGAAAACCGATGGACTTTTACTAAACTGAAATTCCAGTATATAGTAGGACATGATGTGACCTGTCTACAGTTGCAGGATTATTCGTTCATAACAGGACACCCTGTACACGCGCACACTATATGAAACCGGATTTTTTTTTGTAAAAATCACATGTCTGTTGTTCGTCAGCCGTTAGAGGGAGATGATGGCGCTGCAGAAGCGGTCTTACGGTCCTGAAACTGTGGCTAGCACCATCTATAGGGAAATTCCGGTTTCATACTTCTACACTTGGTGTATATATATATATAGACAACTCCGTCAAGTACCGAAGACACAAGTTCCAGCTTGCTTATCATCTTGCCGGGTTCTTGTACTTAATGTAACATGTCTTTTTTCCTCTCTCTCTCTCTCTCTCTCTCTCTCTCACACACACACACACACACACACACACACACACACACACACACACTGTCTCTAGAGTGCACGTTCGCCACGCTAATTATGCAAAGGAAGTCAACTCCCCGAACGCACTCCGCGATACTACAGCTACAAATGCGTTTTTTTTGTCTCTCCTCATTTTTCAATGACGTTCTTACGCAAGGCGTCGAGTGAGCGGCCGTAACAAGCCAGGAAATTGAGTGCACCGGAAGACGAGCGTAAGCTCGACGAATAATTTTTTGTCCCGGAAGGAAGATAGGGTGCGCGAAAAAAAAAACGCGCGAAAAAAAGTGCATACTGAGCGCGAGTACTCGACGGCGGTAGAGAAGAGGGCGAGAGGCGGGAGGGAGATGCGTTCGAAATCAGAAAAACGACTGAATAAAATTGAACTGTACGGGGAAACGTTGCAGGAAACTTGTTCCCAGCTCTCGTCCACGAATAACCTCACCTCCTGCGATAATAATAATCATAATAATTCGCTTTTATTTGGTATCTAACGCAATTTAAAGCCGTGGAAAATGCGAGTGCTCTGTTATTACATAGCTACGCGCAATCGAGAAAAAAAAATAAACATTAAATTATAAAAAGGAAAAGGAAGAACTTTTACACGAATACCGGCCAGGACGTAATCGCTGCTTGTGCGTATACGAGAGAGAGAGCATAATTTGCCCCCCCCCCCCCCACCTTACGCGAGAATTGCTTTTCTCGCGCGTAACTTCGACTTCCTCAATATTTCTTAGGGACATCGTATACATCACACTATAGACTATATCCTTTTATACGCGTGTATTTGCGTGCGTGTGCATACACATGTGTATGTATATATATATATATATATATATATATATATATATATATATATATATATATATATATATATATATATATATTTACATATATATATACTTATATACATATATATATATATATATATATATATATATATATATATATATATATATATATAGTAGAAAATTTATGATGAGCGTGGCTGAACGACCTCGACCGCGAGAAAGGCGAGTCTGCACTCAATCCTAATAGGACTCGGTGAATACTTTTACAAAGGATCATTGCTCGTCCGAGAAGCAACGAGCGCTGCTCTGGTTCGTTGAGCTCTATCCGCTGCTTACCTTGCACTGTTCTATATATATTTTCATATATTTGTGTGTATAAATATAAGACGTATTCCAGCACAACTCAGATCACTATTTCCCTCGCCATCGATGATTATGGATTTCCAAAGGGGTAAACCTCACTCTTGGGCTAAAAAATACACTTAATTCTTTGCCAGCTTTTTTACCACGATTTGCTCTCCTGCGGCTGCAGAAAATCGATAAGTTAAACCGGAAAGATTTTTTTCGTTGTAATTTTTTTGGATACTTTTGAGACCTGATTTTTGCGTTTCACCAAAGCTCAACTTGTGTTGGAGATATTGTTTTTTGTCGAAATTTCATTTTCGAGACGATTAGTCAACGGGTTGGAAGTCAGAAGAGAATTTTCTTGGTCGAAGTATGCATCTTACGTGAATTGAATTTTGTCTGGAAAAATATCTTTATTTTTCACTTGTGAGGAGTACTCTTCTGACTCCTAAACTGGCGACTAATAATCTCCAAAATCGAAAGTTCACAGAAAAAAATCGTAGCTATTGGAAACTTAAGGATGTTGAGTCCCAAATCGCAAATGATGATAAAATTCTGAAAATTTGGTATTTTTTTGTATAAAGTATTTCAGAGGTCGTGTAAAAATTTCAGGATAATTAGGAAGCTCGTTATTGAACAATTCACATTCACAAATTAAATGTTGTTTTATGGAAACTGATGTAACTTTGCAATAAGTTTTTTTTTTTGACCTCTCAATTTTATAATATCTACAATATACTGAAAGCAACGGAAACAAAACGAAGTTTATTGATAAATTTTTTTTTATTTCTTTTAAAAATTGTTCTTAACAAAATATTAATTTTTTGATAACGAGCTTCCTAATTGTCGTGTAATTTTAACACGACCTCTTAAATACTTCATACAAAAACATACCAAAATTTCAAAATTTTCTCATCATTTTTTATTTCAACCCTTAAGGAGGTTGAAATAATGATGATAGGATTCTGAAAATTTGGTATGTTTTTACATGAAGTATTCAGGAGGTCGTGTAAAAATTTCATGATGATTAAGAAGCTATTTATTGAACAATTAACATTAACATGTTTCATAGGGACTCAACATCCTTAAGGTTTGGTGAAAAATGCACAATACAGGTATAAAACGCATGTATTTTTTTTAAATTCTTTTAAACGGCCGGAAGAATTGAAAAAAAATTAAGTTCCCTTCAAACCACCCCTTAAGAAAAGGCGTGTCGAGGGGTGGTATTGCAGTTTCACCCGCGAACAGCCCACCGATCGAAATGAAACAAAAATCAAAATTCTTCCTAAGTAAAGCGATGGAAATTCCTCTACAGAAGTACTAAAAAAAAATTAAATTAAGAGGTAGCCCGCCTTTTTTTGAGGGGTGGTTTCATCCCTTAAAACGGTTTCTCCCCCGATAAAAAGAAATACGTGTCTAATGGTTTTCAACGCTTCATCACGCCTATAAATTTGAACAGAATCGAAGGCGGACACTTGAGTGAGGAGAGGAAGGAGAGAATAGAAAAAAAGAATACTTGGAAGGTTTTGTTTCATCAGACAATATAGGATTGCTCAGCAAAGAATGCTGGATGCAAACCGAATTACTGTTACGAGACACATATAGATGCGTATATTTTTTATGAGAACTCGGTGAGACTGATTGTTCTTATACATCATCTGCTTTATGGTGTGTTCGTATTTTATTCGCGTAATTTATACACCGCATAAATGCTTGCGTGTAAAGGAAAAAGGTGAATTGTTACACACGGGTATAAAGTTCGCGGAGCAATTTGGTCTAACGGTTTCACGAAAAATGATTATTTTCCATAGCGGTACATTTATATTGGTATAAAATACAGATTACTGTGTAATAAATATATCAAAGACGGGAGGAAAAGTGAGTTGGCCACGCACACGGTAATCGGTATATATATACAGGGTGTCCTGTTATGAATGGATAATCCTGCAACTGTCGATAGGTCAGATCATGTCCTACTATATGCTGGAATTTCAGTTTGGCAAAAAAACGTGGCGAGATTTTTTACTTTATGTTATTATTTTTTTTAATCATCTGCTTTTGGTTTTTCACCTGCCATTTCTACAAATGATGTCAATCGACAATAACTAAACAACTTTTTGAAGTAATTGGCACGATATGCGTTGTACATTTTTTTGACACCGCAGGCTATCAATGTTCGATGTTCGAATCGGTTTGTATGATAATTCTGCATAAGATCTATTTTTCGTAAAGTTTCCTTAACATTTAAAGTTAAAAAGAAGACTTTTCTAGATAAAACAAATAACCAAGCGTATTTTTTTTAACCAGGTCGAAAAACGTTATTATTTGTAGAAATGGCATGCGAAAAATCAAAAGCAGATGATTTTCATAGCAGGTGACTCTTTATTTATACATATATATATTCTTTATTTAGCTTATTTGTTTCGCATGGAAAAGTGATTTACTCATAAAATTAATTACACATCTTAAGATGAATAACAAACTGTTAGAATTGTTTTTCTTTTTCGATGTACAAAATGGTCGACTACTAATATTTTCTTTCGCTATCTTTTTTTCAGGTGCTCCGCGGCGTGACATTTACCATCCACAATTTTTTACCTAGAACAAAAAACAAAAATTCTCGTCAATCTACATTAGAATACCTAGAGAATTACGCAAGGAATTTGAAAAATATTGTTTTATTCAAAAGTTGTAGGCATTTGAACTTAAGAAATGAATTTTCAGTGAAAAATTTCGTTATATCTGCTCATAAACTGCTCATAAAATGAAAATTTTCGATTAATCAGAAATTCCGTACGTACTTCTCTGCGAAATGCAATCAGGAACATGACTTTTTAATTTGAAGTAAATCGAGTGAAAATTGTTGAAAGTATTTGTCACGCCAATTGGAAAAAAGCTATTTCGAGAAATTTCGAGCAGTCAGCTATTTTGTACATCGAAAAAAAAATATATTTTTTCTAACAGCTTGATATTCATACTAAATAGATGTGTAATTAAGGCGGGATTCTACTTTGAAACCATGAAAAAAACGCTATTTTCGTGAATTTTTTCTGAGAATACTATTAAAGATATCGATATGGGGTTTAAACTGTTCAATAAATACACTCTTTGGGTACATAAACATTTTTTTTAAATGTATTTTATCCATTTTTTGTACACGTAAAATATGTTTAAAGCCAACGCCTCGAAAAGCAGGTACCGTTGCCGTGGTCGTGAAATCTTCCCGACGGATACTCTGAAACAAAAAAATCAAATAGTTTCATGTTCAGTATGTCTTCAGGAACCGACGTAACTAGAATATTTTATATACGTGCAAAATTAACAAAATGGCGGCTAAAATACGAAAAAAAAGCGTTTTTTTTTGGGTCTTTTTTGCAATAAAAAGATAGTTCTAATCAAAATTTTAAGTTGATTGTAGTTAGGTCGGTTGGTACACACATATAGAATATGTGTGCCAAATTTCATAAGGATCGGTTCAGTACTTTTTGAGTTATCACGACCACGGTACTTGAAAATGTCGTTTCGAGAAAAACGCGTTTAAAGTTTTGGTGAGTGATAAATCGTAGAAAAAATTATCTTACCCTCAATCAGCGATGCCTGGGCCATATAATATGCCTTCGACGTGTTCCAGGTGGGTGTTTTCATCCAATTTAGCCTTTTCAAAGTTTCAAAGTAGAATCCCGCCTTAATTTTATAAGGGAATCACTTTTTCATACGAAAAAAATGGTTAAATTCGCAACATGATTTTATACCCGTCACTGTGGCCTAAGGCCTTAATCACTCTTCATTTTTATCTTCTCTATCTATCACTCCTTATATATATATATTATTTACACCTCAGTACATCAGTTTCGTGAGAAAATAAATCCCCGAAGAAATTCCCTCGCATTCCTGTTCGCGATTATTTCCCAAAGTCTCCGCGGGAAGTCGAGCGCGATTCCATCGTAATACACGGGAAATACGAGATCCTCGGGGTACTTTTATATCTCGCAATTCCGAGTAATACGAGACTGTGCGATTTCTATAAAAAGCGCTGAGTCTCGGTGCATCCCGCGGGCCTGATAGTAATCTCGCTACTTTTATTATGACGTTGCATATGGCGTCGACCGAGACTTACTTCGAGTTTTTCACGACTTTTCTTTGCTCTTGTCTTTTGCAGATGGGCTCGTACGCGATCGGCTACGTTGTCACGGGGCTTGTCGTCGTTTTGGCGTTCGCGACCGGAATTCATGCTGGATTGTGTGAGTGATTTGGAAAGGGTCTGGCGTTTGAGGATTTTTGCAGAAGAGTTCGATAAGGGTGAAGAAATTTGTGTGGGTTTCGGTGAAATGTAAAATTGAATTTCGTGAATTTTTTGGTGGAGAAGTTTTGAGGCGTGTGATGCTAGTAGTTGAAGACGAGTTTCAGTGCGAAGTTGGGGGAATACTGATGTTTGAATATAGAATCAATTGTTATATGGCGGCGTATAATTTTGTACGTGAGATTATTTGGTTGTATGTTTTACCGTTTATAATATATTGAAACAAAAGGAATTTTGACGCACACTCGATATTTTTGATAATATCGATTTTTTGTTTTTAAATGACTCTCAAAATATAACATTAAAAAAATATTCGCTGAAAATGTACGAATAAACAATGATGCTATTATCATTCGAGTAAAGTGAAACACAAAAAAATGTACATGTAATAATACGAATAAAGTTTTCCTATGACCGGATGCTTATCTGAATTTCTGAAAATCTGGAAAACGGCACACTGTAGAAAAAAAACTTCCATTTTCGTAAAACAAAACGACTTTAATGATTTGTCAACAGCAAATGGATAAACATATCAAAAAGTCATCCGTTCCCACGATGGCAAATGTTATAAACTATGCGCTGTCCCAATGTATAGTGAATCGGACGAATGAATTTCCAAATACTACTTTAACCCTCTCATCAAAAAAAGTTTCGAGAAAAACGCAGAAGAATTACGACCAACAGTTACGCAAAAGAGAAAAAGCAATTGGATAATAAAGTAGTTGCTCTTACCACCTTAATTCATTGATTCCATTCCAAAAGCAAAAAAAGCAATAGCTTTCAAAAAATGAGGAAATGTTTGCGACGATTTCTCAATCTTGCGCGGTAACTACATTACCGACGAGTTTCTTCCTTATCGATCTTACCGACGGTTTTCTTTATTATCGGCATTACCGACAGCGAGGATGGCTTTCGAGAAGCTCACGGATTTCGACTATCGCGGCACGACTTACTACAGCGTGAAGAACCTCTCGCTGTACGAGTGCCAAGGCTGGTGCCGCGAGGAATCCCAGTGCCAAGCAGCCGTATTCTCGTTCGTGCCGAATCCTCTTGCACCGATGCAAGATACACTCTGCCAGCTTCAGAACGAGACGACCTCCAATAATCCGAACATTCAGCCACAGAGGGCGGCAAATACGTATTACATGACGAAACTACAGATACGCTCCGGTAAATACACACGATCAGCGCTTATCGACAGTCGGTAATCACGGACACTGCTGATACGCGCCGGCTCGACCGTTCATCGATATCAAAGGACCCTGACGTTTCAACACCCACTATGGCAAATAGAACATTGCCGGGAAGTTCAATCGCTTCCGAGAGAAAAATCATTAAAGTATAGAAAACTTCGCGAAGTTTGTTAAGAAAAATCTCGTGCATTATGTTAAAGTTTTGACAACAACGACTATGGTTTATTGTTGTGCTAAATATATTTACTGGCTGCTAAATTTTAATCTAAAACTCGGCTAAATTGCGTAGATTTCGATACTTTTTTTTCTCTCAAAAACGATTAATTCGAACGTAGGGAAACGTCAAAGTTAAACTTCTATGAAATACATGTGTGTTTGAAAAATCGTTAGCATATCTATATAACCTTGACAATCAAAACTGTCGATCCTTCTTAAGGGGTTATGCTACTGTGAGGACCCGAAATTGAAAAATTTAATTTTAAACGAATGAATAAGAGGATTGAAAAATCGTTTGGACATTTGTTTGTATGTGCATTAACAAAGTTGTACACCAAATATCCTTAAAAATATTAATAATTGAAGAAGTTATCAACAATCTCGTTAAGAACCTTTAACTCGAAGAACTCAACGGTGTACTTGATTGTGGCCACCCGGTTGATCCGAGACAAACAAGACAATTTTTTTCTTAAAATAGATAATATTGGCTAAGACTTGACAGAGCTTTACATTGATATCTTGTTTCAATCATCAAAAAAAAATGTTTGAATTTTCTTTCTCAATTTTTCGAAGAAGAACGACATCATTATTGTTAATAACTACTCAAAACGAATAGTAAGAAGAAAAACGTTGGTCAAGACTAAACTACTGTTACCCTGAACAAGTGTACCAAATTTCCAGTCCATCCGTTCACCAAATATCGACAAATCGTGTACACCATTTTCAAAAAACATTATTTCGAGAAAAACGCGTTTAAAGCCTCACTAGCAATTCCATCGTTGTAATCATAAGTTTACCTTCAATCTACGATTTCTGCACCTGTTAGACCTTCCTCTTCTTAGCATCTTAGCATCTTAGGCTTAAATCTCCTCGCAGAGAAATCTTCCCTTACATGTACAATTGAAAAATGATATAGCAATTAAACTACCCACAATCAAAATTAAGCTCTCGATCTCCGACTGCAAAACGATCCACTTGCGCCTCATTCGTAAATGGAAAGGCCGAATTTTTTTTCGCATTTCCTCGCTTTAGGGCACGTACGAAACTTTAGGGGTCGTCAAAGCAATCATATACGTTTAAAAAAAATAAATACTTATCCGGGACTTTCACACCTGCGAAAGATCGAAACAAAAATTTCTCAGTTTCGAAAGAGCTTCGAAGGCTAAGAGGCTAAGCATAATAAGGGGATACCTGGCGCGTGAGTCGAGCTAACGATAATATATATATATATATATAATATCGCAATCGGGAAAAGCGGATAAACGGTGGGTGTGGAAAGAAAGCGAGAAAGGGCCGGGCTGGCAATAACCGATTTTCGCACGTCCAACAGCTGCAGGTACTAGGGACTTTGGGTGTTTCGTCAAAACGGCACAACTTACGATGTACGCTCGCAGTGAGGATAGCCACGCCGTTTCTTTCATTAGCCCCCTCGGTCACGCGGCTTCACCGCGCAAGAGTTCTCGATGTCCAAGCGTCGAACTCTCTTCTCTCTAAATGATCAAATTGCAAATCAAAATGGCCAATTCTTCTTCACAAGCTTTTATTCAATTCGACTCTCTGTGAGATGCAAAATGGAAAAAACGACATTTCGCCCACTTCCCGACTTCTTAGAGCACTGGAATTTTGCAAACATGCATCTGAAAAGTGACAATGCATAATTCTGCTGAATTCGGCTGAAAAAAATGATTCATAATATTTTAAATTTTCCATGTAATACTGACGATATTTAATCGCCCATATAAAATCTCACTGACACATACACACAAATATGATGATGTTTTTTTTTAAATATTTTTTCACAAATATTTTACATAATTTTCAAACGAACGCGAATTCAGATACGTTCGTGCAGTCGATTCTTCTCCAGGCTTGATTGGGTATAGGGACGAATGAAGTTGCCCTAGGAGCAATCCAGCCGCGCAGGCCGGAAGTTCATCCACCGGAGGGAAGTTTTATCTGTAGATAGGGGAGGCTGAGTGCAAAATAGCGATAAGAGGAACCTCCTTAAAGGAGCTTTGCGCGGAATCGTAACGCTGCTGGTACTCTGGCCCGAAAATAATTCCACAATGCAACCCCATAAAATTTGGCTTAGCGTGAAAATTTGTACGTTGCGGTACCAACTTCGAAAGAACAAAAGACACTCCCCCCTCTCTCTCTCTGCTGGCTGGTACGAGAATTTTCGTGAATTTAAGTGCCGCGGAAAGCGAGAGGGGGGAAGAGAGCGAAAGAGATAGAGGGAGAGAACGAAGGGAGAGGTTCGAAAAGGGAAAGCGGCGTCCCGGAGGGTGAGACTGGAGGAACATAATATAAAGGCGTTAAGTACGGTACCATCGGGGTAAACAGGTACTAGCCAAGAAAAAAAAGAGAGAGAGAGAGAGAGAGAGAGAGAGAGAGAGAGAGATATCTTCTTTCAGGACTCTCGTGTTTGGGATCTGGAAAGAGTGTGCAAACGGCGAAAAGGACACAAAATTCTCCACATACTCCACTGGTGAGGGGATGGAGGGTAGTAAAGGAAGAACGTTAGCCTAGGTGTCGAAAAGGTCGAGGGGACTCAAAGAAAGCCCTAATATTGGTTTTGACAGGGCTTGCTGGTGCGATCCTCTTGTTCTTTATTTTCTCGGGACGCCTCGCGCGCTTTTGTGTACGGTATACCCGGTCCCATCGTCTGCGTACACACTTTTATATGCATACATATATATTCGGTGACATCTTGCAATCAAAGAGCCACAAGTCCTCATACTTGAGAGCCGAAGTAACGTGCCTCGCGTCCTTTTACTTTTCAGCCAAACTATACCTATATATATCGCTTGGGTACCACCGCGAAGTGCTTTAGGCCCGAGGTGTGTAAAACCTTTGAAACTGGTTACCCCTCGTGGAGTATTCTGACTGCGAATATGTATACACCCTCTCACCTCTCCCTATTGCTCTTTCTTCTCTCTCATTCTGTTTCTAGCACTCTGGATTCGGTGGGCGCATTCTTCTTTGGCCAAGAGCAATGGAGCACAACTCGTTAACGCGAGCTTTCGAGTTCCTTCGCTGTGGGAGCATTTTTCGGACTGACGGAATATCGTTCGATCGGTCAGATTCGCAGAAATCCCAAATTTCAGCGCCGTATTGGAGAAAAGCAATTTTTCGTTTTTCAGCAGTACTTTTCGATTTATTCATCTGTACATATAAAATAACACTGACGGACAGACGAAATTTCCCAAATTGATAGATATCGTGATCTCATCGTTATTGTTTAAAGCCTTAGGCCACAGTAACGGGTATAAAATCAGGTGCGAATTAAACAATTTTTTTTCGTATGAAAAAGTGATTTGCTCGTAAAATTAATTACACATCTATTTAGTATGAATATCAGGCTGCTAGAATTTTTTTTTTTCGAGCTACGAAATGGCCGATTACTCGAAACTTCTCGAAACAGCTTTTGCCCAAGTGGCGTGACAAATAACTTCAACAATTTTCACTCGATTTACTTCAAATTTGAAGGTTATGCTCCGTATCGTATTTCGCAGAGAAGTACGTACCGAATTTCTGATTAATCGAAAACTTTTAATTTTATGAGCAAATTTTTCACTGATAATTCATCCCTTAAGTTCAAATACCTACAACTTTTGAATAAAACGATATTTTTTAAATTCCTTACGTATTAGGAATTCTAATGTAGATTGACGAGAATTTTAGTTCTTTTTAATTCTAGATTTCGTTCTAGATAACAAAAGAAAATATTAGTGGGGGCGATTTTGTACGTCGAAAAAAAAATTCTGACAGCTTGATATTCATACTAAATAGATGTGTAATTAATTTTATGAGTGAATCACTTTTTCATACGAAAAAGAATTGTTAAATTCGCACATGATTTTATACCTGTTACTGTGGCCGAAGGCCTTAAGGCTGAAGAAACAAATGTAGTTTTGATCACATTAATCACTTGATCACGTTACTGCAGAAGATTTACAAATCTCCGAGTAGTCATGCATACAGTGAGAGGAAAGCCGCATGGCAAAATAATAATATGACGCTGAGTCACGGGAACTCGATCCGTTTGGTGAATGCACCGATAGTTTATGACGCAATGAAAAAATACGATGCTCCGTGTTCGCGCGTCGTGCACAGAAGCGCCGGGGATTTAAAAAATCCTTTATATCCCCCCCCCCCTCTCTCTCGCCCTCTCCCAATTTTCGTACCCAATCCCATTCGTTTTCAAAGACACGAGCTTTAAGAAATAGAACGCGCAGGTGGAACGAGCGCCGTCCAGTTAATTCTCGTCGTGGACGTTTGCCAGAAGTGCTAAAAAAAAAACGGCCCGACTACTGAGCAATTTCGATCGTCCGATCGCATAACACGTTCGAAAGAATTCCTCACGTGGGCGAGCGCGAACGTGATGTCGATCGCTCGTGTTATTACTCGTCTTTTGCTTTAGCTTTCGTTGAGCCTGTTGCTGTTATCGTGTAAAATGGAAAATCATTTTTATCGTTTGGGTAGTCGAATATCGTTGAAACGAAAACTTTTGTTTCAACAGAAAATGTTTGTCTGCGTCCTTGGACGTTCGAAAGAATGCCGAACAAAATGATACGAGGACTGGACAACGCGCTGGTTTACACCTCGTCGAAGGAGGCATGTCTCGCGGCCTGTTTGAACGAGCATCGCTTCACTTGCCGATCGGTCAGGTACAATTACGACCTCATGCAGTGCCACCTGTGCGATTCGGATCGACGAACTACCGACCAATACGTTCAATTGGTCGACGCCCAGGGCGTCGATTACTTCGAGAATCTCTGCCTCAAAGGTAGATACGTACAAAAAAAAACTTTTTAATATAAATTATCGCTTCTAGTCCGAATAAAAAAAATATCTTTGTCAAAAATGAAAAAAAATGTTGTAAATTATGAACAAATGTACAGAAAAAAGAACTTTTAAAATAAATTATCACTTCCAGCCCAAATAGAAAAATATATCGGTGTCAAAAATTAAAAAATGTTATAAATTGTGAATAAACGTACAGAAAAAATAATTTGTTAAATAAATAATCGCTTCTAGTCCAGATAAAAAAAAACATACTCATTCATAGTGTTAAACATGTTTAACACTATGAAAATGTAAACTATTTTTTCATAGTGTTATGAAACTCTTTTCCATAGTTATTTCATAGGGTTTTCATAGTTTTAACGATGTCTAACACTATGAAACATGTTATATGAAAAATAGTGTTATGAAACTATTTTTCATAGTTATTTCTTAATGTTTTCATCGTGTTAAACATGTCTGACTATGAAACATGTTTAACACTATGAAACCAATAGTTGCTTACCCGTAAGTGTAAAGAACTATTTTCTCAGTGTTAAACATGTTTAACACTATGAAAAAAAATTATTGTTTGCACACGAGTGTAACCTATTTTTTCATAGTGTTATGAAATTTATTTTCATAGTTGTTTCATAGGGTTTTCCTAGTGTTAAACATGTCCAACACTATGAAACATGTTATATGAAAAATAGTGCTATGAAACTAATTCTCATAGTTATTTCATAATGGTTTCACTGTGTGCCTAACTATGCCATTCCTAACTATGAAACATGTTTAACACTATGAAACCAATAGCTGTTTACGCACAGGTGTAAACTATTTTTTCATAGTGTCGTGAAACTCCTTTTCATAGTTATTTCGTGGGGTTTTCATAGTGTTAAACATGTATAACACTATGAAACATGTTATATGAAAAATAGTGTTATGAAACTGCTTTTCCATGGTGATTTCATAATGTTTTCATCGTGTTAAACACGTCTAACACTATGAAACATGTTTAACACTATGAAAAAAATACTTGTTTACACATGAGTATAAACAACTTGTTTGTACAAGCATAGGTGTAAACAATTATTTTACTATCACACATAAGTGTAAACAACTATGTTTTTCATAGTGTCAAACATGTAAAATTTGCGAAATTACATACACTGAATTCCAAGCTTGCTAATAGCACTTCTTGATAGGTGCGTTACCATCTTAACCTCCACGCGCGCATTTCCGGTAACGCGATCTATTGGAAAACAGCGAGAACTTATTCAGCGTCCTATTATTTTGTCGCGAAAAAGGCTTTTAGCGAACGAGAAGATTAAGGCGTTACCCCCACTTGTAGCGCAAAAAAGGCCTTTTTATGAATTTTTTTAAAGAAAAACTACAAAACTTTTTTAATCGATCAATATACCATCTTAAAGAACACATCTCGAAGAACTTTGAGTAATTTTTTTATTGAAAAATATTACATTGTTTAGTGGCAAATGGCCGTCAATGAAATAATGTTTTTATATACACGGTTTGCGGTGACCAACATTGCGGCGAAGTGGATCATCTGAAAAAAAAATGCGGATGGATTTAGTCAAATATAAGTATAAACTAGTCTTTAATCGAAGGATTTTAAAAAATATTCATTTTTCACAAAATGGCGGACAGTCAAAGTTAATGGTTCGATTTTAACGAAAAAAAACGGCCGTTTTTTGGCTACAAAACGGCCATTTTTTTTCGAAAAAAAAAAATCGAACGATTAAAGACTACATTTTTATGTATTAAATAAGCCTGCAAAATTTCAAGAAGATCGGTTCATTAGTGTTCGAGTAATCTTGGTCACCGACTTCAGAAATGCCATTTTGAGAAAAACGCGTTTAAAGTTTCTATTTCAGTTCTTCAATTCACGGATACTTCTCTTTCAACGCTCATATCTCAGTCAATTTTCTTCGGATCGACTTGAAATTTTCAGGACATATTCTCAGATACTTATACTTCAAAAAAATGCAACAAAAAAAAATCGATTTTTTCAAAATCGCAAGTGGGGCTAACCCCTTAAAAATGATATTTATCTCAGGCAAGGACGCGTGCAAGTCTCAAAAGACCTTCGTGAACCCGAGGATCGGCGTTGCCGAGGACAAGATCGCTCAATACGCCGGCCTCCACTATTACCCGGACAAAGAGGTTCAAGTACAAACGGAAGCCGCTTGCAAAGTCGCCTGTGAATTGGAAAACGAATTCCTATGCAGATCGTTCCTCTATCGCGGTGCTCCGCAAGGCACCGCCTACAATTGTCATCTCTTCCATCTCGATCACTGGACTCTGCCCGACGGGCCGTCCACCTATCTCAACGCCGAGAGGCCCCTCATCGATAACGGCGACAGGGTTGGAACTTACTTCGAGAACTTTTGCGAGAGTGAGTCTCGATGAAAAAAAAAGACAAAGAAATAGACGAAAAGGGCTAAACTTCTCATGAGAAAGGAGATCCTGAGCGAGGGGGGGGGGGGGAGATAATTTCGCGGTTTCAAACTCTGTTATTCGTCGATTCCAGAATCGTCGCAACTTCCGATCGTCATCGAACAACCGATCCACGATCCCACACTCAATAATTTCTCGAGGGATAGCGTCAACTGCGACAAAACTGGAACTTGTTACGATGGTAAATATCGCTGTGGTTTATTACGAATTTTGATACTCAGAATGGAATATTTATTGTTTGGAAACTCGATACATGCAGCAAGGGATAAAATTGACTTAATTGATTAAGTTTAATCGAATTTGATTCGTCCATTCGTTCTTTTAATTCAATTTTATGAAATGTCTGCTGTAAATGTTTAATGTGAATGTCTATTCCACTTAGGTAATAACAATAACGATAATAACAATATGAATTAATAATAACATAATAACATAATAAAGGAATCAATAATAACACAGTAATAAAATAATAACATGATAATAGCAATAAGAATTAATAATGATAACAATTTTAATAACATGAATGAAATTTAAGAATGAAATAACATGAATAATCATAACAATTTTATCAAATACTAGCTCAAATAAAATACGGCAATGATTAATTGAAGATTAATTTATTAAAAGAATCTTAAATTAATCTTTTTCGTATTTTATTTTAACCAGAATTTCACAATCTTTTTATTATTCTCCTTTTTCGTATTGTTATTATTAACTATTACTATTACTAATCATAGATATAACAAGAAAATTCATAATTTCGTAAAATACTGCTCAAAGTAAAATGCTGAAACGATTAATTCATCAAATTAATTTTAAATTAAACTTTTTCGTTATTTACTATAATCAGTATTTCACAAGATTATTATTCTTCTTGTTATTTTAATGTGAATGTCAATTTCACTTACGTAATAACAATAACAATAATAACAATTTTAATAACATGAATAAAATTCTATAATGAAATAACATGACTAATCATAACAATTTTATCAAATACTAGATCAAATAAAATACGGCAATGATTAATTGAAGATTAATTCATTAAAAGAATCTTAAATTAATCTTTTTCGTATTTTACTTTAACCAGAATTTCACATTTTTTTTTTATTCTTGTTTTTTGTGTTGTGATTATTAACTATTACTATTACAAATCATAGATATAACAAGAAAATTCATAATTTCGTAAAATACTGCTCAAAGTAAAATGCTGAAACGATTAATTCATCAAATTAATTTTAAATTAAACTTTTTCGTAATTTACTATAAAAAGTATTTCACAAGATTATTATTCTTCTTGTTATTTTAATGTGAATGTCAATTTCACTTACGTAATAACAATACCAATAATAACAATTTTAATAGCATGAATAAAATTCAATAATGAAATAACATGACTAATCATAACAATTTTATCAAATACTAGATCAAATAAAATACGGCAATGAGTAATTGAAGATTAATTTATTAAAAGAATCTTAAATTAATCTTTTTCGTATTTTATTTTAACCAGAATTTCACATTTTTTTATATTATTCTTCTTTTTTGTGTTGTGATTATTAACTATTATTATTATTGATCATAGAAATAACAAGGATAATCATAATTTCGTAAAATACTGCCCAAAGTAAAATACAAAAACGATTAATTGAAGATTAGTTTAATGAATTAATTAATCAAATGAATCTTATAGATTAATCTTTATCGTATTTTCCTTCAATCGGTATTTCACAAGATTATTATTCTTCTTGTTATTTTTATTACTGATAATAATAAATAGAAAACGAAAAATATTTATTTAAGAGTAATAAAAAAAATGTAATTATTCATTTGATTGATTCGTTTATTCAATTAGTCGTACATTCATCGTTTCCGTATTTTATTTTGCCCAGTATTTTACAAACTTATCATCACTATCGTTAATTCTATTAAGGAAGCTTTCCAGTGTGACAGCCCGAAAAATCGCTGTTTTTCGCGATTTTTTTTTTTAAGAAAAAATAATCTAATCGGTCTGGTTTTTTTTGTATATTAATTGGGTATTGAAGAATACAAAACAATTTTTTAAAGATCGATTTATTTATTAATTAATATCTATAAAAATGATGAAACAATTGTTGCAGAAAATGCACTTGGATGTGGTGTCCACGTTGGGGGTCACAATTTTGATCTGAAACAAAAAACACAAAAAGATTATTGATCGGTATATAATTGGCTTTCGTGCTATGGAGGCTTTTTTTTTTTTTTTTTGCAAAAATGGCGCCGGTTTGAACAAAAAGTATCGATTTTAGCATTTTTTTGGCAGTTTTTTTTACAAAAAAATAGGAAGATGTCAAAAAAAAAAAAAAGCTTCCATAGCACGATAAACAATGACGTTAAGAATATTGTGTAAAAAATTCAACTCGATAGCTTTAGAACTCTGCCCTCCAAGTTGGACACCGTTTTGAAAAATGCTGTTTCGAGAAAAACGCGTTCAAAGTTTCGCTGTAGCTGTAGCGCTCCGTTGCCTTCTTCCAAGAAATGCTGTACAGTAACCGAAATAATCTGAATTTCGGCATGAAAATTTCAGGGAATATTCGGAAGAGTGTATACTATTCGATAAAGCAAAAAAAAAAAATCGATTTTTTGAAAATTTCACATTGGAAAGCTCCCTTAATATTCTTCTCATTTCTGTGAAAATTGTGGCAAATAACTTAATTATGGAGAGCTATAATCAAATGCCAAGTCTTCGAATCAAAAAAGAATTTCTTTTTTTTAACGCACCGTTTGATCGACAGTGACGGTGGACTGCAAAGACACGAAAATCGCCGTACAAGTGAAGACGAATCAGGCATTCAACGGTCGTATCTACGCGCTGGGTAGATCGGAGACTTGCAACATCGACGTTATCAACAGCGATCTCTTCAGACTCGACTTGACGATGACCGGTCAAGATTGCAACACCCAGAGCGTGGTAAGTTACGATATTTCGTGTTTTCTCGTACTTTTACAATTATTCGTAGGAATCGTCATCGCTGTTGGGCTTCGTTCGCCGTCTACGAAATTCGTTCAACCTCCAGCGTGATGCATTTCAGACTGGCGTTTACACGAACACGGTCGTACTTCAGCATCACTCGGTCGTGATGACGAAAGCCGACAAGATTTACAAGGTCAAGTGCACCTACGACATGTCCTCGAAGAACATAACTTTCGGCATGATGCCCATCAGGGATCCGGAAATGATAAGCATAACGAGCGCACCCGAGGCGCCACCACCGAGAATTCGCATTCTCGATAGTCGCGCCCGAGAAGTCGAGACAGTGCGAATCGGTGACAAGCTCACTTTCCGCATTGAAATTCCCGAAGACAGTAAGTTCGGCTTTTGTTTTTCGAAATTATGTTATTAGGCGCCATTAATCGGATATTTTTATTTGAAAATGAAAAAAAAAACGTAAATTGCTGAGATCTTTAAATTTTACGATTCTATGACCTACATGTCATGTACAACAAGATGCTGATCATTATTTTACACATTACATTTGAATATTTTGGGTTATTAGTTTGCAAAAAATGACAGAAATCATGCTTTTCAAAATTATATATATATATATGATAGCGTCTTACTACTTGTTTTTAGTGTATAAGATAAAAAAACAGATGTCCCTATAGGAAAAGTCGAAATAGTTCACTATTCGATGTTTACCGGTTTTTGGGAATTTTTTTGTGAAGAAAGTATACAACGGAAAACTTGTGAAACTTGGCATACAGTTTTATTCATCTGTTTACTACATACAAAAAAATTTTTAAACAATTTCATCAAAAAATCCGCCTCCCACCCCCCTCGACGCGCGATGGTCCTTTTTTGATGGTGTGTACGATTACAGCCTTCACGTTCATCTTGCAACAAAAACCCAAAAAGCATTTTACTTTGGACACATATAGCTATCGTTCGATGAAGGGGAAAAAAAAAAAATTGACGATTTGGTGACGTTTTGAACTTGAAGTATCGATTTTTCGAAAAAAATTGATCGATTTTTTGTTATAAATAAAAAACTATTAAACGTATTGCTTTTTTGCTTCATCAAACGATAAAAGGATGTCAGCTGAGCATTCTGTCCAAATTTGAAGGCAATCGGTTGAATAGTTTTTGAGAAATCGTGCACACCATCAAAAAAGGACCATCGCGCGACGAGGGGGGTGGGAGGCGGATTTTTTGATGAAATTGTTTAAAATTTTTTTTGTATGTAGTAAACAGATCAATAAAACTATATGCCAAGTTTCACAAGTTTTCCGTTGTATACTTTCTTCACAAAAAAATTCCCAAAAAGCGGTAAATTTTGCGAAAAAAAAGGCAATACCCCCTTAAGCAACTATGCGATATTAACCAACTATCTGATATTAGGCAGCTATCCGATATTGAGCAACTATCCGATATACGGGCCCCTACTTTCCCAGTATATTTTTTTCAACTGTGATTTTTTTTATTTTTCATAGTTTATTAACGTTGATCATAAAAACTTATGAATATGATGAGGTAGACCGAGGAATTGAAGAATTCTCGGATATTCTTATTTATTTACCTGTCCTCAGTTATTCATTCGTTTGAATTTCTTTGAATATTTATCGATGTTATTTATTCGCAGCTCCCTACGGAATTTTCGCTCGCAGCTGCGTTGCAATGGCAAAGGATTCGAAAAGCACTTTCCAGATTATAGACGACGAGGGGTCAGTATAAAAGTTCCCGTTAACATTCCGTCCAATTTTCATTCGAGCACCCATTCGTCATTCTATCGGTCCCGGATTTTCATATGATTGTCATATCTCGATAACTTTCGATTAATTATGGATCTAAAAGCTTTATCTTCATCACTGAACAATTTTCTTATTCGTATATGAATAATCTATATAAATTTAGTTCTCGTTCTACGTAATCGTTTTTCTGGAAAAAAAATTCACAATATGGTGGATGTTGAAAAAATGTAATTTTGGCGGAATTTTTACTTATATTAGGGAGCTTAAAAAATACTAATTAAAAAAACCACTACGTACAACGATAGCCACTGCAGTTACGGAAATTTTTATTGTTTAAAA
This sequence comes from Ophion costatus, assembly GCA_951751655.1. Classification (NCBI taxonomy): domain Eukaryota; kingdom Metazoa; phylum Arthropoda; class Insecta; order Hymenoptera; family Ichneumonidae; genus Ophion; species Ophion costatus. The sequence goes on along the minus strand of OX632365.1, from coordinate 22,881,207 downwards.
TTGAAAATTGGACAACTGTAGCTAGAGTTATAATATCAGCCAGGTCGAGAAAAGTAAATTCGAGAAAAACGCGATTGAAAATTTCATTATACGTAAATCGTTGCGCTACTTGCTCTCACGAAATCGTCTACACTTGGTCAATTTTTAATATTCTGACGCGATTTGTTTCACATTTTCTTGAATATGTAGACTTTGAAAAATTGCAATTTTTAACGTAACTTAATTAATCTACAGTCCTAATACTATTTTTAACATTAAGGGGTAAGGCCACTGTAACGGCCCAAAAAAAAAGGTTTTTTCACTAATTTTTTGCTCCCGAAATTGAAGGTATTTGAAAAAAAACTTTTAATGGTGTTATCGGGCATACATTAAACTTTATTATAAAATTTTTTTACAGTAAAAAAAAACAAAATGGCGGTTCCACAGCTATCTTCCCGGGACATGTTTTGCTTCCAGGGCTCCGCGGCACGCAGCACCACTGGTGCACTTTTGAATCTAGAACAAAAAAAAAAAACCATTAATCTAGAGGGCTATAGCTAGAGAATGTCGATCGGATTTTAAAAAGTATCAATTTTTGTGGATTTGGCGTGCGTTTGAAAAAAAAAATTGATTTTTGACGAAAAAAACGGCAAGTTTTTTGTTAATAAAAAATCAATAAATAAAGTTCTTGAAAATTCCGATCGACATTCTCAAGATAATGTAAATGTTCACATCTGGTTAAAATTTCAAGTAAAAAAAATGAAAATTGTTCGAGTTATGCTGCGTGCCATTTTGAAAAACCATGTTTCGAGAAAAACGCGTTTAAAGTTTTGGGAATAGTTTTTTATAGCCAATAAAAAAAAATCGATTTTTCAAAAAATTTACAGTGGCCTTACCCCTTAAGACAATCATTATTTTACCTACAATTTAAATTCTTACGAAATAAATCATACTTTCCCATATTAAAATCCCAAAACTTATTTTTCCTCTACAATTCTTTCATTTCATAAAAATTCCACGATTCTCGATTTAATTGCGTTTGAATTACGACTTTACAGCTGTCCCGTGGATCCCTCGATCTTCCCGAGCTTTACGCCGGACGGCAACGCGCTGCAGTCAATTTACGAAGCGTTCAGGTTCACCGAGTCCTACGGCGTGATATTCCAGTGCAACGTCAAGTACTGCCTCGGCCCTTGCGAGCCGGTACGTCCGATCGCTGAAAATAAATTTTTCTCGTATCGAAGCAGCGCTATGTCATCGGTTCAATCATTCGAAAAACGATAATACGAATGAAAATTTATTTTACGAAAAATATTTCGATGATCAAAAAAAAATTCGATTGAAACGTGAGATCGCGATAATTTTTAGGCTGTGTGCGAATGGGGTCGGGAGTCAGTCGAATCGTGGGGCAAGAGGCGTCGAAGAAACATAGCCAACACGACCGAGGAGAAGTCCGAGGACATGACACTGTCGCAGGAAATTCTCGTGCTCGATTTCGGTGACGAGAAACAATCGGAATTCCTCAAGAGTGACGCGAGCATAGACTTCAACGAGGCTGGTGAGTTTTACTCGAAAAAAGAAAACCTATTTTAAATTTGACAAACCTTGAAATTAAAAATTTGAAATTGAAATTAAAAAGAAAATTGACCTTTGAAATTGAACTTTGAAAATAAAAATTGAAATTTGAAGAAAAAAAATTGAAATTTGAAGAAAAAAATTGAAATTTGAAGAAAAAAAATTGAAATTTGAAATTTAAATTTGACAAAAAAATTGAAATTTGAAATTGAAATTCGACAAAAAAATTGAAATTTGAAATTTAAATTTGACAAAAAAATGGAAATTTGAAATTGAAATTTGACAAAAAATTGAAATTTGAAATTGACATTTGATAAAAAAAAATGAAATTTGAAATTGGAGTTTGAAAAAAAATTGAAATTTAAAATTGGAATTAAAAAAAAAATGGAATTTGAAAAAAACTATTTGAAATTTCTTCCTATCAATCATGCACTCGATAAATCGATTATACAACCGAAATAATTATTTGATTAAGATTGAATTAATTATTTAATTAAGTTCCCCTTAATGTCAGTTTAGCCCCGTTTACGGTGTGTGGATACGATTTTGACACACTGGATCAAAACCCGTCGGTCGGTTTTTATTGAAAAATATGAGCGATCTACTCAAACCTTTCGGTATCACGCGATCTGGTTATAATACGCTGGTCACAGGGGGTCGCAATGACCCCAGCCATATTTCAAACGATTGTCGCGTTGGCGGAGCGTCCCGAATGACTCGTACAAATTCAGGATATTAGTTTGAATATTCTAAAATGTTGCATTCTCGGTCTTATGTTTTAATCGAATTTTAAAATGGGGGAAAAAAATAGCAACGTGTCAATGTGCCAAAAAAGCACTTTTATACTACAAAATTATAACTCTTGAAATAATCAATATTTTTTCATAAAATTTTAGAGCGATACTCTTGAGATATGATAGTTTGCGGGAAAAAATAGCCCCGTAGTTAGAAATAGTTCAAAGAAGAAATATCTCCACGTCCGGCCCTAGTCTGTACTTACCATACAATGGGTATAAAGCAGCGCTTAGAAGTCAGGCCAGTCGCCTTGGCCGCCGACAACTTACAATAGCAGTTTCGGCTTGAAGTTGCGTTTGGGGTCATTTTGACCCCGAGTGCCCGCGGAGGGTTAAACATTCCTCAATATATCTGCATCATTATAAATCGAAAAATATGAAATTAAATCCTTGAAAAAACTATTTAAATTTTTCAATTTTGGCAAAGTGAGCATTTTCCCTAAAATTCATCCGGCTCAAAATAATCCAGTGTGTCAACGTAGGACCAATCCCAAACATATCGCTTCAACCTTCGAATTTTCAGACCCGAAATAATCCCTCAATCACAAGGTCCATTCCGTGGGACAAAAAATATTGTTGATTTCGATCGGAAAAATAGCAATTAATAATCGCACCAAGACCGATGACGGATCGTAAAAAAGAGTCAACTCTTTTGATTCCGAGTGAAATCGTTCTCTTTGCAGACAAAACGGTCACCATTATCGAGCCCTGTCCCACGAAGACTTCGGTATTGGTATTGGGCGTGACTTGCGCCCTTCTGGTTCTCATATACGTATCAACAATATTCTCCTACTTCATGAAAAAGTGGCTGACACCGCGCAAGATGATGGCCTGAAGGATCTCGACCGAGACAAACCGACCAAGTCCCTTCGGAGGTACTTGGCCACGTACGATAGGAGCGACGATTATTGCTCCTCCCGTATGTCGAATGCGTTGCGAGAAAAAGAAAACCATAAAAATGGTAATAGCAGTACAGAACGAAGGACCGAAGCATCGGGCGCCGGATATTCTTCGGAGACGAACTTCGAATTTTATCTGGCCCTAATAATCCGTCGAGGATCTTGTCCCTTCACTCACTTTTGTGTTTTTTTTTAATCGATCCATTCGTTTCCGCGAGTCCGACTACTTTTGATCGGGGTGCAAGGATAAACGCTGCTCTTCTCGACGATACTCGGAGGAGTGTCGTGTGTGCCGGGAATCGATTGCCAATTTTCCATTACGTATTCACATTATCATTACGGAAGTATGTTCGTATTATTTTATCGATTATCCATCACGATGGGACTTTGTTAATGAAATACTACAAGTACGCCACTTTTCTCTCCCAACGACGAATTGCGAAAAAAAGTTGTGTTTTTTTTGCAAACACCTGCAAAAATTGCGTCTCGATCGTTGCGCGATTTGGGGATGAAAAAAATTGATAAAATCCTGAGAACGAAGATTGAAAGGGATGAAAACGCAATATTGGTGGCAATCGAATTTGCAATTTTTTTTTTTTGGGAAAAAAAACACTCATTCGCGGTACAAATGCAGACTTGTAACCCGCATCAAGACTAGCGGTATTTAAAGGTTCACGCTTGACTAACGTCGCTAATGGTTAAGAGCCCCCATCCGATACCCTCGTCCCCTCTTGCCCCTCCGAATCCTACCCCACACTCCCCCATCCGTCAACTTAAGGTATCAATCGAGACTAGATAAAATATACGTAACGTTTAAGCGACAATTAAGATACTGCAACGATGGCATTTAAGATGATAATTATTGCATTGGGGGACCGTGATAAAAAAAAATATATAATTTAATAACGAAGCAATGCTCGCAAAAAATGCCTCGTGATCGTTTTTCCCGATGAGGGAAAAAGAAATTGAACGCGAGGAGGAGGACGTTATAGGAAATTTGGCCGGGCGAAGAATTTTTTGCGGAAAATTATATATCTATACACGCACGTGTGCACGGAGTATTTACGAATGGTAATTTCGAGGCTGTGGAACGTTTTCGATCGTTTGGAAAAATTGAAACGTCATCGAGCTCCTTAGTTGGAATTTTTCGCGTATTTTCATTTTATCGGATTTTTTTTTCGGATTTAATTTTTCACGTAGGAATTGATCTTTTTTTCTGAATAAAAAGGATTGTACATTCTTTGAGGGACGACGCCACAGTGACGGGCCGAAAAACGTAGTTCTTTCCGATTTTTTTTTTGCCTACTGGATTATTCATTTGAGACTTGGAAAAAATATATTTTTCTAAGCATACGTCAAATTTATTTCGTGTCAATTTGTATTTTGAAAAATTAAGAACGAACTAATACAAAATATAAAATACAAATTTTTCAAAACACAAATTTTTCAACATACACATTTTTCAAAATACACATTTTTCAAAATACAGATTTTTCAAAATACAAATTTTTCAAAATACCAATTTTTCAAAATACCAATTTTTCAAAATACAAATTTTTCAAAATACAAATTTTTCAAAATACAAATTTTTCAAAATACAAATTTTTCAAAATACAAATTTTTCAAAATACAAATTTTTCAAAATACAAATTTTTCAAAATAAAAATTCTTGAAAATACAAATTTTTCAAAATAAAAATTCTTGAAAATACAAATTTCTCAAAATACGAATTTTTCAAAATACATAGTTACCAAAATACAAATTTTTCAAAATAAAAATTTTCAAAATACAAATTTTTCAAAATACATATTTTCCAAAATACAAATTTTTCAAAATACATTTTTTTTAGAATACAAATAACTTGAGGTTCAATAGAGCATCTCTATGAAAAATTTGACCAAACGGCCGGATCGATAACTCGATAATGGTCGGTCTGAAAAAGAAAAACAAAAAAGTTTTATCATCTATATAAATGTAGTTTGCGTTGTACGTAGCCGTTTTCCAGAAAAAAATCACAACCTCGCCGGGGTTTAAAAAGAAGTATAATTTTTATGAAATTTTCACTTATGCTCGGAGGCATAAAAAATACTCAATTTGGAGAGAAAAAGCAGCTACGTACTATAGCGTTTGCAATTACGAGAATTTTGATTTTTTAAAATTGAAGATCGGACGCTTTTCGAATTTCTCTCGGCAAGTATTCGTTACGAGAATGCCTCAAACATTTTTGATTCGCTTATATAAAGATCTAGAATTCAAATCTGTCATGAATGATTTTATAAAATAATAAAAATGAAGATTTGGAAATAGAAAAAAAAATTGGTTCCATTCCAACGATTTAAACTTCAAGACCATTGATTCCGACCAGGTCGAAAAAAATCGTTTCGTGAAAAATGCGATTGAACCTTTTCTTAACTTGTTCAATTTTCAATATTTCAATTCGATAATTATTCCAAATTTTTTGAGAAAATGCGAAAAAAATCGATTTTTCTGCCCCGTCGTAGTCGTGTCCCCCCTTAAGATATAAACTATTTCAGTACGTCTCTTGAACGCGAGGCTGGTGAAGAAAAAATCACCAATGCAAAAAAAAACCTTTGTTGAGTAAAATGAATCGACGTTGCAACCCCCGAACATGTTTTGTGCATCGATGTGTGTGTGTATAAGTAGATAAAAATCTCACGTTTGCATATATGTGTATCCATGCGAACGTGAGTTTTTTCGCCCACTGCCTTCCATATTTTCCATGGATTTTGTACGTTCAGCGTGGCTATAATCGAAAACGCGATAAGTAGCAAAGTCCATGTGCGACTGCTCGGGCGGATCGAAAGGTACACGAGATAAAGTGGTTTGAAAATTGAGGAAAACGTGAGTAAACAAATTGGCGCTTGGGGTAAAGAAAAAAAACCGTAGTTCTTTGAGAATAAGGAGGGGAGAAAAAAAGGTGTATATATATGTGGAAGAAACAAGAATACGAAAGGAAGATATATGAATGGGGTACGAATAATGAAGAAGCCTCGTTCGTTATAGTGACGAATTAGAAAGAACGAAAAAAATGAAATATACTCAATCCCAATATCACATATTTGTATTCTAATTTATGTAATGTATGTACTACAATCGAATGTTTTATTAATTAAATGATCATCGATTTTCCATCAACGCCGATTATTTTCGATCGACGCGAAACCTCGAAAGTCCTTCCCAGTGTTCTTGAGATTGGAGAGGTTTCTACTTTGTTGGGCGAAACGTTGTATTTTTTATTTTGCTGTATCGGAAAGAGCCAACGAACAGGAAAGTGTACTCTATAGTCCTGGCATAGCAGATTATGTGTAAGTATGAAACGTTTCATTTTATTCGCACATAAACTTCAGTTTGCTTTAAACGGGTTTTTCTCGAACCGACGTTTTCGTTATGAAATTTGGCAGGCACGTGTACAACAAACGTTATCATTCGTTGAACTAGAATTATGAAAAATCATTCAAACGTTTTTATTTTATGAACAAAAAACTAGTCCTGGTGTCAGTTATGAACAAAGCTGTGTTCAAAGTTATGAACTAGTTATGCACTAGTTATGAAATAGTTATGAACTAATTGTGAACTAGTTATAAAATAGTTGTAAACTATTTATGAACTTGTTATGGACTAATATTAACTAGTAAACTAGTTATGAACTAGTCAGGAACCAATTATGAGCTAGTTGTGAACTAATTATGAACTAGTTGTGAACTAGTTATGAACTAGTTGGGAACTAGTTATGAACTAGTTGGGAACTGCTTATGAACTAGTTATGAACTAGTCGTGAACTATTTATGACTTAATTGTGAACTAGTTATGAACTAGTTGGGAACTGCTTATGAACTAGTTATGAACTACTATGAAGTAATTATAAACTAGTAGACTAGTTACGAACTAGTTGTGAACTAATTATGAACTAGTTATGAACTAGTTGGGAACAACTTATGAACTAGTTATGAACTACTATGAAGTAATTATGAACTATTAGACTAGTTATGAACTAGTTGCGAACGAGTTATGGACTATTTATGAACTAGTCATGAAGTAATTATGAACTAGTTATGAACTACGGATGAACTAATTATGAACTAGCTATGAACTAGTTGTGCACTAGTTATGAACTAGTTGTGCACTAGTTATGAACTAGTTGTGAACTAGTTATGAACTAGTTGTGAACTAGTTATGAAAATAGTTGTGAACTAATTATGAACTACTTATGAACTAGTTATTCTATCTTTTCCCTTCGATCGCTCACTAGTTTTTTTATCTTCCATTTCGATATTTTCCGCATAAAATATTGGCGAAAAATCGAACATTTTTTGGCCCACTAAAGTAGAAAAGTACCTTGGAAAAAGGTCTCCGTCCCTTCCCGCCGCTTTCCGTTTCTCCCCCTGATTGGTCAATTTCACGGTAATGTTCGCAAAGTGCAACGTGATTGTCAGCTCGTGCCAGCCGTTGACGATCATAGTTTGATCCTACCCGGACGTTGGCGATAAAGTGGACAGACGAGTCGCGCGAACGATATATATGCAAAATACATCGTATCAACGAACGAAACGCACAGGGCCAAGGGAAGCGGCTGGTGCGGTAGAACGGCGGAAAAGACGAGACCAGAGATCCGACCGATGACGGACAGGAGAAGTTTCTCCGTGTTCGCACGTGACCAATCACGCAAACTCGATACTTTCGTGATAAAAGAGCTTTTTCCTGCGCACGCTCGCGCAAAGTGCATTGCCAATTTCGTCGCAATAATCGTAATCGTCGTGTCGCGATCCCGACGAGCCCCTGGCGACTATTGCGATGAATGAGAGACGAAACGCGACGTGCAGCTTCGTACACTCGTCCCGCGCTACCTCGATTTATGAACTATTTATAATATTGCATATTTCATCGGATATAGCCGCGCCGGGGCCCTGGCGAACCGCCAGAATGACTCGGTTGTCGAAGGCTCACCACTCGGGTAGAAAAAAAAATTACGCGAACGAACGATGCCCGGGGCCTTAAAGATGAAAAAATTGAAACTTTGACATTAATAATGAATGCGGATCGTGTCGATTCGTAATGTTGCACCGATTCGTGGGGGTCGGGCGATTTTCCGATACACGTTAGAGACATTTTTGGCCGAATCTCTTTGCACGATTTTTTAGGCGCTTTTTAGACGGATTTTTGTCGGGTAGTTTTTTAGACAAATTTTTTCAGACGAATTTATTTAGAATTTTTTTTTACACATTTTTTATAGATACATTTTCATAGACTAACTTTTTCAGGCGAATATTTTTAGACGAACTTTTTTCAAAAGAAATTTTTTAAACAATCTTTTTGAACGATATTTTTTAGGGGAATTTTTTTCGACGATTTTTCGGGCCTTGCGCGATGTTTAGTAGACAACTTTTTTCTGTCGAATTTATTTAGACGAATTTCTTTAACGCTTTTTCTACCAATTTTTTCGACGAATTCTTTTAGACGAATTCTTTTGTGCGTATTTTTTTAAGCGATTTTTTAAGACGATTTCTTCTAGACGTAGACGCGTCTAATAGAAATTTAACTCCAAAGTCACCATGGGCTGCGATGTATTTTTTCCGCGAAAAAAATAATTAAGATCTACGCGGTTTAGTTCAGATACTTGCGAGTAATAGGGAATTAAGCCGCGCTTGATCGTGGGCCTCAATATCATTGCGGAGTAACATATATAGTGCGTTCGAAAAATAAAATAAATGAATTGAAATGACATAACTTCTGGTCAGCTCGTGCTCCTTCGTGAGAAACTGTGCCAGTTTTTCAGAATTATTATCGAACACGATGTAAATCAGCTTAAAAAAACTTCGAGGTTGAAATTCGATTGAACGATGTCTTTGAAAAAATCTGTGCATTTTGGCATTTATTGAAACGCTGGGCCCTCATTAATTTGATTATTAGTAGATTAATAGTTCGTGAAAGTTGGTCTGGTCATGTGACCTTATGAGTGAAAAGAGTAGATTTTCATTCGATCGAAAACATTTCTAACTATACGAATATTTTAATCGGTTTCTCATTCTCTTGTTTTTTGCAGAAACTTTGCCATTTTCGAATATACTTGAAAAATCGCAAATTCATGTGGGACTTTCGGAAAAATAATGTTACACCAGATCATATAAATCATAAACTAAAGCAACGAAATAATTTTAAAAAACATTGTTGAAAAATTCGACAAAAGTATGCCGTGATCGATAATAATGATACAGAGAACGCGACGAAGAGATTGATTGATTTTCTGCAATCTTCAAATCTCTTCCTTCCTCAATCCTCAATATTCTTCCTGATTTGAAAAATAACGAAGACATTGTACGACTAAACCCCTTCTTCTCGATAAAATTATTACCCAGAAATGCGTGGATTCAAAATGAGCAGGTAAATTCCGCGATGTCGAAAAAAAATAATCGTTTTTACGCTTGTTGTTTGAAGTAGGCTAGGTTCGTTTGCCGAGGAAAAGCTTGCGCGTGTAGAAACGTATGTGTACTTTATGCTTGACGATCGAGCTGGAAAATATTTCTCGTTAAATAGAACTCGCGGGATATGAGCAACGATACATTTATCTCCGTTTGATATTAGTTCATACTACCGAGAAGTGTCGAAGTGAAACATTTGCGGATGTGTAAATATATGCACATTTGCATGGTATACAATCACTCTAGCTGCATCTCTCCTGCTCCCTGACGCTGTATCGTTCTGTCTCTCTCTCTCTCTCTCTCTCTCTCTGTTTACTCCCCTCACATACGCGCACTCTATCGCTCGTTCTCTCTAGAACTGTACGCCGTACTTTTTTTGCTCCCGCTGGCAATATGGTCGTGTCCTCTTCTCCCTTTCCCCCTCTCTCGCGCACTCTCCCACTCTTTCTCTCTCCATCCTCCTCCTTCCGCTCAGTTGACACACGAGACTCATCCGAGTTTCCCCTAAAAAGAAACGCGCGAAACACTTCGGTCCAAAGGATCACAATAAAAGCGACAAAACTTTTGCGAGCCGCGATAGCTCAACACCGTAATCAATTCGCTGTTCCTCTTTATTACGCACGAAAGCACGTCCATCTGTGAATATTCTTCGACGTATCAAATATCTTCATAGTTATCGCACTTATCTCCCAACTGGTTGTTTGATCGCTCAATAAAAGATTCGAATGGGCAAAAGTCTAATTGTTATCGCGACAAAGAAAAAATTGAAATTTCTCGCTCTCGGGGAAGAGCGATCGATGCTGTAGGGACGGTGAAAAAAAAGGTAACGTTTTTTTCACTCGAGATGAGTGAACTCGAAACATTTCCTCGAATCCCTAGTCATAGGAGCCAAGCAGATGCGTCTTGATATTATAATTGCGCACGAGGAATTTAGTTATTTTTTTCGCTTGGTATTTCGAGCCCTCTCGGTAAGTCAGAACTTTCCGGTGCCCTTATGATAACCGAATGTAGTAGAGCTGTGGGAAGTTTTATCGCGCCACCTCGCGACCAAAGTCGACAAGTCGACGCGTTCATCGATCGACTTCCCTCGCAGTTTCTCTTTCTCTCGCTCTCTCTCTCTCTCGCTCTCTCTCTCGCTCTCGGAACAGTAAAGGGTAAAGCAGAAAATGTTGCGCGGTATTGCACGTAGCCCGTCTTCGTCGTCCAGGCAACGAGCACCGTGATAATAGTACGAGAAAAGGTTTCTATCGGAAGCACGAAAATCGAGAAAACGCGAGACGTACAGGTGATCCACAATGAACATCGTTCCTGCAATTATCTTCGACGACGAAATTGTAGTGCCGTCGAACGTTCGACGAGAGTTCGCCGCTAGTTGGCGGAGTGTAAACACATGGCAGAGCTAGAGTTGGAGAATTTACGCCTTTGCGAATGATAAGATAAAGGTATGGATTCGTCAGTCTTTACGTAAGCATTGCCTCGTGTAGGTCTGAACAATATAACGATGATACTCACATCCATGGGCTATTTCACATCGAACAATGCCTTGTTCCTTTTTGATGTTTCATCAGACGTCTGTTTATATTCGGTTTGGCGTTCGCGAAAAGTGCTTTGCGCGGACGGTTAATTCTAGGAAGCGCTATGGCGATGTGACAATGTTGATTTGTCCCTGTGGGGGGAATTTGGAACCTGTAGGGTGACTACGAATGGCTGAGATTGTTTGGATTGTTGGTCTTATTTAAATCCCAAATTTACGCAGACTCATTAACTCAACGACTGCCTATTTACCACATTTTATTCATGTAGGAGCCGGGTATTTATTTTTATTAAATTCCCCTCTAAAATCAAGCCTCGTTCCTCTTCGTCCTTCGCTGCGACGTTTCGTCCCTAGATCGCACTTTCTCCCGAGTTGCTGCGATTAACGGAAACGTGGGTGTTCCACAGTGACAGTGAGCTCTAGCAAATACGTCGTACGCGTAATGCAAAGCGTCCGAGCGAGAAAAAAAACGATTTGAGTGAGGGTAGGAGAGGCCGAAGAACGATCCCGTGCAAATTCTTGGCTGACACATATAGAGTACACGTCTGCACATTGTAAATTAATAGCCTCGAGTGTGATGACGTTAAAAGATTAACGTCAGCTAGGCACAGTAACAAACCGACCATCAGGGTTATTTTTTTTTAATTCGAGAAAAATGCTTTCTTAATTCATGAAAAAGTGCTTAAAAAAAATGCAAGAAATTGCTTGGAAAATCGTATAAGCATTTATTGGAATGTACACTTACGACAATATACTAACAAAGTTGTGTGTCAAGTTCATAAAGAAATATTAATAATTAAATAATTGAATTATAATACATAATTATAAATAATATAATGATATTATTTCTAGTAATTTAGTTATAATAATAATAATTATAAATAATAATTTGTTATAAATAATTATAATAAATTTTAATTTATTTATATAATTTAATCTTTTAATTAATTAAAAGAGTTAAAGAAAGTTAGGCTATTGTGACGACGCTAATATAATGGTAATTAAAATAAAATATATTTTGAAGGAATAAGTAAGGTGCTTGAGAAATCGTTTGGACAATCAATAGTATGTACATTAATGAAATCGTATGGCAAAGTTTATTGAAAAATCTTAATAATAAAAGAAGTTATAAAAAATCTTATAAAATATAAAGTGTACTCAATTTTGGCCACCCGGTTAATCTGAAACAAAAAAAACAAGTTATTTCTTCAAATAGATAATATTGACTAAAACTTGACCGACCTTTTTTCTGTTATCTTGTTTAAATAATAAAAAATCGGTATTTTTTTCTATTTTTTGAGGAAAAATCCCATCATTATTGTTAATAACAATTTTTTTTAAATTGAACAGAAAAACGTCGGTCAAGACTAAACTCCCGTTATACTAAAAAAGTGTACCAGTTTTCAAGTCAATCCTTTCATTAGATTTCGAGAAACCGCGTACACCATTTTGAAAAACGTATAGTTTCGACCAGAACGCATTTGAGGGGGAAAGATACCTTTAGGCGAATAAAAAAATGCTCATTTTCATGATTTCTTTTAAGAAAAGATTTCTTCACCATTTTTCGAGACTAAGGGTACGTTTTATCACTACTTTTGGCTGTTGAATGATTTTTTTTTGTATTTAAAAAATGAGTGAGGTATGACACGATCTTTTAAAGGGATTGCGACGGATATTGTCATACGGCGTGACACGTAGCGTCGGCGGGATAAATCTGAAAAAAAAGCAACGAAGATTTTTCGTTCATCAACACTCATACGCAGACTATGAACCAAGAAAAAGTGAGAAATGTTGAAAATCGATGAAATGGTACGCTTTGAAACAAAAATATTGAATTTGAGGCTATGTATCACACTGTTCCACCACTTCGAAACTTCGAACCTCAATTTCGACCAAACGATACAATCAATTGAGATGAAATGAACTGTGCACACGTGATATTGTTGCAGAAAAAGCCTGACGGGCGACATTTGTCTAAATTTTGAAAAAAAAATTACAGATTGTAGTTGCCATAGGAAGCATTGTGAAACATTTATCGATGCATCGAATTTATGTACATTTCGAGACCGTTAGGCCCTCAACGGTGAAAAACAAGCACCTTGTGAGCGTTTTTCGAATGCTTTTACGAAAAAATTATGGAGAAATTGGGATTTAGCTTTTTTTCAACATAAAACTAGCAGAATTGTACCAACGAAGCTCTAAATATTATCGACAACCCTGAAAATCTAGTGCATCAGTTTGCCGACTGGTGGCGATACCGCATGGTGAACGTGCACACATTACACTCGTCACACACGAACTTGCAGCAACCGTCGCCCATTGGGCCTCTGCTCTTTGCTGTAGTGTGAGTAGCAGACGGTTGCTGCGCCATCTAGCGGTACTTTGCACCGGCTCGTAGCCAAAAACTACGAATTCTGCAATACCATCGTGACCGTGTCGAAATTTCCAGAGCATTTGCAGTGTGTGATACATTGCCTTAACGAAAAATAATGGCTACATTTTGCAATGAAAAAAAAAAAAAAATATCAACAACTTTTGCGGTCATGTTTTAGAAAATAGAGTTAGAAAGATTCATACCAAACTTCATCAGAAACGGTCGATTCCTTTTTTAGCTATAAGCACGCCACGCCAGTTTTTAAAATGCAGTTTAAAAGACCGTGCTATACCGCCGCCATTTTCAAAGATTAATATTTTTTTTAAATACCATGTAACAGCTAAAAGTAGTGATAAAACATACCCTGAGTCTAAAAAATGGTGAAGAAATCTTCCCTTAGAAAAAAAACCATGAAAATCAGCAAATTGTTTCCTCGCCTTAAGGTATCTGCGCTAATTGTAAGTAGCAGTTCTATCTACTGTCGTCGAATATCCATAAGTGAATATCGATAAGTCAAATATCCATAAGTACGAATATCCATAAGTCGAATGTTCATAAGTCGAATATCCACAAGTATGAATATACATAAGTAAATATCGATAAGTCGAATATCCATAAGTACGAATATCCACAAGTCGAATGTCCATAACTCGAATATCCATAAGTATGTATATCCATGAGTCGAATATCCATAAGTCGAATATCCATAAGTATTCATATCCATAAGTCGAATATCCATAAGTCGAATATCCATAAGTCGAATATCCATAACTCAAATTTCCATAAGTCAAATGTCCATAAGTCAAATATCCATAAGTCGAATATCCATAAGTCAAATTTCCATAAGTCAAATATCCATAAGTCGAATATCCATAAGTGAGTATAGAGTAGAAATGAGTTTGTTTGTTTGTTTAGGTTTGTTTTCGGCGCTCATTTCTACTGTATACTCACCCTCTATACTCATTTTTCCTCTGCCTCCCACCATTTCGGCCACTCATTTCTACTCTATACTCACTTATGGATATTCGACTTATGGATATTCGACTTATGGATATTCGACTTCTGGATATTCGACTTATGGATATTCGATTTATGGATATTCGACTTATGGATATTCGACTTATGGATATTCGACTTATGGATATTCGACTTATGGATATTCGACTTATGGATATTTGACTTATGGATATACACTTATGGATATGCACTTATGGATATTGGCGCTTATGGATATTGGCACTCATGGATATTTACTTATGGATATTTGACTTATGGATATTCGACTTATGGATATTCGACTTATGGCTATTCGGATTATGGATATACACTTATGGATATTCAATTTATGGATATGCACTTATGGATATTCGACTTATGGATATTGGCACTCGTGGATATTCACTCATGGATATTCGACTTATGGATATTCGGTTATGGAAATTCGACTTATGAATATTCCACCCCAATCGTTCTATCGTTGTAATCATAAGTTGACCTTCACTTTGCCAGATACCTTTGTCTTCAATTTGAATTATTGCCTCAAGCATCGAACGCGTGCTCGTCATTTCCACAGTAGCCTAATTTCTTTGAAACGCTGCAAATCGCAGTAAAGCTCATAGGGCGATTAAACGGCGACTGCCCTGATAAAGCGAAGGGACGGCCGAAGGTAAGTGAAGTGTACACCCACGTGTGACTTTCGACAAGTACATGGGTGTCTATTTATGGCTGCATGCCTCCAAGTGTGCTTCGCGTCTCCACCGAGAGAGTCTCGACTCGCCGAGAGCCATTGAGGCATTGGCTTGTAAAAAATGGGGAAGCGCCGCACAGGAGCTTTGCGCAGGTATGCACGGGAGTACATGCGGCCATCAGGGATTGATACAAAGTAGGCGCCGTCGCACAAGCACCCACGCAACCATGGATATTTCTGGTACGGTGTACGCCGAGCGTGGGTGTGTATAGAGTGTGGGCTTTTGAACCCTGCGCCGGTGCGCAAAACCAGGGAATCAAGCCGACCACACCGAACGAGAGAAAATCAGAGCCTCGTGGAGGTCGCTTGTTTGCGTCCTCCGCACTGTTTTAACTTTTTAACTAAAAGGTGTCTCAAAATAATCCACATTTGTAGCTATTGATAAAACGCATTATTTATTTGAAAAGCACGAATGTTTTAGTTTCAATATAAGATACAAACATGGAGGTTATGTGTGGTAGACAATATCTGATGAATGGCATAAACGGCATAGACTTGGAAGACATATTCTTTCAACAAGATGGCCTAACCTGTCACGCTGCGGGCGAAACAATGCAGTTATTGCAGACGAAGTTTCATGGTCGCGTTATCTCGCGCCGCGGCGATGACAATTGGCCACCAAGATCGTGTAATGAAATTTGTCCGCAATTATGCCAAAATGTTATTGAAACTTTCGTCAAATCAGTCAACTTTTGCAAGCAGGGATGAGGCGGCCATTTATCGGATATTGCGTTCCACACATAACCTCCATGTTTGTACCTCGTATTGAAATAAACATATTCGTACTTTTCAAATAAATAATACCTTTATTAATAAATTGATACGTCCGGCTGTTATAAGAAACTCTACACAATCGAAATTCTCTTCATTTTTCATTTCAATTCAACATTCTCGTGACGAATGTTGATGCTGATATGAAATTTCTTACGTCGCGAGTGAATGAGTTTCCGGTGATACTTTCGGTGGATTCGGAAAAGGTCAATGGTCATCTGGAAATAAGAGCAGAGTCGATGCAATTCATTAAAAATAATCTCTTATATTTTCTTTTCAGTTGGTTAATTTTTAAACGATATAGACACACATTATATATATATATATATATATATATATATATATATATATATATATATATATAATTATATTATCGAAACGAGAAAGAGAACCAAACTTTATACAAAGCGTGTATGAAGCTTTGTATATATAGTACAATGTTTGTTTCTTTTTGTCGTTTCGATACAATAATTATATATATTATATATAAATATATATAATATATATAATTACCGTATCGATTGTATCGATCGTATCGAATTATATACAATATATAATTATATATAATATATATAATTATATAATTATTGTATCGAAACGAGAAAAAGAAACAAACATTGTACTATATACAAAGCGTGTATAAAGCTTTGTATATAGTACAATGTGTGTATGTGTGTGTGCGTGTATATATGTGTGCGTGTATATATATGGGTGTGTGGAGAGGTTTATGCCGGGACCATTTCGGAGCTGAAGCGGTTCATAGGGGGACATTTGGCACATACGGGGACGGTCCCGGTATTTTTTTATATGCAACGGTTAATAGTGGTACCGGTCCCAATTTGTTAGACCGGTTAAAATGAGGACCATCCGAATTACTTGTTGAAAGTTATTTACGGGGACCAGAAAATATGACAGACGTGTATGAAAATGTGCACTCGACTCGAAATGATGCCCACGTGGGATTTGCATTATGATCCGCAAGTCTTCGCATACTTCGCAAACATTGCGCACTAGAATCAATTATGAGTCGATCATAGTGGGAGATAATTAATTATCTCGGAATGAACCATAACCATTCAGATTTAAAACGAGAAAAAAAGTAATTACCGTTTACAGATTTCTAAATTGTAGACACATTATAAATCCAGAGCGCCACGTCTATAGGTATCGCTGACATCCGTTTTTTTATACCAACGTCATTGTTCTCCAAATCCTAATTTTGATTTCATATTTTATACAGTCCGCCCTCTCAATAAGCACGGAAGAGCCCCCAAGGAGAAGAGCATTTCCGAGAATTCGGGTACCCCCACAAGGCGCGCGCTCTACGCTCACTGGCTCTCTTTGTTTCTCTCGCTCTTTATAGCATGCGAACCTCCCAATAAGCACGCTCGAACGAATGTGAACTTTGTCACGTTAAGTAACTATGCATTCATCCCATTTTACTCATCTGAGCTCTTCTCGGTTGGGCGTGCTTATTGAGAGGTCCGCGCGCAAATTCACTCGAGCGTGACTCGAGCTCGAAGTTCGAGTCGAAGTAGAGGAAAGTGCTCGAGCGAGAAACTGGGGAAGCGTGCTTATTGCGGGCTTGCTTATTGAGAGGTCGGACTGTAATTATAAATTATTGGTATAAACGAAATATCGATACAGAAATGATATGCTGGGGTATAACTGAGAGGTTTGGGTCGTGATAAGACGTTAAACGATCATTACAACTCCCTCACACAAAATCCAAAAGAGTTCTGGTCTTTCAAACAACTTCAATAATTATAAATTGTTGGTATAAACAAAATATCGATACAGAAGTGATATGCTGGGGTATAACAGAGGTTTGGGTCGTGATAAGACGTTAAACGATCATTAGAACTCCCTCACACAAAATCCAAAAGAGTTCTGGTCTTTCAAACATCTTTAATAATTATAAATTGCTGGTATAAACAAAATATCGATACAGAAGTGATATGCTGGGGTATAACTGAGAGGTTTGGGTCGTGACAAGACGTTAAACGATAATTAGAACTCCCTCACACAAAATCCCAAAGAGTTCTGGTCTTTCAAACATCTTCAATAATTATAAATTGTTGGTATAAACAGAATATCGATACAGAAGTGATATGCTGGGGTATAACTGAGAGGTTTGGGTCGTGACAAGACGTTAAACGATCATCAGAACTCCCTCACACAAAATCCAAAAGAGTTCTGGTCTGTCAAACATCTTCAATGATTATAAATTGTTGGTATAAACAAAATATCGATACAGAAGTGATATGCTGGGGTATAACTGAGAGGTTTGGGTCGTGATAAGACGTTAAACGATCATTAGAACTCCCTCACACAAAATCTCAAAGAGTTCTGGTCTTTCAAACATCTTCAATAATTATAAATTGTTGGTATAAACAGAATATCGATACAGAAGTGATATGCTGGGGTATAACTGAGAGGTTTGAGTCGTGATAAAACGTTAAACGATCATTAGAACTCCCTCGCACAAAATCCAAAAGAGTTCTGGTCTTTCAAACATCTTCAATAATTATAAATTGTTGGTATAAACAGAATATCGATACAGAAGTGATATGCTGGGGTATAACTGAGATGTTTGGGTCGTGATAAGACGTTAAACGATCATTAGAACTCCCTCACACAAAATCCAAAAGAGCTCTGGTCCTTCAAACATCTTCAATAATTATAAATTGTTTGTATGAACAAAATATCGATACAGAAGTGATATGCTGGGGTATAACTGAGAGGTTTGGGTCGTGATAAGACGTTAAACGATCATTAGAACTCCCTCACACAAAATCCAAAAGAGTTCTGGTCCTTCAAACATCTTCAATAATTATAAATTGTTGGTATAAACAAAATATCGATACAGAAGTGATATGCTGGGGTATAACTGAGCGGTTTGGGTCGTGATAAGATGTTAAACGATCACTAGAACTGCCTCACACAAAATCGAAAAGAGTTCTGGGCTTTCAAAAATCTTTAGTACAGTCCGACCTCTCAATAAGCACGGAAGAGCCCCGAAGGAGAAGAGTATTTCCGAGAATTCGGGTACCCCCACCAGGCGCGCGCTCTACGCTCACTGGCTCTCTTTGTATATCTCGCTCTTTATAGCATGCGAACCTCCCAAAAAGCACGCTCGAACGAATGTGAACTTTTTCACGTTAAGTAACTATGTATTCATCTCATTTTACTCATCTGAGCTCTCCTCGGTTGGGCGTGTTTATTGAGAGGTCCGCGCGCAAATTCACTCGAGCGTGACTCGAGCTCGGAGTTCGAGTCGGAGTAGACGAAAGTGCTCGAGCGAGAAACTGGGGAAGCGTGCTTATTGCGGGCGTTCTTATTGAGAGGTCGGACTGCATTCATAGGCAATTTGGTTATGAAATCGGTCGGAGATGCTTCTTCCGATTGTATCAATAAAGCAGGCCAATTAGTACTGGTAAGTCCTTCTGGACTCAGCCAATCTATATGAGAAAAGGAAGACTTTACGTCGGGGCGTATTTTTAGGAAGACAATCGACATAAAATCGTTACTGATTGTGAGCTGCAACGGTTAATGCAGAGACCACAAATGAGGCCAGGCATCGCAGTACCTATTTGAATCAATATAACACGTTGACTGGTACTCGCACATAACATTGCGTACAAATAAATAAATCTAGACTATCTATTGCAGAGGCAAAAACTAGGACCATGAATGACACGGGCCATTTGAAACATTACGAGTCGGCGCCGGTACTCATAAGTACCATTACGTATAGTTATGTGCATCTATATGTAATGGTATGTATGGGTACCGGCACTAATTCGTAACGGTTCATACGAGGACCGGTACCCGTACATACCATTGCATATACATGCGCGCATATATATGTAATGGGACGTATGAGTACCGATCCTCGTATAAAACGGTACGAATTTGTTAAGACGAGAACGATAGCTATGAACCTTAACGCTTTAACGGCCACGCCTATTTCTGGATGGCTCAAACTCATTTCCTATGAATAGGAGGTAGTATTTGCGACTATAGCAAATTTGCTACTAACATTTTCACCCGCTCGGTTCCAACTATTATTTAATTCAATAAAAAATCTTCAAAGCCTAGTTCGTCCAGTCAAGCTTCCTTTACACAATTCTATCAAAAAATATTTCAAGAATATCCATTTACTTTCTTTTTTGGACAAAAAACGGTCAGGGGATCGAATGCTGGGCCAAGCGTCGTAAATTTTCACGACAACATTGTTGCCATATTAACATAATTCATATGTTTACGTTTGGATTTCAAGCTATCCCATCATTGCTGCATCTAGCATAGATTGATGGAACTGTGAAGTAGCTTGTCTGCTATAGCGTCCGTACGCTTTTCACCAACGGGGTCAAAGTCAACATAGCAAATTTGCTACGATGGCAGCTAAAGGGTAAACGAACGTGTAGAATCCATGGATGGGAAAAAATACACATTTTTTTAACATGATAATCGATAACATGATAAGCGTTACAACGGTTTCAAAGCACAACCGATTGCTGGGATCTTCCCCGTAAATCTAGACCATCTTTGCAGAGGTAAAAACGAGGACCGTAATTAACACCGTCCTCGTATGAAACGTTACGAATTAGCGCCGGTACCCATACGTACCATTACATTTAGATGTACGCATCTATATGTAATGCGCTAATTCGTAACGTTTCATACGAGGACCGGTTCCCATTCGTACCGTTCCATATAGATCTACGCATCTATATGTAACGGTACGTATGGGTACCGGTCCTTGTATGAAACGTTACGAATAAGCACCGGTACCCATACGTACCATTACATATCGATGCGTACATCTATATGCAATGGTACGTACGGGTACCGATGACCGCGCTTCGCTATATGTAATATGTTTCATACGAGGACGGTGTCATTCGTGGTCCTAGTTTTTACCTCTGTAATGGATAGTCTAGATTTACGGGGAAGATCGCAGCGATCGGTTGGGGGCCGGATTGAAATTCCGAACTTTGAATCCGCCGACGGTTTAAAATTCCTACCTCTAATGTTCCGAAATTACAAGGTTCATCGAGATCATGCCAGCGAAAGTCTACACAGTTGACTGTAAATGATGCTTAACGTATAACATTGTCGGGATAAATTTCAAAATTGACGTAAAATCACTTCTTAATTTTAAAAAAGGCTTGAAATAATTCGTTGATTAATTGAAACTTTGGAACTTTTAAAACTTCCATAGCCGAGTTATTTTGGCGGTGTTCAGATTTTCGGAATTTTGGTCTTTCCCGTAAAATTCTTTCAGGGCAGTACTCTTTCGGAGTTTTGAGCGTTCTGATCATTCAAAGTTCGGCATTGTAATCCAGCCCCCATATGATTAGAATACTGGGAGGATTTGCGCGGAAGGAAAATATCGTTTTGACGCTTGAAGAGAGAGTATGTCAACGTCGGTACCGGAATATACTGTTACGAAAAAAAGGGTTCGTTTTGTAAAGGTATATTCTGGGTCCACGAATCAAACAAAAGTCTGTTCGGTCCTCGTTTTTACTAATACGTTATCAACGTACATCAGTTCCAATAAACATTTTTGGTTTCAGAGGTACATACTTGTACCACGGACCATGCCGATTTTCTAACCCGTATCGATTTTGCCTATCCACCGCGATTTACATCCGTAGCGATGTATACAGTATTCCTACATAAAAAAAGTATAGAAGAATACGGGTTACAAAGAGGTTTCGAACGATACCCTACGCTAATTCATTACAATTTTGCGTTGAATGTACCATAATTACTGTATAATGTTAATGAATGCTGGAATTTAATGAAAACTTAATTTTTTATGAAAGCTTTTTAATGAAAACTGGAAGTTGCATATATTTTATAGCATGATGTTTGCGGTTCTATAGTATGATGATTGTGCTTAATCGTAACTCAAAACGGTTATGGCCGTAAACTAATAAAATAAACAAAAACCGTTGTATATAATATTATTGTTTTGGTCTCAACAAAGAGCTTGAAGATAAAGAAAATAGTAAATAAAGAATGGGCTTAACCTTTACCTTTGTATCATAAACAGGCGTGCGTACGGGTATCCGATTTTTTTTCCAAATTTTGTGACTGATAGATTCGATCAAACATTTCCGGCGTTTGATAAAACCGGAACAAGCTATTCCTGCTGGTAACTTTTATCCAGAGTTAGAATTTGGGATTTGTCAATACAAATACGTCAGCTACGAACCTTAACGAACGTGTAGAATACATCTATGAGAAAAAAATTCACATGTTTTTTAGCATCATAAGACGTAAATTACTATGATAATGTAAAGTTGAAAGACGGATAATTCGTATATTCTGCCTAACCTCATCTTATAACCGTTACGACAGTTTCAAAGCACATTTTGTAATGCTGTATTTGTTATTAAAGGCCATAAATATGGATAAACTATTTCTGGTCCCTATATGTACCAATACGTAAGACCAAGGTCCCGCTTTTAACCGTTGTACATATAAAAGTAAAAATTTGGAATATCATCCTTAATTTTGTATACATAATGAAATTAATGGACAAATTCAACTATAAGTGCAGTTGTAAACTTATGTATATCGCTTCTGCGATATGTACAATCGGTCTCGATATGAACCTCTCCACACACACATATATAAGTACATACATATATAAGTACTATACGCAAAGCTTTACACACGCTTTGTATATAGTACAACGTTCGTTTCTTTTTCTCGTTTCGATACAATAGTTCTTGAGGCGCCCTCTGTGAGTTCATTTTCTTGTCGCGGATGGTACGATCGTGTGCGAACGAAAAACGCCTCCGCTTACATTTTTAAAGAGCAAATACGTCGAATATTTCGCGAGTAGGTCAAAAATAAAATGTGATTGGATATTTTTCGACACTTTTTAGACCGAGCATGGCGAATTTGCAATCGCCGAGGCACATTTTCGGATTCGCAAGCTGACGCTATATGCCCGAGAGTGTGGCTCGGTGAGTGAGAAATGGCTGGGAATTACGAATCGCTGAGGATCTTAGAGATACAAATGGTTGTTTTTTGGTCTCTGTTTTTTTTCTTTTTCATTCCATCGGCAAGTTTCACGCGATCAGGATGAGACCGCGGACTGGTTGGAATTCTACCTGAATCTGATGAACGTGTGAGAGGCCAAGAACGACCACCCTCACTGTTTGTCCGTATTCCTTTGCCCCCTCTCTCTCACTCACTCTTCTATTCCCGAGAATTCTCATTCGATTTTTTTTCTTTATTTTTCGGATCGTTAGCTTTGTACCGTCTATCTTCTTCTTTGGTGTTTTGCTTGTGCTTATTATTCCTTAACTATTAGAGTCTTCCATATGCTTCTGTTATTTTAGATGTTTTTCTTTTATTTATATTATATTTATTTATTTTATAATATTTTATAATATTATAAATGTTATATTTATTTATATGAATTGCTTTATACAGCTCTGCTTCGTCTTGCTGGGTTCTTTTGGTTTGCTGGGGTGGAATGCAACGGAAATGGATTTTTTTTATTTCGCAATTTTCCTTCGGCAGATTTAAGCTACGGAAAATCCGCAAGCGTTTTTCAAGGTTTATATTTAGCGATCTATAACAAATCTACACAACACAATTTTAGATAATAATAAACATAAGGAATTTAAAAAAACCCAAACAAAAAGGTATCTCTAAGGGTATTATACAATAGCAGTTTCACACCCAAGGAGTCCGCCGATTTTGATGAAACAAAAACGAAAATTCATCTGATCCGAAGCAATGAAAAAACCACTATAGTGACACTGCAAAAAAAATTAAGGGGCGAACCACCCTAGAGATGCCTTTTTTCGAGGGGTGATTTCACCCCTTAAAACCGTTTTTCCGCTGATAAAAAAAAATACGTATCACTTACTTTTCGGTGCTTTATAACATATCCAAATTTCATCAAATCGAAGGGTGTCACCTGAGGGATGTTCCTTGTGAGACAAGGTCGAAAATAGTAGTTTCGAGAAAATCGCGATCAACGTTTTCGTTCCGTTTTTCTTGATATAAAGTTATGTTTTTTTCAACCCTCGATCCGTGAAGGTGTTCGAAGCACCTTAATCCCGTGAACCTGGGTCGTTTTTGTTTTTGCACTATCAAACCAACAATTGTCAACGAAAAAAATCTGAAAAAATTCATGTTCGATCTTTAGGCTATACTTCTCAAGGAAAAATAGCGGCTTGTTTTGCTTTTTTTAATTTTTAATATATTTTTTTCCATCAAATATTAAGCAACCTGCGAAGAAAATGATTTTGGGCAGGGCGAAAACGGTCCAGGTTCACGGATTGAGGGTTACGAATATTGATAGTTACATTAAAGTATCAAGTCGCGAGCGATATGACGGTTTTTCGTCTTTATTACATTTCTCAAAATAATAAGAGACTTCATCTATTCTGAACGATGAGTTTTAAATTTAAAAACCTGAACATGCCGAAATTTTGCTACTTTCAGCAGTTCTAAAATCGTAACGTAACGCAAACCTCGACCCCCCCCCCCCCCCCCCCACGTACGTAGACCGTAACGCTAGACCGAAGCCCCCCCCCCTCCCAATTACGTTACGTAATTTATGTACGCCCTCTAAGTGATGTTCCTTGCAAGTTACTAAAATGCCGGTGCTCTCATTGCTACGCATGAAAACGCGGGTCCGCAACGGGAGAAAGCGTTTTTCGCAAGTACGGAGTTGCTACTGTACACGATACCTTGATATCGCGGACACGTGCGTTCACCTCGCTCGGCTGTGTGCAGAGGGCGGTCCGCGCAATCCGGTATTACTCGTAGGCGCTCTATATAACCTCAATCGCGACGTAGCGAGAACTCTCGCGTGGTTAAAGTCCACCTACTGTTGTACCCACCGCGCGACGTCTACGCGGTATTGGTGAGGTTACAAACACGCGCCTGCGCGCATGCTCGTGTGCGAGAGTAACTCGCATACCATCAGCGTTGAGTCGACACGCGCGATGCCAGCTCACCCGAGCTCGCGACGATATGATGGAAATGTTTCCTCGCGTTATACGCACACGCCGTCTCGCGATATCTCTTATTCAAATACGAAAACTATCGTTTGGTGAACCAAACGATCGAATTATCGGGGCCGCAATGGGGGGACAAGTAGAAACGCGCACTTAGGCGTACTCGCGTATACACAGTGTCCTGTTACGAATGGACAATTCTGCAACTGTCGACAGGTCAGATCATGTCCTACTGTATGCTGGAATTTCTGTTTAGTAAAAGTCCCACGGTTTTCGAGATAAAAATCGTCCACTTTTGGTTTTTCGCACGCCATTTCTACAAACGAAAACTTTTTTTGACGCGGTTTAAAAAAAATACTCTTGGTTATTGGTTTTATCTAGAAGAGTCTTCTTTTTAACCTCAAATGTTAAGGAAACTTTATGAAAAGAAGATCTTGTGCAGAATTTTCATACACGCAGAAAACAGGGGCCTCGAAGTTTAAAATCAATACTATGCTTCTAAAAAAATTATCATTAAGACGTTACCCCCACTTGTAGCGCAAAAAAGGCCTTTTTCATGAATTTTTTTAAAGAAAACTACAAAACTTTTTTAATCGATCAATATACAATCTTAAAAACACATCTTGAAGAACTTTCAGTAATTTTTTTATTGAAAAATATTACATTGTATAGTGGCAAATGGCCGTCAATGAAATAATGTTTTTATATACACGGTTTGCGGTGACCAACATTGCGGCGAAGTGGATCATCTGAAAAAAAAATGCGGATGGATTTAGTCAAATATAAGTATAAACTAGTCTTTAATCGAAGGATTTTAAAAAATATTCATTTTTCACAAAATGGCGGACAGTCAAAGTTAATGGTTCGATTTTAACGAAAAAAAACGGCCGTTGTTGGCTATAAAACGGCCATTTTTTTTCGAAAAAAAAAATCGGACGATTAAAGACTACATTTTTATGTATTAAATAAGCCTGAAAAATTTCAAGAAGATCGGCTCATTAGTGTTCGAGTAATCTTGGTCACCGACTTCAGAAATGCCATTTTGACAAAAACGCGTTTAAAGTTTCAATTTCAGTTCTTCAATTCACGGATTCTTCTCTTTCAACGCTCATATCGCAGTCAATTTTGTTCGGATCGACTTGAAATTTTCAGGACATATTCTCAGATACTTATACTTCAAAAAAATGCAATAAAAAAAATCGATTTTTTCAAAATCGCAAGTGGGGGTAACCCCTTAAATAACATAAAGCCGAAAATCTCGAACATGGCGGGGCTTTTACTGAACTGAAATTCCAGCACATAGTAGGATACGATCTGACCTATCGACACTTACAGGATTATCCATTCATAACAGGACACCCTGTATGTGTATATCTATATATACGTAAAAATAGCCGAGTCGAAAGTTTTCGAAGGGTACCAGGTACGATCGAAAAACTGGTCGAGCACGTTGGCCTTCATCCAGAACACAAATAAAATCATCTGTTGCCAAAAAAACGTCGCGAACCCGCGTATCGGCCTTCTTCAAAGAGAAAAGCCGAATGGAGCCAGCGAGAGAGAAAGAGAGAGAGAGAGAGAGAGAGAGAGGCGGATATTGCGAGAAATGAAAAGAGTAAACGTCAGATTAACGAAAGATCCTCGGTCCTATTGACAATATGAGGAACGACGTGCACGATTCCAGCATTTCCTCGTGATAGTACAAGTTCCTGATAGTAGTCGAAGTCATTTTCTCATATTGTCCTGATACCAACGGTCTTTCATATTTTTCTCGGATTTTTTTTTTCTACTCATGAGGAGTGGCGTAGTAGCAACGTGTTTATTTCCAATACAGCGTAGATCACATTTTAAAAAAACGGACATTCCCCAACGATTACTAAACGTATGGTTCGCGTATCGCCATCGACCAGGCTTATTCTTCAGCCCAGCATTGCTTGTACATCAATGTATACACGCTGAAGATAATTCGTGTCCTTCGTCTTGAGTGAGTCAAATCATTGGCGTTTTTCAATGATACTGTAGTTTGCATCGTTGAAACGTAACGAAGCCCATTTCGTAGCCAATTTTCTTATCACATTTAGGCCTCCAAAATCCCTAAACCGTTTTTCAGGATTCTCATTGGAGATATTTAGCTTAAATATGTGAGAAATGATTTGGGATGATGATGAAAATGGGGAAATATTGGGATGTTGAATAAGTTCTCGCTGTTTTTTTCGTGAAAACTAATCCTTTATTTTGAACAAATCATTTTTAACGCTTTCAAACGTTTCGAAGCTGTTGTGTGATCAACTGATGATTCTGCAAGTTCTGCTAACGTCTGACATGAGTTCATGAAGTAATGCCTCCAATTCAACACATCAAAATCATTATTTATGAAGCGTCTAAAGCAAGCTCTGCATATTGTTTCCGACAGAGCATGGTCGCCGTGAGTCTCAACAAGAATTCCGTGTGCTTCAGCTGCAGATCTTTTAAAAATAAAGTCGTGCAGTAAAATTTCCCGCCAATACTCTTTATTTGGTACGAAATTTGACATGTAATTTAAAATTTGACACTATGAAAAAAAAAGTTGTTTGCACATCGGCGAAATGACATTCACTGAATTTCAAGCTCGCTCATAGTACTTCTTTATAGATGCGTTACCATCTCCAAGTACACGCACGCAGTTCTGGGAGCGCCATCTGTTGGAAAACAGCGAGAACTTATTCAACGTCCTAATAAAAAAAATAAAAAAGACCTTTCGTAGCATTCCAACGATGCGAATTTCAACGTCAAGTTTCTCCTGTAGCTCATCATTTTGCTTCCATCGTCTTCGTTGCACGTCGTCCTAGCTAAAGCTAAAAGCTAAAATTTTGGGTCGCGATTTCCCTGTCGATTTCGATTCAAGTTTTCAATTGATGAATTTAATTATCAGTCGAGTCGATGACACCTGTTTTCTGAACAGTTTTGAACCAGTTCTGAATCAGTTCTGGACCAGTTCTAAACAGTTTTGAACCAGTTCTAAACAGTTTTGAACCAGTTCTGAACCAGTTCTGAACCAGTTCTGGACCAGTTCTAAACAGTTTTGAACCAGTTCTGAACAGTTTTGAACCAGTTCTGAACCAGTTCTGAACCGTTCTGAACCAGTTCTGAACCGTTCTGAACCAGGAAGTGACGTTTTTCTTCAATAGCCCGCAAACCTAACGATAAATGCTTATCACGGGTACGAAAAAGCGCTACGGAAGTATCCGGATTCACGGATCTCGTAGGGACTTTTTTTCGAAAGTGCAGAGCTGAAGTTCAGGACGAAGAACTCGCGGAGGCAAAAGAGAAAAAAGAGCCAGAGATATCGGGGCACACACGTGGTGGAGTTGAGAAAACTGTTGGAAATGGCCATGAGAGGAGAGGAGACGTACGGTGCGCATCGGGAGTCGACGTAGGCAACGCAGTAGATCATTTGGGCGCCGAGAAGTCTGGTGCGTTCGAGCTGCAGGCGGAACGGAAGACAGAGAGAGAGAGCCCGAGGGGGTGCGAGGCAGGAAAGGCGATGAACGAGGCTAGTGAGAAGAAGAAGCGAAGCATGACCCTGGCTAGCCGGCGAGGCGCGTCTCTGGTTACGCGACCATTTGGGGCGCCAACTGGGCTCGGTAGTCCAAAGAGGGGAAAAACCAGCTCAGGCCCGCGGGGACTTGCGGCGGGGGCGACTAAAGACAGAGAGAGCGAGGGGGGGCAGAGAAGCGAACGGATACTCGTACGCCCGTGTGTATACTAACTGTAAGATTTCGTAGCCCCGCAAAGAGTAGGGCTAGTTTTTATCCTAGATTCTCGGTGGGGTTGGGTATCGAGGGCCTCGGGGCAGCCACATTCCAGCGCGATCGGAAAGCTCCGTCAAGCGTGGAGATCGAGAGACGGAGAATGAGCGATCTTTATTGTGCGCTCTGGGACAAGTCCCCTCAAGCTTATAGTTACCGTACATAGTTTCGGAGTTGAAAGGAAAAAAAACCTCGTACAATGATTAGCAACACTAGCACACAGATCATTTCGCAAGATAAAAATACTCAGTAACCTTCGCCCGGGGCTTCACTCGCATCTGTGTCAAATATTTCGCTCCTGTGGATGGCGAGGAACGATTTTAGGGGACAGTGCCTTGGAGGTTATGTCCCAAGGTTACGAAAAACATAAGTTATCTGCGGAGTCAAAAGACTCGGTTTTGTGTAGTTTAGTAGATGCTTATAATCGCGTTACTGGAAAAAGATGTGAAAAACGCAGTTGAATAGAGATAGGAGCTAATGGAAGTGTAATTGTGTGAGGATCCAATTGGATCCCCTTACTTGTCCCTACTTCTTGATGGGGATGACGTTTCAGCATAGGGATCCAATGGGTCATCGCATTGGATCCCTATACCGAAACCCCATGCTTGTACATTGGATTCTAATCGCCATTCTTCATTGGGACCCAATGTGGGAATCCAATTTGAATCCTAAAGGAGTCCCACACTATCGAACAGAATCCGATACGATTATTGATATATCCCATCGCATTCCTTGCGTTAAATTTTATAAACAAAATATAAGGTGTCTCAAAATGACCTGACAATTAGATTTATTAATAAAACGTATTATTTTTCTCGAAAACTACGAATACTCTTAATTTAAGGATATTGAGTCCCCAATCGCGAATGATAATAAAATTGTGATAATTTGGTACGTTTTTGTATGAATTATTTCAGAGGTCGTGTAAAAATTGCACGACAATTAGGAAGCTCGTTATTGAACAATTAACATTCACAAATTGAATGTTGTCTTATGGAAACTAATGTAACTTTGCAATAAGTTTTTTTTTTGACCTCTCAATTTTGTAATATCTACAATATACTGAAAGCAACGGAACCAAAACGAAGTTCATTGATAATTTTTTTATTCATTTCTTTTAACAATTGTTCTTAACGAAATGTTAATTTTTTAATAACGAGCTTCCCAATCGTCGTGAAATTTTAACACGACCTCTTAAATATTTCATACAAAAACATACGAAATTTTCAGAATTTTCTTATTTTTTATTTCAACCCTTAAGGAGGTTGAAGTAATGATGATGGAATTCTGAAAATTTCGTATGTTTTTACATTGAGTATTCAGGAGGTCGTGTAAAAATTTCCCGACGATTAAGAAGCTATTTATTGAACAATTAACATTAACATGTTTCATAGGGACTCAACATCCTTAATATGAGGTACAAACATGGACGTTATGTGTGGAACACAATATCCGATAAATGGCACCCTCGTCCCTGTTTGCAAATGGTCACTCTTTTGGCGAAACTTTCAATAACATTTTAGCACAATTGCGGACTAATTTCATGAAACTTCATCTGCAATAACTATGCAGTAACAATGCAGCGATAACAATTTCTGTGCGTTGCTCGATCGCGTGAATTCTTCATGACTAAACCTCAATACTTCCTGATGCCAGTTATCAAAGATCTCCATGTTCGCCACAAAAAATGGCGCGCAATAAAAAATGTCAGGTCATTTTGAGATACCCTTTACATCGTATACAAAATGAGTGAATGTTGGAAAAGCATAAATCTTATCTTAAAAATGTATAATTCGTTTAAGGGATTAGGCCGCAGTAAAGGGTATAAATTCATGTGCGAATTTAACAATTTTTTTTCGTAAGAAAAAGTGATTCACTCATTAAATTAATTACACATGTATTTAGTATGAATATCAAGCTGTTAGAAAATATATATGTATTTTTTTCGATGTACAAAATGGCCGATTACTGATATTTCCTTCTGTTATCTTTTTACCTAGAACAAAAAACAAACATTCTCGTCAATCTACATTAGAATACCTAGAGAAGTCCGTGCGGAATTTAAAAAATATTGTTTTATTTAAAAGTTGTAGGTACTTAAAACTGCTCAGAAAATGAAACGGTTTTCAAATTGGCTCAAATTGGAGGGAGGGTTTGAATAACATCACGATTGATCACACTGGGTGGGGGGGGGGGGGTGGTGACATATCACGTATATATTTTTTTGGTAACTGCGCGGACAATGCCATTTCAATATACTGAAAACATATATTTCTTCGTTTTGCACAATAAAATACCGTACTCTCTAAAGCTTGAGGCTGACATTTCTTAACAAAAAAGTACCCGTGATGTTGCAGACGGGGGGGGGGGGTACCCTAGAACCTCATCACATATCACCATGGGGGAGGGGGGTTCAAAAAGTTGCCTAAAAAACCTCACGTGATGGACGACCCCTTAGGAACATAACTTTTAAATTTGAAGTAAATCGAGTGAAAATTGTTAGTTATTTGTCACGCCAATTGGAAAAAAGATAACAAAAGAAAATATTAGTAGTCGGCCATTTTGTACGTCGAAAAAAAAAATCTGACAGCTTGATATTCATTCTAATTGTAAATAGATATGTAATTAATTATAACAGTGCATCACTTTTTCACTCGAAAAAAAATGTTAAATTCGCACATGCTTTTATACTCGTTACTGTAGCCTAATCCCTTAAGCGGTTAGGCTACTGTGATGAACCGAATATCAGGATTATTTGAAATAATTAATTTCGGAGGAATAAGTAAGATGATAAAAAAATCGTTTGGACATTTATTTGTATGGACATTAACAAAGTTGCGTACAAAATTTCATTTTAAAACATTGATATAATTAAAGTCATAAACAATCTCGTGGAGAACCGTTTAAAGTGAGGGACTCTATGGTGTACTTGATTTTGGCCACCCAGTTGATCTGAAACAAAAAAAAAAAATTTTCCTTAAAATTGATAATATTGCCTAAGACTTGACCGAGTTTGTTTTTAGTATCATATTCCAGTCATCAAAAAAAAAGTTTGAATTTCTATTTCGATTTTTTGAGAAAAAAATTACATCATTATTGTTAATCACTACTGAAAAAAATGTTAAGGAGAAAAAGGTCGGTCAAGACTAAACTACTATTGCGCTGAATCAGTCTACCAAATTTCAAGCCAATCCGTTTGATAGATGTCAAAAAAATCGTGTACACCGTTACGAAAAGCATAGTATCGATAAAAACGAATTTAAAGTTTTATGTACAATCTGCGATTCCTGCACCATCTGTTGGATCTTCCATGTCAATTGCCTCGAGCGACGAACTTCGTCATTTTCACAGTAAACCTAACTCCTTAAAAACAGTATATCTGCAAAATCGTTTTCAAACCCTGCCAGTCACACCTCGAAAAAATTACGTAAAAGCCGTCGTGGGTGAAATTCACCCCAATCATTTTGCAATGTGATAAAGCATTGAAGAGTTAAAAAAATACCGCATTGTACTTTTCAACTCTATTTTACACGACCATACCGATTATTTTCAAAAAGTGCGATTTTAAATATGCAAAAAAAACATGTCCCATTTTCCCGAATTTTCTGGAAGGTATTCCAGGTCAAAAAACGGCTGGGGTATATTTCACCCGGTGTGACCATTAAGCGTTAATCACATCACTGAAAATCACATCACTGAAGTTTGTTATTTATTTTACTGCACTTTGAAACAAAATCACGACACACGTGCACGCTCCTGAAGCGCGCAGATTATGTTTCGACGCGCCGAGTTTTTTCTCGTGAATTTTCACATATTTTCGGTTCGAACGACGTTCATCGGGGAGCTGTGCAGAATTCAATTGGATCCCAATGAGAACTCCCTACGTGCAGCGTCCCTAACGAATCCCTATACAGATTCCGGTTGATAATTTAAAAAAAAAAAAATGTCAAACGACGTCAATCCGGAACTACCGCAGAATCCACTTGGATTCCGATGTGGACTTTCTACGTGCGTCCTTATCACATCCCTGCAGGGATGTGGTATTATCTGAGAACTCCCCAACAAATGCCCGGCGACAAGCTTCCTTTTGGATGCTGGAGGTTCTCCCGCTCGGCGGTTCTCCCAAGAAAAATCGCATTCTCCTTATTACCCACACCAGAGATGCTGAAAATCCCACTAAATCAGTACATCAAACAAAAACAGGACGCCAGAGAGCGGAGGATTTTTTCAAAGATGGCTCCCTCGAATGTAGGTCCTCGTCCGTTCCCTACGGGCATGCTCCGGTGTCTCCTTCGCTCGTTTTTTTACGTCCGTGTATTTCTCTCGCTTTCTCCCTCCGTTCTTCTTTTGGCCTTTTCTTCTTCGTCGCTCTTCCATCAACCGATTCCCCGCGTGATCACTTCCCCCTCCGTTCGTCGCTTCTTCTTCGCAAGCTTCTCATTCGCGTGTCGTTGAATGCTCTGCCATTATTCCCTTTATCTGGCTCGTTCTTATCTCCATTTTCCAGCGTTATCGCTCCTCTCGTTGTTGAACGCTCAAAGTTCTCCACCGTGTGTCGTCGCAAGTCTCTCTCCTCTCTCTCTCTGTATTCTCCCTGTATCCATCTTTGTTCACCGAGCAGCGCATTCTCGCTCGACGGGGTCTCCGGTCGTTCGTACGGAGAGAGATGCCCCCCCCTTTGTCCCCGCTTCTCCAAGACCCCACGGCATCCCAACGAGCGGCGGTGCGCGCGCGGCCAGGCCGACCGAGCTGGCGACACCCTGTCTGGCAAAACCGGCCGGCGGACAAAGGAGGGGAATCGTTCGGGCGCGACGTTGCCACGTTCTTTTCGTTCTCGGAGGCGATAGCGCGCCTGCATGCATAAGTACACACGTGCGAGCGTGTCGAGTGTTACGAGCAGAGGGACGTTAGTGGCACGGCTCGGGGCACGGCGCGGCGCCGGTTTGCCCCTCCGCTGGCCGGCGTGTCGATGCATACGTATATACGAACGTACGTACACACGTGGGTCGTGTGTACGTACACGCCGTAGCGCGGGTTGAGCGTGTGTGTGGTAGCTGCGCCTACCTTCGGCCCCAAGGACAAATCCGACGGTGCCAGCCATCGTGGCGACGGAGACTGCCCGCCCGAGCCACCGCAGCGCTGGCGTTCCTACATACGTAGGTCGCGAGCGAGAGAACGTTGCCGCCTCGCTCGTTGGACTCGTTTCTCTCGATCTTTTCAATCGAGATACCCCAACACACGCGCCCGCGTACCCGGCTCTCACATACAGAGCTCCTTCACGCTCTTTCTTTCGCATACACAGCACTCACTTTTCTCGCTGAAATAAAATATCCAGCGAGAAGCCAGTAGGCCCGATCGTACACGCACGCGGCGATTCGAACGTTTTCGCGAGGGATTGGCGCAGCGCGACACGAGGGGGCGCTCGCGTGGGACATGTTCCAATAATACGACGAGGTGGCGAAGCGCGCCTAGAGTCGCTGAATTCCTACGCTAGTCAACCTTCCGAGATAGGAGTGATTTTGCGAGAACGACGCAACAGCCAATATCGAGTGTGGAAGATCCACATGCTTGGGAGGAACGGGATGACTCGCTTGGTGGCGTGATCGAAAGCGCCACCCGTTCTATATACGCGCTAACGCGTGTATGTGGAATGAGATGGGTTACGAACCACGGTCGGTTTTGTCGGGAGGCGCGGGTATGTGTGTACACGCACACTGGGCACGATGCTCGAACGTATGACGCGGATAATGGAGGATTCCACCGCAATGAGTCGACCGAGGTACCTCTCCTGATCACCTCCCCCTCTATACAAACTCCCACTGACCGTCACGATCTTTCACGTGGTTTATGGAGAGGAGCAGGTGCCTCCGAGACGCTTGCCAACAGTTTCGTTGGGTGATTCGAGTGTGTGTGCATGGATGTATAGCGGTATGTGTGTGTGGGCCTAGAGACATAATAGAATGACGAAGATGAAAGACTAAAAGGCGAAATGATGGAGAGGATCGAGGATTTCTGGTTATTGTTATACCCTGTGCCGGGTACCAGCAGGTTCAAATAAGGTTCATGAAAAGAATAAGAGAGAGAGAATTCCCCTTTTCTACGGTCGTTTTATTATTCCGTTGAGGAAATGTTGGACCCTCGGCTAGCTGGCCCATTATAATCCTCAGGAGCCGTAGCGGGAGGCTTCCCTGGTTTTCTCCTAATTCGAATATTCCCGTACCTTATAAATTGTTCTTCGAAATAATAAAACTGCGAGAATATGATGGTGAAAGAGTCGAGGAACTTTCCGCAAACGCGCCAACAAAATGTATCCCTCGTTAGGTCTCGCGAATAGCAATGTAGTCTATCTACCAACGTGATTGCGGACTATCTACACACGTGTGGGATTGTGTGTGTTGCGTACGTAGCGCGAGAGGCATGCTTGCGTCATTCCTGCTGGTCGCGCGGCCCGAGCTGCCTACACATATCGTCAAAGAGAGGGCGGGAGAGAGAGAGAGAGAAAAGAGTTGGGAAAGACTTGGCAACTGCGCGAGAAGCTAAACATATTAGCTGTCGGCTCACGCCACAAAAACAACATGATCTCATTCCGTGGCGCATATGCGAGGAGCTCTCTGCACAGCCGGACCCCTGTGCGACTATGAAAAGCAGGAGGGAGAGAGAGAGAGAGAGGAGGGTGTTTTATAAATGAAATCTCATTCAAAGCCCTCTCGACAATAAACTTGGAAAAATTGCTTCGACGAAGCTCCTGTGTTCCATCGATGATGGAGGTTTGACGAAAAAAAACCCATGCGTGAATCAGGCGCTAGGAAGCGACCAGAACGGAGATCGTGTTTGCAGAATTTTGGCACGCGCGCGCGAACTTCTCAACGCCAACAAAAGAACAGGCACGAATCCAACCCTCGCGCTCTTCGTGCACCTATCGATGGTTCCTCTTGTAGAGCCTGAGGACATTGCAAAATAGAAGAGAAGAGTAACACGGAACGGTGCTTTTCTGGAAATCTTTGGTAATTGAAGAATTATGACTGGTTGACATTTTTGAGAATAGCGATTTTGTGTTTTTGACGGATTCTCAAAATATGACGTTTGAAAAATATTCTCTGAAATTTCGAATACATCTGTTCTAACATTGGGGGAGTTAAGGGCTTTTATAGGTAGGTTTCACGGACCGACGAACTTTAGACGCGCTTTTCTCAAAATTACTTTTTCGAAATTGGCGATCACGATATCTCAAAAATCACTGCACCGATCAACTTTACATTTTGCATGCTTCTTTTACATATCAAAAAGCAGGGCTTGAACGGAGTTTTTGAACGGTCGAGATTGTACATACAATTAATACATAGTCTGGCGAAGTTTCAGTTATTTCTTTATTGAAAAATATTGATAATCAATGACGGTGTTATTACTGAAATGACGGTAAAGTTTGCAACGATTTTTTTTTTTGGTATTCCTTCATTTTCTTTATTATTTGGAACCTTTTTTTGCAACTTGAGGGGTGGTAAATTTGAAATAAAAATACGTAAAAATATTTTAATGAAGTTCATAGCCCAGATCGAGCAAAAATTAACTTTATCCATGAAAACGAATTAATTTTCGTCACGTTCTAACGATGCAAACTTCAAGATAATTAATTTCAACAAAGTGCCGCAGATGCTGCGTGATCTGGAAGGTGATCAGGAATGAAAATAAAAAAAGTTACTTATAGTATAATAACAGTTTCATAAGAACGACCACTTTGAACAAGTGCGATTTTAGATCGAAAGAAAACAGCTATAATCATTTGTTTTTAATACGTTTTGAATGTTCACAAAATCATCGTTGCAAATTGAAGTTACGACCCCAGGCTATAAAACTGCAGTAAAAAACCGAATTTTTGGAATATCGAGTTTAACAGACTCCTTAAAATCAAATGGTTTTAGAGATTTTAACGAAATTCAATCCTGACATGATTTGGTATGACACATTAGTTTGCCGAAGGTTTCAAGTATCCATAATTCTTTGTAAGGACAGTGAAATTTAATTTCAATCAACGGTGTGTATGAAATTTTTAGAATTGCACCGTAGAGGTTCTTTTTTGAAAATTCATGCTCTCCTAAAGTTTTAAATGTGTGGACGTTTTTCGAAAAAATAAATACGAATATACCCCGTGTTTATACGCTACTGCGGTATAAAAATATATCCCGATATCTTATCTATTAAGACAGTTACTGCGTGAGAACCGTGGTTCGAAAAATTCAAACTCTTAAAATCCAAACCCCTCGCTCAATTTTCGCAAAATCTCATCCGTATACTTCAGTGCTACTTCAATTCCGTAAAAAAATTTAACCAGAAATCCAACAATTGTAAAATTTGCAAGTCCAAAAAACATTTTTCCGAACCTAATAATGCCCTCAAAACTAAACCGTTTCGTTGACTTCCGCCAGAATTATTCCAAATGTAGTTCCTACGACAAGTTACTGGTATGCAAAAAATCGGCCATTCGCACGAAAAACTAAATCTCTGCAAATAAGAAAAAGATCGCGCGCGCGCTCACATAGATGCATTTTCCCAAATGTTATTTTTCGACCCACAGTAGCCTTCCAAAAACATCCGGATTAAAATGACGATAAAAAGATGCCCGAAAAAAAGACCCCCCTTCAAACGAGCAAAAGTGTCACGCGGCCCTGGTCGGGATATCAGCTATGATCGGAAATAAAGCTAAGCATAAGCGAAAGAGGGTCTAACCCAACGTGACTCTTGACCCGTTGTGCTTTGGCTGTCGCACCAGCTTATAAATCCTCTCGGCCTCACGTAGGCCAAGACTTCGTGGAACTCGTGCGCCGCTGACTCTAGTCACACCGTTTTATACGCTATAAATATAGTTTTTATCTTTCTATACGCGCGCAATACATATAGTAGCAAAGCCGCCAGGCCAAGCGCGTCGGTGATTTCACGAGCTAAAGATATAAGCGAGAAGAAAGAAAAAGAACAAAAAAAAAAGAAAAGAAAAACGATAGAGCGTTCTCGGCTCGTTGAATCAACGCGTACTCGACTTAAACGCGATTCAGACAACAACAAAATGGCCGTTGAGCGCCGTGGCTCCGTATGCTTTACACGACTGTTAAAGTGAGGAATCAAACCGGCGCATCGGTGGAGGGATGGAGAAGCCTCAAGAGGAATTCTACACCCGAAGGAGTCAAAACGTCTCTGACTCTCGGAAGACGCGGCCCGGGGCGGTACGGAGGGGGGGGGGGTACGATGTAGAGAAAATAATAAAAGCAAAGAAAAGAAACGCAAGGCATCGTGGATGGAACGAGAGAGGGAGAAAGACGAAGAAAGAGAGACGGAGAAAAGGAGCGAGCAAAAATCGAGGCTCCGCGCTGGCTGGCGAGCACGCCGCCGCTCTGGCTGCGCCGTCGAGGCAGTCAGACGATCGTGGCAGACAACATGGCGCCGAGTTGCGGCGACGGCGGCTCGGCTCACTCGATGCTGCGGGCCGAGCTGTTCAGGGGCCCCCGTTCATGTGTGGGTTATGTGCGCAGATCGCTTCACCGTCGTCATTGGACTGGCGTGACGTTTCCCGCGCGCCGCGGACCACCGCGCTTTATTTTGTATATTCCGTGCACGTACAGCCGAACGGTACGCTGGTGTTCTCTCGCGGCTCGGGAGAGGTACGCGCGTCATTAACGGAAGTGAGGCCACAAGATGGCGGAGGTTTTAGTTGCGAGCTCGGGCTGGTTGCTGCGCCTCACGCGCGATGAGGTGTGAAAGCGAGAGAGGAGGGCGCCTACGCGCCTCCATCCGTCTCTCTCTCTCTCTCTCTCCATTTGGTGCTCCGCACACAACGTGGACGCGCAAGATGGAACAAAAGAAAAACGACGCAATGTGGGCAGATAGAAGACCGAAAGAACCTGCGGGTGGCAGCCGAGAAGAGAGGCTTGGAAAGCGCGAGAATAACGAGCTGAAGAGAGAAGGAATTACGGAGGCTCGAGAGAAGATAACGAGAGAACTAAGCGGAAAGTCTGTGAACGCGAAAGAAGGCCCCCGTAAAAGATTCTTCGGTGTGTTGAAGGATCGTCTCCCCTACACGTGTTCGCCTCACGGACAACGAGAGTATTTTGGTATTGGTGGGTAAGGTTGGGTGGCGCAAAGAAAGAAGAATGACTGGTGGCCTGTACGCTTGATGGTCGAGCGTTTGCATTTGTAGAAGCGATCACGCGCGCGCGCGCTCGCTCGCACACGGACACGACGCACGAAGAAACCGAAGCACGAGGGTCCTCGACGTCAGCGCGAGGGAGGGGAGAGGGAACCGCGCTGCGACCAAGCCAGCGGCGCTTGGCGGAACGGCCGGCGAATAGCGGGAGGGGGGCCTGGGGTAGAGCGCGCGCTGCCGCTGAGAGCGTCGAGCGAGAGGGGGGGATCGCATCCGCCAGGGCGGAAGGGGAAAAGAGCCTGGCAGTGGGAAGCCGAGAGAACTTCATATATACACACACAGACCCACATATATATATATAATCATATATTCGTGTGTATTGGTAGAGTTGCTGGTGGCTTCTCACTCGATCCCCTCGAATACTTCTACTTGCCACCTCTCCAACACACACACAACCGTTCAACGCGTCTCACACAACGTCGCTGTGTAGTCGCTCCCTCGTCGTCGTGGTTTCTCTTCGCAGTCGTTCCTCCGAGCGAGAAAGAGAGGCAGAATCGACGAACTGACTCTCCGTCTGTGTCGAGTTGCCCGAGCGATGGTGGGGATGAAAATTAGTTACGGCATCTACCCGAGAGACCTAAAAGGAACTCCGTGAGCCGCGCTCAGCCAGGCCACACACTCCGTGCAATGTTACGCGTTAAGATACCCCCGGTGCGTAGATCATAGTGCCTGCCGGTCTCCTAGATCCGAGAGGGAACGCGTACAGTGGTGCCCCGGAGAAAGAACGATTTTGAGCGGTGTCAGTGCCTTTCGTGTTTCAATTTTGTTAAATAAATATATATATATATATATATACACGTGTATATATACTTATGCGGATGCATACATGTACGTATGTACGGAGTACAATAACGCAGCGGATACGTGATTTTTTCGTGGGCAAAGAAGCGATAGATAGTGCAGCGAGGTATCCGCTAACGGGAGACATTGCGGCAATTGCAAGTACGAGAGTGCCGAGTTTTTCCTCAGTGCATATGTGCGCGCTCCCGTTCAACATTCTACTCGCCGTTTCGTTTCTATCTCGATGAGAACGACCGCACGAGTTTCGTTCCGGTTCTTTTCGAAAACGAGTAGTTCGCGGGGCGCGAGGATCGGGGCTTGTACTTCAGTGTCGCGAGGAGCGTACCGGGAGTTACTTTAGTGTTTCCATCGGCGCTGGAAATGGCGCACGGTGTCGGCGAGATAGTGAGTGATCACGGGAACGCGACGAAGGTGATCCAGAGCAGCCACAATCAACAGACGAGCAATCAGCAGGCGGTCTCGCACAGAAAGAACGTCGGGGTCATGGGAAGCCGCAGAATATTCGCGGCGGCCTTCAAGCTCAAGGTGCTCGATTCCTACAGGAACGACATAGATTGCCGCGGCAATCAGCGTGCAACGGCCCGAAAGTACGGCATACACAGGCGCCAGATACAAAA
Organism: Ophion costatus; assembly: GCA_951751655.1. Taxonomy (NCBI): domain Eukaryota; kingdom Metazoa; phylum Arthropoda; class Insecta; order Hymenoptera; family Ichneumonidae; genus Ophion; species Ophion costatus. The sequence continues at coordinate 22,840,703 of OX632365.1, read as the reverse complement.
GTGGCTTCAGTGCGAGGACAATTTGCGAAGCAGCTGCGCCGAGGGTAACTCGACCACGACCGTTACGAGCACTGGATGCTGCGACGTACCGGTCAGCGATAGCGGAGCCCCCGTGTCGACGCTAACGTGCGCCAACGATCAGATCGCGATGCCGTTGAAGGTAGAATCGATTGCAACGTCCTCGACGTCCCCTTTGTCGACATCGTCGTCTTCGTTATCGTTGACGAACGGCAACGGGCGCGTAGGTAACTGCAACGTCGCGTCGCCGATCGCACCGAGTTCGGCCGGTACGCCGATACCAGCAACAGCGTTGGTGGGAACAACGGGAGCGCCGGCCTTGAACCTCAGCCTCACCAGACTGCACGGCGACGAGGAGCAGCACCGCCGACAGGCGGCGCCTCCACCGCACCATCATTCCGTTAGCCCTGGGACACCCATGCGCCACTTGATAAGACGCGACCCGTCGCCTCTTCAATATCTTCAACATAATAACGATCACAACCATCATCACCATAATAATAATAATAATAATAATAATAATAATAATAATAATAATATCAATAATAATAATCATCATCATCATCAAGTGCCTTCCTCGCCGCCCGTGCCCTGCTCTCGAGGCATCCACGACACTTACGAAAACGGCAGCCATCAAGAATCCCTCCAGTTACTCCACCCGCGTAAAAACAGACGCCAGGACGACGATCGAATGGCCGAGGGGTTCAGTCGAGAAGCATCCCACTCGCCCGAAAGAAAGTACTCTTACGTCGTGAACCGTACCAATTACGAGCGCAACGATGTTTTCGCTGCTACGGAAATTTCTCACTCTCCGAGCACCGACGGCCATTATCAGAGCCTCGAGTCTTATCGCAACAAGACTGGCAGCAGCCTAGATAACAATGACGTCACAGAGATCGGCACAACGAACGGGCCTTTCTCGTCGTATCGGGAGAATGCAAACGCGGCCGGAATCGGCGCTTCTTTGGAACACGCGCAAACGGCCCCCTTCGCGTCCTCGTCGTCCGTGTTCTCCTCCTCGTTGACGGCCCTCCGCGCAACGACGACGAAGTCGGAACGCGCCAGCCCAGACTCGCTGGCGTCGCCGTCAGGGCCATGCGGGACACCCGGCTCGCCCGAGTCCGCGGCAACGATGCCTCGCTACCGCAACGACCAAGAGCGTCGCCCGTCGGGCCACCGGCTCGTCGGTGTCACCGCGGCAGGCCCCCCCGACGCGCGCAACGTCGCAGCGAGAAAGGAGCGCGTCGCGGTAGCCAATGCGGCGACGGGACCGGCGGCCATAGCCGCCGCGGCTTCGCTCGCCGTTCACCCGTCGAACGAGTCAACGAGCCCGGCGGCGCACGTGCACGTCGGCTCGCGCTGCGAGCCTCGAGTTTCCGAGAAACGCCAACGGGAGAGAGAGCATCGATACGGCGATGGCGTCAAGGTGGAGCACGAGGAACGAATACGAGGAACGAGGGTGAAGGAGGAGGCTGCGGAGGGGGACGAGGCCGAGGCAACGATCGGCAGTTTCCCAGGAGCGTGTAGCCCGACGGCTGCGAACACGACGATCGTGCGGATTGCCGGTGAGACGAAGCGCGAGATCTCCGAGGAAGCGGCACCGTCCGAAGATTCCAGGTACAATCGGGAATCAACGAGAACGGACGCGTTCGGCCCGTGTCCCGTTTATCAGGCTTCGCCGCGAACGTCGAGCGTTTTGCCCTTGACGGGCTCCTCCGCTACGGGAACGATGAGCCCCCTCGCGAGAGACTCCGTCGGGACTTACCGCCCTCTTTCCAGTCCCAGAGCTCCGTCCAGCTCCGGGATATCAACGAGCAGCAGCTGCTCCGACAGCGAGATCGATCCACTCGATTATTCGTCGAGCTCGACGAGAAACGCCATCAACGATTTGTCGAGGCGACGATCGTTCTCGTTGAGATTCAAGCTCGACGTGCTCGACGCCTTCCACAGCGACGTCGGCGTGGCTGGCAATCAGAGAGCCACGGCTAGGAAATTCGGCATCAATCGCCGACAGGTTCAAAAGTGGCTGGGTCAGGAGAGCGAACTACGCGGCGAGATCGCTCTGCGCGGTGGAGATCTACGGCAACGTCTAGGCCCGATCAACGAGATCAACAACGACCCTTCCTCGGCCGTGGACCTGACAACTTCGTCCAGCGCGACTTCTTCGATATCCGGAATTCGAAGCGACGTGGAAATCGATAATTCTTCGTCGCCCCTATATTGCTGCGACGTCGAGCCCCCGTCCCATACATTCGGTTACCATCGCCGCGGGAGTCTCGTCGAATCGTCGGATCTCCAATCGTCGAGGGGCTGCGCGCTTTCCTGCTGCGCCGAAAATATCAACGGGACTCCGACGGCGTGCTATCGGGAGATGGCCAGTCGGAGAAGATCGTCCTTCGGTTATCCGGAGTCTCAGGGTAGTTTGTACTGTTACTCGCCGCGGGATTCGTCCGAGAACGAGGCTATAGACGCGTCCGCGTCGCCGTTGAAGAGACCCGCCAGTCCGTTCAACAGTGGAGCCTGTTACTACTACATGCCCTGGTCACCCAAGCGCGTTTGCTCGGAGAACATCGACAAGGTACGCGCCAGCCCGATCTGCCAGGATCAGGAGGTGCCCCTCTGCCTCGTCAAGCCCAAGGAATCCTTCGAGACTCCACTGCTGACTCAAACGGAACCCGTCACCAGCACCGTACCGACACCACCGGCGATAATTCCACCCACCCTTGCCACCTCCAACAAGAAGGACGCCATTCTGTTCAAGCCGTACTTGGATAATCCGGTGAGCAAACCCACCGAGGAGACACACCTGAATCTTTACAACAAACATGGCGGACTGTCGCCTTCGAGCGGTCAAAGCGCCAATCTCAACAACAATTGCCAGGACATATGTAACATGAACAAAGACAGGAGCGGAGCGCAGCAACAGCACGATTATTCCCTCGAGCTTAGCCTCAGGCTTCCCGTATCTTGGGCACCTCATCACGCCGGATATGGCGAATTTCCCGAAAGGCTGAGAAGCGCGTTCGTCAGATATCCCGCGAGTCCCCATTACACGTGACTCACGCGCAAATATACTCGAAAGGTACACGCGAAAAATATACACGACGATTGAAATCGCTACGGACAGCTGAGAGAAACTAATCGAACGCCGGGGACTTCTTTTCCATCGGTTCTACACAATTATATCTTATCGGGGGAGAACACAGCCCGGGCGACACACGCAAGCCCGTCAGAGCCCCGGGAGCGAACTCATTCAACTGAAACGTCTTCGCTCTCCTCGTTCTTCACTCGAAAGGGATTTTTCTTTGGTATTTTTCATATTTCTCTTCGGCTCGCTCCGCTGTGTTTATTTCTCACGAAACGCTCTCGACTGATCGCAGCCGAGATTAACCGGAAGACGGGAGAGCCTTATCGTACTCTAGGCCGTTTAGAGGTCGTCTCACTCGCCAGTCCGTTGGCTGAGATTACGAAATTTCACTGACGTATATTCCTACGTGCGTTCGTGCGAATTACGTGGCTCGAGAACTCGGCGGAGGAAACGCGCGTCGTTCCTGCTTGGTTCGTTTTTAGGCCTGTCGTTTGTTCATGTACGGAACGCGTCGCGTGTAGACGACCGTATCGAGAGATCAATCGGAGAATCGTTGAATTGCTCAAAAACAAAAATGCTTCCATTAATCGTGTTGTAAGGAATTAGGAGAGAAATAACAAACAGACAATCGGAGTATTAAAGAGACTTTGCACTCGTTCGTTGAATTACACAATATCGTTATTCGTCGATTACCCGTAATTACTTTGTTCGCTCGTTTGTAAGTATATGTAAATACTTGATGATCATTGAGTTTTCGTTTCCGTCGACGATCCGCGCAGCAACGGGGAAACTTCGCGAGGCGTAAAACGTACGTTTTGATGCACATTGAGAAATTGGAGAATTTCGAGTCGACAGTTTTATACACACGGAGTGCCTTCTCGTTCTATCGCTCAGGAGAAACAAATGATAACAAATTTCTAGATTTATTATAGCTGTATTTATTGGGCGAAAGTTTTTTTTCTTTCCTGGAGAGAGGAGTTTGTGGGGGACGCATGACGTTGGAATGCAACGAAAGTAATTCTTATTCAATGTCTCATATTTTCTTTGGCAGACTTCAGCTACGAAAATCATGAAAACTTTTTTTGGTATTCTTATTTAGCGATCTACAACAAATTTGCATATTATGATTTTGGATAATAATTAATATAAGAAATAAGAAAGGACTTTCGTTGCCTACCAACGATGCAAACTTCAACCCCATGGAGGGGGGGGGGGGGGCGGAATGTTTATCTCTCTTCACGTGATTTTCGGATGCACGAGATACGAAAAGTACGGTAAAAGTAAATATTTCAAAACTCGCGACGTGTACGAAAATGGTCGTTTTTTTTTAATACAAAATAAAACACGTTTAACCGAGATTTTGTGTCTTTTTGTAGACCCGTATCGTCTTTCTCAAACAGTATCGATCCGAGTTCGCACGTCGCGATAAAAAGACCGTACAGGGACGTAATTGTAATTAGCCGATAAATACGCGAAATACCCCGAATTGCCGAATTCGATGTGCGGCAAAAACACCGAACGAACAAAGTATCGCGTAAAACAACTTTATTCAAATAAAATTTTGCTGAAATTACCGTGCATGCGAGAATTTAAACAAAAATTGCGATGCCCCGGAGTCGAATAAATTTCGTTTTCCCGTTAGTGCCACGCGTCGCGCGGAGAGATTAAAAAAAGGAAATCGCGACAAAATTATGAGGCCGCGAATATTTTTTTTTTTCTTTCATGGCTCCAAGAGCCTCCGAGCTCTGTAGTTTGTACGAATCGTCCTCCAAAGCTAACGAAAGTATTTTTCACACCAATAAATTAACTTCCGTAATAAACATCGTTTGTTTTTTTTTTCGCTTTATATATCATCGTTTCGCGAGTCTCGGTCGAGTTCCGGATCTCGAAGCCTCACGAGGCGCATTCGTGTTAAAAAAGGGGAAAAATCATGATGGACAACCGCGCGAGACAGGGGTCAAGGTGGCAATGTACAATAATAATAAAAAAAAGTGTTTTTTTCAATACGAAAGATTATCGCGAAATCGTTGTGAGCCATAATGAATTACATAATGCCATAAAACAATTTATATAATAGTATGTAGTGTGATGATGGAGAGAAAGGGAGGGAGAAAGTGAATCCTGCAAAGTCGAGTAGTTAATTCACGACGTTACATCGCTCTGAGCTCGCGTGCTCGCCAGCCCACAAGAGTCTATTAACGTAGTATACGAGAAAGAGAGTTTAGTATACGACGGAGAATAAGCAATATTTTTAAACTGCATAAGAGGCGAGTCTCGTGGGCGAGCCCACCATTATCCCTCAAGCCCAAGCATATTACATTATTAGCATTATTAATATTATTATTATTATTAAAAATGATTATACGAATATCAATACAGATTTATTATACACGAAAAAGATTAAAGCTAAAGTTACGTGTACACGAGGAAGGACAACGACGTGCATAATGTGAAAACAGCTACAAGAAGAGCGCCACTGTGCACCAGTCGATATATATATATATATATATATATATATATATATATATATATCAAAAAATAGAAAGAAGCAAGAAAAGATATTACATATTTATTACGACGAAACAAAAAGAACGTATATTTTTCAATGCCAAGTCCACGTGGATTTCGCAAACACGCGCTTATCGCATTGCCGAAACGTTCGGGAGAGCTTTCCGTGCCTTAACGTCTCAAATGAAACGAAGATTTGAGAAAACGTACGAACGCCGAACAAACGAAAGAAACGTGCCTAAAAATACAATCGAGGATCGCGAGAGCCTCGCGGAAACGCGAGTCTGGTGCTTTTCCTCTGTCATCGGCTGCTCAATGTGTGATATAAATTGAAAAGAAGAAAAAACGCGAGATACGAAGAGTTGTCGCTTTGAGGGGGAAAAAAAAAACGTTGGAAGGAGAAACAAAATTTTATGCGAAAAAAAAAATACGTTAAGCGAATATAAGTTGTGGTAGGAGAGTTTGTACTTTCCGATTCAGCGAGAATAAAAGAGCGCTTAAACGACCATATCCGACATTTGTGATTCATTCGATGGAAGAGAAGAAAGACAGAATTATATATCGTAGCGTTAGTAGTCGAGCGATTGTGTACGAATAAGTGCGAGAAGGAGAGAGAGAGAGTGAAAGAGAGGAAAGAAAAGAAAAGATAGTCCGAGAGTGTGTCGGCGAAGCATCATCATCACTTTTTATATGCTCAGAGCCTCAAGAATTATTGTATGGAAACGAGAAAAAGAAACAAATATTGTACTATATACAAAGCGTTTATATATATATATATATATATATATATATATATATATATATATATATATATATATATATATATATATATATATATATATATATGTATGTATGTATGTATGTATGTGTATATATATATATATCGTTTACAAATTTACCGAATTTAAAAGAAAATATAAGAGATTATTTTAAATGAATTGCATCGACTCTGCTGTTATTTCAAGATGCCCATTGACCTTTTCCCAATCCACCGAAAGTATCGCCAGAAACTCATCCGGTCGCGACGTAAGAAATTTCAGCATTCGTCATGAGAATGTTGAATTGAAATCGAAAAAGAAAAGCAGTTCGTATGAGGTGCATGATAACGACTTGAAATTTTAATTGATTAATAAAACGTATTATTTATTATTTTAGTTTTAAGGCTTTCACGGCTCTTTATGTAATTTGAAGAGTATGTGGCTTCCGGATGGAGGCCGTGTTGAGAATCAGCGTTGTGCCGACGTTTCGCAAACGTTACAGTCTGCATCATCAGGGCTGAGAGCTCCGATACTGAAGCTCCCGTGTCTCAGGCATTCCTTATATACTTGCAGTCATCGTTCCAGATCACTGCACCAGCCAATCAGATGTTTTAATTGATCGGCCGGTCAATTAAAAAACCGGGAGGACGGTGTGCCAAATGGGATTGACGTGATATCCACCATCTCTGTTTAGATTGTCCGGATGTTTTCGGATTTCCAAGCCTTCTCGGTGTTTCCTAGAAAAATAGCTGTTTGATGGGGCCAGACTTTGGGCTTTATCGAACTGGATGGCATGACCAGTTTCCATCCAATGCTCGGCCAGGGCTGATTGTCCAATGTGGCCATATTTGATACACCGTTGATGTTCTTTGATCCGTGTACTGATCTTCCTCCCGGTTTCTCCTATGTACACTTTACCGCATGAGCAGGGTATCTTGTACACTCCTGGTGCACTTAATGGTGGTCTTTGGTCTTTTGCACTCGGAACCACTTGTGCTAGCTTCTTCTGAGGTTTGAAGATGACTCGCACGTTATGTTTCCCAAGGACCCTGCCTATGCGATCGGTTATGCCCTGAAGGTATGGAAGGGAAGTTGTTGCTATTATTTGTCCTTCATTCTCCCCTTCAGGTTCTGTTACCGTTTTCGGATCGGCTATTTTTCTTCTTAGTTGTTTGATCGTTCTTTCGATGTTGCCTGGCTTGTAGCCATTATCTCCTAAAGCTTTGCGTAGGTGTTCTAGTTCATCCTCGAGAGAGTTCGGTTCGGAGATCGCTAGAGCTCTGTAGACCAGAGAGCTTATGACCGATTGTTTTTGGGAGGGGTGGTGATGGGACGTAGCGTGGAGATATCTATCCGTGTGCGTTGGTTTCCGGTAAACTTTGTGGCCCAAAGTGCCATCGTTTTTCCGTTGAACCAGTACATCCAGAAAAGGAATTTGATTGTCCTGTTCTATCTCCATGGTGAATTGTATATTGGGGTGCTGGGAGTTGAGGAAGGTTAAGAAATGATTGAGGTTTTCTTTGCCGTGACTCCAAATGACGAAGGTGTCATCGACGTATCGGAACCAGGTTGAGGGTTTGAGAGGTGCTTCTTGCAGAATTCTGTTCTCGAAATTCTCCATAAAGATGTTGGCGATGATAGGGGAAATCGGGGAACCCATGGCTGCGCCTGAAGTTTGTTCATAAAACTGGGATTGGAATTGGAAATATGTAGAGTTTAGGCAATGTTCTATGAGGGCTAGTAGGTTAGGAGCAACTTTTTGGGATTTTCTGACTATTTCTAGGGTTTCATGGGTTGGGACGTTTGTGAACAACGATACAACATCGAAACTTACTAGAATGTCTTCTGGTTGTACCTTGATGGACTGGATCTTATTCACAAATTCCCGAGAGTTTTGGATATGGGAGTTGTTGAGGCCTACGAGTTCCTGCAAGGGTTTGCAGAGAAAACGTGCCAAATGATATGTAGGGCTGCCTATGTTGCTAACGATGGGCCTTAGTGGGATGTTGTTTTTGTGTATCTTTGGCAGACCGTAAAGCCTGGGTGGTAGGGATTCCTTGGGTGTAAGGATTTTGATAAGGTTCTCCGACAGACCAGCCTTCTTTAGAAGTGTCGTTGTTTTCTTTTCTACGCTTGATGTTGGGTCACGTGATAGTTTCTTGTACGTGTTGGTGTCCTCGAGCAGGTTCATCATTTTCCTGCAGTAGTCCGTTTTGTCCATGATAACAGTAGCATTCCCTTTATCAGCTGGTAGTACTAAGATGTCCTTGTTTTTCTTCAAATTTTGAAGAGCAAGGTGTTCTTCCTTTGTGATGTTCTGCTGAGGGGGTTTTGCTTTGTGTAGAATATTGGTTATCCGTTGCCTGATATCGTTGCTAGTATCAGGTGGGAGACGGTAGATGGCAGTTTCCACCTGGCTGATGATTTCTCTGGTTGGAATGTCTGTCGGTGTGATGGCGAAATTGTGCCCTTTTGCGAGGACTGATGTTTCAGCTGCGGAGAGTGGGTGGTTGCTTAGGTTTTTTACTGTGTGGGTTAGGATGGGTTGTTTCGTCTGTGGGCATAGTTTCCTGAATTTCTCCATTTGATTCCTGGACCTCAGGTCTGCACAGTGGAGGGCTTGTTCGTGTGTGACCCGGTCAAGATCTTCCCACAGCTGTGGTTCCAAACAGTCAGATAGGCGTAGGTGAAGTTTAAGGAGTTTTTGGGAATTTTGGTCTAAAAGCTTTTTGGTGACAGATATTCTTTCCTTTACCAGTCTCAGCGAGGCCTGGTGGAGGATAGTCTTGGCTTGTTTTGATGGAAAGGGGTTTTTTAATTGAAAACATTTCGGTACCACTTGATGGTCGCGGCACCTTTTTAGGAATGTTAACGAGCACAGCTGGATGTGCAGAGTTTTCCTGAGTTTGGAAAAGGTGTTAACAGAACCCAAAATAGCCTCTCCGTGTAGGCGTTTTATTTTAGTTTTAAGGCTTTCACGGCTCTTTATGTAATTTGAAGAGTATGTGGCTTCCGGATGGAGGCCGTGTTGAGAATCAGCGTTGTGCCGACGTTTCGCAAACGTTACAGTCTGCATCATCAGGGCTGAGAGCTCCGATACTGAAGCTCCCGTGTCTCAGGCATTCCTTATATACTTGCAGTCATCGTTCCAGATCACTGCACCAGCCAATCAGATGTTTTAATTGATCGGCCGGTCAATTAAAAAACTGCCATCTACCGTCTCCCACCTGATACTAGCAACGATATCAGGCAACGGATAACCAATATTCTACACAAAGCAAAACCCCCTCAGCAGAACATCACAAAGGAAGAACACCTTGCTCTTCAAAATTTGAAGAAAAACAAGGACATCTTAGTACTACCAGCTGATAAAGGGAATGCTACTGTTATCATGGACAAAACGGACTACTGCAGGAAAATGATGAACCTGCTCGAGGACACCAACACGTACAAGAAACTATCACGTGACCCAACATCAAGCGTAGAAAAGAAAACAACGACACTTCTAAAGAAGGCTGGTCTGTCGGAGAACCTTATCAAAATCCTTACACCCAAGGAATCCCTACCACCCAGGCTTTACGGTCTGCCAAAGATACACAAAAACAACATCCCACTAAGGCCCATCGTTAGCAACATAGGCAGCCCTACATATCATTTGGCACGTTTTCTCTGCAAACCCTTGCAGGAACTCGTAGGCCTCAACAACTCCCATATCCAAAACTCTCGGGAATTTGTGAATAAGATCCAGTCCATCAAGGTACAACCAGAAGACATTCTAGTAAGTTTCGATGTTGTATCGTTGTTCACAAACGTCCCAACCCATGAAACCCTAGAAATAGTCAGAAAATCCCAAAAAGTTGCTCCTAACCTACTAGCCCTCATAGAACATTGCCTAAACTCTACATATTTCCAATTCCAATCCCAGTTTTATGAACAAACTTCAGGCGCAGCCATGGGTTCCCCGATTTCCCCTATCATCGCCAACATCTTTATGGAGAATTTCGAGAACAGAATTCTGCAAGAAGCACCTCTCAAACCCTCAACCTGGTTCCGATACGTCGATGACACCTTCGTCATTTGGAGTCACGGCAAAGAAAACCTCAATCATTTCTTAACCTTCCTCAACTCCCAGCACCCCAATATACAATTCACCATGGAGATAGAACAGGACAATCAAATTCCTTTTCTGGATGTACTGGTTCAACGGAAAAACGATGGCACTTTGGGCCACAAAGTTTACCGGAAACCAACGCACACGGATAGATATCTCCACGCTACGTCCCATCACCACCCCTCCCAAAAACAATCGGTCATAAGCTCTCTGGTCTACAGAGCTCTAGCGATCTCCGAACCGAACTCTCTCGAGGATGAACTAGAACACCTACGCAAAGCTTTAGGAGATAATGGCTACAAGCCAGGCAACATCGAAAGAACGATCAAACAACTAAGAAGAAAAATAGCCGATCCGAAAACGGTAACAGAACCTGAAGGGGAGAATGAAGGACAAATAATAGCAACAACTTCCCTTCCATACCTTCAGGGCATAACCGATCGCATAGGCAGGGTCCTTGGGAAACATAACGTGCGAGTCATCTTCAAACCTCAGAAGAAGCTAGCACAAGTGGTTCCGAGTGCAAAAGACCAAAGACCACCATTAAGTGCACCAGGAGTGTACAAGATACCCTGCTCATGCGGTAAAGTGTACATAGGAGAAACCGGGAGGAAGATCAGTACACGGATCAAAGAACATCAACGGTGTATCAAATATGGCCACATTGGACAATCAGCCCTGGCCGAGCATTGGATGGAAACTGGTCATGCCATCCAGTTCGATAAAGCCCAAAGTCTGGCCCCATCAAACAGCTATTTTTCTAGGAAACACCGAGAAGGCTTGGAAATCCGAAAACATCCGGACAATCTAAACAGAGATGGTGGATATCACGTCAATCCCATTTGGCACACCGTCCTCCCGGTTTTTTAATTGACCGGCCGATCAATTAAAACATCTGATTGGCTGGTGCAGTGATCTGGAACGATGACTGCAAGTATATAAGGAATGCCTGAGACACGGGAGCTTCAGTATCGGAGCTCTCAGCCCTGATGATGCAGACTGTAACGTTTGCGAAACGTCGGCACAACGCTGATTCTCAACACGGCCTCCATCCGGAAGCCACATACTCTTCAAATTACGTATTATTTATTTGAAAAGTACGAATATTTCGTAATCGTATAGTTTTGTGATTTTTCCTAAATATGGCGCTAAAATGTATTTTTTGCTATTTTTAACTACAAAACAACATAAATAATGGTGCTTTGCTGGGGGGAACCCATTTTTTGAGACTACGAATTGTTTTTGAGTAAAAAATCAATTTTCAAAATGTTCACATTTCTTACGATATTTCAAATGAAATTTCTGAGTGTTCGAACCGTTACTTCTATGTCTTTATTTACATCGCTGTTATATATTGTGTATTGTGTATTACGTTTTTCAAACGTATTTCTTTTTTCTTCGTAAATAAATCTGGAACCTAAAAAACCGCCCCCCCCCCTAACATAACATCATTATTTGCACCAAAAAAGCGATAAATCTTTTCAGGAAACACATTTTCAGGAAAAGACAGTAAACTATATAATTACCAGTTATATTTCAATTGATCGATAAAACGTATTATTTATTTGAAAAGTACGAATATTTTTATTTACATACTTATTCGTCCGCAATGACTATGCAGTAACGATGCATCAAATAACAATTTCCATGCGTCGCTCGATCGTGTAATTCTCCGTGACTGAACCTCAATACTTCCCGATGCGAGTTGTCTAAGGATTGGTACTCTATGTTCGTCGCAAAAAAAGTTGCGCGCGATCTAAAATGTCAGGTCACTTTGAGACACCCTTTGTTTGTTTCCACGCCAAGACGCGAGCGTACGCTTGGCAAACGAAAGAGTCCTATCGATACAGAGCGTATCGAGTCGGTGAGAGCTATCGAAGATCGCTCTTCGTGCGTTACGATCAAGCAGGCAGGAAAACACGTGTGTTGCATTGTTTCCGTTATCGCAGCCCCACAAGCCGATTGCCAATTGGCGAGGAGAGCAAACGAGGCAAAATCAACGGCCTCGCGAGTAGTGGTGCGTCGCTAGGCGATGCCTCAAAACTTTCTAAGCACGCAAAACACACGCACGAGAAAACTTTTGCATACGGAGAATGTTCCACGCGGTGTGCGGTAGTGATTGTTGAAGTCGTGCGTGACAGTCGCAGACGTCGCTGAAGTACACAGATATGGTTGTGTGGACTTTGTGCGAGCGTGGGGACACACGTGAAGTTGTACGTACACTGGGTGAGCCGTTTAAAATTGACGTTCGAAATAAGTAGCGAAAACGAAGTAGTGGAAAAAAAAATTCGACAAATTTGGGGTTTTGGGGAAAAGTTCGGATCGTCGTCTGTACATATGCCATAATCACACTCAGGCAATCACACTTTATTCGAAAAAAAACATTCCTCATGCTTTCAAACGTTTCGAACGTCGCCGCGAGTCTCAACAAGAATTCTGTGTGCTTCAGCTGCAGATTTTTTAAAGATAAAATGGTGCAATAAAATTTCTCGAAAAATTTACGAAATTTTACACGATGAACGTTGTGAAAAAAAAAGTTGTTCACACTTCGGCGAAATGACGTACACTGAATTTCAAGCTTGCTTATAGTATCCTCTTAATAGATACGTTACTATCTTCAACTACGTGCGCGCAATTCTGGAAACGCCATCTGTTGGAAAACAGCGAGAACTTATTCGACGTCCTGATAAAATAAGACGAGATTTTGGCGAGGGGTTAAAATGCAAAATAAAAACATATGATTCGGAAGGAAAATAAAGTACTTAAGAATAATTCATAACACGGAGCTTGTTCGATAATATATTTTGCACGCAGAACATTACGTTAAATTGTACATATTAACCAAAAGATAAATGAATAAATACAAAATTTTAAACTTGGGGAAGTTCGATGAAAATGATAAATTTTGAAGATTATCGACCAGTCTGAAATGTGGGTTTACTGAAATGATGGCAGAGAGCAGGAGGAATGTAGTGGAGATCGAATAAGGCCGGAAAAGCAGGAATTTCCGTGATTTTTTTCTGGGAAAGCTTATGGGCTTTTCAATTTTTTAAAAATGTTCACGTTAAAGTGTATGGTTTTAAGTATCTTAATTAATATTAAGTATGTACATCTTTTGTGATACGTAAGTATTTTTTTTTATACTTTATTTATTTTATTGATATATATTTATATATTTTATTTGTATTTATTTACATTTTTTATTTATATAATATTCGATTTATTTGATTAACTTAATATTAAGTATCTCCATCTTTTGTATTGAAAAATATTTATAAATGTGATAGATACAATGATTTGTGTAGTTGGAAACAAAAGATCCCGAAATAAAAAAAAACAAACGCATGTAATTTTTGCATGAAATTATCTAGTGCTTGGACGAAGGATTTAATGAACTATTGATACTTTAAAAAATGGCCGCGGTACTGTATAATGGGGTCAAATTAACATTGAGGTTAATTTTCACAGTTTTTAGGGCTACTTCAACAGAGCGCCAAAATATACTATTTAAATGTGTGTGCATTTAAATGTGTTTGAATATGTTATTCAAGTTTATTATAATGTTGCTAAGGTTGATTGTAATGTTGCTCAAGTTGGTTTCGATATTAATGATAATGATAAGACTGATCAACTGCCTATTATATATAGTATTATATATATATATATTATAGTACCCTACAGGTACTTGATATTTTTACGTAAAATGGTTCCTTGATAAAGATGACAATTTGATTGTAAAAAAATAGTTGTTTTTCATTTAATTCCATGTATAATGCACAACATATTAAATGTTTTTGTCAAAATTATATCAACGTAACCCTTCATCTTTGGCACAAGTTGCATTTCAATGCCGCGTCAAAGAAATTCCACACTCGAGGTTAGTTTGAAACTTTTTCTTTAAATGTAACATTGTGGGTTAGTGATGGGGCTTGACTTCTTTATACATTTCATAGCCAAAGGACACATTGTTCTCTTGGAACAAAAATAGTCGGAATTTAGGATGTTAAAAAAAAGTTACCCACAAAAAACTTCCAAAAACTGTTCAAACTAACTCCATTTTACGGTAAGTATCGATTTTTCGCTTGAAAAAACGCTCTATTTCCAAAAAAAAACCCCCAATGCGTGGAAAAAAAATTCTTCGTTCAAGCACTGCTTTTTTATATATAAGAGAAGCTCGTAAAATTTCAAGTATATCGGTGTAGTGATTTCTGAGACATCGTGGTTACCGATTTTGAAAGTAATTTTGCGAAAAACGCGTTTGAAGTTGATCGGTTCGCGAAATTTGCCTATAAACGCCCGTAGCTCCCTTAATTTTGAGGGAACGGACTTAAAATTTTCGGAGAATATTTTTGAAACGTTGCATATTTTGGAAATTCGTCGAAAACGAGCAATCGATATTTTCAAGAATTCAAGTAGGTTTCAAACCCTTTAAAAACGAGGAAATCGAGGCACGCGAAAATGTGTGGTCTGCGGCACATATTAGCATTGCTCAAGGTGTACCGGTGAAGGTTGCGAGCACGCTCTTGCATTCGGGTGTGAAAAATCCCGTGGTGGGAGACGTTCTCTTCCGTAAGCCGAATTCACTTTATCATCCGTAGTAGTGTGGCTATCGGTCAGTGTATTTGGCGAGGCAAGGGCGATCGCACGAAACGGGCGGATGATTGCCCTCACTTTAGGATGAAGGCTATTGCAACCAATTTTTATATAGTCCAGTCATTTCGTCCGAAAAAAAGGCAAATAAAAGAAAATGAATTTGCGCTTCTAATTTTTTAATATGTTGTAGGGGATACCTAGAAAAGCTTAACTTGAGATTGTCGACCAAGCTTTCCTAGGAGCTTTCGCCGCCATCTTGGAAAACGCTTAAAATTTGTTTTTCGGCAATAACTCGGCTATCCGATGAGATTCGAAAATTTTTGTAAGACACTTTTTGTAGCTTTCTTTGTGCTCTACAATAACGCCTGAATCATTTTTAGCGTATCATGCATCGTTATCGAGATATCGATCGATAAAGTCAAAAATTTAGGACACAATTTTTGTTTTTTCCTTTTTTTTTCTTGGGGTCTTAATAAATATGAAAAATTGTGGAATTCAAACTTGTAGAGCATATTCAGACCTACAATTTCCTTCTTGGATTTTTTTATGTTGGACAAAAATTACGATCTCCAGCGCGCCGCAAAGTCGGTGAATCCACGCTCAGCGTCGAGCGCGCTCAAGTTAGTATATCGTATCGTGTTGAGTTTTTGCTGTGCGTAGTGTAAATCGAGGGTTCCGATATTCTGGGAAATCGTCGGCGAAGATATCGATCTTCTGGTTTTACTCGCCGGGCTTGCTCCGGATAAAAATAATATATTTTTCCGCAAACCAGCAAAAGGAAATACGCCGGAAAAGTTGTACTCGCCGCACAGTTTCAAACACAAGTCAGTTCTGGAGCACATTCTTTTCATTCACGCTTTTAGCGGTTGCGACACGACATCATCTTTCTATAACATCGGCAAGTCGAAGTTCATTAACACTCTCGAGAAAAATCCAGAGCTACGGTCATCGGTGGAATTATTCAAACAAGAAAAGGTCGATCCGGAGGTTCTCACTTGCGCGGGAGAGCAATTCCTTATCGCCCTATATGGTGGTGATAAGCACGAGAAGTCCATAAATATTTTGCGATTCCATCGCTTCGCAAAATCAATGACAGCGAATAAAGTGAATCACCTCTCACTACTCCCGCCAACCAAAAGCGCTGTGCGTCAACACATTTTCCGGACGTATCTCCAAGTTCAAACCTGGCTCGGATTTTTCAAGGATCCACAAGGATGGGGTTGGCGACAGACCAATCGAGGGCTCGAACCAATCACCAGCACCGCCGAACCCGCTCCGCCTGAACTATTAAAGCTCATTTCCTGTAAGTGTAAAGGAAATTGTGAGGCCGCCTGTGGGTGCAGAAAAGCGGGAATCAGTTGCTCCGTTATTTGCATGCACTGCAGTGGGCAAACATGCAGTAACGTCGCCAGAGTCGACATTTTGCTTGACGACGACGACGACGATGTCTGTAACGATGATGATGACGATGCTCTCATCGAATCAGCATCATTTCCAACGTTTCAACAGACACAACAACTCGAAGAGTTTACGGAGGACGAAGATCTTCAGCCTGGACCATCCAAGCGAAAAAAGACATGAAAAAAGTCCATCGTTCGTGTCTCGAGTGCAGAAAAAAATATTTTTCTTTCCGTTTATTTTGTTTTGTTTATTTTGTATTGTAAAAAAATAATATTTTTTACTGCACAAACAAATTATTTGTTTAATAAATTACTATTGTGTGATCCTTAATTTGTTGCTCTATGTACTTATTTTTTATCCCATCAATTTCCTGAACAATTTCCCATTCGATTCGACATCCAGACACAACCGAGCGAGCAGCTCGCTCGACGCTGAGTGTGGATTCACCGACTTTGCGGCGCGCTGGAGATCGTAATTTTTGTCCAACATAAAAAAATCCAAGAAGGAAATTGTAGGTCTGAATATGCTCTACAAGTTTGAATTCCACAATTTTTCATATTTATTAAGACCCAAAGAAAAAAAAAGCAAAAAACAAAAATTATGTCCTAAATTTTTGACTTTATCGATCGATATCTCGATAACGATGCATGAAACGCTAAAAATGATTCAGGCGTTATTGTAGAGCACAAAGAAAGCTACAAAAAGTGTCCTACAAAAATTTTCGAAATCTCATCGGATAGCCGAGTTATTGCCGAGAAACAAATTTTACCCCTTTTTTCAACATGGCGGCGAAAGCTCCTAGGAAAGCTTGGTCGACAATCTCAAGTTAAGCTTTTCTAGGTATCCCCTACAACATATTAAAAAATTAGAAGCGCAAATTCATTTTCTTTTTTGAATGTACGTAATGACTGGACTAATACGCTGATCAGCGTCTGACGACGACTTCGCTCTCACCAGTGTGTTGGAAATGGACTTTACTTCGCACACCAACGTTCTTATGAAAAACACGTTTTGCATATTTAAGATGATCATAAAAACTATTTTTAATTTTATAAAACGTTCTTTTGTTCAATTTCATTCGTATGTATAACCCAAACAAACCCAAACAAAAAGCGTAACGTGCTCGAGGGGTTTCGAGGATTAAAATGGCAAAAAAAGCAGTTACCAAAAAAAAAAAAGCAAAAGAAAAGTGTCAAGCTCTGCGTCGGTGAATTCAACAGAGCCTGACGCTTTGTTTTTTCTGAAAAGCTTAACCATCAATGAGAAAGCTCCTTCCCAAGATTTGTGAGGTTATGTCGTCCTCGTTGGCCTTAACGACCGCGATGAATCAGCAAACATGGAAGTACGCTTCAAATGGTACACTCTATACGTATAGTGTCGAGGATTTTTTACTTTCGACGGATTCTCAGAATATAACATTTGAAAAATATTCTCCGCAGTTTTCAAGTCGATCCGTTTAAACGAGGTGCATACCGCGAAGGACGTTTTTTCAACACAAACATTGTAAAAGACGATGAAAACCATAATCTTCGGTAAAAAAAAAATTGAAACCCTGCATCCGTTTGCCCAGAAAAAAATACACGAAAATTCCTCTTTTCCCGGCCACGAGCTAGGCGTAAGCCGCGAATACGTTAAAAGTAGTCGCGACACACGCACGCGCCACCCGATTCTCGGCAGCTCTGTTTTCGAACAGAGCGAGATTAATCGACCGAATTAAACTTGCATATTTTTCAATCAACACCTGTATCTCGAACTTCCCTTCGTGTCTACTCCCCCCTCGTCGACCGTACGCTCCCTTATCCTACTCTTATCGCACGGTCAACACAGGAGCGGAAAACTTCGACAGCGCATCCTCGCGGTCGGTAAGGTAGAGCGCGTACCGGCGATCGTCGGTAAGGCAGGAAAACATCGATTATTTTGCCACTGACGCTCGGGAAACGTAAAATTTTCTCGTTGACCCCGACGCGGTCCATGCTAAAAGTATTTCACGTTTTCACGAGTGTATTTTCTCGTGGTATTTCGTGTGGAAACGCGTTCGAACGCCGTGAACGTAACCGGTTCGTCGCTCATTGAATAAGCGCTGTTGTATCGCGATTCCCGGAGTACGTAATTGCGGGAACGGAACGACCGTGGGGATCAACGCGTCGATGTGACTTCGTTGAGCAAGCAGAAACGACGGAGGCGGGCTTGAGCTATGGGAATTTATAAGGTGGTCATGATGTCAAAATTGCCGCAATCTAATCGTTCGCGGCAACGCTACGTGTAATTGAAAGAAAAATAAAGAACTTTGGGTTACCGCGCGAGGTCAAACGGAAATATCAATATAAAGGCTGGCTCAAAATTACCTGACATTTTAAATTGCGCGCCATTTTTTTTGCGGCGAACATAGAGTACTAATCTTCGGCGACTGGCGTCAGGAAGTGTTGAGGTTTAGTCATGGAGAATTGCACGATCTAGCAACGCATGGAAATTGTTATTTGCTGCATTGTTATTGCAGACGAAGTTTCATGGTCGTGTTATCTCGCGTGATAACACGACCGTGTGAAATTAGTCCGCAATTGTGCCAAAATGTTATTGAAAATTTCGTCAAAAGAGTGAACGTTTGCACACAGGGACGAGGTGGCCATTTATCGAATATTACGTTCCACACATAACCTCCATGTTTGTACCTTATATAAAAATAAAAATATTCGTGCTTTTCAAATAAATAATGCGTTTTATTAATAAATAAAAACGTCAGGTCATTTTGAGACACCCTATAGTTCACGATGGAATGAGTCGTATTATTCCTCTCTCTGGACCTTGAATAAGAACCACTTTTCTGGAAGCGAAAACTACGCCAATCACGCAGCCATTGAATTGTATCTGATGCAATACAATTGAGAGGGATGACAGAGTACAACCGCGTGGAAAAAAAACCTGCGTAATAATATCTCGATTTAATAAGTCGAACGAAAGAAAACAAACATACCGAGAATATTTGTATTTTTTTTTTCGCGCATATCGCACCGCTTGTTACTCAATTTTTCCGCGAATTCATGGCCGATGGAAATGAATTTTCTTCACGATCATTGAGTATGCGGGAAGAGCGGCGTTGCCATTGCAAAGAACTTTGTCGGTACAATGTCGCGAGGTTTTTGTTGCCAGTTGTCTTTCGGTGACGCGCTCAAGCCGGAAATTAAAAGTGGAATCCGAAAGTTTTTTTTGGACTCGGTCCAAGATTCGACCAACGTGACGAGTCGCCGAGCGCTCTAGCCCAGTGGTTTTTAACGGGTTTGGCGGGCATGGCTTTTCATTCGGCCGATACTCCTTGTTCCGTGATCTACGGTTACTACGACGATTCATACGATCTCGGAGGTAAAGGTGAATAATTTCGGTAGGATTACACAATAATTGCATAATTATGCGATTAAGGGGTTAGACTACTGTGACGAGCCTAAAATGGAGATTATTTGAGAAAATTAGTTTTGAAGGAATAAGGAAGATGATTGAAAAATCGTTTCGACATTTATTTAATTACAATTGTTAGTTATATAATTATAATAATTGTTGTAAATACAACTTATAATTTGTATATAATTATATATAATTATGTATAATTATATATAATCGAATGTACATTGAGAAAGTTGTGTACCAAAATAAAAAAAAAACACGATAATTAAAAAAGTTGAGGAATAGGCGAACAAAATTAGCCCACATTACGTCAAATTTTATACCTCATGCTTAAAAACGGCCTTTTCCCTTGAAAAGGCAGTTTTTAACTAATTTTAAGGTGCTTAGAGCTGGATGTAATTAAAAATATTTCGGGAGCTAATCAAGGTATGCTTGAAGGACAAGGAGAAGAATAGACGTAGTGTGGCAAGTACTCCTCAGTTATAAACAATCTCGTGAAGGACCTTCAAACGTGAGGGACTCAACGGTGTACTCGATTTTGGCCACCCGGTTGATCTGAACCAAAAGAACGAGCTTTTTCCTTAAAAATAATAATATTCGCTAAGACTTGACCGAGCTTTTTTGTGTTATCGTGTTTCCGTCATCCAAAATAAAATGCTGATTTTTTTTTGTCAATTTTTCGAGAAAAAAACGACATCACCATTATTAATAACGAATGAAAAAACGAAGTTATGAAGAAAAACGTCGGTCGAGACTAAAATACTATTACGCTGAATAAGTGTACAAAATTTCAAGTCAATCCGTTTATTAGCTATAGAGAAATCGTGTACACCGTTTTGGAAAACATAGTTTCGAGAAGACGCGTTGAAAGTTTTACTAGCAGTTTTATCGTTGTAATCATAAGTATACTTTCAGTTTGCGATTCCTGCAGCATATGTGGGTATTCTTCAATTTGAGCTGCCTTAAGCGACGAAGGAGCGTTCGTCATTTTTGCAGTAGCCTAACCCCTTAATTCAGGTACGAATGGGTCAACGTTTATTACATAATTAATAATAAATAATTGGGATATAATTATTTGCGCGAGTAATATCGTTTTCTTACTTTTTCGACAAGTCTTTTTTTCTCGAAATACACGATAGAAATAATGTAGAGTTCGGACGGAACTTCCGGTGGCGAACGGAAAGTACGAATTTCTGTTGCTGAAGTTTGGATCGTTGGAATGCAACGAAAATTCTTGATTGCCTTCATTTCTTTATTTTTATCAGCATCTTAGATCTTTTCGTCGTAGGTTTTGGTTATAGATTTCGAAGAAATATCCTCGAAAACGTTTCCGAAATTTTCATACGCGGAATATGCTAAAAAAATCGGCAATACGAAGAAAATATGCAAAGAAGCATTCAAAGGACGCAAACATCGACGCCATATTTGTGATAAGTTTTATTCGCGTTTCGCACGCATCGAGTGAGTCAAAAGCGAAATGGCGAGTTGACATGTGAAGGAAGCGGGAGTGATATACACAATCGCGTTGTGCCCGAGGAAACGAAATCGCGACAGACGTTTGTTTGGCAAGAGGAAAAATCACGTTCGTCACTTGCGAAAGGCCAAACGATCGTATTTTTATCTCGGCGTCTCGCGCCACTCTGCCTCGCCCAAGCTCTCGCGCAGGAAGACACGCGCACGCGCAAACGCGACGCTGCTCTTCCGTAACGCAGCGCAGACTCTTCTGGCTTTGTTTTTCTCGATACATTGTCCCCCCGCCGATCGCACCACGTTGCGTTTACTACTTGATTTTGTTCCACAGAAGCGATGCTGAACTTTCCGAAATGTTTCAACGATCCGAGTAATTTATTTGGTTTCAGGTAACTTAGGAAGACGGAACGGCTGAGATTGCGACTTTTTCATCATTTCTGACTTTCCGCCGTCGGTAAATGACTGCGAGATATGAATCTCCCGATGTAAAGGTTGATTTAACGACCGAGGAAATTCAACGAAGATATCAGGACACCTCGATGCTTATTCACAAGGTAGAGACATTTTTGACGCTTCCCATAGGAACTCTTATAATTTCGTCAGGCTCGCTCGTCCTTCGGTCTTGTAGGTTTGAAAATCAGAAATTATCAACGAGAGTATCATTCAGTGAGCGCTGGCAAATGATGAATCAATGAGGCGGCCGATGAGTGTAATGATGTTCAAGTTTGCAACTTGGAAAATCAAGATTCTCTTGAGGATATTGATCGCACGTATCAGGCGATGTCCTTCTCAACCCCCCCACCTGTGGAGCGGAAAATAACTTCTTGTGCCACAAATGTGGTGGGAATATTTCTTTTCTCAAAAATACACCTTTTTTAAATGTTATTTTAAAACAACGTTTTTAAATGTTATTTTAAAGTAACATTTTAAAATGTTATTTAAAGATAACATTTTCAAATGTTATTCTAAAATAACATTTTTAAATGTTATTCTAAAATAAGATTATTAAATGTTGTTTAAAAATAACATTATTAAATGTTATTTCGAAATAACATTTTTAAATGTTATTTCGAAATAACATTATTAAATGTTATTTCGAAATAACATTTTTAAATGTTATTTAGAAATAACATTTTTAAATGTTAGTTCAACACAATGTTGACACATTTAAGTTGTACCTTACAAATAAAAATCTTCGTACTTTTTAAATGATACGTTTTACGAATAAATCAATATGTGCGGTCATTTTGAGACACCGTATGTTATGTTTTTCAGGACTTTCAGAAAAAGGCTGAGGTCTCGAACTACCTGAGCTACGGGAGTAGCAGACGTACGATCGAGTACAGCAATTACGGGAATCAACCAGTGATAATAAGGAGACCGGCGGCTACCGAGAGCCAATTGACGTCGCAAGTCGTGCGGATATACAGAAAGCCACAGGAGAGTTGCGCGATAAGCTGATAACTTTTTTTTACAATCGTCATTCAACCGAATTTCCAATAAACTCGATCGTTCTTCCGCATCCCCCTCCTGATTCCATCGTAACCCATCGAACAGCATCGAGAATGATTTTACAGAGACTTTTATTCAGTTCGAATGCCATAAAACCGAAAGTAAAATGCAAAAAAAAAAACACCAACATTCAAGTTACATAAAATAATCTCATACAGCGACATTTTTTTATGTACACGTTCTTTTATATATTCTTAATTATCGTTTACGCATAGATACTGTATCATCTTTGTTTTTACAATAAATCTTATTTTATCGTCTCCCCGAATCAAGTGACCGAGCCACCGTCGGAGAAGCGTGAACTTCGAGTATCGAATAAATATAATACACGGAGGTTTAGTATGCTACAGGATTCGAGGGTAGTAGGCTTTGGATCGACGCGTCGATTGTAAAAAAGTAAAAATCTGACTCTCGCGGGAAAACACTCGAGCAATGTTGCTCGCAAATTGCAAACGGTGTCTCCGAAGCTTACGAACAGCAGGCTCGTGGCACGACAATGTTCCTTTTTCATGAAGTCGTTTGTTTGCCCCGCTGCGTTATGGCGTGATCACGCAAAGATGCAGAAAATTGTCCGGATAGCTCAAGTGCTCGGAGAGCCATTGCAAAGGTGTCTCGACCGGTGGTAAGATCCCATGAGTTCTCACTTGCACTGAAAGACACAAAAACGGCTGTTAACGGCCTACAATTACCTTGGTGGATCAAATAACTCAATTTTACTAAAATATTTCTCCTCGATCGTATCACCTTCTAGCTATGTTCCTTGAAAATTTCATGAAAATGTTCCTAAAACTGAATGAACTACAGCTTCCAATATTCTGCCAGGACAGCTTCCAGATATCCGCCAATTTTTGCAAATCCGAATAATGAAGGCAACTGAATGTGGATAATACGGACAGTAAAATTCATCAAACAATTACGATTTGAACAGGGAACTAACTATAGCAAAACAATAATTTCGACATTGCGTGCAGTCAGTTCACGTAGCTTACAATATTCTTAATTTTAAACATGTTTTTTATTCGTTATTAATGTTTTGTGTGACGCATTCAATAGTAATTCATTCGGAAAATTCATCGCGTTTGTATGCCACGTCAGAGGAGAGAACGATTCATTTTTAAATCTTAGAAGTTTTATGTTTTTTATTTGTAAGTGCTTGTTTTTTATTTTGTTTGATATTTTATGATCTCATTATTACTACGATAATTAGTTTGAGTTTTGGGGAAAGAGTTACCTAACTGTTTTCAATTATTCATATATTACTTTAATACGTTATGCTAAATAGTAGCATACTATTATGCTCGACCATTTTGTGATATTAAACATGTTAATATCGTCCATTAGCTATAGTAAAGAGAGAAGCGTTTTGGTTCGATTTTAATAAATATGAATAAAACTACTTTTCAACGGATTTCCTTTTTTTTCTCCAAAATTATCCGAATTATCTGGAAAGTTCACTCCGATTATTATTCGGATACGGAAAATTAACGCATAATGCAAGCCCTGATCACCATACTTCAAACTTTAAACGCGTTTTTCTCCAAAGATTGTTTTCAAAGTCGATGGTCATGATATCTCGAGAATGGATTGTTCCCAAATTTACCGGAGATACAATGAGAAACATTTAAAGGTCGTTAATGATCTCTCTTTTTTCAAATCGGTCTTAATCTTTTAGTAATTACGTAAAAATGACAACTTTTTTCATACATTTTGTAAGCTCGAGTTTCTTCGCCACGTTGTTAAAAAAACGATTTAAAAAATCGACGATCAACGACTCGTACTGTACACTTGAATAACCCGTTTCGTTTTTAGATTTAGGATGGACCGTTCCGGCCTGCGGCCACCGCCGAACGTCGCGAAAAAAAATTTCATCCGCCGGCCGCCATGTTTTTGTTGTTTTTTTTTTCAAGGCTCTCAATGTATGTACCTTTGTGTTTAAAAAATGCGTTTCTTTCTCGCCAACCGTTTCGCGGAAATTTTTTCTCGGAATTTGAAAGGAAAGATTGAAAAACCGACGAATGCCAATTTTTTTTGCCAAATATGCGAACGAAAGAGAAATGTGGTTCAGTTGTCACCTTGATTATCCTCTCCGAAAACTTCGTCCAACAGATTCTTGAGGGTCTTTCGCTGCCCCTCCTCGTTTATGGGTTTCACCAATTTCTGTACGTATTTATCCTCGCTGGTGTAACACCTGAAGGCGATGTACTTGAAGCCCTCGTCGCTGTTGTTCGTCTCCATGAGTCTGCGATTCACAGCCCAGAACTGATCGAACTTGTCATTGAGAAGGCCGAGCCAGAGCTGGTTGTGATCTTTCTTCTGCATACTCGAGACCACTTGGCCTCTGTGTTTCAGCACATCCGCCTCTTTTATGCACGACAAGAAGTGAGCTTCTACGACCTCTCTGGAAAAAACGAACGCTCCATGAAAAATGTACAGCCGCGCCAAAAAGTTCTCGGATCAAAAAAACATCCAAGCGACATAAGAGTAGCGCACACGTTGAAGATACCAAAGGAAAAACTATCGATATAAATAAAATGCGATATAATAAAAGACGTTGCTGTTTCAGGTAATATTACGGAGCTAAGATTTTACTTGCTGCCGCAGTGCATGAGTACATTTTCTGGGAACTTGTCGAAATGGACGACTATGTTCCACGGTAATTGTACGTCGCTGGCGTAGAGGTCGAGCAAGACTCCTATGGGGAGGTGCCATTTCAATGGCGTGCCGTCAAACTCCAACCACATCTCGTTTTCCTGCTTGTCTTGTTGTATGTGACGCATGAAATGTTTGCGCACCTGAAACATCGGTGAGCCCTCATCATTGTGATCTCAAGCAGCCGTGGGTTTGCTTGGATTTGTTTGGGCAATTGCAAGACAGCGTGAGGCTGAAGTTCCCATCGTTGGAATGCAACTACATTTTTTTCTTCATTCCCTATTCAGCTATTTTTATCACTATTGAAAGCCTTTTTGCGTGAACTGGAGACGTAGATTTTTAATAAGAATACGTCGAGCCGTTCGAGCGATTTTCACAGCCAAAATCAGCTGACAAAAATTTGAGTAAATGAAAAACAAATAATTTCCGTTGCATTCCAATTATGCAAACCTCAATACCATAAGGCAATTACGAGCCATGAATTCGGATCTTATTCTTCAATATACGCTTCGAATAAGATGAATTCGAATGTTGGTCCCGAAATTTGTAAGTAGGAGTGTAATATTTTAAGGGTAATATTTAGGTCCCAGTATTCATAAGCAAGAAAGCCGTCGCAACCTTTGAGTCGCTCAACTATTCGAATCATTGCCGTACGGTTTGGGAAAGGATGTACGGAAAGGTGCGAGAGAATGGGCAGAACTTTTATGCGTAAAAATGAATTAATCTCCAATTACAAAAGGAATGATTGTGAAATTTTTAAAGATGTTTCTCGCGTACTAGAAATTACACAAACAATTTGACACAATCTCTGCCATTTCTTCATTATGATTATTTTCATAATAGCAGAGAGGAAACAACGCAATGGTATTGAAGTTTGCACCATTCTAATGCAACGAAAATGACTTCTTTTTCATTGATAAAATTTCGTGTTCGGCACATTTGGGCCATGAAAATCATTGAAACGTTTTTATGGAGTTTTATTAGAGATTCACGACCTCAGGTCGCAAAAAAAGGTTTCGAATAATAATAAAAGATGGGAAAAAACAAACATCGTTGCATTTCAAGGATGCGAGCTTCAACGTCATACGACGCATACGAATGATAGTGAGAAAAAAGAATGCGATTAACATGACAGCAATAGTAGAAACAAATGCGATAAGACGATAACAATGAAGTTGAGTAACTATTATTATCATTATTATGGAAATGGTGAAAATGTGAGGAAATAATAATAGCACAGAAGAAAGACGTACCTTATCGGTGCAAAGAGGAAAATAACTTAACCTCGGTACCATCAAATAAAAAGGATCTGGTGCCTGCAACTCGCAAACTTCCTCGGGATCCAGTTCGAAGCAAACTGGTATTTTTCCTTCCCAAATTTCCCTGAGCACTTCGCGGTCGTTCGCCATCTCTCTATCGCCCTTCTGACAGAGAGAATTCAACGATCCTCAGCTCGGAACTATCTTCGATTGTAATCTTTTGTAACGTCAAAAAAAAACGGACGAACGAAAAACGCCGTCCAGGTTATATTTCCCGTTCGTCTTGTATTTTATTTCTAAGGGCGATTATCGACCAGCTGACGCGCGCGGAACCACGAAAACGTGGGCATCCGGACGCACAGGTTGAGACGCATATACAAAATTTCCTGCTGTACCGACTGGTGATAAAAGTGACTTCTTTCTTACGCAATTATAGAGCACCTAAACTCAAACTCAGAACTGTTACGGAATATCGACCGTAACCAAATACTTGCGTCAGGACCTTACTTCTTTGCTGACTTTCTGATTCTGGGACGGTACGCACGATAATTAAGTTTGGGAAACAGTTTAAAGAGGGGTCCGCTTAAGGACATGGGTCACACGTCCGGTCGGTAAAAATCCTAGTGCCAAGTTCTCTCTCAGACGAATCACATTCCGGGCAAACGAAGAGTTCGAACGAACGTTGTTCGTCGTTCAATACCACGAAAGGCGATTTTTTTTTCCAAAATATCAACCATTTAGGAGAACACTGGAAATTTGAAAATCAGCTATCTCCCTCGCACTCGTGGCCGCTCGGTCGATGTGACGCATGGCCTTAATCGAAAATAATAAATAGTTTAGCAAAATACCGACACACACGTTCGGTCGGTAAGAATCCTACGGCCAAGTTTTTTACCTGCTAATAGAATTCCGTTTTGTGCAAATAACGGATGGAAGAAAACAAGCGCGAACGAACTCATGGCTGCCCGGTCGGTGTGGCATTTTGCCGTAATCGTAAAAATAATAGTTATACAAACTACAGTGACGTAACTTGGGATGAAACAGCTCGATACATCAGCCAAATGCAAGAGTGAGATAAAGGCTGGTAGCGTATAGGCTGCCGATAAGGAAGATCCCTTTCCTGGCTACTTTTTCTTGCTCTAATACAAACTTTTCTTTACGAATTTTGACTTCGAAAATAATCATTCGTGTCGGCGAAAATTGCAATATTCCAAAAGGAAAACTTGCCCATGCGAGCAGACGCTACCGCCCGTCGGTACTGATGATTTCTACTTTAGTCTTTATAGTTGTGGAAACCGGTAATTCAGAAATTGATTGTTTTGGGTCCTTCGCACTTCGCAGCTTTACAATCGGTCGAAAATTTGCTTTCGACTGTTTGCTCGCTACCTAATTTCTTTACATGACTTCCTGTGTTACGAGAGGGTAAAATGTATCGCACAGTTTTCATACGACTTACCTTAGACGCGTCTTACTGTCGTGTACCATAAGGATTGATGATCCGCAAAAATAATCAATGTGTAAATATTCATGACTTCCCACGTCGAGTAACGTCTAGAATGAAAGAGACAAAAAATTGAAAGTGGCGACGGTGTAGAAGAACGCAACGATTTTTCATGCAATAATTATGAATTATGATGCATGTTAAATATATTTAATATATTTTAATCGAGTTGTTTCTAGTATCCGCAATAGACACCAGTATACACTACCCGTGGTTTAAATGTGCATTAAATCGGTCGATTAAAAAAATAAAATAAAATAAAAATAAAATTAAATTAAAAAAATAAAAATAAAATTAAAAAAAAATAAAATAAGAAAAAATAAAAATAAAAAAATTGAAAAAAACAATTTAGAGAAAAACGCATTTGCGTTTGCAAAACGGTAGGTACATGCACAAATATGATGAAAGCTTCAAACTTACACTCAGTCTGCGATTCCAGGGCCATACATCGCACCTTCGTCGTGCTCAAAGAGGTCATTAATATTTGAGGTTTGCGATTTTCCGGCTCCCCCTATTCGACCCCCTATAAAGGTCCATAACTCGGGTAATTCTTCGAGTTTTTTAATGGCTCAAAAAATGAAAATATTCGTAAAAAATTATACTTTCAGAAAATGCAGTAAAAAAATTAATTTTTTCGACACGTCACACTAGACGACGGCCTTAAGCGGCGAACGCGTGTTTCGCAATTTTCACAGTAGTCTAGCCCCTTGAATAAATGACGTTGACGTTTGCATCGTTGAAATGCAACGATAATTCATTTTACTCTCACAGCCAAAGTTGGCTGTGAAAATTGTTCGAATTTTTTTCACGTACTCATGTCAGAGTTGGCTGTACATCGATTCGTGAAAAAATGCTTTGAATAACGATAAAAATTATTAAAAAAATGAAGAACAAAATATCGTTGCATTCAACAATGCAAACTTCAACGTCATTCGAATATAGTGTATAATTTTCGCTTCCAGGATATAAGTATTACACCAAAATCCATCACTAACATTTATGAAGTTTACGCGCTCTCTAATTTAGCGCACAAATAAAATTCTCCGCAACAAAAAAGAAACGAACATAACACCAACAATAGCACAACAATAATGTTATCCGCAAAAGTATTTTTTTGATAAACATAAACATCATGATTTATTTGCTTCATCAGCGAATTTGAATCTGTTTAAGGGGTAAGGCCACTGTAAATTTTTTGAAAAATCGATTTTTTTTTATTGGCTATAAAAAACTATTTGCAAAACTTTAAACGCGTTTTTCTCGAAACATGGTTTTTCAAAATGGCACGCAGCATAACTCGAACAATTTTCATTTTTTTTACTTGAAATTTTAACCAGATGTGAACATTTACATTATCTTGAGAATGTCGATCGGAATTTTCAAGAACTTTATTTATTGATTTTTTATTAACAAAAAACTTGCCGTTTTTTTCGTCAAAAATCAATTTTTTTTTTCAAACGCACGCCAAATCCACCAAAATTGATACTTTTTAAAATCCGATCGACATTCTCTAGCTATAGCCCTCTAGATTAATGGTTTTTTTTTTTGTTCTAGATTCAAAAGTGCACCAGTGGTGCTGCGTGCCGCGGAGCGCTGGAAGCAAAACATGTCCCGGGAAGATAGCTGTGGAACCGCCATTTTGTTTTTTTTAACTGTAAAAAAATTTTATAATAAAGTTTAATGTATGCCCGATAACACCATTAAAAGTTTTTTTCAAATACCTTCAATTTCGGGAGCGAAAAATTAGTGAAAAAACCTTTTTTTTTGGGCCGTTACAGTGGCCTTACCCCTTAAATCAGAACATACAACAGAGACAGCGTTTTCCGCTTCCTCAAAATTCAACCTTTCCCGCCCTTTTCCCGATGGCGAATCATCTCTCCGAGTAAATAAAAAAGTCTCGTTTTCTATACACGGAGACATTGTAATCTCGATGTATTCTCTGACACCGGAGAAACGACAAGATTCAATTCTTAAAATAATTCTTAAAATAATCGAACGATTCTTTCGGATAATGGTAACGTAAATAGCAACAAAAGGGAGTTGTGATAAGAGAAAGACAAAAAAGCACACACATACATACATACCGGGTGTCTCATTTTAATCTAACAGCTGATTTATCTCGGAAAATACTGTTTCTATCAAGTATTGAGTATAATGAAACTTTTAAGGTTCAAAGGGGAACGCTCAAAAAAAATCTTTTCTGGTCCAATATTCAAAATCGTGACGTTAAGATGGCCGACATGTTTTTTAAAATGGGATCATGATGTTGTTTTCACCAGAACATTTATCAGGCTCAAACTAACAAGTTTTGTACAAAACGTTTTATCGATAACGTTTAAAAGTTAATAATTATAACCCAAACAAACCCAAAATTCAAAATGGCGACATCAAGATGGCCGGCATGTTTTTTAAAATGGGATCATGATTTTGTTTTCATCAGAACATTTATCAGGCTCAAGCTAACAAGTTTTGTAAGCAATGTTTTTTCGATAACGTTTAAAAGTTAATAATTATAACCCAAACAAATCCAAAATTCAAAATGGCGACGTCAAGACGGCCGACATGTTTCTTAAAATGGGATCATGATTTTGTTTTCATCAGAACGTTTATCAGGCTCAAACTAACAAGTTTTGTAGGCAAAGTTTTTTCTATAATGTTTATAATTTTTAGGTTAGAATACCATTATGTAGCCGAAATTATGCGCCGCAGAGACCTAATCTTTGTTTAGGTTTATTTGGGGTTATGAAACAAACCCAAACAAGGATTAGGTCTTTGCGGCGCGTCACTTTGGCTGCAAAATGGTGCTCTAACCTAAAAATGATGAACATTATCAACCAAACGCAAACAAACTCACACCCACACGCACACTTACACTATGGATGTTGAAGACTTTACGTCCTCGTAGACGCTTCGATTCTGGATAGCGCACGAATATTGAAAAATGGTATTCTAACCAAAAAATGATGAATGTTATGAAAAAATTTTACAAAAGTTATTAGTTTTGTCCTGCTAAATGTTTCGGTGAAAAAGAATTAATGATCCCATTCAAAAAGAAACATGTCGTCCGTCTTGCCGTCACCATTTTGAATTTAGGACAACGAAATTTTTTTTTTAAGGTCCCCCATTGAACCCTAAAAGTTTCATACTCTCAATACTCGATCGGAGCCGTATTTTTCGAGATAAATCAGGTGTAAGATTGAAATGGGACACCCGGTATATATACACTTTTTCACATGTAATGTACGTTTGTATGGATGCGTAAGCATTATCGCCGAGACCTTTGCACTTTGCAACTTGACAACCGGTCGAAAATTTCTTTCCGGCTTTCTCGGTTACTGATAAGAAAACTCTACAGCGTAGAAACACGTAGAACATTATTGCGTCCGTCATGAAATCCATCGATAAAAAAATCGCCGCATCCCACGAGCATCGACGATTTTTCGACCAGCTGATCGGATGCTTTTTTTAATCTTCGCTCCGGTGAATTCCGAATAGAAAATAAACACGAAATAATTTAACTAAATTATATTTCAATCCCGATACAATCATATTCCAGTTTTTCCCAAAGTTCAGTCGCCTTTGCCCCGTGATCTCCTAGTTCAAAGCGAGACATAGCCGGATCGTTATATCATTAAGCTCATTTTTCGATTTTTTTTTTGACAATAAGTGGGTTAAGATTGTCGAGGAGGAAAAAAAATCGTTTTCTCATTGGGTGAGACAAGGGGGCATTGTTTCAGCGGTCTGTACCATGACCAATATCGTTTTATTGTGTTTGTCGTCACCCTCGCCTATCTTTGCCTCTCCGTGTCTCTCGTTTTCTCAACTTCTCCCACTGGTCTCCGTTATTGCATTAAGGCGTTACCCCCACTTGCAGCGCAAAAAAAGGCCTTTTTCATGAATTGTTTTAAAGAAAACTACAAAACTTTTTTAATCGATCAATATACCATCTTAAAGAACACATCTTGAAGAACTTTCAGTAATTTTTTTATTGAAAAATATTACATTGTTTAGTGGCAAATGGCCGTCAATGAAATAATGTTTTTATATACACGGTTTGCGGTGACCAACATTGCGGCGAAGTGGATCATCTGAAAAAAAAAAAATGCGGATGGATTTAGTCAAATATAAGTATAAACTAGTCTTTAATCGAAGGATTTTAAAAAATATTCATTTTTCACAAAATGGCGGACAGTCAAAGTTAATGGTTCGATTTTAACGAAAAAAAACGGCCGTTTTTTGGCTATAAAACGGCCATTTTTTTTTTCGAAAAAGAAATCGAACGATTAAAGACTACATTTTTATGTATGAAATAAGCCTGCAAAATTTCAAGAAGATCGGTTCATTAGTGTTCGAGTAATCTTGGTCACCGACTTCAGAAATGCCATTTTGACAAAAACGCGTTTAAAGTTTCAATTTCAGTTTACACGAAGAACGGATTCTTCTCTTTCAACGCTCATATCTCAGTCGATTTTGTTCGGATCGACTTGAAATTTTCAGGACATATTCTCAGATACTTATACTTCCAAAAAATGCAATAAAAAAAAACCATTTTTTTCAAAATCGCAAGTGGGGGTAACCCCTTAATCCCAGACGGTTCCGAGGATACTGGCAACGAACGTCTCGCCGAATGTCCGAGCCTGACGTTTGCGCATATGAGACATAAAAACGAGGAAGGGAGAGGGGAGAGAGAGAGAGAGAGAGAGGGAGGGAGGGAGGGAGGGAGAAAAAATGTCAAATGTATCGAACTTCATTAACGCAAAACATATATACGAGGCATACATGAGTAACGTCGAATTGACCCGATCGATTATTTCTCCTCGCTAAACATCGCGGAATATTGACCCTCTTACCCCCGTCCTCCCGCGCCATTGCGTTGGTCGCCGTCACTCTTCGATTGCGCTTTAATCGCGAGCATACGAACCGTGACGACGGATCGGTCGAAGGAGCCGGCGTGCGGGGACTCGAGAGCCGCGCGAGCCAACTGCGATAACGATAATAGAGAAATAATCTTGCAGCGGAAAAGAAAAGATGAAACAAAACCAAATTCGAACGACGATAAAAAAGGAGGGCTCGAGTACAAACAAATGCAAAATATCATCGCGATGTTTCCATTTTTTTCTGATGATTTTGGCATACGATTTTGGCATACGAAGGTTTTTTTTTTCGAAATGCGAGAATTGGGAAACTCTTCGGGTCTCGAGTGAGAATCGACCCACACCTGTTGTCAAAATTCTGCCGTGAAGCTATAAATGAAATACGGCCTCGAGTGACACGTAGAGTGAAGGAAGGATATTTGGAATGCTGCTGGTAATTTTGAATAGCAGGGTTTTTCGGAAGCTAGTGGCGCCATCTCGGTTTTATGGCTGTGACATGTTAAAAGAGGGCGTCACTTGTCGATATGTTCACACCGTTCGGCCGCGGCTTTTCTAACTTTTCTAACTATTCTATCTAACTGTTCACATCGATAAATTTCCATATGATTATGTTGTTTAGCTTTGTGCTTACTGTAAAATAGACCATAAACTTTGCATATTGCTTCGATTTCAAAGATTAGTATATGTATGAACAAAAACAAATTGAGGTTATGTCCGACTACGACTTGCTGCTAATTTGGAATACCCGATCTGATGATAATTTGGAATATTCCAAATGACCCTTAGTTTTGTAACTAGATGTAGATGTAGCTAGATGTAGGTCTATCTCACTAATATATAAAAGGGAAAGTCTGTTGGTATGTTGGTATTTTTCAACAATATAGAGAACTCATTTCATTTACGGATTGCGCCGAAAGAACAAAAAATAGAACCTAAAAAAACAGAAAAAGTCGGGTCACAAAATCTTGAAAAACAGGCAAAATAAAACCCTAAAAATAAAGGAGAAGGCAAAAAGACTACAAAATAAATGAAGACAAAGACAAGACTAAGACAAAATATGACAAGATAGGAAAAAGAAACGATAAGAAGATCAAGAAATGAAGACTTATTGAAAACAAAGTGGATGACACTGAAAGTTTGGAATCTTCCAATTCTTATAACAGTCGTAAGTCAGGAGAACTAGAAACTTCATTTGGTGGAAGACTCGCTGCAGCTCATGCAGAGTGTATTTTCTGTAAAGGGAAGTATAGTGCAACCAACCCATTAATTTAATTATTAAAACTGATTCAACACTGATTAAAGCAGATTATGTAAATAATAATAAGTCTGACACTTTCTTGTAAAACAATGGCCTGAAATAACAGCCTACATAACCAAGTTATGCACGGTGAATATATTTTTGAATACGCCTATTCCAAAATACCTGCAGCCCATCTCAAAAGCGGAACTGAGCAATTCTGCATTCGAAGTAAAATTGTATCCAGTAGCGATGTTTAGTTATTTTCGATAGCTCGCAGATTGATAGTATACGAATATTGCTTCAATCTCATGAAGGTTTTATTTGTTAACAGCTTACATAAAAACAGTCACAGGCCTACAACAAAATCGTACTCCAAATTAACTTCCTTTCCTCTATAAATCATCCTGACCTGTTGAATAGACACACGCATCGTGAAGTTGTTCTGATGTCATTTAAATAAGTTGCCCTAACACGCTTAGGCACCTATCCGCGTCCATACTCGACACGCCTACGATGCCATGCAGTTATTAATATTACCAACCGGCCCGAATATACGAGATGCATATATCGCTACACACGTATAAATGTTCGACTTCCGGTGGGGTCTCGAGACCGGAACTCCCCTCGGAGGGAGCTCGAGGGCGTATGTATGAAAGCAGGACTTTGTCTACTCCCTTCGCGCGAGGGCGATCGAGGATTCCGACTTGTATATATCACATTTGGAGATAGCTCACCTCGTCAGTGTGAAACGAGCATGGACAAACCTCCGGCTCATTTCACGCCTCGTGAAGCGCGGAAACGCTCGTTTCATAAATACGTGCACTTCTCGCACGAGATTTACTTCGTAAATCAGGCCGACCCTTCGGCGTGTTTAATGCCCATTGAAAATTGCGACAAATGCAGAATGAGCGCGGACCAATTTCATCGCCAGTCATGTTGTTCAATGGATCCAAGGAAAAACACATTGGAGTGCCGCTTCAGGCACGGATTTAAAAATTATTATAAATGAAGGACAGTAATCGAGAGAAAGAGGGAGGGGAGTGGCGGAAACGGAAGAGAGAGCGAATTTGTTCCATTCACACAATGTCAAATTTTTCATCGTTCCTTAAGGGGCGAGATACGTTTCGGAGAGATAAAAGTTTGCTGATCTCCAGAAGGGCATCTGCAGCTAATGAGCCAGGGGGGGGGGAGATGGGGGACGGAGCGTGATGAAAATATGAATCTGAGACATATTAGACCATCATATACATTCTATCAAATCTCTAGGGGGCGAGGGGGGCTGCCCACCATTGGCGACGCCCTTGAATCTTCATGATTTTTTTTTAAAGGATACATTTCTTCGTCGATTCCGAGGCTTAGGGTATATGTTTTATTACTACTTTCAGCTGCTACACGCTATTTTTTATTTATTAATCTTAAAAAATGATGGATGTATGGCACATATAGTTATTATGAAATACCAATTTGTGCTAATTTGGCACTATTTTGAAAAAAAATGGCCTTAATTTGTTTATACAAAGCGTCATTGTCAATCGATCGTAAAAATCGTATGCACTTCGCTAGAAAATCTATCCATGAAGCTACAGTTGAAATTTAAAGTAAACCGGTTAAAAATTGTGGTAGCTACGAGACCGTCCGATTTTGGAAACATGTCAATTTTTTTTAATCCTTCGATGTTTCAAAATTAATTTTCTTCGGACTACGAGGGTCGTTTGAAAGTCCGTGCAAAATCAGAGAGATGGC
Source organism: Ophion costatus (assembly GCA_951751655.1). Lineage (NCBI taxonomy): Eukaryota > Metazoa > Arthropoda > Insecta > Hymenoptera > Ichneumonidae > Ophion > Ophion costatus. The sequence goes on along the minus strand of OX632365.1, from coordinate 22,804,582 downwards.
ACTACTGGTGCGTATCGAGGTTATTTTCAGTTAGTAGCATCCCATGGATGAAAACATACCAAGTTTCAGATGGATCGGCGTATTTCTATGTGTTTGGCATTCGTTCGAACCGAGGAAGTCGAGTGATTTTAAGAACCTGGACGAAAAAGAATTCCGTGTGTTGATTAAACATTACTTTATGAAAGGCAAAACGCCTCAGGAGACTGAAGAGAAGAGACCCAAACATTATGGTGACTGTGCACCTTCGATTGGAATAGTTTATAAGTGGCTGCAAAATTTTCGGACCGGCCATCGAATGGCTATTTTGCAGACTTAGACAAATCCTATTATACGGAAGGGATCAACAAACTAGAGCAGCGTTGAATGAAGTGTATAAGCCTAAAAGGAGACTATGTTGAAAAATATAAAAGGTTTGTCCCAAAAAATTAAGTAGTTTATATTTTTGCACATACTTATCAAACGACCCTCGTGTATCATTCTTCGGGTGTTTATACATATCAACCGTATCATTCCTGGAATGGTTGTACACCAATTAAGCCAATAGAAAAAACAATAGATTTTTTTCCAAATGTATATAAGGCCTTAAGCTACTTATATTTTTTTAACATAAGATTTACCCTTTTTAGAATCCAACCATTCCGTATACCTATATATTTTTGTATCCATGAAATTATTGTATTGGATTCTGCTCGATAATGTGAAATTCCTTTAGGCTTCAAACTGGATTCATTTATTGGATACCAATGGTGAATCCTGATGGGACTAAAATCTACAAGCGTGACGTTTCAGTATAGGGAGCCAATGCGATGACCTATTGAATCTCTATCAGGTAGCAGCGACAACTATGGGACTCCAATCCACCTACGAAAATTTCTGCACGGACCTATCAATTGTCCAATATGTCATCCCATGATTACAATATTACGAGCCCCCTCGCAGTCTCTTACATACTGCATTAGACTGCACTTTTTTGCTCTTCATTCTCCGGACTGGGAAACGGGATTACAGAAAAAAAAAACAAATTTCTACAAAATATTTAACCGATTCCAGGAATTTTTCCTCTTGCCGCGCAATAACATTTCGTCCTCGAACGTTCGATGCCGTGGGATCGTCAACAGGTGACTCGCCAGACGGGCAGCGTATACGTATTATTTTGTCTCAAAATCCGGATGATGGCTCCTCCACTGACAATAAGAATCTGGACAATACTCGAGTGTCTCCAGAATTTTTACTGGCCTTACGCGAGGCCCGTGTAATGCACGATTAACCGACATTTATTTACCAGGATTGTTATTACAGTTATATAGAAGCAAAAATAACCCAGCCGGAACTTCGAAATTCCGGATACACAATTAATTTGTGAGCCCGCATGCTGATTCTACAACACAAATATTTATTTATTCATGTGTTTTATTTGTTATTATTGTTAATACTATTATTAGTGACATTAGGGGTGGTGAGCATATGCTTATTGACGATAAATATCGTATATATATATATATATATAAACTTAGATTTATTATGTATAGACCATCGTCTTTCAATCCTCATTATTATTATTGTTGTTGTTCGATAGAATTAAGGAAGCTTTCCAGTGTGACAGCCCGAAAAATCGCTGTTTTTCGCGATTTTTTTTTTTAAAGAAAAAATAATCTAATCGGTCTGGTTTTTTTTTGTATATTAATTGGGTATTGAAGAATACAAAACAATTTTTTAAAGATCGATTTATTTATTAATTAATATCTATAAAAATGATGAAACAATTGTTGCAGAAAATGCACTTGGATGTGGTGTCCACGTTGGGGGTCACAATTTTGATCTGAAACAAAAAACACAAAAAGATTATTGATCGGTATATAATTGGCTTTCGTGCTATGGAGGCTTTTTTTTTTTTTTTTTGCAAAAATGGCGCCGGTTTGAACAAAAAGTATCGATTTTAGCATTTTTTTTGGCAGTTTTTTTTACAAAAAAATAGGAAGATGTCAAAAAAAAAAAAAGCTTCCATAGCACGATAAACAATGACGTTAAGAATATTGTGTAAAAAATTCAACTCGATAGCTTTAAAACTCTGCCCTCCAAGTTGGACACCGTTTTGAAAAATGCTGTTTCGAGAAAAACGCGTTCAAAGTTTCGCTGTAGCTGTAGCGCTCCGTTGCCTTCTTCCAAGAAATGCTGTACAGTAACCGAAATAATCTGAATTTCGGCATGAAAATTTCAGGGAATATTCGGAAGAGTGTATACTATTCGATAAAGCAAAAAAAAATCAATTTTTTGAAAATTTCACACTGGAAAGCTCCCTTAATTTAAAAAGTTGTAGTCATTAACATTTTTCATATTTTTTAATGCCAGCTTAGAAACAGTTTTTAAAATTTCAATATTTAAAAACGTTAATTATTACGCTGAGGCTAGCCGTGCGGTTATCGAACAAATAATAATAATTTCATAATATAATAATAAAAACAAATAATAATAATAATTTCACGCGGCTCACGCTGTACAACGCTCCAAACAAATAATCCCAAACACACGAACCCGAACAAATCAACCCAAAAAACAAACCCAAAATAACAAACGCAAATAAACCACCTCACAAAACAAACCCAAACCCAAAAAACCCAAACACAGCTAACCAACCCAAACCCAAACACAGCTAACCAACCCAAACCCAAATACAGCTAACGAACCCAAATCCAAACACACCCAACCAACCCAAACCCAAACAAAATCATAAAGATTTTCTTCGGTTGACTACGTGTAAATCATTCTTCCGGATAGTTTGGTTAACAATTTAACACATTCCATCCGGACAATTATATATATGTTATTCGTCCGGATACTAGCTTACGCGAATCACAATAATATGAACGTCTACTGGGAGTACGGCGTGAACTGAGCCGCTATCCGGATGGATGACATACGCTGATTCGTCCGATAACCGGACGGGGAGACACTCCGTAATTATTATCATCATTATTACCATCGCAATATATTGTGTGCGTGTACATAGGTAATTATAAACGTCAATCCAATACGAATGTTTTAGATGCCGTATGTGATATCTATACTAAGGTTTATGAAAAAGCAGAATTATTATTAAAAATCGATCACAAATCAATAAGTCATGCGTTTCTTGACAACGACCACGTGGAGAAAAGTTATTGTTCTTTTCCTCTCTCTCTCTCTCTGTCTCTCTCTTTCTTTCTGTTTCTCTCTCTCCCTCTCTTTTTCGCCCCTTCGTTCTTTCGTTTCGTCTTTGTCAAATCTTCGGAGTTTGCGCGTCGCACAGCACGACGTGTGGCATATGCGCGACGTAACCGCCGGAGAAAAAGGGAGAAAGGTAATACGCGGCAGATGGACAAAAAGTGTTGTTGGTGCTGCTGCATCTTGACTGTAAATGCCTTGGCGGGACGGAGAGATATAAAGAGAGAGAGAGAGAGAGAGAGAGAGAGAAAAAGAGTAGAGAGGAAGGTTGGAAGGGAGGAATAAAAAGGAGAGATCAAAAAAGGTATTTTTTAAAGGGCTGGCTGTCAGCCGTGTGGCACGGGATAATCCTACCCGGATGCACTCCGTACACCGATGAAATAGACGAAAAAAAAACAGCCTCCGATCATTAGCCTATAATCGTTGGGGTACCAAACTGCGGCAATCGTCGAACCGAAGAACTTTTTTTTGTCCTCCTAAATACAAGACAGCTATATCATAAAAGGCAGCTCGATAATTTTCCTCAACGATCGAATTTCCGGCCGCCGGAAAAAGGACCGTAAGGAAAATGCCGAATTGTCCTCCGACCAGAAATAAAACAGCTGGAATCCCACAGATTCGAATCTTGACTCGAGAGGAATCCACGAGAGAGCAGAGAGCACAATTCAGGAAGAAAAAAAACACATCCTTCATGGCCCGTCAATCACTTTCGCAGCATTCCTTTTTTTCGAATAAACAAAAAAGAATCATATTCCCGCAGGATCAGGTAATCAATCAAGTGCAACATCCTCGCGTTGTTCCCTTTCCTGGATTTTCATTCCTACGCTACCAAAGGCCAATCCACGACAACTCCGTCGTCTTCGAGTCTCGGAACGCCCGCGTTCTTCGACAGTCGAGAAAAGCGTGTTTTTGCAACTCTCTCTTTGCTAAAAAAAAAAGGTTTTTTCAAGGAGGGAAATAATTAATAATTATCGATATGGTCTTTTTTAGGCAGTTTGGGTTAATTAAGGTGGGACAGTTAATTAAGGTGATACATGTTCAAGAATATGTGAAATAATGTACAAGTTAAAATATTGAAAATTTTCAATCACGTTTTTCTCGAACCGACTTTTCTAGACCTGGCCGAAATCATAACTCTAGCTATGATTGACCGATTTTCAATTTAAAAAAAAACGAAATTTTCCGTAATTGCAGTAGCCGTACCTAGACATTTTTAGTAATTTAGTATTTATTGAGGCCCCGAAAGTAAAAATTTCGCCAAAATTACCCTTATTTTTTAACACCCGCCATTTTATGATTTTTTTCTCGAAAAATCGGCCACATACATCGAGAACTACATTTACATCGATGATAAAACTTTTTTATTTTTATTTATCAGACCAACCATTGCCAAGTTGTTGATCTGGCCGTTGGACCACATTTTTACACAGAGGCTCATACATACCCCAATAACGTTGGTAATTGTTAATTTTTATAAATAAAAATTTACTCGAAATAAGTTCAATGGATGCTTAATAACCTACCTTTTTCCAAATCCCAAATAAATAATCCAATAGACAAAAAAATCGTAAAAACTACCTCCTTCGGCCCATCATAGTGGTCCCCCCCTTCGTTGGCATTGACGCAATAGTGCGTCAAATAATTCCGTGCCTTGTGTGGTATTGACGCAATAGTGCGTCAACCTTTATTTCCCTATGTAACTTGCTCTGATTTGAAATCGGAGCCTCACTCGGGGGTTTTTGGGCTCGCCGAATCCGAATTTGAAGTCAAAATTTGGAAATTCAAAATGGCGGCGCCAATATGGCGGACAAAAATAAAAAACTTTACTCGATTTAGATGAAAATTAGTACTTCGAGATTTTTGAGGTCGCTTATTACGAATCTGAACATTAAATTTAAAAATTCAAAATGGCGGCACTAGAATGATAGACCGAAATTGAACATTTTACTCGATTTAGATAAAAATCGATACTCTGGGATTTTCGAGGTCGCTTATTACGAATCCGAACCCAAAATTCAAAAAAATTTAATGGCGGATCTAATATGGCGGACGAAAGTGCAAAAAACAGCTCGACTTGGATAAATCTCGGTACTCGGGGGTTTTCGGGGACGCTGAGTGTGATGCTGAACTCAAAATGAAGGAATTTTTCATAGTGAATTCAATAGCATGGAGGCTAATACAATAAATAGGTCTAAATAAATGAACCTGAAATTTTCATTCGCCATATTTGTTCGTCATTGTGAATTCCTGAAATTTGAGTTCAGTTTCGTAATCAGCACCCTTAAAAACCACAGAGTACAAGTTTTCAGGATGAAAAAAATGTCCTGCCATTTTGGGCACTTTTTGTCGAATTCTCTCTGCCAACGAAGGGGTTAATTACGCTTGTTTTACAATGTGCTGAATTTTAACATTCGCAGTGTAAACAATTTTCGCCTATGTTTTGCGAGAATATATATTCATATGCGAGAGACAAAGAGGTCCCTCCCGAGATCGGTTATACATCGAAAAACACCTGTACGAAATGCCCCGATGGCAACGGCGACGAAGGACGACCTGCACGCGTTGCCCAATGGCCATATATATATATATATATATATATATATATATATATATATATATATATATATATATATATATATATATATATGTATGTATGTATGTATGTATGTATGTATGTATGTATGTATGTATTTTTATATATTTGTATATATGTATATAAAATAAAAGGAGATGTACGCGTGTGGGCAATTCTGGCGAGCGGCAAAAGGCTGAAGATAGCCTTCTGCAGGAACGTTACAGCTGCTGAGTCGAGGGGAGAGACTTTGAACACCGCGGTCTCTTCCTTCTCGCTCTCTCTCTCTCCCTCTCTCTTTTCTCTTTCTCGCTCTGTCTCTATTAATCCGTAAGTTGCGAGTGAGATGCATGAAAGAAAGAGACTTTGTCTCTTGATCTCTCTCGTTCGCGTTTCGCGTTGTTGCGGGGCCCAAGGGGCACACGCGGCTTCCAAGGAAGGTGTGCTCCCCGATGCTCGCTTCTCCCCGAAGTGCACCGGTCGCCGGGGGCAAGGTGCATCCTCTCGGATCGTTTCGCGGCGGGTACTGCGGCGGGGGCGGAGGGAGAGAGCGTGCAGGCTTTATACGGGTCCGAACGATTGGTATTTATTTATCCTCATTTCCGCGGAGATAAAGAAAATGTGCCATTCGAAAAACGAATCATCGCGTCTTCGGTGAACGTCACAATCGTCCTGGTAGTTTTCTTTCGAAGCTCTTGACTTAGCTATCGGAGACTGTTTTTATTTTTCTTAAATTTAATTTTCAATTTGTTAATTTACATTTTTAAATTCACTCTTTGCTCATTTTTGGTCTCCAGGACTATTGTCTTTTGAGATTTTTATCGTTGTGGGATATCGTCGCATTTTTGGAATTATTTATTATTTATATTACTAACGTATCGTTTGGTGTAGGAATTTGAGTGTATTCTTTATTGTCATTGAATTGTAATAAATATATTGTAATAAAATATATTATCATTTGTTTTATTAATATATTAATTAATTAATATATTAATATATATAGTTTGTTTTTATATTTTTTTATTTAATTTTCATTTTGTTAATTTACATTTTTAAATTCGCTCGTCGCTAATTTTTGGTCTCCAGGACTATTGACGTTTGAGATTTTTATCGTTGCGGAATATCGTCGCATTATCGGAATTATTTATTATTTCCATTACTAGCGTATCGTTTGGTATAGGAGTTTGTATGTATTCTTTATTGTCATTAAATTGTAATAAATATATATTATTCATTATTAAAATTGATATAAATGATGTGGATTTGTATATTTTCATTGTATAAAGTATAGTACGTATTGGCCTTCTCAATTGAACACTTGGGAAAGGGTTGAATTGGGAAGGCTAATAAAACCTACTCAGTCCCAAAAAAGGTGAAGAAATGTTTCCTTTAAAAAAAAATTATGACAATCGGCAAATTTTTCCCTCGCTTATGTTGCACATATATGTATATATGTATATGTCCTGCATTTTGACATGTAGAAGAATCTTGTAAAATTTGAAGTTGGTCACTGCAGTGATTTTTCAGATATCGTGGTCATTGATTTGAAAAAAGTAATTTTGAGATAAACCTACCTATACTACCGTCATATGGAAAAAGGCGGCATCTACGAAAAAATCGAAAATGCGTTTTACTATACAAAACGATGGAAAATTTTGTTCTCATTCCAACAGTACCAAAAATGCATTTTTGATTTTTTTTTGTAGATGCCGCCTAGACGGCCATAACTCTCTCAATTTTGAACGGTTCGAGTGGAAATTTCCAGTGAATATTTTTGAAACGTTATGTTTTGAGAATTTCTCGAGAACCGAAAATGGGTATTGTCAAAAATATCAACTAGGTGTAAGCCCTAAAATGTTTGAATAAAAAATCACGCGGAAACGGTCGTACACGAAAAGGGAGGGTGGAAAAAACGAGACGCCTTGCCATTGACTAGAACTTTTACTGCTCGAACGAGCCGTCGAATCTGCCGACGATATTATTGCATTTAGGTTCAGAATACTATATATGTATATAGTAGTAGTGGTGGTAGTAGTAGTAGTAGTAGTAAATACAGGGTGTCCTGTAATGGATGGATAATCCTGCAACTGTCGATAGGTCAGATCATGTCCTACTATCTGCTGGAATTTCAGTTTAGTAAAAGTCCCACGGTTTTCGAGATTTTCGGCTTTGTGATTTTTTGAAAAAAAAATCATCTGCTTTTTGTTTTTCGCATGCCATTTCTACAAATGATACGAATAAACAATAACTAAGCAACGTATAAAGTAATTGGCACGATATGCGCAGTAGATTTTTTTTTACACCGCAGGCTATCAAAGTCAGATGTTCGAATTGGTTTGCGTGTAAATGCTGCATAAGATCTTTTTCCCAAAGTTTCCTTAACATTTAACGTTAAAAAGAAAACTTTTATAAATAAAACAAACAAGGAAGAGTATTTCTTTTCAAACCGGGTCAAAAACGTTATCATTTGTAGAAATGGCATGCGAAAAGCCAAAAGCAGATGATTTTTTATCTCGAAAAACCGTGAGACTTTTGCTAAACTGAAATTGCAGCATATAGTAGGCCATCATCTGACCTATCGACATTTTCAGGATTATCCATTTATTATAGGACACCCTATATATATATAGATGTATAGATATTGGGTATCCAGCAACGTGTCATTAAATCGAAAAAAGCACTTGTGCCTAGGGTCTCGTGTGTGCACTTGCCGTCCAGGAAGGAGCACCTGACGGGCCTGGTAACCCCGGTGCGCGACGAGAAGCGCCCGTTCGGCCGATCCTCGAGGGAAAAACGGAACGGTTGGTGCGCCGCGCCGTGCTGGCCCTCGCGCGAGGGTGAGTCGCTCTGTCCTTCTTCCCAACGCGTAAACGGGTGGCCTCTTGCACATATATCTATACGCGCGTGTACGTTTATCGGGCAACCGTCGAAACCCGCAACGCCTGTCGCTTCTTCTCTTCGTTTTATTCTTTTTACTCTCACTCTCTCTACCCTTTGTCTCGCTCTCACGGCCCACGCGATTCACGTGTACGTGAAAGTTCAAGACTCGGTCCTTTTCAAAATTCGACGAGGGAAATGCGAAAATTTGGAAATGAGTATTCACCCTCCCGCCTTCTCTCTCTCTCTCTCTCTCTCTCTCTCTCTCTCTCTCTCTCTCTCTCTCTCTCGCCGAAACAGGTAAGCCAGAATAGAAGAAAGACATCCGGATCCAGTCGACCAATTATTTCCGTCCCCGGAGCGTTTTTCAAAATTAGTCGATCCCCCTGCATACGCGTTTGCCGTTTCCGCTGGGCAATTTTCTTCAAAGCGAGATGCCGATAAAAATTACATGGTTGAAACTTCGAGCTGGCGATTTCCAGAGCGGCGGTGGAGGAAAATGGATCCGCTGATGGCGCAAGTCAAAGTACAGTGCGTCAACCGTCTTCCACACAGATCGATAGATACATAGATAAATAGATAGATAGATAGATAGATAGATAGATAGATAGATAGATAGATAGATAGATAGATAGATAGATAGATAGATAGATAGATAGATAGATAGATAGATAGATAGATAGATAGATAGATAGATAGATAGATAGATAGATAGATAGATAGATAGATAGATAGATAGATAGATAGATAGATAGATAGATAGATAGATAGATAGATAGATAGATAGATAGATAGATAGATAGATAGATAGATAGATAGATCGATAGATAGATAGATAGATAGATAGATAGATAGATAGATAGATAGATAGATAGATAGATAGATAGATAGATAGATAGATAGATAGATAGATAGATAGATAGATAGATAGATAGATAGATAGATAGATAGATAGATAGATAGATAGATAGATAGATAGATAGATAGATAGATAGATAGATAGATAGATAGATAGATAGATAGATAGATAGATAGATAGATAGATAGATAGATAGATAGATAGATAGATAGATAGATAGATAGATAGATAGATAGATAGATAGATAGATAGATAGATAGATAGATAGATAGATAGATAGATAGATAGATAGATAGATAGATAGATAGATAGATAGATAGATAGATAGATAGATAGATAGATAGATAGATAGATAGATAGATAGATAGATAGATAGATAGATAGATAGATAGATAGATAGATAGATAGATAGATAGATAGATAGATAGATAGATAGATAGATAGATAGATAGATAGATAGATAGATAGATAGATAGATAGATAGATAGATAGATAGATAGATAGATAGATAGATAGATAGATAGATAGATAGATAGATAGATAGATAGATAGATAGATAGATAGATAGATAGATAGATAGATAGATAGATAGATAGATAGATAGATAGATAGATAGATAGATAGATAGATAGATAGATAGATAGATAGATAGATAGATAGATAGATAGATAGATAGATAGATAGATAGATAGATAGATAGATAGATAGATAGATAGATAGATAGATAGATAGATAGATAGATAGATAGATAGATAGATAGATAGATAGATAGATAGATAGATAGATAGATAGATAGATAGATAGATAGATAGATAGATAGATAGATAGATGGATATATAGATGGATAGATATATAGATGGATAGATATATAGATGGATAGATAGACATATGGATAGATAGATGGATAGATAGATCGATAGATAGATAGATAGATAGATAGATAGATGGATAGATAGATGGATATATGGATGGATAGATATATAGATGGATAGATAGATGGATAGATAGATAGATAGATGTATAGATAGATGGATAGATAGATGGATAGATGGATAGATGGATAGATGGATAAATGGATAGATGAATAGATAGATAGATGGATAGATAGATAGATACATAGATAGATAGACAGAGAGAGGGAGAGAGAGAGAGAGGTGGTTTAGAAAGATCACAAGAGCGAGACAGAACTGGCGATGATGCTTCGAGGCAGGGGTGTCCGAAAGAACGAAAGCGTCTAGGCGGGGTGGAAAGCAAGATCCCAAAGAAAATGACGGTTATGCGCTGTCCGTATGTGTTTGTGTGTTTGGACGATGGTGGACTCTTTCCCCTTTCCACCTACAATGCCGCCGCGAGGTCTTCCTCCTGCGCTTTCGTCCCGCGTGGGACCTTCGCGTGGTGGACATGAAACTTTTTTATGCCTCCCGACGCAACACACGTACACAGCTATACATATATATAGACCAAGAGGCGCTCTCTTGGGGTGCACCTGCTATACACCTGTTGGCGGTTGGCCTCTTGGCTCGTAACGCCGTCGGGAATCGTCCATAGCAGCGCGTAAACTCTCCTCCCAATACACGTAAACTCGGTATCCACCTGATGAGAGCCAGAAGGCTCTATGTTGCGGGATTTGCCGCTACAGAAAGTATCCAGCCTGCCCATTTCTCATACTTAGCCGTTCTCTCTCGATTCACGTGGCTTGTTGATGTGCACGTTTCACGCAGGATAGGCACAATGCATATTCGAATACCCAACGATCTTTGAGAAAGAACGACTTTTGGCAGCGGACGCGCGCCTTGGCAACCGTCTGCGGGCCTCCCTCTCCTCCCTCAATCCCTCTTGCTCACATTCTCGTGTGCGCCCACCCCGTCTCAAGCGATCCCAGAAGTTACTCGCAACATCTCGAAACGAATAAATAAAAAATAAAGAGCGAGAGGGGGGGGGGGAAGGAGGAGAGAAAGAGGGCCGAAAAAATAGACGATCCGAAGGGAAGAAAGGGAGGAAGGAAGAAATGTTTCGCGGTTCTCCATTCGTAAGACCCTATCACCAAGCTGTCGCACTCGCTATACGGGCAACGGAAACATGAAAGAAAAAACCGTTTGAGGCTCTTATCCGCTCTTTTTATTCTTCGTCTTGGTTTTTTGGTTTTTTTTTTTTGGTTTTTGGTGTTCTTCTTCTGGTGTTGCTTTTGATGCAGGGAGTAGCCAGCAGGTATCCCCTGGCGTTGCGGAGGGTGGCGAATACGAGAGAGAACGAGCGAAGGGATAAGAGCACTCGGCCTTAAGGATGTTGAGTCCCAAATAGCAAATGATGATAAAATTCTGAAAATTTTGTATGTTTTTGTATGAAGTATTTCAGAGGTCGTGTAAAAATTTCACGACAATTAGGAAGCTCGTTATTGAACAATTAACATTCACAAATTAAATGTTGTTTTATGGAAACTGATGTAACTTTGCAATAAGTTTTTTTTTTGACCTCTCAATTTTATAATATCTACAATATACTGAAAGCAACGGAAACAAAACGAAGTTTATTGATACATTTTTTTAAATTTCTTTTAAAAATTGTTTTTAACAATATGTTAATTTTTTAATAACGAGCTTCCTAATCGTCGTGAAATTTTAACACGACCTCTTAAATACTTCATACAAAAACATACCAAATTTTCAGAATTTTCTTATCATTTTTTATTTCAACCCTTAAGGAGGTTGAAGTAATGATGATAGAATTCTGAAAATTTGGTATGTTTTTACATGAAGTATTCAGGAGGTCGTGTAAAAATTTCATGACGATTAAGAAGCTATTTATTGAACAATTAACATCAACGTGTTTCATAGGGACTCAACATCCTTAAGAGCGAGGGAGAGGCGGGAGGAGGAATCGAGCAAAGGATGCCTCTTGCTCACTGATACACTTTTAATACGGGACCACGGCCTCTCGGCGGCAGCGAGTGGGGAAGCCCCCTGCGCAGCAGGTGCACCGCAGGTGATTCTGTATACCTCCTCTCACGTTTTCGATTCTTCGTTACGCTGACCGGGGCGCCCCTCGATCGGCAGATACGAAGATTTCGGCCTTTTTTCTCGGACCACGACGATCTCGAAAATATTCTCGTGCCGCGGGATGCGCGGGGAACGAGAGCACGGATGCTTTTCATACGGGGAGAATCGGAGTTTAGATGGAGATTGAGCTAAATTGACATGGATATTGGATTGAAAATCGATTTTTTTGCATCTTCTCGAAGTTCACGTGTTCAAGAATAGGTGGGAAAATTTTCCAGTTTATATATCGAAAATTGATGAAATTACGGAGGATTTAGTGAAAGCAGGTGACGCAACAATTTACGGTGATACTTTTAATCGCGTTTTTCTCGAAACCATTTTTGGCGACCTGGCCGGAATCATAACTCTATCTATAAGGTAAATGTCCCAATTATTGAACAGCTAAGGATCTGGGGGATTGAATTCGGTGAGAAAAAAATATAAAATAAAAAAAAAACCATTGATTTCATGTTCAAATGATACTTTGATATTTTTACTTTCGAAAAATCACCCTTTAAATTATTTTTAAATGATTTAAAATGAAAAAAAAGAATAACAATTTGGAGCATGCAAGTGTCCCAATTATTGAACACTGGAAGTGCCTATGTCCCTAATATTGAACAGGCATGTCCCAGTTATTGAACACTCTCGAGAATTCTCTTTCCCTCTTGAAATTTTGTCCCTGAAATATCGGAGAGCAAAAAATATTGAACATTACATTCGTATTTTTAGGTTACATTTAGGTCATATTCTCTTTTTACTTTTCTTTTTATGTTTATTGCACGAAAATACAAATTAAAAATATATTTGACGATCTTAGAGTTATTATTAAAAGAATAAAGGTAAGTTTATTCAGGAACTTACAGTTTTTGTTTGAATAAATCCGATTCACACGATCTGTCACACGTTAACTGTCTCGATGTTTTGATGGGTTTAATGACGCCATCTTGGAGAATTCGAGTGTTCAATAATTGGGACACACTGCATTTTCTATGTCCCAATGATCGAACACCGTATTGTTTAACAAATAATTAATTAAAAACACTTTTTTTAAATTGTTATTTGTAAGAAATTTTCTGAGGAACCTGAAACGCCTTTACTTTTTGAGATGCGGCAGTTTTTGATTTTTTTATGCCCTTACGCATGAAGCGGCGCGTCTTAGCAAAAACGATAAACAGTTACCACGAGACGTCAAGGCGGGTCACCGGTGCTGATTAAATATTTTTTTTCTCCATTAATTAAAGCTTTTTTTGCACAAGGTAATATTTCGATAGCTAAAAGTTCCATATATGTAATGAAATTTTTATAAATAAGTAAATGCATGCAGGTGAATGAGAAACAATAAAAATACAAGGTAGTGTTCAATAATTGGGACATTTACCTTAATTGTCCGATTTTCAATTTTACAAAACCAATTTTTCCGTAATTGCACTGGCTATCGTTGTGTGTAGACGTTTTTTTTTATTCAGTTTTTCTTGAGCTCCCGAATATGAGTAGAAATTTCGCCAACATGACAATTTTTTTGAACACCCCCGATTTTGTGATTTTTTTCTCACGAAACTCGACTACATACGAGAACTAGATTTAGATAGATTATAAAACTTTTTAATTATTTTATTTTTTTAAATGTTATCATTATTATTATCAAAAGTTTTATTTTATTATTGTTATTATTGTTATAAGTTTCGTTTTATTATTGTTATTATTATTATAAGTTTTATTTTACTATTATTATTATACGTGAGACCACATTTTTTATACAGAGGCTCTCTTGTATGTCAATAATGTTGATTTTTGACTTTTTTAAATAAAAATTTACAGAAATATAGTTTAATGTGTGCTCAATAACATACTTTCTTCCAAATCCCAAATAAATAATGTAGTATACCAAAAATCGGAAAAAAACGACCTTTTTGACCCGTCACAGTCCTTCCTTCAGCTTCTTGTCGATTTTTTAATACTCTCTGCTGTTTCTTAAAACAATATCATTGGGTATTAGGAAAATCCAAAAGATTCGCAAAAAATGAACTATTTATCGGCCCGCTACAGACCTCCCTTAAGCTTCCGGTCGATTTAAAAAAAAACTCTCTTATTTCCTTAAACAGCGTCATTGAGTATGAGAAGAATCCATGCTGAGTTTGAGCTCTTCAACTCAATAACACTGGAAACGCGCTCCTTACGTTCAAAATTAAATGGCTCAACGACAAATCAATGTATATCACGTCTGGCTGAAAAGGTCTTAAGACTGAGCCTTAAGGTTCTCGAAAGCTGTCTATTAAAATCTCGTCGTCGCTCTTTCACACAAATTGCAGCATTCGAGAGCAGCTCTTTTTATTTTCAACAGAAATAACTGTACTCTCCAAAGAGCTGTATTTCATCTCAAAACAATTGTATATCGCGATATATAAAAAAAAAAGTTTTTTTGACGCTATAACGCTACGCTTGAAAAACCTCCAGCGGACCTGAAAAATATTAATTGCTTATTCAAATTAAAACGAAATGAAATAATTTCCCTAGAATATTTCCCTAGCAAATAAAATAGGGAGTAAAAAATTGTACAGCGCTGCCACGTATTGTAAGATTTGAATACGAGGGTACAAATTTGGTAGCATTTTTCTTGTACCTAATCATACTGTTTGAAGAGAGCAGGGGAGGATTTTTTCGCCCTACCCTTGTGTTAAGAACCTGACGTTTTTTTTTTATAAAGCAATAATCAATCGGAAGATTAATTGGCGACGATGAAGATGAAAGATCCATCTGATTTTTTTTGCTCTACTCTAAAGTTAGAAATGTATCGTATTTTTTGTAAGTCAATAATTAATTGGTATTACTTACGCAACAAAAAAGATCGAAAATCGGTTCGAGATCGCGCTTCACCCAACTATAGTACGTGCCTTTTGAATGTACTTTGCACTTGCATAATAGCTGTGTGTGTGTGCGTGTGTGTGTGTGTGTTCGAAGGCTATCGAGGCCAAAAAATAAAACATGGAAACGAAGCGGAGCGGGCGGATTGTTGGGGTCCGTAGGGGTCCGGTGCGAAGGGTCAAAAGTCCCTGTGGACCCCTTCGGATCGGCCAACAATCCTCTTCCTGCCTCCGAAGATCTCCTTGGTCCAGCGATCGCTGGCTCTCTCTCTCTCTCTCTCTCTCTCTCTCTCTCTCTCTCTTTCCCTCGCTCTGCCTTGGACCGTACCCATAAATTTTCGAGTTCCTCAGTCCGGGTGCTTTTTTTTTGTTTTAAAGCCCTCGTCAGGAGTCTCCGCGATCCTTTCCCACAAGGATGGCCACTCTTCCTCCCTCCGCTCGCCCTTCACGATTTTTCGAGGAAAAACGACAGCGGTGAACCGTGTGGGAAGACGCCGGCGAAGAACGCAACCAACCCTTTGCACTTGACCGCTTTTCGTCTCTCTCGCCGGACTGCATGAGGCCCAACAATGTCGGCAAGACGACAGGGGGCCTAAACTTATATACAGATACGTTTGAGTATTCGTAATTGATACACCCCCACATTTTATCGCCCGGTCTCGTTATCGATCATTTTTATCAGGCTCGCGTTTCTTCGTAGGCAATGAAAGATCCAATAATCCCTCCACCCTTTCCCTATCGCCAGATGACGGGAATACTTTTTCCAAACCCGCTGCCGCTTTTGTGATTATAAGTTTAAAAAGGAATGATAAAAAAAGGATCCTCTCCGATGAGGGCGAAAGAACGGGCTTTGCGGTGAGCCCGAGAGCGAAGAACGAAAATGACGAGGAAGGAGATGGCGAAGAGGGAGATGGAGGAGCGAGAGGATGAGGCAAACTGAGGTGGGTAGCAAGGTGCTGCTGTTTCTGGCGCTGCCAAGGTGGCCGTTGGGGCAGCTGATCTCCCCGAATAGCAGCAGGTGAATGCGAGGAACGCGCGCGAGTACTCTCATATATATATATATATCGATATTTATACCCACATATATTTATAAAGATCCATATATACACTCGCAATATTGTAATATTTTTCTTTTGTACGGTGAACCACGGTGAACCATAAAAATCAACCATTCGCCTGTAAAAACTCTTTTTCTTCGATTATGGCCAGTAAAACAGTCAAAATTTTGACAACACGGAATATGAGCGTTTATGGTGAGGGGGGTGGGGGGAGTGGGTAATTTTTTGGATCAATGTTAGGGCAAGGTGTAAAAAACCCTCGGTAAAAATAATTTCGTGTATTAATTTTTTTACAAATCAGACTATATTTCAGTAAAAAAGAAGTCTCGCTTTGTTCTTGTCCCAATAGGGTGCAAAATGAGAATTTGTTCTTTTCCACAAAAATGAGAGGTCGCGAAATGAAAAGTTTTCGATTAATCAGAAATTCCGTACGTACTTCTCTGCAAAATGCAATTAGGAACATAACTTTTAAATTTGAAGTAAATCGAGTGAAAATTGTTGAAGTTATTTGTCACGCCAATTGGAAAAAAGGCTGTTTCGAGAAGTTTCGGACAGTCGGCCATTTCGTACGTCAAAAAAAAAATATATATATTTTCCAACAGCTTGATATTCATACTAAATAAATGTGTAATTAATTTTATGAGTGAATCACTTTTTCATACGAAAAAAAATTGTTCAATTCGCACATGATTTTATACCCGTTGCTGTCCTAAGGCCTTAAAAAATTATGCTCGTCATCAAGAACAAAAATCGGCAGGTATCTTGTATCGTACGCTGGTTCGGTAAATGTTTCAGGGAACCAAAAATAATTGTGCTGACGGTAGAATGTAAGTATATCGAGAATTTAAATTGTCTGAAAACGAAACCTAACTTTGAAAAATCAATAGCCCGCTTACTGAAGGCTATTGATTTTTTTTAAGTTAGGTTTTTTTTCAAAAAATTTAACTCCTTGAAAAATTTAAGTACCTTCCACGAGTTTTTGAAAATTTTATCTGAAGATACCTCGCGTAGTACTTCTATTTCCGTTCGAAAAATTATTCAAAGAGCCTTGAAATGCAAAACGTTTCAGCGATATTCCCTGAACTCGCTTGGAATGTACTTACTCCTATACACTATTGACGTGAAAAAAATTCGGCCGAGTATCTTAAGAACTTTAATATTTGCTGGGTATACTGAACACATAGACACGCGGATCACTTTTTTCGAAATGTCATTTTCCGACGTTTCGAAATATTCTCAACAAATTTTCATTTTTTCATGAAAATTTGGTCAGAATGTTCGCGGACAGATTTTTCTCTTCTCCACCAGAACAAATTTTGCTACGCGAGCAAAAATGTTTAAAATTCAGGTACTAAAGTACAGGTTTATATGGCCATTTTTATAGAAAAAAAAAGTTTATAGGGTAGAAAATGAAAGAAAAGTTGACAGGAAAAAGGGCCTACCATTTAACGGGTCACACTCAGCTCGTGGCCTAAAGAAACCAAAATTTTCGTGAATTTTTCCTGAGAAAATGTGTGCAGGTTCAAACATTTACTTTTTGCATTAAAGAGTCGGCTCTTATGCTTTTTTTTTACAGTTTTTGTTTGGAAAATATTTCCAAATGTGATAGTACAATGGTTCGTGCGTCCTTCGCAGTGGCCACTGCTGCTCGGCAACAAACCATCCGAAATAAAAAAAAACCAAACGCCTTTGGTTCTTGCATGAAATTATCTAGTGCTTGGACGAAGGATTTAACAAAATATTGATTTTCGAAAAAACGCCCTCTAATCCAACGCGAAAGTATCGATCTTGAATGAAAAAAACAACGCTCTATTTTCGTTGACAAAAAAAACGATGCACCGAAAAAAAATTCCTTCGTTCAAGCACTGCTTTTCGATATGTAAAAGAATCTTGTAAAATTTGACGTTGATCGGTGCAGTGTTTTTTGTGATAATGTGGTCACTGATCTCGGAAAAGTCATTTTGAGAAAAAAAAACGCGTTTAAGGAGGAAGATACTTTTAGGGGAGAATAAAATTGCTGATTTTCATGTTTTTCTTTTAAAGAAATTACTTCCTCACCATTTTTGAGACTTAGAGTATGTTTTATTACCACTTTTGGCTGTTACGTGGTATCTTTGTTATCAATCTTTTAAAATATCGGAGGTATGGCATTAAAAACACCAACGCACAATTGTCTCATGTTATTAATTTTTTTTTAAATGGTAACCTTTGAAACAAAAAAGTTTAATTTTGCGAAAAAACGGCGAAATTTTGCAAAAAGTAAATTATCTGTCAAAAGTAGTAATAAAAAAATACCCTGAGTCTCAAAAATGATAAAGAAATCTTTCCTTTGAAGAAAAATCATGTGAATCACCAAATTTTTTCTTCGCCTAAAGGTATCTCCCCCCCTTAAATTCCCGAAACCTACCTACGAACGCCCGCAAGTCCTCCAATTTTGAGAGGATCTAGGCGAATATTTTTGAAACGTCACATTCTCAGAATCCTTCGAAAACCAAAAATCGTTACTTTCAAAAATGTCTACTACGTGTAAGCCCTTAGCCCCAATTTTGTGACGGAGCGTGAAAAAAAGGTTCAAACATCTCCGCAGTATCGGTATCTCCTCATCGCGACAGGTTTTGCTCGTTTCAAGGAGATCCGCGCCTCATCGATAGTCCGTCGCTGACCCTCGCCGCGTTCATCCCCCTTGTCGCGTTTCCTTTCGTTTTTCGCTCTCGTGCTCGCTTTTTCGTTCCTTCTCATAGCGCCTTAAGGATGTTGAGTCCCAAATCGCAAATGCCGATAAAATTCTGAAAATTTGGTATGTTTTTGTATGAAGTATTTCAGAGGTCGTGTAAAAATTTCACGACAATTAGGAAGCTCGTTATTGAACAATTAACATTCACAAATTAAATGCTGTCTTATGAAAACTGATGTAACTTTGCAATAAGTTTCTTTTTTTGACCTCTCAATTTTGTAATATCTACAATATACTGAAAGCAACGGAAACAAACCGAAGTTTATTGATAAATTTTTTTTTATTTCTTTTAAAAATTGTTCTTAACAAAATGTTAATTTTTTAATAACGAGCTTCCTAATCGTCGTGAAATTTTAACACGACCTCTAAAAAACTTCATACAAAAACATACCAAATTTTCAGAATTATCTTATCATTTTTTATTTCAACCCTTAAGGAGGTTGAAATAATGATGATAGAATTCTGAAAATTTTGTATGTTTTTACATGAAGTGTTCAGGAGGTCGTGTAAAAATTTGACGACGATTAAGAAGCTATTCATTGAACAATTAACATTAACATATTTCATAAGGACTCAACATCCTTAAGGGAGCTTTCCAGTGTGAAATTTTCAAAAAATCGATTTTTTTTTTTTTGCTTTATCGAATAGTATACATTCTTCCGAATATTCCCTCAAATTTTCATGCCGAAATTCAGATTATTTCGGTTACTGTACAGCATTTCTTGGAAGAAGGCAACGGAGCGCTACAGCTACAGCGAAACTTTGAACGCGTTTTTCTCGAAACAGCATTTTTCAAAACGGTGTCCAACTTGGAGGGCAGAGTTTTAAAGCTATCGAGTTGAATTTTTTACACAATATTCTTAACGTCATTGTTTATCGTGCTATGGAAGCTTTTTTTTTTTTTGACATCTTCCTATTTTTTTGTAAAAAAAACTGCCAAAAAAAATGCTAAAATCGATACTTTTTGTTCAAACCGGCGCCATTCTTGCAAAAAAAAAAAAAAAAGCCTCCATAGCACGAAAGCCAATTATATACCGATCAATAATCTTTTTGTGTTTTTTGTTTCAGATCAAAATTGTGACCCCCAACGTGGACACCACATCCAAGTGCATTTTCTGCAACAATTGTTTCATCATTTTTATAGATATTAATTAATAAATAAATCGATCTTTAAAAAATTGTTTTGTATTCTTCAATACCCAATTAATATACAAAAAAAAACCAGACCGATTAGATTATTTTTTCTTTAAAAAAAAAAATCGCGTAAAACAGCGATTTTTCGGGCTGTCACACTGGAAAGCTTCCTTAAAGCACGTATTAGCGGTGACGTATATACGCGCAGTGGTAACTCGATGTCGTTACTGGTAAAGTGGTGTGTATAGGGGCCGAGGGGGCAAGGAGGCGTAGGAGAGCGAAGGAAAGAGAGAAAACGACTTCCTCGATAGCGTTTCTTGTCTCCGGTTCCCATGTCTCATTGCGGGCGTTTGGTCGTGTAGCGTTTATACGCTATGGGTCTTTCCGTTGTCGCCGATTCCCATGGACTTCCTAAACATTGACTTCCTCGTCGAAGCGGCGATGTCCGTGAACCGGCAGATGGCCTATTAATTCGTACACAAAGACGACCGCGACGAGGAGAAACATTTCTTCGCCTTCTGTCTCTTTCTTTCTTCCCTCCTCCGTATCTCTCTCTCTCCCTCTCTCTCTCTCTGTGTCTTGTTTTCTCACCCCCTCTCTCTCTCTCTCTCTCTCTCTCTTGCTCATCGCCCTCGCAACCCCTCGCGAGGATTCTCACCCCCTCGCGCACTTGTCTTCGCCACCGGTCTCTTCCTCCCCCCACTTCGCTGTACCCTCTTTCCGTTACTTCCGCTTTGACTCACGGGATTCCCGTTCACACGCGCACTCGAGAACGAATCTTTGATCGAGATAGTGCAGGTTCATTAATTACCTGGCCCGCGTCTAAGTCCATCATTGATGAGTGCTAAAGAATTACTTACTTTAAAAAATGTTAGTTGGTTTAAGGGATTAAGCTACTGTAACGAATCGAAAATAAGGGAAATTTGAAAAAATTCATTTTGACGAAATGTGTAAGATGATTGGAAAATCGTTTGGACATTTATTGGTATGTACATTAACAAAGTTATGTACCAAATTTCGAAAAAATATTAATTATTAAATAGGTTATAAACAATCTCGTGTTATGTTAGTTTTGTACCAAATTTCATTGAAAAACATTAATAATTGAAGAAGTTATAAACGACCCCTCACTGTAAACGTGAGGGGCTCGACGGTGTACTTGATTTTGGCCACCCGCTTGATCCGAAACGAAAATAACGAGTTGATTCTTAAAATAGATAATATTAGCTAAGACTTGACCGAGATTTTTTTTCTTCTCGTGTTCCAACGATCAAAAAATAATTTTCGCATTTTCATCTCCTTGGCGACGAAAAATGCCATTATTATCGTCAATAACTAATGAAAAAGAAATGTCACGAAGAAAAACGTCGATCAAGACTAAACTACTACTACACCGAATAAGTGTACCAAATTGCAAATCAATCCGTTCATTAGATGTCGAGAAATCGTGTACACCATTTTGCAAATGATCGTCTCGAGAAAAACGTCAGCGTTCTATCGTTGTAATCATAAGTTTACCTTCAATCTTCTATTCCTGCCCCGTATGTTTAACCTGCATTTCCACAGTAGCCTAACCCCACAAGAATGTATTGCTTCAAAATAAAATATTCCATTATGTCAGCTCAATTTCATTTCATCCATTGATCGAATCGACTATTATCGAAATATTTCCGTATTTCACCTCAAATTCATTTCATCCGTTGATCCCATCGACTTTACATGCGTGCTAACGAGCGAGTGCCGGGAACGACAAGTGTAAGATGGGTAGTTGATTTTCGTTTTTGGAAATTGTAATCGGTGGATTGGGCTAACCGGAGATTCGTCACGTTCATTGGACAGCACCACGGATTCCTGGCGCATTAATTTGTAGAGTTTGTGTAATCGAATCTGCGGGGGCGTCACGGATCCACCGGCGCCGGAAGACGGAGCGAGAGAGCGAGAGGGTGGAGATAGAAGAGTGGAGGATCTAGACAACGGGTGGTCGAAGAATTCACTACCGTCCGCACAAATCGTTGATACCGGAATGGTCGAGTTGTTGTTGCGGTCTACCGGAGATCTCGAAGAGATGCAAGGTCGAGATGAATCTTTGGAATGAAATAAAGTGGCCACCGAGAGACTCGCCGTCCCGATCTCTTAGCAAGAGAGAGAGGAGGGGGAGAGAGAGAGAGAGAGAGAGAGAGAGAGAGAGAGAGAGAGAGAGAGAGAGAGAGAGAGACCAAAATCAGAGAGCAAAAGCAAATATACGACACACACACACACACACACACACACACACACACACACACACACACACACACACACACACACACACACACACACACACACACACACACACACACACACACACACACACACACATGTGGGACGAACGAAGCGAGATAAAGTGTCTACGCTGAGACAGAGATAGGATCTCAAATGGCTCCCGTCTTCAGCGTGACTGGTAATGCTCTTCAAGAAAGTGAGTGAGAGCGAGGGGAAAAAGAGAGCTCGAGGAAGAGAGGGAGAGAGATAGGAGAGTGAAACCCGGAGGCTCTTTGATAATTGCCGACTCCTCATGCATACTTACGCACACATGAACTCGCGTGCATCCGAGACTGGACACACGTCTACAATTTTATTATTGTAACGAAAGAACGAGAGAAATACTCTTTTAACACGCAATTACCTTTTTTTAGTCGCACAATAACCTCCCGTTTGGGCGAATCTTCCTGTTTAAAATTTTTTTTTTGATTTCTGGGTGAACGCAGACTCCGTGTTAATTTTGAAAGATTTTTAACCTCGCCCTGTGGCCGTTTTCGCGATAATTGTTTCAAGGGGTTAGGCTGCTGTGCAAATGACAAACACTCGTCCGTCGCTTGAGGAAACGCAAATTGGAGACGAGGGTCCAACGTATGGTGCAGGAATCGCAGATTGTAGGTAGACTTATAATCGCTGCGATAGAACTGCTGCTTTAAACGCGTTTTTCTCGAATCCACGTTTTTCATAACGGTGTACACGATTTCTCGATGTCTAATGAAGGGATCGACTTGAAATCTGGTACACTTGTTCAGTGTAATAGTAGTTTAGTCTTGACCGACGTTTTTCGTTTTCACGTTTTTTTCATTAGTTATTAACAATAATAATGGCATTTTGCCTCGAGGAATCGAAACAAAATTAAAATGTTTGTTCTTGATGATTGAAACACGATAAGAAAAAGAAGCTCGAGCAAGTCTTAGCCAATATTATCAATTTTAATGAAAAAAAACTGGCTTTTTTGTTTCAGATGAACCGAGTGGCCAAAATCAAGTACCTTCACGATCAAAGGTCCTCCACGAAACTATTTATAACTTCTTTACCTATTAAAAAGGATTTATCAAATTTGGAACACAATTTTTTTCGTGTACAAGTAAATAAATGTCCAAACGACCTTTCAATCGTCTTACTTAATTTTTCGATATTAATGTTTTTAAATAACCCTAATTTTTGGGTCGTCACAGTAGCTTATCCTCTTTTAATTGTCAACGACGGCGATTTTCAACTTTTATTAATTTTTTCCACACAACAATAATCCGAGAAATATGAATAAATTATTATTACTCGAGGCAACGTCCTTTTGACACGCGTATTTTTTTTCGACAGTAGCAAAACTTCCCCCGTTCATCCGAAAAAAAAATCCCTTCGTCACGTACCAAAGCCCTTTCCCTTTCATTTCTCGCTCGTTGTTGTATACTCATATTTTTCGTTCACTTTGTACTCGAGGGATGTGGAGCAACGAGGTCGAGTTATTGATAGAAAAAATAAATGTACGTTGGGTAGATCGCGGGAGCTAGGTTAGGTCACAATGGGTTATGCACCCGCACCCTGCGCACATAACAAGGAGAATTTACGTACCCCCGGAATGGAAAAGAGGAAGCGGAGCGGAGGCAAAGGTTATGATGGAAAATAGCGCGAGCCCCCCTAAGCACTAAGAAAACTGTCTTTCTTTTGCCCTATATGTGTATAGGGTATGCGCGTAGACCTATATACAATTATACACAATGCATGAACGATGGGATTACGTAGGCGCCCTTGGGATTCCCTTCCCATTCAAAAATCGCAGCTTGAATAGGGATCTCGAGGAAGGATAATATCCGTTGCCGGAGAGCGAAACCGGCGCGAGAAGGTGGGAGCCAGAGAATAGAGAGCGCAATCCTACAGAAGGAAGATGCCTAGTAGATTCATCGTGAAAATATATCCTTTTTTTATTCGCATTTTATACAAACGCGTCTAATATCTTAATTTTTTTGGAAGATTTTTTAATTCTGATATTCCGACAACTGGGTCATCTCGACTGACAAAAAAATGTCATTTTTACAAAAACGCGTTTAACCCCTTCGTTGGCATTGACGCAATTCTGCGTCAACCTTTATTTCCCTATTTAAGTTGCTCTGATTTGAAATCGGAGCCCCACTCGGGGGCTTTTGGGCTCGCTGAATCCGAATTTGATGTCGAAATTTTGACATTCAAAATGGCGGCGCCAATATGGCGGACGAAAAGAAAAAACTTTACTCGATTTAGATGAAAATTAGTACTCAGGGATTTTTGAGGTCGCTTATTACGAATCTGAACTTTAAATTTGAAAATTCAAAATGTCGGCGCTAGAATGGCGAACCGAAATTGAAAATTTTACTCGATTTAGATAAAAATTGGGACTCTGGGATTTTGGAGGTCGCTTATTACGAATCCGAACCCAAAATTCAAAAATTTTCAATGGCGGATCTAATATGGCGGACGAAAGTGCAAAAAACAGGTCGATTTGGATAAATCTCGGTACTCGGGGGTTTTCGGGGACGTTGAGTGTGATGCTGAACTAAAAATGAAGGAATTTTTTATGGTCTGTTCAATAACATAGAGCATAATACAATAAATAGGTCTAAATATATGAAGCTTGAGTACCGAGTTTCATCTGCATCGATCTGTATTATTTGTATTTTTATTCGCCATATTTGTTCGTCATTGTGAATTCCTGAATTTTGAGTTCGACAAATCGATATATATCTGAATGGACTTGGGACTCGAAAAGACGGTCGATTTTCAATATTCTTTGTGATAAGCGTATTGAGATGACGAGGTCGGGATTTTCCACACAATTAACACATAGCCTTGGCAAGTTTGGATTTTTTTTAATTAAAAAATATTCATAAACGATGAAGTTATTATTTAAACAAATTGCCGCCGTTGCTGGGTGGCCAGACGGTGTAGGTGATTCTACCAACTCGGATCATCTCAGATCGAAAATTAAGAAATGTACTTTTAGTATCATTATAAAACTTGCGTATGACGAGATGAATTTTGAAAATTTCGAAGTTTTCGGATTTGGCAAGCTGTAGAAAAAACAGTTCGATTTTGGAACAAAGAAAACAACCTTAATGATTTGTTGTTAACGATAGGATAAACATTTTCATTCCAATTTGTCGTTGGACAAAATCATCGGTTGTGACTCGTAAAGGGTCTCTCAAAATGACCTGACTTTAAATTTATTAATATAACGCAAAGTCCGGCGATTTCTTGCATTCTGAATGCGCATCCACTAAAAAAGCGAATAAAAATAAAACGTAGTTGTACGAAAAAGCAATGAGCGAATTATTCCCGAGAGTCGTTTTTATCTACGAGCGATATTATTCGGCCGAGGAAGAAGGAGCCCGTATGGAGAAAATAATTCGCCGCGCGTACGCTAGATGCTCCCTCGGATCCACCTGTTGCCCCCACCACGCGGGCGCACGTTACGTGCGCGCCGAGTGGCGGAGGATCGAAACTCGGGGCGCAAGCGGCCGCGAGCAAGTGTGCGCGTCATGGACCTTCGTGGCCCTCGGGCCGGTTCTTTTTTACACCGGAGTTCTCACGGACGACACACGCGCAAATGGCAGCAGCGTGAAAAGCGAGCGACGAGGATACAGAAAGGGAAAATGGACGGGGAGGGGCAGAAGATCGCGACGCACGTGTCTCCGTGTAGTGTGTTCCTTCAGTTTTGCTGGCTTGGGGACCTTCGATGTTCCGACGATAAAGGAAGATGACAGAGAGCGAGAGAGAGGGCGAAAAAGAGAGAAAATGGCCGAATAAAGCGAAAGATCGCAACTGGCCTAAGAAAGACTTGGGAATCAAAGAGCGAGAAAAACATTCCCGAACGATCGCCTACGAGAGAATGCGAGATATATGGCACAAGGCAGATACGGGGAGCAAGCAAAACGAGGGAGAAAAAAACGTTGCATGCGTGTGTATATAAGTACATATACATCTACAATAGGGGGGACTTGGAGAATAAAAAAGGATACCACGAAGATGAAGAAGAAGAAGGAAGGAGGCGGAAAAAAACGATTAAGGCGCCCCCAGCAGAGCAAGCAGCCTCCGTACAGTCTTCCTCATCCAGTCCCACGCCAAGACGCTATACTCGACTCTACGTGTGTTCCTGCTCGGTCGTAAAAAAAAAACCCTGGCAAGTCCGTGTCGTGCCACGCATAAAGTAGGTTTCCGTAGTCAATTGTTCGTGTAATCCGTCGAAGAATGAATGCTTAGCTGATATGTAGTTATTATTATGTTGTACGTTGTACCACAAATATTTATTGCGTACTAATTTATATTTTATTTTAAGCATAATGCTCTAATAGTCTTGACGGTTTGAAGAGGGGGAAAAAGTCCAGTTCTCTTAGGGCGCAGTCACATTGCGCGCTATTAAGAATGTTGAGACCCTATGAAACATGTTAATGTTAATTGTTCAATACATAGCTTCTTAATCGTCATGAAATTTTTACACGACCTCCTGAATACTTCATGTAAAAACATACCAAATTTTCAGAATTCTATCATCATTACTTCAACCTCCCTAAGGGTTGAAATAAAAAATGATAAGAAAATTCTGAAAATTTGGTATGTTTTTGTATGAAGTATTTAAGAAGTCATGTTAAAATTTCACGGCGATTAGGAAGCTCGTTAATAAAAAATTAACATTTTGTTAAGAACAATTTTTAAAAGAAAAAAAAAATATATCAATAAACTTCGTTTTGTTTCCGTTGCTTTCAGTATATTGTAGATATTATAAAATTGAGAGGTCAAAAAAAAAACTTATTGCAAAGTTACATCAGTTTCCATAAAACAACATTTTATTTGTGAATGTTAATTGTTCAATAGCGAGCTTCCTAATTGTCGTGAAATTTTTACACGACCCCTGAAATACTTCATACAAGAACATACCAAATTTTCAGAATTTTGTCATCATTTGCGATTTGGGACTCAACATCCTTAACTAGTAGCTATTCAATAGTTCAAGAAATGCTAAACTGTAATTTAACTTACGAGGTTAGAGCGAAATGGCTATACTTCATTAGTTTTTGGTTCACATTGTGAAGTACTGAAATTGCAGTTCAGCTAATTCGACTAGTGTAGTATCTACTCTTTCGCAGAACGACGTCTGTAGATATAGCTTCGAGACTAGTGGGCTAGCGTTACTCGCTTGGTGCTATCTGACAGTTCAACATTCCTAGGAGTGTTCACCAATCGCTAGATACTAGTTTGCTAGCTTACTGCCTTCTAGTTAGTGGCTCACCTATTAGTATGAGTGCCATTCGCTATTACTTTACTAGCACACGATCTACCAGTTAATAGCTCGCCAATGTGACCGCGCCCTTATGGAGTCTAGATGAAGTCAACTTAGCCGTAACTTGGTTGTCTATATCGTCTGAATTTGTTAATGTAACTTAAGGGAAGAGATCCCTTTGTAACGTGTAGAGCTTATGGCCGGAGATGAACGCCACCAGGTAACTGTGAAACTACCCGAAATTGCAGGTTAATTGGCAGGTCATTTAGTCACCAAATTATTCAGTCTTGAAACTTCAAAGGCATTTTCGTCACTCCTACTTTTTCGTGAACCTCGTACAGGATAATTCAATCCCTTTGTGATTGATCGTTTTTAAATTTTGCACACTTTTAGACTACATAATTACCGTCTATGTGAACCTTTAGTTCCTTGAAAACTATTTTGAAAAACTACTTTTTCATTGGCCAATACTACAGTAAGAATTCCATGAAAAATAGAACATTTTTTACAAACACGCGCCATTTTTCGAATCCTCACTTCTCTTTGGATTTCTAAGGTTCACATAGGACCCGTGGATCTTAGTAATCTAAAACTCGTTAGCTCTAATGTTTCAGCTCAATGCACCAGACGCTAGAATGTCCGCCGTGGAACGACTCAAGCGGCAACCGCCTCTGAAGCAAGTGTCGTGCAGCCACCATTGTTTAATCTAATTTTCTGTTACATTAAAACATGTAATAATATGTACATAACATTTTAATTATGGAGAATAAATAGTTTTGACACAAAATAATCTTAAAAATACACTTATTTTCGACTGCCTCCGATCTCCCCCCTCTACTAAAATAATTTTGATCGAAAGCACTTACAAAATGCTAGGGCCTAGAATTTATCAGATTTTTCGAATCCATAGTTGAAAAATTGGAGAGGATGCTCACATTGCATCTCACTTTAAGGGGCCAGTGAACTTTGAAAATTACAAATTTTCAATTTGAAAATTTCACATGAAAAAATCAACGATGATAAGCAATCAGAAGGGATTTTGTACGGTGCAGGAATTGCCGATTGAGCTTAGGTAAGAGTTTTTGTTAGTATAAACTTCAAACGCGTTTTTCGCGAAACAACGTTTTTCAAATCTAGCTCCATCGTAGCTCTAAAACTAATAAACCGATTCTCTTGAAATTGGAACCACATATTGTAAACATGATTCGCAACAAGATAACCCTCAATGGTTTAAAAATTTTGATTTTTACTCTTTTTTGCGAAAAAAACGCGTTTTTTTACTTGTTTCGTTTTTCGTCTGCCGTTTTTTATTTTTTGATAACACTTCATATCCGAGGGTCATTTTGTAGCTGGTGTCATACTGAATCTAATGGACTTTGATTTTTTGTTTCTGACAAGCCGTTGCCGAGTTGCAATGGAGCTACCTAGCCCACCAATTTTTGAGGCGTTACGTTAAACTATAGTTTTTGTACTTAAAAATAAATAAAAATGAATTAAATTTTTGTTGTGTATTTCAAGACTTTATTTATCAAGCCCAACAACTTTTATATTCATATCTTTTATAAAATCCTCAACAAAAATCGCGAAAATAGCCTTTTTCCGTGGCTCCAAAGTGGACTGGTCCCTTAAGGCTTGATATTGCGAAAGCGGGGTTTTAAATTGAAAGAACGGTAAATAGAGCTTCCTTTTCGTTTCAAAAATCCCGTTCAATAGGCCCCTGCTCGATGGGGGTCGGCGAAGTAAAAATTCGCCCCCATTTTACACATACCGCAAAAAAGGCTTAAAAAATGTTTTTAAAAAGATTTTGCTACGGATCAATTGAGAGCCCCGTCGAAAGCATTTACTTGCAAAATCTCATGCGTATAGTTTTAAACCTGTAGAAACTGTAAGGCTATGAAAACGAACGCCCATGGCGTTCCTAGCGTGACTACCGAGCCCTAAATAGTCATCTCGCCCAATACCGAAGTTGTAGTTTTTTTAAGCGTTTTGTAGAAGCGAGGCATCTACAAAACAGCATACCACTCCAAATGCATATAAATTTGCAGTCGAGTGAGGACCCCCCCCTGCTCGGAGGTACAAAGTCGATGCTTACGCGTAATCAGCAGGAAAATCAGCCTGATAACCGTAGATAGCTAACCAGAGGTCCAAAAGACTAATGTGTACATGTTTTTCTGCAATATTTTCGGGTCACCGATAAAAAGTGTGTTCGCGCCGCCGAAAAAAGTCGAGCTGAACAAAGCACCCGGCGGAGTTCAACTTCGATCTCTCGCCGGCGATGTTTTCATTCCCCGTGCTTTTCATCGCCATTCGCGTAAATCACTCCAATCGTCCCTATCGCTGCTCTCTTTGACACAAACTCCGGATCATCGTGACTTTGTTGCATCGTATCTTCGATGTGTCCGTTGGAGGTCACTCTCTCTTGCTTCCCTCCCCAGCGGACAATCAAGCCGTAGTTGCAATTATTATACCCGGATGTTTGCTGCTCCCGAACATGCTCGCCGTCCTTATATCCCGCGGTGAAAGTAGAGCCCGGAAAAATATCCTATCCTGAAGTCGGATACTTTCCGGCGATGTGAAAAATCTGCGGCGCAGATATGGCAACGTCAGTTGTTATGGGCCACACGAAAAACAGTGTCCCCTATTAGTGCGGCGTGGTAATTCGACCCCTTTTTCGGCATTCCGAGTGACCTAATTGGGACCACCGGGGTCGACGGACTTTCTCGCTTTTGCCTGCTATCTAGCCATCACCCTGACGGTGCAACTTGCAAATACGTCGCGTATTTTCAAGAAGGCAACAGGCCCCTTTAATTGGACTGATTTATGATCCGGTCGATTATCTTCTTCATAACGCCTCCATACTTCCGGTCTCGATAAAACATTGATCAAAAGCGTGTATGCGTGTACAGCCTCTTCGGCCCGCTTTCTGAAATCTTTGGAGCACCTGCTCGTCCATCTCGCTCCCTTTTGCGCTCTCTATCTCTCTGCCTGGCGATCTTGTATAGTTACGCGTTCACCGAGCTTATCCCTAGGGAATGAAGAGCAAGGGTCCGAGGAGTTGGGTGACAGTCCTCTTCGGATTAATCTATCGTTTGTCCCCTTTTCTCCCCCCCCCCCCTCTCGCTCTTTCGACTTCTCTCTCGTTCTTTTTTCACCGTCCTCCGTCGCTCTTACATCGATACTCGTGTCGCCTGCACGTTGTCGATCGTCAAATATAACATGTGCGCATGGCAAGAAGAGATGGAAGTTCGAAGAGGTGCGCGTGGAAGGACCGACCTTCGATGGAACTCGATCTTACGTTGAGCCGAGTGTAGGCCATGGTCCCACACGCCAGCCCCCCCCCCCTCCCGTTACAGGCCTTTCGGTCCGCGTTTTCGAAGATCCTCTTCTCTCGACGATACACGCGCACGTACTTGCCTGAAATGTTGCCCGTACCACTATGGGACGTTTCGGATTGGATTTTTTTTTTCCATAATAAAAGAACGAGAATTTTGAAAAATGTGAAACATTTTTAGTTCATATTATTTTAATTCAAAATATGCAATTTCGAAACCTAGGCGTTGGGGCAGTTGCGAAAATATTTTTGCTCTATGAAACAAATACGATAGAAGTGCGTTGGTAAAGAACAAAGAGAGAGTCGACCTGTGTTCGTTAAGGGGGCCAAAAAACGGCCGTTTTACCGATTTTTTGTCGAAGAGATTATTTATTTGGGATTTTAAAAAAGGTATGTTATTAAGCATACATTGACCTTATTTTGTGTTATTTTTTATTTGAAAAAAAAATTAACAACGTTATTGAGGTATAACAGAGGCTCTGTATAAAAAATGTGGTACCAACGGCCGGATCGATAACTTGACGATAGTTGGTCTGAAAAATAAAAATAAGAAAGCTTTATAATCTACATAAATGTAGTTTTCGTTGCACGTAGCCGATTTTTCGCATGAAAAATTCACAAAATGGCGGGTGTTCAAGAAAAGTTCAATTTTGGCGAAACTTTTATTTGTGTATGGGAGAGTAAAAAATACTAAATTGAAAAAAAACGGCTACGTACAACAAAAGACACTGCAATTGCGGAAGCTTTATTTTTTTCTAAATCCTCTGCAATTCGGTAAAATCTTAATATTTTAACTTGAATCTTTTTTCACATATTCTCGAATATGAACGTTGAGAAAATGCAAAAAAATAGATATTTTTATCCGCCACAGTGGTGTCCCGCCTTAATGAATAGCTTTTCTTCTGGGATGCATAAAAATTGTTGTCGGTTTAAGATTCGTAGTCGCCGAGTTAGGACGAAATAACCCGTGTATGTAAGGGAATAAATAAGAAATGAAGACGAGCACGTGTGTAGTATTATGATTACGAAAAAAAAAGTCTCGAAACTACTACCATTATTGTTATTATTATTATTATGGGTATAGGTATACGAGGTAGCGAATACACGAAGGGAATGCGTAAGTGAGCTACTCGAAGCAGGGGGGCAAGGCCTCTATTACCTACGAGGAGCTTCTACCTCCTCCCCCCCTTTATTTATCTCCATCTCCTTCGCAGCTTCTTTCCCCCATGTGTCGTGCATTTATAGCTATATATCGGGTTTGCCCACACGTGGATCGTGTATCTTGGCCTCTTTGCCACCGACAACCAGCTAAAGCGTGCCCGCGTTGATGCTGAAGTTAAATATATATATATATATATATTACTTATTTCGATTACTTATATATTGACATTCGCACGCGAATATTATATATATATTAATAATAATAATAATAATATTCGCGTGCGAATGACAATATATAAGTAATCGTGTGGTTGGATTCTTCCGGCTAGGAAATTAACATTCCCGCGGGAGGTGATGTTACGGTTAAAAAATCGGGATGCATGAAATTCTTCTTAACGTTTTATTCGTTGCGAAAGCATTTTGCATACAATTGGTTTTATAGAAAAACCCAAACACTCGTCCGGGGCTTCGTCTACGTGGGTGACGAAAATTTCGTCCCTCTGCACTTCCAGAATGGACTTTAGGGTCATGTTGCATTAAAAGATTCTATAATTAAAACAACCTTTTGCGGTTGAAGTTAAGAGGGTCTGCATAAAATTGAAATAAAAAAAATACGATCTATTTATTGTTGATTTCATAGCTTAGAATATTTACTTTAACACGAAGCAATGATTTCGGAAAAATTGTGACGTTGACGTTCGCATCGTTGGAATGCGATGAAAATTAAGAATTTTCCACTTATTTCTCCATTGTTTTTATCATGCGAAATTGTGTCCTTCAAATTCGGTTTGAGGATCCTACTGATGAGGATCCAAAACGATGATGCTGAGGATCTCAATGCTGCTGATAGGACCCTAAATGATGCTGACGAGGATTATAAAAAATTGTTGAATGTTTTTTCTAGCCTAGATGTGCCAACAAAAAATTTTGACTACTACGTGCTAAAATTTATGCTACTGTGTGTTTAATTTGGGCTACTATGTGCTGAGATTTGGGCTAAAAATTTGGGTTAGTATGTTGCGTTCCAACCATGCACACTTCATTGTCATTAGAAGTTACCAAAATTGGACGAGTTATGACTTATTTCGTGAAAGGTAAGATCGGCCACTACAGTACGACCTTTTTTAGCACTTTCTACCCTTTTTTCTTTTGCGTTTTTCGCGAAATTATTTTTTATGAAATGATGTAACTCGTATATTAAAATCAGTCCGAGTCACTTTAAATTAGAGCAGACCATAGTTCATAACATTTTCTATCGTACTATCGGACGATTTTGAAAAAATATTTTCATCCATTTGTGAAGGGCCAATGGTTAAAGTTGTTTTGTTTGATCGAAAATCGAACTCTTTTTTTTCAACTTCCCATTTCCGAAATTTCTGAAATTTCGAGAAATTATTCGGTCATACAAAATTCGTATTATTATACCAAAATTAAATTTTTTTATTTTTCGCTTCAGATTGCTCTAGTTGCTAAAACCATCTACACTGATTATCCATCCAGCAACGATCACTTTGTCAAAAATATAATAACTTCATTCTTCATCAATATTTTGGAATTACAAAAAAACTCAAGCTTGGCAAGAGTATGCGTCAATTGTGTGAAAAATCCCGACCTGGTCGTCCCGATACGGGCGTCAGAAAAAAAATTTGAAAATCGATCGGATTTTCGGGTCCCAAGTTCATGCAGACCTTACATACTTACTCGAAATCCCATCACCAGACAAATATGGCAGGATGAGCCGGAAACAAAATTGTTTCACATTGAGAATTTACTGAAGAGTTTTCTTACAAATATTACTTCTTATAAACAAAATTAAGGGTGTTCAGCACCACTGCTCTTTAAGGCAGGATTCTACTTTGGAACTTTGAAACAGGCTAGATTGGAAGAAACGATCTTCTGGAGCAGTCAGAAGGCATTTTGTATGGTGCATGCATCGCCGATTATGCGTAAGTTAATTTTTGTTGTGATTTGTCATAAAAAAAAAACTTCAAACGCGTTTTTCTCAAAACCACGTTTTTACACCGCTTGATGCTAAAATTTCCGAAACTACTGAACCGATTGTTATGAAAATTTAACCACATATTCTGGATTATATATCACCCGGCTGAACCACAATTATTTAAAAATGTTAATTTTTACTATTTTTTTTTGACAAAAAGCAGTGAAAAAACGTTCAATATTTTTTTCTTCCCTTTTCTCGCCGCCATTCTGTTATTTTTGCATGTGCAATAAAAATTCTAGTTCAGTCGGTTGCTAGTGATAAATTAAATCTAAAAATAAAAAAAATGTTCTGCTTTAGATTGTCCATTTTTGAAATTTCAACACCAACGCAGGCCCACCTACTAATCGAGACGTTGTATTCAAATGGTGTTTTTGTATGTTAAAAGTGCATAAAATATATCATAACATTTTTTTAAATGTATTTCAAGCGTGTATTTATTAAGCCTAACAAACCCTACATCAATATCTTTATTCATAATCTAATAAAAAATTCAATTCAGCCTTTTTTCCAGCGCCCAAAGTATCGCCCAAAGTTTTCCTGCCTTAAAGAAAAAGCACATTTCGTAGGTCCTACTCGACGGATCCATATGAAACAGAGTGCAGGAAAATGTTGGAATCGTCTTTCCACATAGCAAAAATTAAAAAAAAAAGAACTTTCGGCCGTTTCCCCATCAACTTCCCTCAAGCCCCCAGACAAAGTTTGCAAAAATGATACGCCTCGTCTTACTGTCCTACTCCAACCCTACCATCTTAATCCCCGCCTGCACAACGCTCACAATATACCCCCAGGCACAATTTTATAACTTTGGAAAAATAAAATATGGATCGACGTCATCGTCCACTAATCGTGGAATTCATAGAGGAGATGCAAATAATAGTCCCAATTGTTCACAATACCATCGAGAATTGTATTGCATCGAGATGTAACTCCCAATGAACAAAACCCCCTCAGAGTTCGAGTCGCATACAGACTACCACCTTCCCAAATTTCAGTAGGCCAATAAAACACACGAACAAATAATGAAATCCTCCTAACTATAAAAATCTCGTCGTAATTGACACATTGACCAATCTCATTGGTCAATGTGTCAATTATGACAAGATTTGAAAGAAAGAAACGTGAGTAAAAAACGTGATTCGATAATAACAAAGACGATAAATCCCACCAATCACGTATAATACAAAAGAAAAAATACGATAAAATATAGGGTATAAGATAATAAAATAATAATATTTATTATATTTAATTATATTATATATATTAATTATATATATTATTTAATTATATTTATCACTATTTAATATATATTATTTAATTATATTATATATTATATATAATTATATTATATTTAATAATAAGATAATAAAATATAAAATATAAGGTATAATAAAAGAGAAAAGTGGAAAAAACTGACATTTTACAAAAAGTGAGGATCGAGATTGAGTGGGTCGAATACTCGCATAATGACGATAAGTTTTACGACGACCAGGAGCATGAAAAAGAAATGAAGTAACTGAAGCAATTGTGGAGCGTGGAGGAAGCGTATGCAACGAATGAATTTCACTGTGGATATATATATATATATATTTTCTTCGCTGGGAGCCGCCAGAAGTATCATCGGAGTGGGGCATCGAGACGTAGAGTGGGAGACTTAAGGGTGAGTGGTGGTCGCGTAGTGGGGGGGTTAACTGAGGTTAGGGCCCCCTTCCCCACTCGCCGGAGAGGGCCCGAGAGCGACTCCCGTAGGTGCCCATGGCCGCAAAGCAAACGCCACACCATCGTCCCTGACGAGGGGATACGACGAAAGAGAGCGAGAGAGAGCAAGAGAGAACCAGAGAGAGAGAGAGAGAGAGAGAGAGAGATCGAGGAAGAGAGCAAGAGGAGAAAGACAGAAGACGACATAAAAAAAAAGGGAAAAACGAACCGAAAACCCACAGCTCGAGCCCAGCAGCGCGGGACTTCTTCTCATGCTAGCCTCAGTTCGAAACCATCCTTGGAAACTCGCGGTTCGAAGCCGAACGTCGTTATTAAACGTAATCTTTTTCGTACGACGTATCTCGCTTCGGAAAGAAAAGCTTTTATTTATACAACGAAACAAACAAGTTATACATATTATTATTATCGTGATTTGACGATTATTATTGCTATCGATATTATAACAATAATTATAATAATCGTTACGTCGATCTCGCGCAGCAGAGGCTGTCCCGTATCAATTTATCGAACGCGAAGTCTTGGTATCGAAGTTACGAAAGTGCCCAAGACCTCTTGCCGGAAGTTACGTGTATTCATCAACGAAACACCCAACGGTGACTTCGGATCTTCGATTCGATTGGTCGTCACGCTGCGAAAGGAAGAACAGTCGGGGATTTTGCCGTCGTTTCGTTTTTTTTTCTTTTTTTTTTTACCGTGGTGACCACGTGGTTCCATTGACGTAAAGCGCCTAGAGAGAGAGGGCGAGGCGAGACAAGTGTCATCGATCGCGAACAATAAAGATCCATCGGGGATGCCTCGTGGTCTGGTTTGACGAGTTCAGAGCAGCAGCGTGTGAGAAAGGGGAACGGGAAATAAGTGTGGATGAGAGAAAAGAGCGTTTCGAGACTTTCGGACTCCGTGGACGATCGTGACGGAGAAGGATCGATCTGACCGGCTGATCCGCCGTTGGTAAGTGTGCCGTACTTTTCTTCTCCGAAGATGCTTTTGTCTTCTCGTACCTCGAATTGTTCGACCGGGATTTCCCCGGGCCCGGTGACAGGTGGACCTTTCTTTACGGGCCGAAAAACGGATTGAGGAAAATTGACGTTTCTTGACGTTTCCGACAGTTTCGGATTTTTTGGAGAAACTGGTCGCCGACGAATCCCGGGGAATCCGGCGATCGCGAGGAACGACAAGGCTCGAACTTAATGGCCAGAGACGTCGATCCGAGATAAATATTTCATCCCCCTGTCATCCCCCCCCCCCCACCCCCAGTTAAAGACCCCCCTTACCGAACGATCGGATATTCATGACGGGATCGAAAAAATGTCACATCTTGACTTTCAAATGCAGTCGTTGGAACGGCGTCGGGGATTCAAGCCGAGCATCGCCCGCCCTCGTTCGTTTTAATTAACGGAGATCGACATGCCGCGGTAGAAACACGAGAAACTCCTGCGGGACAGATAAGAATTGCGAGGGATCCACAGCGGGGGAGATATCGGCATACCTACTCTGACCGTATACGAAAAACTTTGAGAATATATAAAAACCGCGAAATCGCAACCTTCCCTGATTCGATTGAGAATCGATTGATTAATTTTTGTTATTGTTATAGCAGTCTTCGCTCTTTCTTGATTATTTGTTATTGAATTTCAATTTTTGTCCAATATTTAATGATTTTTTAATCATTTATGTAATAATGATAAATACATTAATCGATCATTTGATTTTTATTATTATGATAGTACATTTTATTGTTACGGGCCTCAATTTGCGTTGTTATCAACTATTCATGATTAATTCTCAATTTTTATTGCCAGCTTTGAATCATTTTTTCAGTAGTGAAAAATCCATGATTAATAAATTATCATTTATTAATAATGAATTTTCATTTCATTATTCATCATTTTTTTAAATAATTTTCAAATGATACATGATAATTTTTATCAAATTGTCACTTTTTAATGATAATAACAATAATAATAATGACGTTATTATAATAATAATGCATGAATAATAATAATGAGAAACCTGAGTTTTTATTATTATTATTATTGTTATTCAAATTGCTCTACCTTTAAGTGTTTGTCGAGTCCACCAAAGTCCCACTTTTCAGCTCATTTTCGAAAAACTTCGAGAATAAAAACCGCCAAACCGATTGAAAATCGATTGATTTATTTTTATTATTGTTACAGCAGTTTTCGCCCTTTGTCGATTATTTATTATTGAATTCCAATTTTTGTCCCCAGTTTTTAATCATTTATTTAATAATGAAAAATAAATGAATCGATTGATTTTTATTATCACGATAGTACATTTTATTGTTACGGGCTTTTGCCTCAATTTGCGTTGTTATCAACTATTCATAATTAATTCTCAATTTTTATTGCTAGTTTTTAATAATTTTTCTAGTAATGAAAAATTCATTGTTCATCATTTTGTTAAATGATTTTTAAATGAATAATGATAATTTTTATAAATCGTCACTTTTTAACAATAATAATGAGTTTATTATAATAATAAGGGAGAATAATAAAGGATGAATGAATGAATGAATAATATTTTTTTATTATTATCATTCGTTTTATAATAAGCTTTCATTATTATCAGTGTTATTCAAATTGCTCCGACTTCGAGTGTTTGTCGAATCGACCGGTCCCACTTTTCAGCTCATTTTCCATCGACAACTTTCTTCTGACGCGTTCGCAATCGATTTTTTTCCACCGGTCTTCAAGGCAATGGGAAATTTATTCTCGGTCTGTCTCGCTCGCTCGGACAGGGCCGCTGTTGCTGTCTCTGTCGCGCCCATGTGTTTCGCGCCACCTTAAGGTGATGTGGAAACACGCATGGGTGCGGGAGACGCAGCAATGTAGGGTCGGTGAGGGCTGAGCGGGACTGGAAGAGTACGTATGTTTAAGTCACGTGTTGCGGTGGCCTGAGACCACAACACCGGTAAGACAGAATCAACGATAGCGGCACTGACTGCAGAGCAACATAGACAGACACTATGTTGACAGTAAAGATGATAGCAAAATAGTCGTTAATTGTTTTTACAGGACTCTGATTTAACTCGACCGAGATATTGCGAAGATTCGGACTTTAATTGAACGAATCAAATATTATATTACGGATTCAATCAAACAGCAAAGTCTGAAGAGACATCGCGTGGATCACGAAAAATTCGCGGATGACCAACGAAATATTGACACGAAACATTTAAATATCCGACTATTCCGAGTATTCTTCAGTTCGATGGAACAAGTATTTTTTAAACAGCCTGATGTTCCATTTTTTCCATAAATCATTCGCTGGAATGCCCCGTCAGCTTTGGTCACCCCAGGTAATTTTTTTCAGTGCAGAAGAAAGTTTCCTCCCACCAGGAAAATAAAAGAAAAACGATATGTGTCCCCTTAATTCTCCACAAAAATTCTTTTGTTCATTTTCTTTCGGCACTCCGAATTTCTGATGCAAATTCTTCCCTTGTGTGGTCCGTGCAAGACAAAGACGATGCATTCTCTCTCTCTC
Source organism: Ophion costatus (assembly GCA_951751655.1). Lineage (NCBI taxonomy): Eukaryota > Metazoa > Arthropoda > Insecta > Hymenoptera > Ichneumonidae > Ophion > Ophion costatus. The sequence goes on along the minus strand of OX632365.1, from coordinate 22,764,985 downwards.
TCTCTCTCTCTCCCTCCCTTCCTCTCGTTTCTCAAAGCCTCGCCGTCTTACCTTTCCCTACCTCGCGTACGCGCGGGCAGTAGCACAAAATCGTGGATGTCCCACACGTGGCGATGTGCACCGGAACGAGACGAAGAAATAATAGCGACAAAAAATCATTCATGGAAGCGGTACGGTACAGATCGATGATTCGTTACAGGAATTTCCGTCGATCGAAGAATAAGAAAAGAATGAGAGAGGGAGAGAGAGAGAGAGGGCGAGAGATGGCGAGAGAGGGAGGAGGGAAAAGAGAGGAAAGCCAAGAATCGTGCGACAATGAGACCAGGGGTGTCCCCGTGCAAAGCCACCCCTATGTAGTCCAGGTTGTACAGTGTCAGTGGCGCGCAAGTCCATGGGGGAGCCACGGGGACAGTTAATAGCGAAATATAAAGGAGGCCCAACGCAGAGACGAGCGCGAAGCGTACACACACTTCCATGCAAGAAGAAACAGGGGGGATGCCTCTGAGGATGGGATTATCTCGGGGTCCCAAGGCAGGTATCCCCGAACTTTTCAATCGAATCGAATCGTCCGGGCCCCTGACATTCAAACGATCCAGAGCTTTACCCCCTCGCTGCTCAGGGGAGTGGGCACGGAGGGCAGAAGTTCGACAATGTAGCACGCAGGGTGGAGAGAAATTGAATGGGATTGCGCAAAAATTCTTTTACATTTTGATATATATATATATATATATAGGTAGATGCGGTGGATTTTTCATTGTTCCCGAGTGTGGGAGTCCACTGGGCTCGGATTTTAGGCTCGAAGGATAGGAGGGCTCACTTGCGTCACGCTCGCCTTTCCTCCGCGTATGACGGGTGATGGCACATTCCCTTTTTTCTCCTTTTCGCCTAGTTTCATAATGCCATGAGTGTGGGCCAGTGAAAAGCTGGAAAAAGGGGGCCGAGCTTGTGTGTGTATGTGCATGTATATATATATATATATATATATATATATACACTCTACTCTCTACTAGTTGAGTACTCTAATATATATATATATATATATATACATATTAGAGTACTCAACGGAAAATGTTACTACGTAATGAAAAAGTAATTCATACAAAATTTGAAAGGACTAAACCTTTTTTTTGGTAGTGCTCAAACAACTTTTAATTATTTTTTGCAATATTTTGTCAATTTTTTTTTCTTCGTTTGTCTTCTTACTCCAAAACAACATATTATTCCAAAAAAATACGCGTACTCTTTAGACGTTCAGTGATGTAAACTCCGTGTTCTTGTTCATCAAGTGGTTGATATAATTTTCACAACCGAATTACATTTATCGATTCTTAATCTGCAAATACAAATTGTTTATGGTAAAAGAAATATTTAAATAAAAATTGTGTACTGTTGCAGAAAAATTAAATCAACACTTACATTGGATCACGGACTAACATTTTTTGCATAGAGATAAAAAGAATCAATACGCCGATAATCATGAAAAAAAAACATGAAAAAGGCGTTTGAGCACTAACTAATTGTTTAGACCCTCAAAGTTTGCAAAACTTTTTTTTCTTGACTTACTTCACTTTTCCGTTGAGAAAAAAAATCGATTTTTTCAACCGCCCTAATATATATATATATATATGTAGATATGTATATATATGTCTATGTATATATGTAGGACTAGAGCACGAAGGGAACGGAGAAGGGGGAAATCACCTTTTCAGAGATCAACACCTATAACGTACTTTTTTCTCTCTCCGTGCTGTTTGGCAACCGTCCCAAGGGTGACAGCCTTTGTGGGGTATTCCCCGTCAGGATTTTTCACACTTTCCGAGCCTCGACGTGTACGCGTATTGTGGCCATTTTCACGAGGGGGTATTACAAAATGTTGGAAAATCCAATCACGGAGGATGAGGGACCACGAGTGGGTTCGAGATTGTTTGAAAGATTTCGTGGACATGTGTATGTATTTGGACACGTTTGAAAATGAGAAAACATGATTTTTTATACATTTAATTAATTATATTGGGCATGGAATGTTAGGTGTCAAAAGACTGCTGGATTCGAGGTGTTCAAGTCAATTGCTCTTCCGAGTTTTCGAGTAGCTGCAAGCTTTGTGAAGATAGTGACATCGGGTTATAAAAATAAGACTTTTGGAGCTGCAAACACAGATGAAGGTTCTTCGGCTTGAAGAATCTTCAATTTGATTTGAGGAGTATTGATCGGTTCTTGAGTCATTCAAGTTTGAGCGCGAAGAGTAAATTTATCGTGTGAATTAAGGGGCAATATCACTGTAACGGACTGGATTAAGGTCCTCTTTTTCGAGTTTTTTTTGCCTACTAGATTATTTATTTGGGATTCGGAAAAAAAATGTATTTTATTAAGCACACATTAAACTCATTTCTTGTAAATGTTTGTTAAAAACAATTAATTATTAACAACGTTATTGAGGTATAATATAGTCTCTGTATAAAAAATGTCGTCCAACGACCGGACCGATAACTTGATGATGGTCGATCTGAAAAATTAAAATTAAAACGTTTTATAATCTATATAAATGTAGTTCTCGTTGCACGTGGCCATTTTTTGAAAGAAAAATCACCAAATGGCGGGAGTTCAAAAAAGTGTAATTTGGGCGGAATTTTTACTTACATTTTGGGGCTTGAAAAATACTAAATAAAAAAAACAAAAGCTACTGCAAATACGGAAGTTTTGGTTTTTGAAAATTGAAAATCGGAAAATTATAGTTAGAAAGAGTTATGATGCTGGCCAGGTCGAGAAAAGTCATTTCCCGAAAAACGGGATTGAAAGTTTTAGTATACGTAAATCGTTGCGCTACTTGCTCTCACTAAATCGTCTATAACTTGGCCCATTTCCAAGATTTAAACTTGACTTTTTTCTAATATATATTCGAATATGTATACTTTCAAAAAAAGCAAAAAAAGTCGATGTTTTACTCGTCACAGTGGTGTCTCGCTTCAATTAAAGAAGGAAAACAAATTTTAATATAAAAAAAACTATTCTCCGCTACCGACTTGAGTCAGAGGGCTGAATTTTGGCATGAATTTTTCCCCTCCCTGATAAAATTGTTTCCAGAGGTGTACTGATTTTTTCGGCACATCTTTATATATATATATATATATATATATATATATATATATATATATATATATATATATATATATATATATATATATATATATATATATATATATATATATATATATATATATATATATATATATATATATGAGGTATTCCACATGAATCCGGTGGACTTTTTCCCTGACCTCCGCCAATTCGATTTATTGTTTTTATCTGATTCCATTGACTCTGAAAGACACCCTGAATTTTTTTACATTTTTCGAAACAACCCTTAGCCAAATATTTTTTTTTTCGAAAAAAAGGCCCCGATTTAAAAATCTGAAAAAATTCCCAAAAATGCGTGATTATATGTAAACATTTTCAAGCTATCACCCGCAGTGGAAGTATGATTTTTTCTGTGCTGAATACGACTTCAATTGAAATTAATACTAGAACTTTTTGACTGCTAACGAAAAAATCATACTTCCACTGCGGGTGACAGCTTGAAAATTTTTACATATAATCACACATTTTTGCGAATTTTTTCGGATCTTTAAATCGGGACGTTTTTTCGGAAATTTTTTTTTTTTGACTAAAGGTTGTTTCGACAAAATGTAAAAAAAATCAGGGTGTCTTGTAGAGTTAATGGAATCAGATAAAAAAAATTAATTGAATTGGCGGGGGTCAGGGAAAAAGTCCACCGGATTCACGTGGAATACCTCATATATATATACATATATATATGTTTAATAAATGTTTAATGTTTAATAAATGTTTAATAAATGTTTAATAAATATGTTTAATAAATTTAATATATAGGGAATATATATATATATATATATATATATATTCCCTATATATTAAATTTTCCCTATACACTAAAATTTTCAAAAGATCTAAAAGATATTTCTGCCCTTGACGAATGAGAATAATAATTGCGAAAGTAGTAAGCAGCATATTTTCCACGTTCGAATAGTTTTCTTGCAGTCCTCGTAGCTTCGCGTTTCGAGAAACAAGAAAGCTTGCAGAATCTTTTAAGGATGTTGAGTCCCAAATCGCAAATGATGATAAAATTCTGAAAATTTGGTATGTTTTTGTATTAAGTATTTCAGAGGTCGTGTAAAAATTTCACGACAATTAGGAAGCTCGTTATTGAACAATTAACATTCACAAATTAAATGTTGTCTTATGGAAACTGATGTAACTTCGAAATAAGCTTTCTTTTGACCTCTCAATTTTGCAATATCTACAATATATTGAAAGCAACGGAAACAAAATGAAGTTTATTAATAATTTTTTTTTATTTCTTTTAAAAATTGTTCTCAACAAAATGTTAATTTTTTAATAACGAGCTTCCTAATCGCCGTGAAATTTTAACACGACCGATTAAATGCTTCATACAAAAACATACCAAATTTTCAGAATTTTCTGATCATGTTTTATTTCAACCCTTAAGGAGGTTGAAGTAATGATGATAGAATTCTGAAAACTTGGTATGTTTTTACATGAAGTATTCAGGAGGTCGTGTAAAAATTCCATGACGATTAAGAAGCTATTTATTGAACGATTAACATTAACATGTTTCATAGGGACTCAACATCCTTAAGGCAGGATTCTACTTTGAAACCATGAAAAAAACGCTATTTTCGTGAATTTTTTCTGAGAATACTATTAAAGATATCGGTATGGGGTTTAAACTGTTCAATAAATACACTCTTTAAGTACATAAAAAAAGATTTTTAAATGTATTTTATTCATTTTTTGTACACGTAAAATATGTTTAAAGCCAACGCCTCGAAATCAGGTACCGTTGCCGTGGTCGTGAAATCTTCCCGACGGATGGTCTGAAGCAAAAAAATCAAATAGTTTCATGTTCAGTATGTCTTCAGGAACCGACCTAACTAGAATATTTTATATACGTGCAAAATTAACAAAATGGCGGCTAAAATACGAAAAAAAAAATGCGTTTTTTTGGGTCTTTTTTTGCAATAAAAAAATAGTTCTAATCAAAATTTTAAGTTGATTGTAGTTAGGTCGGTTGGTACACACATCTAGAATATGTGTTCCAAATTTCATAAGGATCGGTTCAGTACTTTTTGAGTTATCACGACCACGGTACTTGAAAATGTCGTTTCGAGAAAAACGCGTTTAAAGTTTTGGTGAGTGATAAATCGTAGAAAAAATTATCTTACCCTCAATCAGCGATGCCTGGGCCATATAATATGCCTTCGACGTGTTCCAAGTGGGTGTTTTCATCCAATTTAGCCTTTTCAAAGTTTCAAAGTAGAATCCTGCCTTAAAAAATCTGCCTACTTCAACAGCTCTCCATTCTCTCGATCGAAAAGCAAAAACTGGACCAAAAAATCTGCCCACTCCGCAGCTCTCAATTATCCCAATCAATAAGCAAAAAACCGACAAAAAAAATGTGCGCTACATAGCAGGGCTCGCGTACCGAGCAGTTGGAGGCTGATCGAAAGTGCGATCGAGAGAGTTAGAAAAATGGAAGGTTCCGGATTCGCGTGGAGTTTCCGTTGACCGTCCGGAGTCCGTTGGCTAGGTTCCACTTTGTTTCTCTCTTCGCGGGCCTCTCGATCACCTATGAACCTTCACGAGCCGTTACGCAACCCTCCGTAGGGTCCCATTGCCATGGCAAGCTCGGGAGGAGTCATTTGAACGTTTCTAATCTCCGTCGAACTACTAGACAAAGGGGGGCCCCGCGAGCGGCGAGTCTTCTTCTTCGTCGCCGGGACGAAACGTCCCGTAGCAGGAAGACGGGATAACCGGTATCCTGTGGCAGGACCGTTGGCCAGAAAGACGTCAAGGGTCGTACCGGTGGTTTTTCCATCGTCCCGTCGTCCTCACCGGGGGACCGGAAATAAAACTCGGTGCTTCGTCCTCCCAAGGATTCTATCCTTTGCAACCCCCCTCCCGCCCGCCCTTCTGCGAACACCTTAAATTTAAAAAAAACCAGAGCTAGGAGCGCGTGACGCGGAACAGGGAGATCTTCGTTGATTGTTCGTCCCCCAGGGCCCCGGCTGAGGAGACAGGTTTTCATTTATATAAGCCCGCGTATGCTAATGACCCAAAGTTTCGGGCCAGTGCGACCCCCGGATAATGGAAGAGGAGCCATTTCTTTTGGGAACCTAGTCCCGCAAGGGGAACCTACCAAGTCCGCGAGTGAGCAAACCACCCCGTGAAAAATCCCTCGATTCATTTGCATATTTTCGGCCCGCATCGCTTTTTTCCCCCCATTGCCCCCCCCGTCCAGTTCATACTGATCGACACGCGGAACAACGCTGTCTCGTTGTGGGAATTTGTTCTTTCGGTCCTGCGAGGAATGCTTGGAAGCGCGGACGCGCCCTGGCGGAATTTTAAAGGGATTTTTGGAAGTTGGGGCTTCGAGACATTTTTTTCGAGTTTTCGAGGCTATCGGTAGGAAGAAAGACTCGTGAGTGGATATCGGGATGGAATTTAGACGGGGGGGTGAGGGGCTGTTCATTTATTACGTAAGATAATTTTAACCACTTCTGACCACCCCCCCCCCTCCCCCGTGTAAGAAAAAATAAGAGTGGTTGAATGCCCCCCTCCCCACCCCCTTCAATCTTGCGTAATATCAGTATTTACCAAAATTACAGAGAAATATCGTTAGAACAATATAAAATTGCGTTGGTTTGTGTTATAAAAAAGTAATGTTTTAATATGTATTTTTTAACGTTCCAATTTTGTGAATCAGTCCAGGGGCTCAACAGCCAATTAGCAAGTGCATTGGCATCGCATTCTGTGCGTTGAATTTTCCAAAAAAAATATACAGATATACGAATCGAGAGGACCTTAAAAAAGTACAAATCTGATCTTAAAGAAGTATAAATCGCTTAAAAAAGTATATCTTGAAAATCGATTTGATTGACATCACTAAAAATCCTCGGTAATCATCGTTCGTCATTTATTTTACCGCACTTTGACATACCATCACCACACACGTGCACGCTCACGAAGCGCGCAGGTCACCAAACCCAAACAAACCCAAACGCCCTACCAAACCCAACCAACCCAAACCCAACAAACTCAATCGACCAAAGCCCAACAAACCCAACCAACCCAACTCTCCAACAAACCAAACTTCCCTAACTCCCCAACCGACCCAAACCCAACAAACTCAACAAACCCAAACAAACTCCCCAACAATCCCAAACAAACCTGCACGCACTCGACAGAGTCCCCAAACCAAGGATCGTTTTTTACGAAAACCAGACACAAAACGACAAACCCAACCAACCCAACTGTCCAACGCACCAAAACAAACTCCCCAACCGACTCAACAAACACCCCAATAAACCCAAACAAACACCCCAACAAAACCAAACAAACACCCTAACAAGCCCAAACAAACCCAAACGCCCTACCAAACCCAACCAACCCAAACCCAACAAACTCAATCGACCAAAGCCCAACAAACCCAACCAACCCAACTCTCCAACAAACCAAACTTCCCTAACTCCCCAACCGTCCCAAATCCAACAAACTCAACAAACCCAAACAAACTCCCCAACAATCCCAAACAAACCTCCACGCAGTCGACAGAGTCCCCGAACCGAGGATCGTTTTTTACGAAAACCAGACACAAAACGACAAACCCAACCAACCCAACTGTCCAACGCACCAAAACAAACTCCCCAACCAACTCAACAAACCCAAACAAACACTCCAACAAACCCAAATAAATCAGCACGCAGTCGACAGAGTACCCAAACCGAGGATCGTTTTTACGAAAAACAAACACAAAAGCTGGCACCCCAGTGCAAGTAACGAATTTTCCAAAAACTCGAGCGACAAAAAGCCCCGTGCGGAGGTCCAGGCGAGTCGCAAGTGGTAAGAAGAAAAGAAATGCGGTATCGGATTGACAAGACGATAGAAAACGTTATGCGGGTTGAGAAAAGACGAGGGAATTTTCTTGGGCTCGTGTTCCGGAACGACGGTGTACAACCTAGCGGGGGGTTTAACCCCGCATTGTAGCTAATTGCGGCGCGTCTCGAGAATCTAGCATATATCGGGTGGATGGAAATACAACTCTCGATCGTGGTGGTCCCTATTGTCGTTTCGCCCGCACCCCCGGGCAGCTCTTTGCGACATATTTTTCGAAGCGAACAACTTTTCGTCGCACACCGGACGTTAACGACAGTGTATCGAGGCCAGCGGAAAGCGAGTCCAAGAGACGGAGAGAAAAAAAGCTTCGAGAAAACGTCAAATACCGAATCGGAAGTGGACGCGGCGGGGGTGAGAGTAGCCACAGGGCCAAATATGTCGAAGTCGTAGGGTGTGCATTTTCACCCGACCGAAAACTCCGTGGTCCCAAACCAAAACAAGTATTGTTCGTATTTATGGTCTGTTTTGGGTCCCCTGCGAGGTTATCCTTCGAAAGGAAGGGGCTCCTCTTTGTCCCTCTCTATTTACTTTCGTGGCTTGAACGGGGCAAACACTGCCGAAGAAACGGGACTCCGCAGCACCGTGCTCGGCTGGCTGAATTTTTCAAAGGACGTGAAAGCCATTCAGCAACGTTCATCGCTGATCATTATACTGCCAATCGCGCAATTAGCCCTTAAGGCTTCTTATGCTTTCCACCCTTTCTTCCTAGTCGTAAAATTACCCAAATTGCCAATTGCTTAACGACCTTACGTCTTGGCTGGGATAAATTGTGATTTTTTTTCGGAAGATTTTGTTTCTGCCTCGTGCGAGGAGGATAAGACGGAGACGAGTGAGCAGCAGCTACGGAGGAAGAAATAAAGAGAGAGAGAGAGAGAGAGAGAGAGAGAGAGAGAGAGAGAGAGAGAGAGAGTGAGGGGATCCTTCGTGTGTGGTCCAACAGGCCTCTCGTATAGCAAGGAGCAGCAAAGCACCACGAGGAGAAACAGCAGCAGCCTCGGTCACTCGGAAAGGTGTCGCATGGTGTGTGGTATGCCAGAGTGTCCGAGAAGCTTGCCATTCTCGTACAAACCACCATGTCTCCAGAGTCCTCGGAAGCTTTCAGGCCTCTGGACGCGTTACAACCGCCTGCTTACATATACACATAGAAAACCGAGAACCAAGAAAAAATTGCCATCTGGAACTCGTAGATCGCGTCATCGATGAGAAAAACGCCCCGTCGAGCTGCTTTCGTAATATGTGTAACAGAAATGTCATTTTCCCCTTTTGCTTGCCCACCGTCGAGACTGCATCAGGCAGGTTGATTCGATTGACTATTTTATCGGAGGAACGTTCGAGGCAAACTCCTTAGTGGCATTTTGGTTATTGTTGTGTTTTTTTGGAGCTGACGTTATTCGTTTTGATGACTTGGATGAATTGTTTTGAATCAATGATAAATATTCATCAAGGTGACGGAAATATTCCGTCCGGGATCGTAAGTGTGGTAATTCATTGAAATCGTGGTAATTCTTTGGATAAGTGACTTTTCCGAAACATTTTTTTTTGCTATTTTCTCATTTATTGGATTATACGTGATGATATTCAGTCGGAGGAAGGTGACATTTTTCGTTAACAATTTTTTTACGAGCAACAAAATCGTCGAAAATAATTTCGAATTTTTCAAGAAACCAAACAAACCCAATGTAGGCGTCGAAATGTTCAAAAATGCCCTATTTTTATATTAACTTATATTTTTAATATACATTTTTATGGAGCGGTGAATTTCAGTCTCCTCCGATTGAATATCATCATTAATAACCCAATATATGAGAAAATGAGAAAAAAATATTAGCCGCCTTTTTAAGAGAAGTCACTTATCTACAGAATTACCAATACCGAATTTAAAAAAACGGCTGCGAGCAACGATAGCTACTACGATTGGGATAATTTTTATTTTCAAAATTGAATATCGGACGATTATAGCTAGAAGTATCATTCCGGCCAGTACTTGCCCAATTTTCAATATTTAAACTCGAAATTTTTTCTCATATTCTCGAATATGTAATACTTTGAGAAAATGGTAAAAAATCAATTTTTTCACCCGCCACGGTATGTCCCTCAAATGTGAAAATTCAACAAATTTCGGTTCAATGAAATTAGTTTCATTTCGTTTTATTTTTTTCAACGTGCGAGATAATGGCAGTGAATGGCTCGAAGCCCTTTTATTCTACGTGGGAGGTCCGTTCGGGTGTCTCGAGGCGAAGAGAGCTGAATGTATTTTTTTTTCTGTTCTTCGAGAATCATTTGTCAATTTGGGTCCAGTTTAGCCATTCGTCTCACCGTTATAGTAGCTCCATTGATCCCGGAGTCTTTGAAGAGCTCGAATCGAGCGCTGGGAGGAAATTTTGTTCGAGGGGGATAAGATGCAACATTTGGTCTCTCGGACCTGCTGTGCTTTTTCTTCAACGGCGGACGGACCGCAGACGAAAGAAAAAAAGCGGAAGAAAGAGGGAGGGAGAGAGAGAGAGAGGGAGAGAGAGAGAGAGAGAGAGAGAGAGAGAGAGAGAGAGAGAGAGAGAGAGAGAGAGAGAGGGAGAGAGAGAGAGGGAGAGAGGTGTGAAATTCGTGATTAATTATAAGGTACTCGCGTGTGGGCGACTCGACGGAAGATTCAATCTCCCGTGATTTCTTCTTCATTTTTACGAAAATCCTGTTTCTTTTTTTTCTTTCATTCGACGAATAAACAGCGTTCCGGCGAATCTCCGAGAACTTGCAGACCCTTCGCGCGCTGCCCTCACAAAAGGAACAATTTTCGTAAATATTGTCTCTTCGTCGTCGCCCCTGAACGAATAAGGATACGTTTCTTTTCGACCCACGCAAACGAGAGAAATTCAACGAGCGACGTTCACGCTCGAATCGAAACATAGAAAAAAAAGCTCAAAAATACATTCAAAATTCCTAAAAATGTAATATTAATCTACGAAGTTAAATTCATTCAACAAAGAAAAAACTATTGAATAAAAATGTATCGGTACTGACGAACGAGTAAACGACAATTATCGACAATGCCAAACAATAATTTATGTGTGAAAAAAATATTGAAAAAAACAAGCTTTTCTTTAATGTGGTATAAAGTAGAACATAATTTTTTTAACCAAACCACCTATGTGTGATTATAAATAAAAGCTCGGGGCGCTCAACTTTTCAAATGTTAAATCATTTGATCAATGCAGTTTCATCAACCGTATTTATTTCGGCACAATAGTAATTAGAGAAATTACTATCACACGTTTATAGTCAGTTTCATGAATTTTTTAAAAGAAATTTAAGGTTGTTTTACAGTAAATTCATTACAGTTGATATGTTAACGGATTTTTGTAAATTAGAGATTATATGTCGAAATGTTGAGCGCCACAAGCCTCTATTTATCGTCACAAAGAGGCGACTTGGTAAAAAAAATTATTTTCTACTTTTTAGTACATTAAATAAAAGCGTGCTTTTTACAATATTTTTGTTACGTATAAATTATTTTCTACTTTTTAGTCTTTGATTGATTTTACTATTTAGTTGTTACTAGTAGTTTGCTAGTTTACGAGTTTTTACGTTAGGAACATGAAATGCTTGTAAAAAATAACAAAGACTGCAATTGGGATTGAACTTACGACTAATTGCTGCATATAAACATCCCACACACAAACACAGTCGGCTACGAATTTGTTTGTACGTGTTAATGATATTTCACATAGATGATTAGATATCGCTAATTTTGCATGAAAAGTTGTCAATTTTATGTATATTTATTTACGTTTAATCATGCATTGATCGATATTTCTTGATTGATCGAGAAAATCGATATTTCTCCGACGTTTCGAAATGGCGCGTCGATCGAACAACTCCCATCGACAATCGGCGTGTATCGGGAATTCACGATTCGAACTTCAAGAAAAGGAAACAGCATAGAGAGAGAGAGAGAGAGAGAGAGAGAGAGAGAGAGAGAGAGAGAGAGAGAGAGAGAGAGAGAGAGAGAGAGGAGGGGAAAAAAAGAATAAGAGCAATGCGGCGCCAGGGGCCTATTAAAAATCATCCTTTAAAGAACGAATTATGGAAATGAGCGGCGGCGTCGGCGGTGGCTGTATTAGTCCTCGTACATATATACATATATATATATGCGTAGAGGAGGCACCCGAGGCTCTGCAGCTCCGCTGGAATATCCGCAGCTTCTTTCTTTCTCTCGTTTCTTCCCATATTAGAACGACTCGAGTCTGAGCGCTCTTGTCGAAATTACAGGTTGACTCCCACTCGTCTTTGGATACTAACCCCCCCCCCCCCCCCCCCATCGCCCCTATACCCCTATACCCCAATAGGGCCTGAAAGGTACAGGCCCTCGATCCCTTTTCTTTACTGAGAATACATTAAACAAAACGCAGGGTTTTTTCCATTTTGCGTCTTTTTTTTCGATCACCTTCGTGGGCGTGTTTCATCAAATCCAAGCTACGGAAAAGTCTTCGGCTATGGATTTAAAAAATTAAATAAACCGCGGTTGAACGAAATTTAATGGAGCCCAATGTTCGAGTGATGGAATGTTTGCGACGTGAGGGCTAAAACAATGTAGGATGATTATTTTAACCGTAATAGAATGGTTATGAAAAAAGAAGAAGAAAAAAAATTATGTTTCCGCCCGGGATCGAACCGGGGACCTTCCGCGTGTTAGGCGGATGTGATAACCACTACACCACGGAAACTCGATATTTGACTTGGACCAGTTATAGACCGATTGTGGCGGCCAATGGTCATTAATAGAATTTTTATGTTGTCGATTTGATGAAGCTTACAGTTTTATAGTTATATAGTCCACTAATTATAGTTTTGTAATTATAATTACCTTAATTATATAGTTTGCTGTTGTCTCTATGCGTATTTCATGACGATTAGAGAACTGGGGGCACCATAAGGGATGGAACTTCAAGAATTTATGAATTGATAGGATTATGAATGAATTAAATGAATTTGAAATGAATTAAACATGTTATTCATGGGTCTGCATAATGATATCGTTTGCATCGTTGTGAAGATGTCAAGTTTGCATAGTTGTCAAGTTTGAATAGTTGTCAAGTTGTCAAGTATGCATAGCTATCAAGATGTCGAGTTTGCATAGTTGTGAAGTTGTCAAGTTTGCATAGCTGTCAAGTTGTCAAGTTTGCATACTTGTGAAGTTGTCAAGTTTGCATAGTTTTCAAGTTTGAATACTTGTGAAGTTGTCAAGTTTGCATAGTTTTCAAGTTTGAATACTTGTGAAGTTGTCAAGTTTGCATAGTTGTCAAGTTGTCAAGTTTGCATAGGTGTGACGTTGTCAAGTTTGCATAGTTGTGAAGTTGTCAAGTTTGCATAGTTGTGAAGTTGTCAACTTTGCACAGTTGTGAAGTTGTCAAGTTTGCATAGCTGTGAAGTTTTCAAGTTTGCATAGCTGTGAACTTGTCAAGTTTTCATAGTTGTGAAGTTGTCAAGTTTTCATAGTTGTGAAGTTGTCAAATTTGCATTGTTGCAAAGTTGTGAAGTTTCTGTACTTTAAAGCCGTGTGAAGTTTGCATCGTTGTGAAGTTGCGAAGTTCGAATCGTTGTGAAGTTGTAAAGTTTTAATCGTTGTGAAGTTTCTGATGTTTGCATCGGTGTCAAATTTGCATCGTTGTGAAACAACGAAAATTAATTATTTTCAATTGTTCAAAATTTCTTAGACTGAAAGAATTTATAAATTTT
>OX632365.1:22626263-22748763 GCA_951751655.1 Ophion costatus | reverse complement strand
GACCCCGATGATACTTATCCTTTGCTCTCGTTCACGCTCGAAACCTCTTCTCGCTGCATACTCCCCCTTTTTTTTTTAAATAAAGAGAGGGAAAAAATAAGAAATCGGAGAGCGCGGAGAGACGCAGCGAGAGAGGTAGAGAGAAAAGGAACCCCCAACGGTGCGGGAAAAATTAAACCACTGGAGGAATCTCCTGCTGCGTACGTTCACTCTATATCACAGCACATATTTTCTTTCTTTTTTAAAATTGATAATCGAACTCTAAATGGCCTCTGTAAATGTGCACGCAGACGTGTACGTATGTGTGGGGGAGCAGAGCGAGAGAAAGAGGGGGAGGGAGAGAGAGAGAGAGAGAATAAGTATAAGACAAAAAGTAAAACATAATGCTTTGGCTCGAACTTTTCTCACGGTGACTTTCGAAGTGACACTTGTCGAAACGTCGTATCCAAGAAATCACACGCGTCAATAAACATTAACAGAAACAACGTTGTTTTGCGTAAACCCTTAGGCGAACCATTAGGCTAACTCTTAAGCGACGAAATAATGGCTGATTTTCATGATTTTCCTTGACGAAATATTTCTTTATCATTTTTGAGACTTAGGTTATGTTTTATTACTACTTTTCGCTATTACATGTTTTTTTTAAATTAATCTTTAAAATGGTACGCTTTGGAACAAAAAGATTAAATTTTCCGACCAAAAATGGCTACATTTCGCAATAAAAAGTACTTTTTTTCTACTATTGTAAGAAACGCTACATGTGAGAATGGCCGATCATAATATTTATTGAGACACTATATATGGTATAAAGTCACCCAGCGGCGCATACGCAAGTGCTCTTTGTAAATTACGTATGAGTCGAGACTAGACGATGTTGCGAGTTTGGAAGTCTCTCGAGAAGTGATCGTCGCCTCGACGGGCGAAACGTCGATGCCCTTGGTGAGCCGTGGAGCTCACCAGCCCCTTTGTGATGCTCGCGTACGCGAGTCTTTGTATAAACACGTCGGCTGACCGCCACCCGACCTGAGATGTTGATAAGCACATATCCATTGTCAACGAGAGCGCCGAAAGAAACCGTCGTCTTCAATATTCAAAAACATTTGGGGTCATGTTTTAGCCAATGGGGCTAGAAAGATTTATACAGTCGAACTTCGATATACTTCGTTACATCGAGTTTCCCTTATTTTGAGGTTTCGTTATGGCGAGATCATGTACCTTAAAATGTTCTTTGATAAATATATATTAGTACTATCAATATAGTGATATTTTTTTAAGAACGAAAGGATTAACTTAGAACAATTTTTGCAAGCAATTAGCAATTAGAGCGTATGTATATTATTATGTCGTTGTATCAAAGCTTTCGGTGTCTTTCGATAGGGAATGGACAAATCTTTATAGCAAGGATTTCGTTATATCGAGCTTCTTGCCATACTTCCGCCATTTTCAAAGATTAATCAAAAGAATAATACCACGTAACAGCCAAAAGCAGTAACAAAACATACCCCAAGTTTCAAAAATGGTAAATAAATCATTCCTCTAAAAGAAAATCATGAAACTCAGAAAATGTTTTCCTCATCTAAAGGTAAAAATAAGGCATAACTTTGACAATTTATTTTGGGGGTATGAAAAAAGATATAGAATTTCTTTTAAAAGGGTATATTTAATACATATTAAAGTATAAAAAAATGTTTATTATAACTTCATACAAAATAGCGGCGACTGAGCTGATCTTGAAAAACGTGTTTTTTTACAAATAGCTTGACGGGAGGACGGTTTTCTCGTAAAGTATAAGACCTGGAACAAAAACCAAATAAAACCATAATCTATACATTATTATCTATGGGACTACGCCGGATTTTTTTTACCACATTTAGAAAAAAATTGCGTTCTTTAAAAGAAATAGATCGATTTTTCGCCCAAAAAATAACCAGTAAATTGTCTATAAAAAAAAAGTTTACCTTTAATCAAAAAACGGCTACGTACTCGCATAAAGAATGAAATTGTGGAGTTACCATCGAAATTTCAAATCCTCCGTCCTCGCAGTTGAAAAAAAAGTTTCGAAATCGATAATTGAACCTTTTAAAAGAAAATTTTTCCTACAGGACCACTTGGATATTGTTTTTATGACTCCGAAGTATTTTTTAAGCCAAAAACGATTTTCCCAAAATCCCAGAGTGGTGTAATACCTTGAGGTTTCATTCCACTTGAAAAAAAAACCATTCGACGAGTTCACGCTTTGTCTTACTTTTCGACAATTTTGCCCAGCGTGAAATTTTGAGGGTTGGCGGTGGGGGCGGGGGTTGGATCGCAGCTACAATTTTTCGGCGTTCCTCGCAGCCCCCCCTGGCGGCCCCTCCGCCACTCCTCGAGATCTCTCTCGTCTCAACTCTCGCGCTATCTCGCCTGGATCTCGATCGGCAGAGGGACGCGTGGAAGAAAGAAGGGCGGGGGGGGGGGAAGGAAAAAAAACTGTACGAAACAAGGAGGAACGTATTTTCTCGAGTTTAGAGGCGCTCGGGAAGAGCGCGCGAGACGACTCCCAAGCGTTGGCTTGCTGGTGGTATTTCATCCCCCCCCCCCCCGCCTCCGACCCCCTGCCCGACCCCTTCCGTTCCTTGGCTTTTTATTCTTTTACCTGTTCGCCGGTCTCGACCGTCAGAGAGAGCGCGCGCGGGCCTCGTCGAGAGATCAAAGAATTCGCCGACAGACTCTTTCTCTCGCTCGCACTCTCGCGCGGGCGAGAGCGAGCGCGTACGGTCCGTGGGGTGTCATGTAAGAATGGAGGGTTGGATCGCCCCGCGACGAGACCAACCGAGGAAAACCACTCGCCCGTCCAATAATAAGAGAGAAGCCTTCGCGAAACCAGATGAGAATGAGCCGAAGGTTCCATGAGAGAGAGAGGGGGGGGATGAAAAAAGTGAGGGTGGTATACATTAAGGACGTACGATCACCAATTGCCAAAATTTGAGCTATTTTCACCGTTTAGTTTTTTCGCAATAAAACTGCAAAGTCGAGCACTTTGAGTTGCCGAAGCACGTCGTGTTACAGAGACGGTCAACCGGAAGTGCGGTGATCGTGGTATTTCTGCTCACGTATCCAACTAAACCCGTTGAAAAACTGAAATTCGATAGATTAGATATAATAGGTATTGTAAAAAATAAGAAAATCAATCTTCACCGTGTAGTTAGAGCAGTAGATTAGAAGAAAGTTTCAATTTCCGGTTGAAAATGGTCAGAACGACGAAATAGCACCCACAGACTTAGCAGCGTCGCGAGTAACGGCTGATGCGTTTGGCGAACATAACCCAGCTTTGTTTTGAAATTAATTTGAATAGAAGCTGCCACAAATTGTGCAAACAACAATTTATGGAGTTTTATCATTTATCACGCGTCATGTAATCGTGCATGCGATTGGCTGTCGCTAGCTAACGATAGCGAAAACTGTCGCTACCGCGTTACAGAATAGGCCCACAGAAAAAAATGGACTAAAACTTCTCCTTTTTCCGGCCACGAGAAAGATTAATTTTTATTTATTCCTATCAATTCAATTTTAAATCAAACCAAAAATTAATCAAATAAATTTAATAAAAAATCATTCTGTATTGCACATACGCCGATGAGGAAAGACAAGTGTCTTTCCTCATCGGCGTATGTGCAATACAGAATGATTTTTTATTAAATTTATTTGATTAATTTTTAAGGAGTATTACAAATTAGCGAATATTACAAATTATAAATGATTGTTAATTAGCGAGTATTACAAAGGAGTATTACAAATTACGAGGAGTATTACAAATTCGCATTACACTGAGCTTAAAGTTCCGATAAAAACGTATTCATGACTTTTAATTTTCATACACTTTCTATATACCACACGTCAAATCCGTATCTAAATTGCGTAGTTTCGATCAATATTAAAACTTCATGCCAAAACCCTTCGTTTTATTCTGCAGGTTAACCCGTTTTGTTTTCTCTCGTGTCATCTTTTCCCTCGTCCAAAGTGCGCTAGTCGTGATTTTTCGTTTTCTCGAAAGACCGCGAGGATCGTAAAATTCAGATCGATCCTCGTGACGGAGATCCACATTGGCGAGATTCCCGTCGAAGAGTCGTTAAGATCACGGGAGTTGATAAAATCGTTTAGAGAGAACGCGATCCCGGGAGAGGTGACATTTATTTATGGGCAACGATGCGCTGATGGTGGTGGTCAAGAGGCAATGTCGAGAGACCGCGGAGACACGAGAGACGGGAAAAATCACTCTCCGGTGGAAATAATAAACGCGCGCGCCGAACCGGTGTCACCTAAAGTCAACAATGGTCCGTCCTTTTTTCACCGTCGAAGGACAGTTTTTTACCGTTCCTTTTTCCGCCTTCGAAACGAGGGAAAAATATTTGCGGTCGGGAGAGATCGAGCGAAAAACTACACAAGTATTATTTTGAAAATTCCACATCCGGAGCAAAAAAAAGACAAATTAATATTCGAAAATTTTAGCAAAATACTTTTTCGATAAGGAGGTTGGAGCGGTCCAGTTGAGTCGAATGACGGATTATGAATTTTTTTTGGCAATGAACGTCGAAAAAATGTATTCTAGGTATAAATTTGTTCTGTAGATGCTATTTTTTCATAAAATATATCGTTGAAGAGCAAAATTATGCATTTTTTTATTTTTTACGTAAATGAGAAAAAAAATGTTGTTTTACTGCCAAATTGAAAAAGTATAACATTATCGAGGATTATTATGAAAAAAACTGCGTCAGCGAATGTTCTACACAACTCAGAATGAAATTTTGAGCCGTTTATAATTACGCCTATTTATATTTATGTCATGAGATTATGTATTATTGCCATTGATTGATATTAAGTGTTGGGGAAATACGGCAACTTCGCGGGCATGGAGGTTGCCAGCAATGGTCTTCATTCGCCAGCCAAGATTCGTAATGTTTCAACAAACCTTGATGGTTCAATATGGAATACATAAAGCGTCTCAAAATGACCTGACATTTTAATTTACTAATAAACCGTATTATTTATTTAAAAAGCACGAATATTTTTATTTTAACCTAAGGTACAACAAACCTGGAGGTTATGTGTGGAATACAATATTCGATAAATGGCCGCCTCGTCCCTGTTTGCAAACGTCCACTTTTTGGTCGAAATTTACTATAACATTTTGGCACAATTGCGGACTAATTTCATTAAGGCCTTAGACCACAGTAGCGGGTATAAAAGCATGTGCGAATTTGACAATTTTTTTTTCGTATGAAAAAGTGATTCACTCATAAAATTAATTACACATCTATTTAGTATGAATATCAAGCTGTTAGAATTTTTTTTTCGATGTACAAAATGGCCGACTACTCGAAACTTCTCGAAACAGCTTTTTTCCAATTGGCGTGACAGATAACTTCAACAATTTTCACTCGATTTACTTCAAATTTAAAAGTTATGTTCCTAATTGCATTTCGCAGAGAAGTACGTAAGGAATTTCTGATCAATCGAGACTTTTCATTATATGAGCAATTTATGAGCAGTTATAACGAAATGTTTCTTTCTCGAGGTTTACAAAGATTTACTTTTCGTTAATCCGTTGTTAGCAAAAGTTCATCTTGGTGGTAGATAGCCAAAAAAATTAATCACCCGTAGCGTGAACGTCTCGCCCATTAAACCGCACGTAAAATAGCACACATTAAACGATTTTTTATCTTCGGTGTCTGGTGGTGAAAGAATTTAAAAAAATTCGTAAAGACTCAGTATATTCTAGACAATAGCATGTATTTGTTTTACATTTAATCTTGTATCATGGCTAACGCTCCAACCTCCTGAACGGAGAGCTCCAACGTTTTACCGATCAACGTTGAACGCTACCGATTTTTACCATAAATAAAACATCCATCCGATAAAAGTTCAACCCCAATGTTTTGGTCACTTGAACTTCATTAACTGCGTGCTTTTTTAGAAAAGCAGAAAATTATTCGCATATAGACACGCCCGTAAGATCGTAAATAATCAAGGCCCGCTATGATAAATTCAGGGGAAATGAACTTTGATCGTATTCAAACCCGCGATCGATAAAGAGTGTTTTCATCGTTTGATTCTTCCGAGAGAGCGAGACCCCCGCAGTTCGCATCTTATCTTACTCGCAAATGTCGCCCGACATTGTCGTCGTACCGCGATAAGATGCACTCGATTTATCTCGCTGACATTGCTGTGACGCAAACGTACAACCCGAGACATTACGATACAGCCTGCGTTACATTGTGCTGAAATTCATCCCGAGTACGTGCACACACGGAAAACAGTTAATTTATTCGACGGCGTCCTCTAAGCCGCTATTTTCGCCGAGGAACGGATCGTAAATTTCACTTGCCGTTGGCGCATATCAGTGTGCTAATACTTGGTTCTCTATTATTTATGAAAAATGTATTCGTTGCACTTTAGCGGAACGCTGTTTTGTGTAATAACAATTATGATAATGATGATGATGATGATGATGATGATGATGATGATGATGATGATGATGATGATGATGATGATGATGATGATGATGATGATGATGATGATGATGATGATGATGATGATGATAATGATGATGATGACGACGACAAAAACGACGACGACGATGATGATGATGATGATGATGATGATGATGATGATGATGATAATGATGATAATGATAATGATGATGATGATAATGATGATAATGATAATGATGATGATGATAATGATGATGATGATCATGATGATGATGATCATGATTATGATGATCATGATGATGATGATCATGATGATGATGATCATGATGATGATGATCATGATGATGATGACCATGATGATGATGATCATGATGATGATGATCATGATGATAATCATGATGATGATGATCATGATGATGATGATCATGACGATGATGATGATGATGATGATGATCATGATGATCATGATGATCATGATCATGATGATGATGATCATGATCATGATGATCATGATGATGATGATCATGATGATGATGATCATGATGATGATGATCATGATGATGATTATGATGGTGAGAATAATGATAATAATAATAATATCAGTAATAAAGCTCAGTGTATCATGGTAAAAATGGCACCTGGACCCTCAAAAAATTAAAAAAACAAATCTACGTCCCTAAAGACGTGTTTAAAAAAATGCAAATGTACTTCTAATTGTGTAGACGAAATGCCATTACTTAATTTTGGAAAGAAACTTATATCAAGAATTTTTTTTTCAAGTATTGACAAATTTACATATAATAACAATAATAATAACAACAACAATAACACCAACAACAACAACAACACACTGTAATAATAATAACAAAAATAACAATAATAAAAAAATAACAAAAATAACAACAATAATAATAACAACAACACTGAAGAAGTGCTTTGCACGGAGCAATAAATCCGATAATAATAATAATAACTGCAATGATAATAACTTTCTTAACTTCCTTATATACTTTGTTAATTTAACAGTACAGTTTTAACTGCAAATATTAGTTTTAATATTAACTTGTAAAACTTTGAAAGTTTTAAATTTAATGTTAAGTATAGTTTCAACTTTAAAAATTAGTTCGATACTTATACTTTAACAATTATTATTATCATTATTATTACTATAAACACTTCACAGACTTTTACGGAGTGTTGATAATAACAACAATAATGATAATGATAATGATAATAACAGTTGTTAAACTATTAATATAAATGTAATATTTAACATTAAAACTACACCCAAAGTTAATTCGAAAGCATTAATAGTTTCACAAGTTAATATATTAATAAAAAAAACTATATAGGGATTGTGCGGAGCAACAAAAACGAAGAATCGTAACAATACTACTAATTACTAATAGCAATAATAAATGCTAATGGTTGGGCAATAGTTACTAATACCAAGAATTATAGTAATAATACTAATTTTCAAGACTAATAATAACCTCCAAAATGGCCATAATGTCCATGGTAATAATGATAAATAAAATAATAGCGACAAGGACAATAATAAAATCGAGCCTAACCCCCGCGGATGGAGAATGTTTCCCGGTGCAAAATGAGGAAGTCCGTTGCCCGGAGCAATGAAATCTACTTTCATAATAAAAAAAATAACAAAAATAGCACCAATAATAACAACGATACCCATAATCAGTAGCAATAATAATAACAACAGTAAAAGTGATTTTCGAACTTTGATCTTATTATTTCGATATTCAATAACAAAAAAGTGAGAGTACACGTGTCTCTCGTTAAAAAAACACAGAGAAAGAGAATCACAAATGATTCGACCTTGCCCGAGGCTCATATATCGTACGTGTTCCTCAACTTCGAGGGGGACTCGTGGCTCGCCTTGCCTTTACACGCTCTTCGCGGGGACCTCGTGCCAATCTACCCTCTCTCTGTCTGTCTGTCTCTCTCTCTCTCTCTCTCTCTCTCTTTCTCTGTCTCTCTCTCTTATTCTCGCTGTCTCTTTCTTTCTTTCTTGTATCTGCAGTGGTCATAGGAAAGAGCGAGAGCGTGGCGAATTCTCGTCACCGCGTGACGCCCCCGTCTCGAGAAGGAGCCACGTGCACACCTTCGAAGAACCAAAAGAAGAACCGTTCCATTGGTCCTCTCTTCGTTCTTCCTTTTCCCCTTTTTTCTCACGTTCCTTGTATCGTTTATTTCTCTCCCTCTCGCTGCTGTGCTGTGTGCCTCTGTCTCTCTCTCCCTCTCTTTCTCTCTCTCTCTTTCTTTCTCTGAAGACGAACCGGTTGACCGGATCTTGCGACTCGACCACGATCACGCTCAAATTATCTCGCTTGTTTACGTTATCGGTTCTCCGGTTTTTGCGAAACGATTTCCACGCGAAAAAGTCACAGGCGACCCGCCAATTCGTTTTTTTCTCTCGCGTTTTCGAACATTATTCCCGCGTGCATTATCGTCCTTCGGGAACAAAGACTCGCGGACGGTGAATCACGTGAATACGCGGTAGACGGAAATTACCGGAGTTTTTCTCGTACGCAAACAAGCCGTCTCATATATTTGCGTTTCAGAATCCCAAAAATCTCGCTGTTTAAGCTACGTCCCGCCAGATTAATATTCAATGTAAATACCAGAAGTAAGCTTCTCTTTTTCTTCCTCCTCGACTGCGGAAACGACGTATCAATCAAATCGCGCAGAGAGAAACCGCGTGTTGAGAGAATTTAGTTTTAGTAGACAGAGTTTAGTTGTTGAGTAGACAGAGTTTAGTAATTTAGTAGACAGCGTTTGGTAGTTTAGTAGGCAGAGCTTGGCGATTTAGTAAAGTTCAGTAATTTAGTAGACAGAGTTTGGTAGTTTAGTAGGCAGAGCTTGGCGATTTAGTAGAGTTTAGTAGTTTAGTAGACAGAGTTTAGTACTTTAGTAGGCGGAGATTAGTAATTTAGTAGACAACGTTTACTCGTTTAGTAGACAGAGCTTAGTAATTTAGTAGACAGAATTTAGTAGTTTAGTTGAACGGGTTTAATAGTTTAGTAGACAGAATTTGGTAATTTAGTAGACAGAGTTTCGTACTTTAGTAGACAGAGCTTGGTAATTTAGTAGACAGAATTTAGTAGTTTAGTAGTTTAGTAGACAGAGTTTACGAGTTTAGTAGTTTAGTAGACAGAATTTGGTAGTTTAGTAGACAGAGTTTAGTAATTTAGTGGACAAAGTTTAGTACTTTAGTAGACAGAGCTTAAAAATTTAGTACACAGAATTTGGTAGTTTAGTAGACAGAGTTTAGTAGTTTAGTAGACAGAGTTTACTACTTTAGTAGACAGAGTTTAGTAGTTTAGTAGACAGAATTTGGTAGTTTAGTAGACAGAGTTTAGTACTTTAGTAGACAGAGCTTAGTAATTTAGTAGTTCAGTAGACAGAGTTTAGTAGTTTAGTAGACAGAGTTTACTAGTTTAGTAGACAGAGTTTAGCAGTTTAGTAGACAGAGCTTCCGATTTTTTTCTCGTAAACGGTTGGTTAAGGAAACGCACTTCTTTAACCCAAAGGTACATATATTGAGAGGCTTCGATAAAAATCACCAAAAAATACAGAGCAACAACAAAAACATGGCCGCCGGCAGATGATGACAATTTTTTCATGTACACTGACACTGAAAACAGTGTTTCGAGAAACACGCGTTTAGAGTTCGAAGTATGGCGCTGCTATCGCTCGCTGGGCCGACTATGAGGCGCTGCTGCTCGTTCAATTTTAGGAATATTTCAATGAAATCTTCAGGGAATGGAGCTAAAAGATGATACTATCGAATAAAACTATTTTTTGAAAATGCATTTTTTTACCCAATTAGATCGATGTAGCCCGTCAAAAAAGAACCTCGCGAAGATCTTTAACTCAACTCACATCGCGTAAAGTGACGGGAAAAAAGTCGAAATCTTTCCGAAGTGTTGCCAAAAAAGATGCACAAGTCTCGCAGAGGAAATACAGTATATTTCTCTCGCGGAGGCTTTTTCCACGCCCCGGTATAATTAAAACAAAAAGTCTCCTGCTCGTTCCGCAGTGACTTGGGCTGCCCCGAGTCCCAAAGTCACCGCGGAACGAGAGACTTTTTTTTCTCCCGTGCACCTCGAAGGCTCTTTCCATTCAATAAAAGCAAACGAGTCCGAGCAATCGCGCGCGGCACGAACTCTCGCGCGGTCCTCAATGGACCGAGTCAAGGAGCCGGAATATAAAAGGAAGGGAAAAAAACAGATGGGCGAAAAAAATGAGGGTAGAGATCGCGCGTGTCGCGCTCTTGTACACGTGAAATTTTTCGGAACCGTGGCGATAACGGGCGATAGGAGCCTTCTTGACTCAACGTCTAGCGACGAGTGAACCTTTGCTCGAAAAAAGTATTCACGCTTGAAATTTTGGCGTCGTAGGTCAGAGCCGAATGCGAGCCTCGACAAAGAGATATCCTCTCTCCCTCTCCCCCCACCCCTCTCTCTCACACACACACACACACACACACACACACACGCGCGCACTTACGCGCACACACAATTACCCGCACACACAATTACACACACACACACACATTCGCGCGCGCGCGCGCGCGCACACACACACACACACACACACACACACACACACACACACACACACACACACACACACACACACACACACACACACACACACACACACACACACACACACACACACACACACACACACACACACACACACACACACACACACACACACACACACACACACACACACACACACACACACACACACACACACACACACACACACACACACACACACACACACACACACACACACACACACACACACACACACACACACACACACACACACACACACACACACACACACACACACACACACACACACACACACACACACACACACACACACACACACACACACACAATTACACTACACACACACACACACACACACACACACACACACACACACACACACACACACACACACACACACACACACACACACACACACACACACACACACACACACACCCTAAATTACACGCAACGCACACACACACACACACAATTACACGCAACACACACACACACGCACGCACGCACACTTACTTTGTGCCCCGCAAGAATTTCGTCGCCGAGGAGATAACGAACGTCTGGGACAAACTTGAGACTTTGATCTCACTCTCGCGGATCTCCGTCGATCGTTGATCACTATTTCATATTTTCACTCCTGCACTCAATTCACCTAATAAGTTTCAAGCGTATTTTTCACAAGCTTCCGTATATTTACAGAATGTTGTGGAAAATACAATACCCAAATTTCAAGCGTGAATATAACAATAACCCTAGATTCACGGAACTTTTATCCAAACACAAAATTTTCATTGAAGACTCGTTTGATTTTCTTCACTATCGATTTTCGAAAACATCAACTTTCTAAAACCTGGCTTGAAGGTGAATATTAAGCGGCAGAAAAGATCGAAAAACAAAGAAACACGCAAAGAAAGGTTACGGGGAATGAAGCGCTGTGCGAATTAGCGGCATCTGCCGCAGTTATCGAATAACCAATAGCAAACAAATTCATGACGAAATGAAATAACGCACTCTGGAAATAACGCGAGATTGTATTCGATTTAAATAAATAAACACGGAATTAATCGCAGCTATAACAACAGTGGTGGAATGTAAATTCTCTTAAACGGTTGAAAAAATCGATTTCGAAGGATTAAGTGAAAGGATTGGAAAATCGTTTGGACGTTTATTTGTACGTACGTTGAGAAACTTGTGTACCAAATTTCGATGAAAAATATTCATAATTAAAGAAGTTATGGACCATTTGGTGAAGGACCTTTGAATGTGAGGGGCTCAACGGTGTACTTGATTTTGGAC
The DNA here is from genome assembly GCA_951751655.1 of Ophion costatus. NCBI lineage: Eukaryota > Metazoa > Arthropoda > Insecta > Hymenoptera > Ichneumonidae > Ophion > Ophion costatus. Next base: position 22,736,381 of record OX632365.1, on the reverse strand, counting down.
ACCCGATTAATTTTAAACAGAATAACCAATTTTTTTCTTAAAATAGATAATATTGACTAAGACTTGACCGACTCTTTCTCTGTAATCATGTTTTAGTGATCAAAAAAAAAATATTGAATTTTGTTTTTGTTTTTTCGACGAAAGGTGATATCTTTATTGTTAATAACTAATGAAAAAAATATGTTAGGAAGAAAAACGTCGGTCAAGCCTAAACTACTATTATGCTGAATATGCGTGCCAAATTTCAAGTCGATTTGTTCATTACATATCGAGAAATCATGTACACCGTTTTGAAAAACATAGTTTCGAGAAAAACGTGTTTAAGGCGGGGAACCAGTTTAGATGGCCCAAAAAATCGTTTTTTTTTTAATTCCATGATGTGTTAATAAAACGATTCGCTGAACAACCGGTAAGTAGTATAAACTCATTATTGCCTTGAATTCTTTGTTCTTTGGGTAATCTTTTTTCAAACGCGTTCTTCTCGAAACGACTTTTTTCCAATTTGTGTGCACTGTAGCTCAAAAAGTTTGTAACGTATAATTTTATAAAGTGATAGTTAATTTATTTATATAACTGCGCTCTATATGAACCTAAATTTGGGGCAATATCATTGTTTGAATTATTTTTTTACAGCAAAAAAGGTTATAAGATAGTGGCAAAAATACACTTTTGTTTAAGCACCTCTAACAAATGCAATTTTCAATTTTTCGGCCAGAGTTAGGTCCATATAGAAGAAAAACATGTTTTCAAAATAACATTGAAACCGTATTGATTTCCGATGAAAACTGTGGCCTCCAGAGTGTACACAAACAGCAAAGCCTGATGGCGAGCTTCAGACAGGTTATATGTGCCATATGCTCAGAGGAAATGCTTCGAAAAACTAAAAACATTCGTTTGAACATATGTACAAAATATTCCCAAAGTTTGAATAAATTCTATTCATTCGTTGCTTGTAAAAAAAATCACGAAAAACACTAAAAATGTACTCCTAAACTAGTCCCCCGCCTTAAACTTTCACCAGCGTTTTCGATCATAAGTTTCCGTTCAATCTGCCATGTCTGCACTCCATATAGGACCTTCCTCTCCACTGAAAGTCGCCTCAAGCGACGAACCAGTCGTTTTCACAGTGGCCAAACCCCTTAAGCCAAGCGAACCGTAATTTCTCCCTGCATGCACGAGTGGAGAGCTGTCCAATTATTTGCTTTCGTCTTCAACATGCGGGAAGAAAAATGTCTAGACCGCGACGATATTTCAATCGCGTTCGATATCTCAAGAGCTCGTTATCGACATCTGGTCATAACCGGATTCATCCTATTTCTGGGTCAGCCGAGGTGTCAAACGCGAATTCATTCGGATCATTTTCCGGCGTATATCTTACGCTTGTGTCACCCCTCGAGCGCCCTCCTCAGGTAGCCACGAAAATTAACACAGTGGGCCAATAGATAACGTCGCAAATCGAGTTCGAATAGCGGCTGATGTCCGAATTAGGACAAGCCCACGCGTGTGGCTTAATCGCGTTATTTTGACAATCGCACAATCTCGCGAGGCAAAAACATTCTTACGACCGGCAATCTGTATATTCAGATGCTTCGAAAGACAATATCAATTGTACGATTGAAAGCAAACAGAAAAAAATGATAACCGGTTCAACCCAGTTTTCGCCGGATGAGATCAACTGGAAATACGTTGGGGCTGGGGGTAGGGTGGGGCGTAGAGGGAGTGGGTTAAAGATGTCCACTTTCTCGCCTATCTTACTCCTTATCATAGTCTGTACATAGTACAATCGTTCTCTTCCACTTTTTCTATGGGGGTTCATGCCGCTTTTATCGCTTCGCACATATTTCTCACCGATCCCAAGACGTTTCCCGGTTCGTTCTCGTCGCACTTTTCCTTGCCACCGTTCATTATGCTCTCGTAAACATCGAGTAGCGCGACCCGAAGCGAACGCGCGCGCGCGCGCCTCCTATGCGGGAAATAATCGCTGTACGAAAGAGACGAAAAAAAGTGGCCTCTCCGGTTCGGCGTCCGCGACGCGCGTCTTATCAGCTCCGAGACCGAGTAGGGGCAATTGCGAGAAAGAAGAACAAAAAATGTAACGCGAGTAGAGAGGATGGATAAGAGAGAAAGAGAGGGGAACCACGTCGGGAGAGGAGCGATTGAGAGTCTAACTGTATAAATAAGAGAGCGCGCGATGATGGGACTTTAGTTTGACGATATTCGTCTTAGCGATATATTGTCCGTTCGACCGTCCGTCTTCTCTGCACCCCCCCTCCTTGTCTCTCTAAACATCAACTTCGCGCGTTCTCTTTCCGGCTCGCAGTTTCGTTGTCGACCAGTACGGAGAACGAACGTCAGCGAATCCCTCGTCCGTCGTTTCTCCGGCAGGACGAAAAACATCGGCGGCAACCGTGCCGCTAAACGTTGAAACTTCGCAATTTCACCGCCACGCATCAGCGACAGCCGAAACGCGATGGAAAATTCATTCTCCTAGCACGAGCTAACTCGCGGAGAGAAAATAATTACGAAGACCGTTCGCAGTCCGGAAGTGCTACTCGTAATATCGCAAAATCGCTTCACGTGGTGGCTTCGCACCTCGCAAATCAACAGTGTCGGGCGCGACTCTTTCGAACTGTATAACGAGTGTACGAGTGAAAAACAGCCCAGTTATGTTCTCCATAGAATACAGCAAGCAATTTCTCAGCTATCGCATACTAAAGTCCAACCGTTTCAAGTACATCTGACGATACGAACTCGGACTAAGTGTTGCTCAAACTCTTCGCGATAAATATATATACCCATATATACGTCCGAGTTATTGTTGTGTACGTCGCGAAGTGCGCGCCTTTCGGATTCTCCGGGGTCCACGTTCGCGGGGGCTTTTTATTTATGAATGCGCAGCTCGGCGATCGAAGGGAATAAAGCGGAAATCGAAGGGGGCTTCCTCTCTCTTTCACACTCACTCTTATTCCCTGCAAAGTCAGCAAGACCTGGAAAGTCTTGTCGGACGGAACGTAAAGCCCAGCATGAAAACGAGACCGATGTCTTCTGCGTAAAGTCGAATACACATACCACGCATCAATCTATGTATACATATATATAAATATACAACGTCCGTATACTTTGGCGTCCACCGGAAGTCCCGTCACCGCGTAAGAAATAGACCGGAAGCATCATGAGACTCAATTGATAGCGGAACAGCCGCGTAAGACGCCGGAACAAATATTCGCATCGCGCAAAACGACGACGATCGATATTCTTCGAGATCCCGAAAAAATATTCGAATAGAGAAGATCGAGCCTCTGGCCATTGACGACCGTTCAATCGAAGATATTCGCGACCCCTCGAGCAATTCTTTTCGTTTAACATCGCATCGTGCACTTTCTAATTCGCCAAAATGATTGTTTACGTTCCTGGCAGAATGCCAAGCCACGTTGGTCCGTACGGAGCCGCTCGTTACCCGGGCACTCTCCTGGGCGCCGCGGTACCGAGTTACTACAACACGCCAACGACTTACGCAACAAGCAACAACAGCAACAATCATCATCATCAGCATCATCATCATCCGTCAAGCCCGATAAGCTACTACACCGGTAATCTGAATCTTCATCAAGCACCGCTGGACCTTCCGGTTTGGCCGCGAAGGATGCCCACCGAGGACGAGCTCGGTACATCGCCACCGGCCGGTCTCGGTAGTCTCGTTACGTCGACGGGTGGTCTCGCCAGTGGTGGCCCACCCAGCCCAGCCCACAGCGACTCCGACGCATCCAACTCCAGCCTCGAACTCGGCTCGGTCAGAAGGGGCGAGAACGCCCAACTCAAATGCAGGTTAGTACCCACGTTATGCCGCAAGTGTCGCGCGCGTTCGATTTCTTCGTTTAGGTCGTTCGGAACGGAAAATAAGGAAAAATGGCGGAATTTCGTAATTTTTTTTTTAAAGGAAAGATTCCTTCACCATTTTTGAAACTTAGGGTATGTTTATTATTACTTTTCGCTCTTACGTGATATTTTTTGTCATCTTTAAAAATAAAGAATTTTCCATACAACATGGCCACATTTTGCAATGAAAAATACATTTTTATTATTTTCCAAAATATTTAGGTTCGTGTTTTAGACGATAAGGTTGAAAGGATTTATACCAAGTTTGATCAGAATCGGTCGATTAGTTTTTCAGCTATACGTCACGCCAGTTTTGAAAAAACAAGTTGGAAGACTCTGCCACACTTCCGCCATTTTGAAAGATTAATAGTATCAAAAAATGCCACGTCATAGCCACAAGTAGTAATAAAATATACTCTAAGCCTAAAAAATGGTGAATGAATCTTTCTTTTGAAAAAAAAATCATGAAAAACGATGAATTCTTTCCTCGCCTCATTTTTAAATTACTTTTAATTCAATTACGTTAAGGGGAAGATACCCCCCTTAATGAATTTGAATCAAGACTAATTTAAAAAATTAATCCAGTTCTAAAAATTGTTGCAGCTTGAGGAATTTTTCGTGACTGAATTGAAGTTGATAATCTGTTCGGGGAACTTTGTACGTAGTCTAAAGTGTGCGAAAACGTTTTTGCGAAAAAAAATTCCTGCGTAGCGGCGCTGGAGCCTCGTGAATGTTTTTTTTTGTGCTGCAGGACTTTTGCCGCGTGAGGGGAAACTTGACCTTGAACAAAATAACAAAGGGCTTCACAGTCTGCGTCGTAATCACTAGATTGGGGATTTTTGAAAAATTTGTTTTCGTAGAATGTCAAAAGTTTAAGAAAAAACTCGAAAAAAATGAGAATCGGTTAAAATGTATTCAAGTTATGACGCAAGCCAATCAGTTGTTTCCGGGAAAACGTCTCCGATCCTCTGCGTCGCATTATTTGAGCTCGACAGTTCAAACTTCAATAGTAAATATGGCACCTTTCCGTACGAGCCCGATCGCGTCTTTTTTGGAGACTCTAAAGTACGAGGCTTAAAAATCGTTTTTCTGCATGCTCTCTGGACCAGAGTCGTCCCTAAATCCTCTTGAGGGTTTAGGCTACTGTGACGACCCGAAAATGAGGTTTGTGAAAAAAATGATTTCAACGAAATCATTAAGCCGATTGAAAAATCGTTTGGACATTTATTTGTATGTACATTAACAATGTTGTGTATCGAGTTTCATAAAAAAAAATTATTCGTAATTAAAGAAGTGATAAACAATCTCGTGAATGACCTTGAACGTGAGGGGCTGAACGGTGTACTTGATATTAGCCATCCGGTTGATCTGACACAAAATGAACAATTTTTTTCGCAAAGTAGATAATATTTTCTAAGGCTTGACCGAGCTTTTTTTCCCTGTCGTATTTTAATCATCGGAAAAAAAAATTTGCATTTTTTCTCGATTTTGCGAGAAGAAGTGGCATTGTTATTATTAATAACTACCAAAAGAAAAAATTTGAAACGAAAAACGTCGGTCAAGACTAAACTACGATTACACTGCCTAAGTGTACCAATTTTCAAATCAATCCGTGCATCAGGTGTGGAGAAATCGTGTACACCGTTTTGAAAAGTATAGTTTTGAGAAAAACGCGTTTATAGTTTTACCAGCAATTCCTTGTAATCATAAATTTACCTTCGATCTTCGATTCCTGCACCATAATATTGAACCTTCCTTTTAACGGGAGATATACACCTAGGAGCCGGAAAAAGGTCATTTTTGCGAATTTTTTCAAGGAAAACTATTTGCAATTTCGGATTGGGGTTTTAATTATCTAAAAGTATATACATTCAAAAATATGTTTAATTTTCTTTATTTAAAAATATCAAAAATATACAAGGATATTGTATGATCCTTGGAGCGTCGTAAAAAAATCGGTACCCAAAATTTCTCGAAAACCAATGAACCGATTGCCTTGAGGTTTTTTGTGGTTATTCTATACGCCATTATCTAGTACTTGTCATAGGATTTTTTTTTCGTTACTTAGTTTTTGTTTTATAGGCAAAATAATAACTAATTTGTGGCCCAAAAATCACTATTTATGTTCAAACGTCCGCCATTTTGCTATAAATCGATATTTTCAAAATCGGCTATGCCAAGTACAAGATAATGGTGTATAGAATAACCACAAAAAACCTCCAGGCAATCGGGTCATTGGTTTTCGAGAAACTTTAGGTACCGATTTTTTTACGACGCTCCAAGGATCATACAATATCCTTGGATATTTTTGATATTTTTAAATAAAGAAAATTGAACATATTTTTGAATGTATATACTTTTAGATAATTGAAACCCCAATCCGAAATTTCAAATAGTTTTCCTTGAAAAAATTCACAAAAATGACCTTTTTTCCGGCTCCTAGGTGTATATCTGCCCTTAAATTTAAGTTAACCTCTTCAATTTCAGTACCCTAACCCCTTAATGTCATAGCTCGTCGTCAGTGCAGGGCTACTTGAAAAATACGGCACATTGTTAGGAATAAAAGATACGATCTATCGATTGTCGAGGAAAATGACGGACGTTCGCGATTATTGATCGTACGAGCGCGAGCGATCAATCGGTAACCGTTTATTTTTATCAACGGGTGCGACAAGCGCGGGTCGTGAATGAAGATTAAAAAATTTCCGTTGCCGAAAGATAAGAAAAACGTCGATTTTTCGATGTCTTGGCACGTGCTCGTTTCGTGCTGGGCTCAGGCGATAGACAAGGCACCCACGAGGCCTTCGTTTTTTTAGACGTCGTCGGAACAAACGAATTTGACTTTGGTCTCACATTGGAACGGTGCTCTTCGCCTCTTTTTCTCCCCCCCCCCCCCCCCCCCCTCGGTCTTTCTCTGCGCTATTGTTGCGTTACGTCCTCAGAGGGCCCATTTTAAAAACAAGCAAGAACGTAAACCGTCGAGAGAAGATAGAATTCGCATTTATTCCAAACGCTTGCAGTCAGACGTCCTTATCTTTGCTACGCGAGTGGAAAACACGCGAATCTCCTCTGCCAGATCGAGAGATAAGGAGAAAGAAAGATAAGAGAGTCCCGTTAAAAAAAGAGAACAATAAATCGCTAATTTCATAAACAATCTTTTTGGCCGCTCGTAAACAACTATTGTATACGCCGATTTCCGGTTATCTCCGAAAAAAAACCCGTCTCTGACCACAGTACAAGAGTCGAGAAAAAGAACAGAGAAGAGAAATCCATACGAAAAAAATTATAACCTCAATCTTCAAAACTACGGTTTTTCAAATTTATGGCCAATTGCGAAAGATCGACCGTTCTTCACCGAGCTTATCTCTCGTCAGCTTAGCGGGAAAAAGATCCGAATGACGTTCGTTGCATCAAGAAAAAAAGTTTCGTATCGACGATAGCGGAGATTCATAGCTGTAAAAAGAGCCGTGAAGTAACCCTCCGAGGGGCGGACCACGCCGCGCACACGTGAACACTGGAACGATACGCTCAATTTTTTCTTCTTATTCTTATCATTCTTTACACTTTCGCCCGCACGTGCCTAAGGCCAACGATTTTTCGACGACAAAACGCTCCCAAAATTTCTGACGAGCGCGGAACACGACGATGAGAAAATGACTTTTTTCGCCGTCTCAAGCGAGATTTCGCGATGCCACCTCTCGAGGGCGCTGATGCAGCGTACGCGTCACGCGCGAGGTATTTTTCTCCGCTGATTATTAGCGTCACTTGTGCAAATCGCTGCGCAGTTGGAAAGACATCGTATGTACTCTCCGAGAAACGATTAGCTCCTTTGTTCGCGTGTAATTGAGAGAGAGAGAGAGAGGGGGGGGGGGGGAAGAGAGAGAACAAAAAACTAATTAAACGAGGTAGTTGTTTGTGTATTTCCGCAACTTGAGCCGTCAGTCCCCGGGAGCGCCACTAATCGCGCTAACGTGCCATGCCTTTCAAACAGAAAACACATTGGAAAATCTTTTTTTCCGTTGACGCGATAAATACGAATACTACTTGTAAAAATGAAATTTACTTGAACATAGAACTTCTAGAAAATAATTTATTTTAAAATGGAAAAAAAATAATAACTTTTGTAAACAAAGTATGTCTTGCTATACAATTCTTCAACAGAGACTTCAACCATTGTAGCGGACCGAAAAAAGGTCATTTTTTTCGATTTTTTTTGGTCTCGTAGATTATTTATTTGGAATTTGGAAAAAAACGGTATGTTATTCAGCATACATTGAACATAATTGATGAAAATGTTCATTTATAAAAGTTAACGATTAACAACGTTATCGAGTCATGATTACTCAATAGCCTAATCGATTACTTGACAATAATTGGTCAAAAAAAAAGTTGTATCTATATGAATGTAGTTCTCGTTGTACGTAACCGTTTTTTCGAAATAAAAAATCACAAAACGGCGAATGTTAAGAAAAGTGCGATTGTGGCGAAATTTTTACTTATATTCGGGGCCTTAAAAAAGACTAAATTTCATTAAATGGTTCCCTACAACGATAGCTACTGCAATTACGGAAATTTCGGTTTTTTTAACTTAAAAAATCATACAATTATAGATAGTTAGAAAATTGATGAATTTTCAATATTTTAACTTGCAAATTGTCATACACGAATATGAATACTTTAAGAAAATGCAACAAAATCGAATTTTTTCTTAACCGCTACCGTTTTGTCCCGTCGTAAATGTTTTCTTCGAATCTTTAAAAGTGATTTTAGGATTTTCCTTCGTATGGAACTGACGTTGAGTCCATTGCGAATGAAAATGTGTCCTTGGACTCTTTCCGCCCATTACGAAATGCGGCCATTATAGGACAGCTCTAGACCAGAGAAACGAAAAAAAAAACTATTTTTCTAGCTTTAAATTGAACCTTCAGAACCTTTATACCGAGTTTCCATTTTCTTGCAGTTAGTTTATTTTCCGCGCCTCTGGAGTAGTGTCCCTCCTTAACAAATTTTTCCAATAAATGCTATCGCTAGCAAACGTTTCGCGGAATGTGTAAATCGTGTGTCGAAAAACATCAAGCGAATACCCGTCTTGCTAATAGTCGCAAAAAATGAATAACGAAGCGCTGGGGAGGCGCACAGTGCACTGACAAATTCAGCGAAGCGTCTTATTTTTGATTCATTGATCTGCCTTTTTTCACGTCTATAAACAACTTGATCAGGCGCGTGCGTCCCCCCCCCCCCCTCGCTCTCTATTTCTCCAGAGGAAGAGAACGAAAGAGAGGAGAGCTAAGAAGAGAATGACATCAAATTGTCTCAGATAGCCTGAAATAGTGCTCGGCCGTGCAGAGTTGAGGATTGGAACTTGAACCGGGGTCAATAGACGAGTCAATTGATGAACGGATTGACATCAATCGAGGGTTGTGTATCGAAGAGGATCATATATATATAGTATTTGCATACACTTTTAACGCTGACGCAAATCGTACAAGTACTCGCAATTGCGACGGTATAAGCTCCGCCATTTTTACGTACTGATATACTATATATATATATATATATATATATATATAATATTAAGGTGGTTAAAAAAATCGATTTTTTTTTCTCAACGGAAAATTGAAGTATGTTAAGAAAAAGAAAGTTTTGCAAAATTTGAAGGTTCAAAACAATTTTTTACTTAGTGCTCAAACGCCTATTTCATGTTTTTTTTTTTCATGATTATCGGAATGTTAATTTTTTTTTATCTCAATGCACGCACTAAACTGTTAGTGCGTGATCCAATGTAAGTTTTGATTTAATTATTTCTGTGACAATACACTATTTTCATTCAAATATTTGTTTTTTACCATAAACAATTTGTATTTGCAGATTAAGAATCAATTACTTCTTAAAATTATATCAGTTTCTTGATGAACAAGAACACGGTCATTACATTATTGAACGTCTAACAAGTATGCGTGTTTTTTTTAGTAAGAAAACAAATGGAGAAACAAATTGACGAAAGATCGAAAGAAAAAAAATAACAGTCGTGTGAGCACTACCTAAAAAAATGTTTAGACCTCTGAAATTTTGTATGAATTACTTGCTCATAACGTAGTAACATATTCCGTTGAGTACCGCAGAAAAAAAATTAATTTTTTTGAACCACCCTAATATATATATGCATACTGCCGGCCAAAAGTTCGAGTACACCAGTCGAAATTTCTTGCCGCACTGTAAGTTAGATAGCAAACTAAAAAATTAAAACGATCGAATTTCCCAAGCGGTGTTTTGAAGAGGATAATGTTGCCTTCATTTGGCCTTTTTAGAAAAATTTTTACAATCTTTTTTGGTTTCGGTACGGTTTTTTGAAAACTGCTATTTTTCAGCTTTTTTGCACGTTTAACACCGCCCGCATCACTTCTGGCGAATTTCCTCGCTCGTTTTTTCTATAACGAACGTAGAAAGGGTATGAAAACCTAAATTTTCCTCTCTTAGAAAGTTTCTTACGATTTTTTTTCGCCCCAGCATCGCATTTTTAGCTAAAAAAGACATGTTTTAGAAAAATAGGCGTAGTCCAATAACTATGGAGTTTTCGAGAAAATGTCAAGAGGGTAAAAAGTTACGTGGGTTTACACTGGAGTGGCTAGAATTTTTTCAGAATTTTTTTGGAAGACGTTTTCTTTACAACTTTTAGTCGAGATTCTGATGGGCGGAGGGGCTCCATTTGGGAATGATGAAGTCTAGGACAGACTATCAGGAAAGAAAATTTGTTTACTTTATAAAAGTAAAGAATAATTAGAATAAATAAAGAATAAATAAAAAGAGTAATAAGAATAAAAGTAAAGAAATTTTCTTTACTATATATATATGTAAAGAATATATAAAGAATATATAAAGAATAAATAAAACGAATACATAATTAGAATTATTCTAATTATTCATTACTTATCTATCTATTTATAATCTTAATATATATATCTAAGAATAAATCTAAGAATCTAAGAATAAAAGTAAAGAAATTTTCATTACTATATATATATATATATAGTAATGAAAATTTCTTTACTTTTATTCTTAGATTCTTAGATTAGATTCTCTAGTAATGAAAATTTCTTTACTTTTATTCTTATTATTCTAATTATACTCGTAGAAAAAACTTGAGACGAATAGGCAGTATATTCCCGTCCGGAAATAATCGGGTATTTGAGTTGATATATATATATATAAAGAATAAATTATTCGAATAATACGAATAAAAGTAAAGAAATTTTCATTACTATATATATATATATATATATATCTAAGAATAAATCTAAGAATCTAAGAATAAAAGTAAAGAAATTTTCATTACTATATATATATATATATATAGTAATGAAAATTTCTTTACTTTTATTCGTATTATTCGAATCATTTATTCTTTATATATATATATATCAACTCAACTACCCGATTATTTCCGGACGGGAATATACTGCCTACTTGTCTCAAGTTTTTTCTACGAGTATAATTAGAATAATAAGAATAAAAGTAAAGAAATTTTCTTTACTATATATATATATATATATATATATATATATATATATATATATATATATATATATATATATATATATATATATATATATATATATATATATATATATATATATATATATATATACATATATATAGTGAAGAAAATTTCTTTACTTTTATTCTTATTATTCTAAATATTTATTCTTTATTATAGAACATTTTTTTATTAAGATTGTTATTCTAATTATTTTAGAAAATAATTAGAATAATAAGAATAAAAGTAAAGAAATTTTCTTTACTATATATATATGTGTGTGTGTGTGTGTGTGTGTATATATATATATAATATAAAGAAAATTTCTTTAAATTTAATTTCAAATTAAATTTCTATAAAAAAATGTTCTATAATAAAGAATAAATAATTAGAATAATAAGAATAAAAGTAAAGAAATTTTCTTTACTTTTATTCTTATCATTCTAATTATTTATTCTTTATATATATATAAATTCAACTAGCCGATTATTTCCGGACAAGAATATACTCCCTATTTGTCTCAAGTTTTTTCTACGAGTATTGTAAAATTAATTTTACGCAATACTTGAATGATGCTAATGGTCCTTTTCTCCGTTACAGATGGCTCAATTGCGGAAGATGGTTCGCGTCCTTGGAACAACTAGCGGGACACGTGGCAAGATTACACGCCGGACCGGGTCCAGGGGGCTTGTTCTACTGCGGTTGGGAGGGTTGTGCTCGTGGCGAACGTGGCTTTAACGCGAGGTGAATAAAAGAAAGAAATCTAAAGGGGTCGGGCGTAGCGTCGGGAAATGTTGACCGGTCACACCTAGCTCGGGAAAAAAAGAGGAATTAGCGTAATTTTTTTTTGGAATACGTGCGTTTTCAAATTTGCTTTTGCATCAAGGGGGAAAAATGGCTGATTTTCATTATTTTTTTTCTTTTAACGAAATATTTCACTATTCTCGAGACTTCGGGTATGTTTTGTTACTATTTTTGGCTGTCGAACGGTATATATATTTTTTATCATTCTTTAAATATGGCGGACGTATGGCACGGTCTTTTAAACGGGTTGCGGTGGATGCCGTCAGGTGGCGCGACACGTAGCGTCGGCGGCATTAATCTGAAATGAACCAACGGAGATTTTTCTTTCGTTAACTCTCGTACGCAGAATAAGAACCGAGAGAAAGTGAGAAATGGTGAAAATCGATGAAATGGTACACTGAAAAAAAAAATATTGAACTTTTCGAAACGAATGGCTACATTTTGCCATGAAGAATACTTTTTTTTAATTTTGAAAAACATTTGAGGTCATGTTTTAGACAGTAAGGTTAGAAAGATTCATACAATTATTTTAGATTATTTTTAGATTATATTTTAGAATTAGATTTTAGATTAGACAGATTTATACAATTATTTAGATTATCTATAATAATCTAAATAATTGCATAAATCTATCTAACCTAAAATATAGTGATAAAAATATTGAATTTTCCGAAACAAATGGCTACATTTTGCAATGAAGAATAATTTTTTTTTATTTTAAAAAACATTTGAGGTCATGTTTTAGACAGTAGGGTTAGAAAGATTTATACAATTAGTTAAGATTAGATTTTAGATTGAGATTTTATATGAGATAGATTTATGCGATTATTTTAGATTATTTTTAAGTTAGATTTTAGAATTAGATTTTCGATTAGATAGATTTATGCAATTATGTAGATCATCATAGACAATAAGGTTAGAATAATTTACCAAGTTGTATCAGAATCGGTTGCTTAGTTTTTCCCTCTACGGTGAGCCAGTTTTGAAAATTGTTGCTGAATATTTTTTTTAAATAACCCAAACAAACTCAAAAATGACGAAGAATTCTTTCCTTAAAAAAACATGAAAATCAGAAGAAGAAAATCCTCGCCGAAAGGTGTCTCCCCTGAATGAAATATTAGTTTTTGAAAAAAAATAGACCGCTGTCCAGAGTGAAAGTATCGATTTTTGGGGAAATAAAGCTCTCTATTTTGGTGCAAATGGTGAATTATCTTCTCCTTTCTCAATAATAGTTTCGAACAAATTGAACGGGATTTCAACGTAAAACTCATTACTATTGCGTTTTCTCGTAAACGTACTGTGGGCAAAAAAAAAGTATTTGTACACGTCGTCTTTTTCGAATTATCCTTCGAAAAAAATAAAATACTTTATCAAGTTTGTGTTCGATAGCTTATCGTAAATATACATACTGTCTGTTTACAAAATTTTTGGAAAAACACACACAAGAAACGAAAACCAAATTAACGACAGTTTCGTGTGCGATGTGCAAATACTTCTTTACCCACTGTACATTCATTTGAGGGAGAGAATGTGGCTAATTTGTAAATATGAAAAAATAGGAAACGAAAAGAAACTGCGCAAAACTATTTTTTCTTCCGCCTAAAATGAAAATAGCGGATATTCATATGAAATATATAATCATAATCTTTCATATATTTGGCATATTTTTAATACATTAATTTATCCTAAATTAAACATATTTATCATATATTTAAAGGTATATAATAAAAATATCATATATTACATTTTTAGTTACATTTGTATTCTTACATTTTTCAAGCATTCCATTGTAACTTACATATTTACCCGCAACTTTCTTTTACGTTCGAGCGAAAATGACTCTTCGAGAAAATCATTGTAGTTCGGGAGTATAATTTTCGCAGCTTATATTGACTTTGATCAAGCGTATTTCACGAGTAGGAACGAGGAAACTCAAATTAACTTGTGGGTCAGAGACTGCTCGTGGAAAAGGGCAAATACGTTAGGATCCCAAGTGCCCGAGGCTTCGTAGGTGAACTTTCATTGGACGTAGGCCTGAAAACAGATGATATTGAAGTTTGCCTCGTTGGAACGCAACGAAAGTTGGCAGCTTGATCTTTTTGTGGCCCACTGGGGCTACCAAAAACACTCGAATCTTTTTTCGGGCCCTTGTGAGAAATCTGAAGTCCAAATTTGCTATTTAAGGCGTTACCCCCACTTGTAGCGCAAAAAAAGGCCTTTTTCATGAATTTTTTTTAAAGAAAACTACAAAACATTTTTAATCGATGGATATACCATCTTAAAGAACACATCTTGAAGAACTTTCAGTAATTTTTTTATTGAAAAATATTACATTGTTTAGTGGCAAATGGCCGTCAATGAAATAATGTTTTTATATACACGGTTTGCGGTGACCAACATTGCGGCGAAGTGGATCATCTGAAAAAAAAATGCGGATGGATTTAGTCAAATATAAGTATAAACTAGTCTTTAATCGAAGGATTTTAAAAAATATTCATTTTTCACAAAATGGCGGACAGTCAAAGTTAATGGTTCGATTTTAACGAAAAAAAACGGTCGTTTTTTGGCTATAAAACGGCCATTTTTTTCGAAAAAAAAAATCGAACGATTAAAGGCTACATTTTTATGTATTAAATAAGCCTGCAAAATTTCAAGAAGATCGGTTCATTAGTGTTCGAGTAATCTTGGTCACCGACTTCAGAAATGCCATTTTGAGAAAAACGCGTTTAAAGTTTCGATTTCAGTTCTTCAATTCACAGATTCTTCTCTTTCAACGCTCATATCTCAGTCAATTTTGTTCGGATCGACTTGAAATTTTCAGGACATATTCTCAGATACTTATACTTCAAAAAAATGGAATAAAAAAAATCGATTTTTTCAAAATCGCAAGTGGGGGTAACCCCTTAAGAGGTCGTGTTAAAATTTCACGACGATTAGGAAGCTCGTTATTAAAAAATCAACATTTTCTTAAGAACGATTTTTAAAAGAAATAAAAAAAAAAGTTTATCAATAAACTTCGTTTTGTTTCCGTTGCTTTCAGTCTATTGTAGATATTGCAAAATCGAGATGTCAAAAAACAACTTATTGCAAAGTTACATCACTTTCCACAAGCCAACATTTAATTTGTGAATGTTAATTGTTCAATGACGCGCTTCCTAAGTGTCGTGAAATGTTTACACGACCTCTGAAATACTTCACACAAAAACGTACGAAATTATCCGAATTTTATTATCATTTGCGATTTGGGACTCAACATCCTCACGATGATGGAAGAAGCTTCGTACTCGACTAAAATCCTCTTCCGCAATTCCAGGTACAAGATGTTGGTACACGTGAGAACGCACACGAACGAGAAGCCCCACCACTGTTTCCAGTGCGACAAGAGTTTCAGCAGAGCGGAGAACTTGAAGATCCACGCGAGATCGCACACGGGCGAGCGTCCGTACGTGTGTCCGGTGGAGGGTTGCAACAAGGCGTACTCGAACTCGTCGGATCGTTTCAAGCACACGCGTACGCACGCGGTGGACAAGCCGTACTGTTGCAAAGTGCCGGGTTGCCCGAAGCGTTACACGGACCCGTCATCGCTCCGAAAGCACGTGAAGACGTATCGTCACTACGTAAACAACAACAACGACAAGTTGCAGGAGAAGAGTAGCTTCGACGAGAACAACAGTAGCCTGGAGAAGGGAATGTTCGAGACGACGCCAGAGACGCGTAGCGGCACGGAATCGGACTCGAAGAAGGATTCGAGCCTGGAGAGTGCGAGCTCGTCGAGTCCCCGAGTAAGCAAGAGTTTCGAGGAGCAGAGAAACTTCGTCGAGTGGAACAACATGTACAATCTCCAGGAGCAGCAGGTGAAGAGAGAAACGGAGCCGATAACGCCCTCGAAGAATTACGACCACGAGGCGACCGGCAAGCTCCGCTACTCGAGCATCTTCGACGAGAGTTACGTGACACCGGAGAAGATCCGAACTCCGTCCTTCTACCAGTCGAGCAATTCCCACATCGTCAAGGACGCGAGCCCGCCCCGAGTGCCCGACAGTCGACTCTCGCCGAGGATCGGTATGCAGTCGACGCCCATTAAGTCGGAACACGATTATCCGGAAGTCGTGGCGAAAGTGAGCAGCGTCGATTACAGAAACATCGAGTCGATAGTGAACGGCACACCGTGCAAGAGGCCAGACCCCGTCACCGTCAATCCCATCAGACACTCGGTCATAAAGCGCGCCGATCACCTCAAAATGGAAGTTACCGAGAGTCCCAAGAACGACGCCGAGCCCGCCGTCCCAACCGAGACCTGTTGCCGCTCTCACAAATGTTGCGTCCACAGCAACGACAACATCCTCCAAAAGACCAAAATCATCTCGGATCTCATCATGAAAACGAGAGATCCGATCTTTCGACATCTACTCGGCTCGGTCGATCTCCGATACGAGATTCAGAACATGTGGACGAACGTCGGCGAGGACGCGACCTCGAGGGACGTCGGCGTCGAGGATCTGAGGATAAAAGTCGACGATCGAGTTACCGACATGGAGCAAGATCTTCCCCTCGATCTTACCGTCAACAAGTGAAGCCTGAAGATAAACCGGGATTTGCCACACCCGATATTGCCAAATATACCTATATAGAAATATATATGTATATATATATATTTGTACATAAATATATATACGTATATATTTATATTGTAAAAACTCGTGTAGGCGCGCGCGTATTTTTATCTGCCAAGCGTGAGCTTTAATCCGGAGGGGGAGGGGAGATTGTCTAGCTGGTCTACGTCTTCGTTGCTCGCGTTCGCGAGAGGAAGCGAACGCTCGGGGGACGATTGCCTGGAGATAAGCTCGACTCTCGCGGTCCATAAGTCGCGATCAGAGATCCAACGACGAGAAAACGAAAGATCGAGCATGCATTTCAAAGCTATTCCGTTCTGACCGGATTGCAAAGCCAAATATGTTATTCTAGTACGTTGCGAGTTGACGAGGACCGAGATAAAAGATTCGAGGCGAAAAACGTGGCTTTCGGGCTCCATCCTCGATGCACCGTCGACTCGAAGAGAGTTGCTCAATCCTTCAATTTCAATTTGTCGTTTCCACCGTACACGTCGTGTGTAAATTAATCGAAGAGAACTCGCGATGTTTCGCCAAATGCTTTTTTCGAATCCAGTTCTCGCGCTAACTCTCGCGTGTCGGTCTTGTTTTGTAGGCGGACGAGCCGGAATTTCGCGTCGGCGCTCGGAATCGCGATACGACACTGGCGGAGAAGAGACGAAAAATTGATCTTATCGCTTTGTATCGGGATTCCGAGTCGCGCAATCCCGGCTCGTCTCACGTGCCATTTTTTGCGTGTAACGTGTATATATCGGTCGAGTAGTAGGGAGCGACGAGTCGCGAACCAAGAGTGCCTTGGCGCAGCGTGAGATCATATCAAAATGGGCGAACGAATGCGAGATTACGATGTGAAGCGATTCAATAAAGACAAAAATACATTATTTATAAAAAGAAACGGAGAAAAGAGTTGTTTTATTTTATTCTCTTCGGAGCACATCGTTCATACGTCGATCGGGGGCGTTGGGAAATCATTTCACTTATCTATCAGAAAACCGTCATAACAAAGAAAAACGCAGACATTTTTTTTTGCATTCACAAGGCCACTGTGCCGTCAATATTTATCTAAATTAGCCTGTAATTATTTTATTCGTTGTGAAGTTTGTTGACCTTTTTGAGGGTTATAAATAATATGTAGTTAATCTCGAAATACGATTTTTCTGTTCAGTTTTTTTCAGAGGTTGGGCAATTTGTCCCTATTTTTTTTCTTCCGATAAGCTAAATCCAGCCCGGCGCAGAAGAAATCTCGTCGGTCGTTCGAATCGACGCTGAACAGACGGGAAAATACAAGCTTCGGACATCAAAACCGGCCCTGACGACTCCTTCGTTCCAACTCGATAGCGCCGTCGTATCGTTCGATCTTTTTTTCCCTCTTTTTTCAGCACTCGAACAGCCTAAAGACTACGATGGGTTGGTGGGCGCGCGAGAGATAAAGACGGTCGACAATGATTTCCCAACGGAATTTTGGTCGAGCGAACGCGATGGAATACAAAATAGTTCGAAAATTTTATTTTGTGATACATTGAAGTGAACTTCTCCGTTATTGGATCAATCGTTTGCGGTGATTCCGTTGTGGCGGTCGTTTTCGTCGGTTTCTCGGAACGAGCTACGCTCCACCGATGGTACGACTATCTTGATGCCCGCGATTCTCGAAGCCTCGGATTGGTTTCGGCGTCTTCCGAATTCGCCGGGTAGTCTCAAGATATAGTGTGACCGGTCAAAAGATCCGCCATACCGTCCTTGATGATCCTCAAACTTTCCATATCGGAGTTTATCGTGTCGATCAACTGGGCCATACCTTGTTGCTCCATGTTTAGAAACTGAAATTGTCGCATTCCTTTGTAGATAACGATCAAAGCGAGACGGGGATTGCTCGATAAAAAAAAACTCGAGAGGTAAACACGATGCGGACAGGGAGATTGACGTTGCACAGCAGAGAAAATGAAAATGAAATGACCATCCCGTGAAAGGATTGTAGGATATTTTTTCCGCTAGCAAATAACCGAGTAATGCATTATGCATAAGGGAACCATTTTCGAGACTTTTTAATTTTCTTTCGTCCTAAGTGGTAGGCAACTTTAAAAATTGATGTACAAAAAAACTGTTGTATGGAATCGGAATTTTGTATTATTCATACTGTGAGGGCACAGTAACAAAGAATTCTCGTAAATAAAATAAGAATAATCTGCAGGCATCTTGAATTAGTTGTACAAAACGCTACAAGCTTAATCATTTTCGTAATTTTCTTCGACTAAAAAGCAGGTTTTATTAAAAGAATCACTAAGTTACTTAGTCACTAAGTTACCTCATTACTAAGTTACCTAATCACTAGGTTACTCATTACCTAATCACTAAGTTACCTTTTCATAAAAGCAACTACACATTATTCGACATCCAAAGAGGTAGTTAGGTATTGCATGATGATACACGCTACAAAATGTTTGAAGCAACATCATTACACAGTAGCAAAGAAAAAGTGTCAATATTCTTTTTTTTTTATCAAAGATTTATCTACTTTCCATTACTGTCCAAATGTGACGATAAAATTTCCGACTGTTTTTAACCATTTTTGTAAAATTTCTCTTGAACGTTCTGACCGAAGTTTCTTTACAAGTGCCTCTTATCTGTGGCCAATTATAAATTGAGGCAACGGTGAACGCAAGGTCTACGGTATTTACTGTTTCATTATACAGTTTCGTTAAAACCATAAACAATATCGCAATATTCTATTTTTGAAACGCTTCTATTCATTTATTTTAATATCGCATATTTTACGACTTTATCGACAAGTACAGAAACATTATACCGCGTCGGATAGCTAATGATGTGTTGCTGTTTTTTTTTCAATGATCCGTATGCTAAGTAACTTTGAGTGAACGTTATTTCAATAAAATCTGCATTTTTGTCAAAGACAATTACGAGAATTATTAGACTTGAAGAGTTTTGGAGTCCTAATTCTAAAATGGTTGCAGATTATTCTTATTCTATTGTTGATGATTCTTTGTTACTGTTTTCTCAAACTACAAATAATAAGAAGTTTGATTCCGTGCACCATTTTTTTTTTAATTAACCTTCCGCATGCACACTGGATCGTTTTGACCCCATTTTTTTAACCGATCGTATCGCAAAACGCCACTCGTAATCTATAGGCGGACACTCGATCCCTATCCTGCCCGTGTACTGAGGACAGCTGGCGAAAAAGGATCTGGGGTCGAGTCAACCCCGTTTATGCAGTAGTGCGGTGAAAGTGAAAGGCGGAATTGGCGCAAGTGTGCAGTCGAAGGGTTAATTTTCAAACTTGCCTTCCCCTTTACTGAAGACAAATAATAAAAATAATATCTCGAAAATGGTTCACTTCGCATAAAGCATTTCTGGATTATTTGATAGCGGAAAACATTCCCTACAACCCTTTCGCGGAATCGTCACCAATAACCAGTAGCCCTGTACAGTTATCTCGTGATTCATATTCTTTGACCGAGTGCAAAAAAAGGTATCTTGTTCTATTTCCCGAAAAAAAAAACGCCTTGCCGGCAGATTTTAATTGAAGAATTGATCGCTACGTTTTACTGACCGTGAAGAAATATTCCGGTCCCGCGTAACAAGAACACTTCACCCTTGTCCTTTTCATAAATTATTTTGCACCTTAAAACCAGAAGATCACAAAAAAGGTAGTGACGGACTGACGGAGATTATCTAATGTTCCAAGAGTTTATAAAAGCTACATAACCGTAAAAAGCAGTAACGAATTTCCACCCCAATACCAGGTGTAGAAGAAAACGGAATTTTTTGGTAAAAATTACACGTCTGTTGTTTGAAAATGATAAAAACGAATGGAGACGGTTTTCTGCGTCACATTCAATTGATCCGCGAGTTCTTGTTGACTTTGAGTATCATTTTCATCCAATAAGGCTTGCAATTCGTTGTCTGCAAACTTTTTCGGTGGTTTCTCACGCTCTTCGTTTCTCACGTCAAAATCGACACTTTTGAATTTTTTGAACCACTCGAAACACTGTGTTTTACCAAGAGCATCTTCACCGTAAGCTTCGACAAGCATTCGATGCGATTCTGCACCAGCTTTCTTCAAATGATAAGAGAAAACAAACCAAAACTCGACATGTTTAAGGTTATAGAAAAATATACGGGTGTAGGGAACTTGGGTTGTGTGTGTTGAAAATTTTCGTCAGCTGTTAGAGGGTGATGATGGCGCTGCAGAAGCGGTCTTACGGTCCCTAAACTAATAGCTAGCACCATCTATAGGGGAATTCCGTTTTCATACTTCTACACCTGGTATATATTTGGGTTGAAATTCCATACTTATTCCTATTGTTCCTTACTACCTATTATGATTCCTATTATTCCTGTTATTCCTATTA
Source organism: Ophion costatus (assembly GCA_951751655.1). Lineage (NCBI taxonomy): Eukaryota > Metazoa > Arthropoda > Insecta > Hymenoptera > Ichneumonidae > Ophion > Ophion costatus. The sequence goes on along the minus strand of OX632365.1, from coordinate 22,715,187 downwards.
GTCTTATTGTTCCTATTATATTCCTATTATTCCTTATAATAATTAGAAGAGTACATTAAAGTACAGCTTTCGCAACGATCATGTGCTCGCATCGGAATAGCTTACCACTTTGATATCATCCTGGGCGATCGGATCCATGGCGTACCTTTCCTGAATCTGCACATCGACGTGCCTCCTCATTCGCAATTGCGAGAGCATCTCGCTTATTCGTCCCTTGAACTGAGTAGGTGCGCTCAACTGTGCATGCATGGCTTCGAAGCGATTGGTAAGAATTTCTTCCTCCGGTTGTAGGGAGAGTCCGACCTTCCTCGTGACTTCCTGTCGCACGAGAACCTGAAGTACCCGATGTTGAAGTTCGAGTAGGGATCTGCGGTGTTCCTTGAGTCTGGCTTGAGTGGCGGTGTGCTGTCGTTGTAGTCCTTGTATTCTTTCGGCGGCCATATCGAGGAAGGCGCGATGTTTGGCGGTTTCGTCCTCCTGGCATTTGAGTCGATGTTTGACCTGTTGAAAGCCGATCATCGGCACGGGTATGTAGACGTCGGGATTGGGATTATCGAGTTGCGCTTGTTTCCACAGCCTCGGATCAATGGAGCACGGTGGATTGTCGAGATACTCTTTGAGTTGCGAAGGCTCCAATTTCACTTGCGCAAACATATTTTCGACGCCGATCTGCGTCAACTGTTGTTTCTGCATGGTTTGAGTGAGATAAGCGACCAATTCGTTGGCGGGAATTTTCCTCGAGGTGCCGGTTACTCCTTTCTCGGAGACGAATATGGTGGCTTGACTCTTGGTCTCGCCGGTCGACTTGATGGTGTCGACGCTTACGGTGAGGTTGGGCTTGTTGCCCAGTATCGTGTTTATCGAGTTGATGAGTTGTTGCTTGCCGTCCTTGAGCTCCTGGTCCTTCTTGTTGAAGCAGAGAGCGACGAGGCCGTCGTTGTTGTCGGCGGTGGGCATGCAGCTGTATCCGATTGCTTTGAAGCGACAGAGCGGGTTTTCCTGGGTAAGTTCGATCGGCTGAGCGTTCGCGGAGTAATAAGCTTTGCCGGTGCCCCAGAGGGCTTGAATGAGATTCCACCTGGCGATCGTATTGTCTCGCTCGTCGTTGAACAATTGACAATTGAAGACAGCGTTGTAGAGCGCCTCGGAAATCGCGTTAGCCGATTGTTGTTGCTGGAGCGCTTGTTGTTGCTGTTGCTGTTGCGGCTGCTGCTGCGCGAGGCTCGCGCCGAAGCCACCGAAGCCACCGCCGGTCCCAAAAGCCCCGAAGCCGGTACTCGTCGTCGCGGGCTTCGCCCCGAAGGCCCCGAAAGCACCGGAAGTCCCGAAACCCGTGGACGCGGTGGTCGTCGTGCCGAAACTGCCGAAGAGACTGGGCGCGGTGGTCGTCGCGCCTGCTCCGAAATTACCGAAACCACCGAATCCCATGGAACTCGTTGTCGCCGGTGCTCCGAGTGTGCCGAAGCCTGTCGAAGTCGTTGGGGCACCACCAAACCCCGTTGTACTCGTGCCGAAGCCGAAACTCGTTGCTGGCGTGCTGAACGTACTCGTGCTCGTGGAAGCCGAGCCGAAGCCAGTCGCTGCCGGTGTGCCGAAACTCGGAGTCGCCCCGAATCCCGCTGACTGCGTCGCCGGTGTGCCGAAGACACCGAGACCCGACGCTGGCGTTGCCGATGTGTTGAATCCAAACGACGGGGTCGTAAAACCTGGTGAAAAAAAATCACAACTGCATTAAGAGAAGGCACCACTGTAGCTGCACACTTTCGACCATTTTCCTTGGAATTTTTTTATAAAGAGAGGAACAAAACGCATGGTCGAAAGATCTTTTGGGCTTTGTTAGGTATATATTGAAGTATGTAGAAAAATAATTTATCTGTTAACGGAATACAAAATGGAACTAAGATCCTGGAATTAAGAGTGAAATATTTTCGTTAATTATATTAGTTATAGCAGCCAAGTACGGGGGGAAATTGAAAAATAATGAAAAAAAAGAGACGAGTTTGAGAAAACTTCGTTTTTCCGACGATAACTTGCATATAAAAAGTAATGTATTTTTAGAATTTTCAATCAGTCGAAAAAGGCGCTCGTACTTGACTGTCAAAGCAATCGAAGAAACTGGAGTTAAAATTTCAAGTTGATTGGACGAAAATTGTTCGAGTTTTGCTGCATGCCGATTTCAAAAACATGATTTTTACAAAAACACGTTTGACGTTCTTGGTACCCGCTAGGAAACAAATGCACGAGTGAATGTGCAGAAGCGTTTAACGATTTTTACTTCTGGGCCAAATTTTTGGATGGTATTTTGTGTAGTTGGTACTGCAACCACCGGTGTGGCCTCGCCGAAGGCGCTTTTCAGCGCTTGGAGATCCCTCAATCCCCTCAAAAATAGATCGAAAACCACTTTAAAACTGTTTTTTTTTTAGCTATAAACGAATATGCATCATTTTTTATTATTCCAAAGGCTTTTTCAAAAGTGTTCTCGTTCCCGCGACAAACGAGCATCGCGAATCCACAGCCGACAAAGTTCTTTTCTTTTTCGGCAGTGTGTCAGACTGAGGTTCACAGTCTCGACAGGCCGATATAAAAAGCGTGCCTTGGGGAATCCAGAGTTGGAATATCGTAGGAACGCTGCAGAATTCTTTGTTCCCGATCAAGTCGGGTGTGCCGGATATTCGAAATTGATTCTTGAAATGCTCGAGATCACGACTCTAACGTACGAGGCATCAAGGCTTTCAAGAAAAAACCCGAAAATTTTATCCAGTGGCAAATTCATCGCGTGAAATATGTATCCGAATTACAAGCGGCATTTTCCAAGATCTTACATGATGGGCACCTTGATCAGGCGACGACAAGATCCCGAGTACGCTACGCAACTGATGCACGAAGTGGAGACGACGAGAGAGGCTATCGGGGTAGGTAAAGCTCGTCGAACCGAAACAACTATTCCCTTCGATATCCCTTCGCCCTCTTCTCGAAAAATAATTTCAGAGAATTCATCTTCATATACAGCATATGATGATCGTAACTTCCTTGTTAGTGAAAAAATGTTAGCAATGCTAATCATTTCTGATGTAGAAAGCTGTGTTGAGCTTGCCGCAGCGTTGCAGAAAACACAAAAAAAACTGTTTTTCTCTATTAGTGCATGAAAAAATAGCTATCGATTGCTAATGGACTAAAATGTAGGACGCCACCATGGATATTATGATAACGACTCCCGGGGAAATATCGAACGAGATGTACGATCTGGATCCGAGTCACGGAGACGCAACGCTGGCCAAACACCACGACACGAGCGCGACGGACTCTTCCAAAAAGGGCGTCGAGGACGTTTCAGGATTCGCGGCTCACAGCACCCTCTTTGGTGTTTTGCTGATAGCGTTGTTGCTGTTTGTCCTGATCTGTTGCTTGTCGGCTTGCGTCATAGCAAGAGCCAGGCGCAGACAGGCCAGTGCGAGCGATATGGAGTGCGACGCGGATTGCAGCGGCGGGGTAAAACAGCCACTCATAAGCTCCGACACGACTTGCAAGAGCAGCTGCGCTTCTATGCGACATTGAGCGTCGCCGAAGTCCCCCATACTCGGGGTAGATTCATTTCCGCTGCAAAGTACCGGAGAACTGCGTGTGCGAAGAGGAAATAAGCTTACTTCGTAACGGTCGGATCGAGAACGTTTGACGAGGCTCGAAAGACATTTCTTTGAACAGTCGCTTTTATAGGGAATTTTTTTCACTGCCGAAAGCTATTCCGCATAAGCTGCGAATTTAGCAAGTGCATTTTTGTAAAAAACCGCGCAAATGTCAGCTTTTTCAATAAACGTATTTTTTTAGTCCATTCCGTATGCATTATCTAAGAAAAAAAAACCGTTACAATGCACGCCCGAAGCATGCGTTTTTGACGTGCGAGCGGCGTGACATAACCTCGAAAGGCGACAAATCGATCGCAAAGGAAAAGAAAGAAAAGCTCACTCGGTTTTACGGGAGTTGCCGCGGTCGAAGTTGCCGACCCGAAACTGAAGGTCGGCTGTGTTGCAGGCGCGGTCGCACCGAAACCAGTGCCGAATGACATTTTCTTTAATTCCCGTTTCAATTACGCAGCAAACACAAAACACCGATCAACGATATCACGCGTCGGTTTGCGCGCCGAATTCGTGAAGGGCTCAACGCGCATGATGAGTCCCCCGCAGTGCAGCCAGATCGCGCTCGAAAGTTACCCTCTCTCTAGTCCCTCGCGCGCCCATCACACAATCATAGTAGCGCGTGTCCGTGAGCGACCGACGCTCGGACATCTTCGGAAAGAGCCGAGTGCCGTCGAACTATCCCGACCGCGCCTTCGGCAGCTACACCAACACATAGGCACTCTGAGCACGTTCATGTGCGGCCAAGCCGAACGAACTGAACGAAGGCTTCGAGGGAAAAAGCAATCCGAGCACGGCCCGCGCGTGACGTCACGCGACGGCACGCGCGAGACTTTTAGATGATTTCAATGCTTATTTAGCTCTTGATTCTCTGCGTTATTAATGTATACCAAAAATGTATCGCACACTCTGATCGCTTATTTTTTTAGTTTATACGTTAATTTAAATATAATAATAAATCTAAATTACAACTTATTTCTCTTCTAAAAAATTGTTTACGCTTTACTCACACCCGTCCTTATGCCAAATAAATTATAATTCATAAAAGTAAGCGGAAATATATTTATCTCCGTATTATTATGTTAATTCTCATACTTTCATCAAGGGATAAAGCATTATCCGCAAAAACAAACCAATCATCCATTCGACCGCGAATCGTCAGTACCAGAAAGTGCACAAATTCTACAAGCGATGAGATGGTCCTGTCGGTAGCGTTCCTGGCTTCGGTCCGCAGGGGCGCGGGCGATCCCGCGCTCGGTGCTTTTTTTTAATTTTTATTACTATTACTATTAATTCTTATTTGATTAGTTATGTTTATTAGTTATCATTATTATTTTAATTAGCTATCTTTTCGTGTCGAAAAATTTATTGCGCACTCCGACCGCTTATTTTATTAGTTTGTACGTTCATTTAAATGTAATAATAAATCTAAATTACAACTTATTTATCTTCTAAAAAATTGTTTGCGCTTTACTCATACCCGTCCCTATGCCAAATAAATTGTAATTCATAAAAGTAAGCGGAAATATATTGATATTCGTATTATTATGTTCATTCTCATATACTTTCATCAAGCGATAAAGCATTATTCCCAAAAACAAGCCATTCATCTATCCGGCCGCGAATCGCTAGTGCCAGAAAGTGCACATATTCTGCAAGCGATGAGATGGTCCCGTCGGTAGCGTTCCTGGCTTCAGTTCGCAGGGGCGCGGGATCGTTCCGCGCTCAGTGCTTTTTTTTTTTTTTTAATTACTATTACTATTAATTCTTATTTGATTAGTTATGTTTATTAGTTATCATTATTATTTTAATTAGTTATCTTTTCGTGTCGAAAAATTTATTGCGCACTCCGACCGCTTATTTTATTAGTTTGTACGTTCATTTAAATGTAATAATAAATCTAAATTACAACTTATTTATCTTCTAAAAAATTGTTTGCGCTTTACTCATACCCGTCCCTATGCCAAATAAATTGTAATTCATAAAAGTAAGCGGAAATATATTTATATTCGTATTATTATGTTCATTCTCATATACTTTCATCAAGCGATGAAGCATTATTCCCAAAAACAAGCCATTCATCTATCCGGCCGCGAATCGGTAGTGCCAGAAAGTGCATTTTTAACACAAGCGATAAGATGGTCCCGTTGGTAGCGTTCGTGGCTTCGGTCCGCAGTTCATACATTGTATGATTTCTCGAATAAATAATTCGCCCCATAGAAGTCAGGAACGCTACCAACGGGACCATCTTATCGCTTGTGTTAAAAATGCACTTTCTGGCACTACCGATTCGCGGCCGGATAGATGAATGGCTTGTTTTTGGGAATAATGCTTCATCGCTTGATGAAAGTATATGAGAATGAACATAATAATACGAATATAAATATATTTCCGCTTACTTTTATGAATTACAATTTATTTGGCATAGGGACGGGTATGAGTAAAGCGCAAACAATTTTTTAGAAGATAAATAAGTTGTAATTTAGATTTATTATTACATTTAAATGAACGTACAAACTAATAAAATAAGCGGTCGGAGTGCGCAATAAATTTTTCGACACGAAAAGATAACTAATTAAAATAATAATGATAACTAATAAACATAACTAATCAAATAAGAATTAATAGTAATAGTAATAAAAAAAAAAAAAAAGCACCGAGCGCAGGATCGATCCCGCGCACCTGCGAACCGAAGCCAGGAACGCTACCGACAGGACCATCTCATCGCTTGTAGAATTTGTGCACTTTCTGGTACTGACGATTCGTGGTCGAATGGATGATTGGTTTGTTTTTGCGGATAATGCTTTATCCCTTGATGAAAGTATGAGAATTAACATAATAATACGGAGATAAATATATTTCCGCTTACTTTTATGAATTATAATTTATTTGGCATAAGGACGGGTGTGAGTAAAGCGTAAACAATTTTTTAGAAGAGAAATAAGTTGTAATTTAGATTTATTATTATATTTAAATTAACGTATAAACTAAAAAAATAAGCGATCAGAGTGTGCGATACATTTTTGGTATACATTAATAACGCAGAGAATCAAGAGCTAAATAAGCATTGAAATCATCTAAAAGTCTCGCGCGTGCCGTCGCGTGACGTCACGCGCGGGCCGTGCTCGGATTGCTTTTTCCCTCGAAGCCTTCGTTCAGTTCGTTCGGCTTGGCCGCACATGAACGTGCTCAGCGTGCCTATGTGTTGGTGTCGCTGCCGAAGGCGCGGTCGGGATAGTTCGACGGCACTCGGCTCTTTCCGAAGATGCCCGAGCGTCGCTCGCTCACGGACACGCGCTACTATGATTGTGTGATGGGCGCGCGAGGGACTAGAGAGAGGGTAACTTTCGAGCGCGATCTGGCTGCACTGGTCCCCCGAGCCAGTGCAGCCAGATCGCGCGCGAAAGTTACCCTCTCTCTAGTCCCTCGCGCGCCCATCACACAATCATAGTAGCGCGTGTCCGTGAGCGAGCGACGCTCGGACATCTTCGGAAAGAGCCGAGTGCCGTCGAACTGTCCCGACCTCGCCTTCGGCAGCTACACCAACACATAGGCACGCTGAGCACGTTCATGTGCGGCCAAGCCGAACGAAGGCTTCGAGGGAAAAAGCAATCTGAGCACGGCCCGCGCGTGACGTCACGCGACGGCACGCGTGAGGCTTTTAGATGATTTCAATGCTTATTTAGCTCTTGATTCTCTGCGTTATTAATGTATACAAAAGAATTGTATCGCGCACTCTGAACGCTTATTTTTTTAGTTCATACGTTAATTTAAATATAATAATAAATCTAAATTACAACTCATTTATCTTCTAAAAAATTGTTTACGCTTTACTCACACCCGTCCTTATGCCAAATAAATTATAATTCAGAAAAGTAAGTGAAAATATATTTATATTCGTATTATTATATTAATTCTCATACTTTCATCAAGCGATAAAGTATTATCTCCAATAACAAATCAATCATCCATCCGGCCGCCAATCGTAAGTGCCAGAAAATGCGTCTTTAACACAAGCGATAGGATGGTCCCGTTGGTAGCGTTCCTGGCTTCGGTCCGTAGGGGCGCAGGATCGTTCCTCACGCTCAGCGCTTTTTTTTTTTTAAATCATGGTTACGATTAAGGATGTTGAGTCCCTATAAAACATGTTAATGTTAATTGTTCAATAAATAGCTTCTTAATCGTCATGAAATTTTTACACGACCTCCTGAATACTTCATGTAAAAACATATCAAATTTTCAGAATTCTATCATCATTACTTCAATTTCCTTAAGGGTTGAAATAAAAAATGATAAGAAAATTCTGAAAATTTGGTATGATTTTGTATGAAGTATTTAAGAGGTCGTGTTAAAATTTCACGACGATTAGGAAGCTCGTTATTGAAAAATTAACATTTTGTTAAGAACAATTTTTAAAAGAAATAAAAAAAATGTATCAATAAACTTCGTTTTGTTTCCGTTGCTTTCAGTATATTGTAGATATTACAAAATTGAGAGGTCAAAAGAAAAACTTATTGCAAAGTTACATCAGTTTCCATAAGACAGCATTTAATTTGTGAATTGTAATTGTTCAATAACGAGCTTCCTAATTGTCGTGAAATTTTTACACGACCTCTGAAATACTTCATACAAAAACATACCAAATTTTCAGAATTTTATCATCATTTGCGATTTGGGACCCAACATCCTTAATTCTTATTTGATTAGTTACTTTTATTAGTTATCATATTTATTTTAATTAGTTATCTTTTAGTACCGAAAAATTTATCGCGCACTCTGACCGCTTATTTTATTAGTTTTTACGTTAATTTAAATATAATAAATCTAAAATACAACTTATTTATCTTCTAGCACAATGTTTGCGCTTTACTCACACCCGACCCTATGCCAAATAAATTGTAATTCATAAAAGTAAGCGGAAATATATTTATCTTCGTATTATTATATTCATTCTCATATACTTTCATCAAGCGATAAAGTATTATCCCCAAAAACAATCATCCATCCGACCGCGAATCGTCAGTACCAAAAAGTGAACATACATTGACACAAAAAATTAAAGGAGCAAGAAAAGTTGAACTTTGTCAAAAGTGGTCGTACAAAAAAAAAAAGGATTTTAAAGCTTCAAGTTTCTAGTTTTAGATCCGACAATGATTTTTTTTTTGAGAATCACTGATTGCGCGGTCGGAAGAAATATCACGGCAAAAAAAATTTTGCAAATTTTTACGTTTTTCAATGTTCTGCACGTGTTTTGGAGATTTTTTTCTGACTTGACCAATATCAAGGTCATTGAGCCCATTCAATTCACTTCAATTTGCTTTTTTTTCTCCGTACGACCATTTTTCGCTGAGATATCTCAGGAACTAATGGTCGTACGGGAATTCGATCGGTAGTTTTGGAAACGTGAATACTCTACAAGCTCCGATTATTATTGTGGTGAAACTTTTATTTTTTATTTTTGCCATTAGTTTTAGAAAAGTACAAAAAAACGATGTCTTCTTGGTTTTTATGAAATCCACCGCTACTTTGCAAATATTGCGATAAAGACTAATGTTTATGGACGGTCATTCAGCTCAATATGTCCCCAAGAGCCATGCAAAATTCCAAGTTGATCCGATTATCGGTCTTTCTTGCCCGATTAACCAAAATTTGAAAAAAAATTAAAGGAGCAAGTTTCCTCCTTTTCAGACATCATTTCATGATTACTAAGAGGAAAAAAAACTTTTCATTACTTTTCGTACAATTGGGTATTGAGTACGCATTGAATGTTGGAAAAAAACCGTGAAAATCATATTGACTAAAAATTTTCGAAAAAAAAAATTTTTCATAAAAAAAATATTGAAAATTTTTTTTTTTTTTTATAAAAAAATCAGTTTCGTATTTCTTTTTTTAATGTTGAAATTTTTTTTTAAATCAACATTGTACCGCCAGCATCAGAATTACCCAAAGCATACCACGGGGAGGTACGCTTTGGGTAATTCTACGTACACTTTGGGCAATTCTAATGCTGGCGGTACAATGTTGAATCGAAAAAAAATGTCAACATTAAAAAAATAAAAAAAATCGAAATAGATTTTTTTATAAACAAAAAAATTTCAACATTTTTGTTATTAAAAAAAAAAAAAATCGAAAATTTTTAGTCAATATGATTTTCAGGGTTCTTTTCCAACATTTAATGCGTACTCAATACCCAATTGTACGAAAAGTAGTGAAAAGTTGTTTTTCCTCTTAATAATCATGAAATGATTTCTGAGAAGGAGGAAACTTGTTCCTTTAATTTTTTTTCATATTTTGGTCAATCGGGCAAGAAAGACCGATGAACGGATCAATTTGGAATTTTGCATATCTCTTGGGGACATATTGAGCCGAATGACCGTCCATAAACAATAGTGTTTATCGCAATATTTGCAAAGTAGCGGTGGATTTTATAAAAAACAAGAAAACATCGATTTTTTGTACTTTTTTAAAACTGATGGCAAAAATAATTTTTTTTAAACCTACAATAATAATCAGAGCTTGTAGAGTATGCATTAGTTCCTTCCTTAGTTCCCGAGATATCGATGACTGAAGACAAAAGGACGTTTTTTCATTCAGAGGCCGACGAGGAGGCCGATATCAGCGAAAAATGGTCGTAAGGAGATAAAAAAAGAAGCAAATTGAACTGAATTGAATGGGCTCAATGACCTTGATATTGGTCAAGTCCGAAAAAAATCTCCAAAACACGTGCAGAACTTTGAAAAACGTAAAAATTTGCAACATTTTTTTTGCCGCGATATTTCTTCCTACCGCGCAATCAGTGATTCTCAAAAAAAAATCATTGTCGGAACTAAAACTAGAAACTTGAAGCTTTAACATCATTTTTTTTTGTACGAACACTTTTGACGAAGTTCAACTTTTCTTGCTCCTTTAATTTTTTGTGTCAATGTATGTTCACTTTCTGGTACTTACGATTCGCGGTCGGATGGATGGTTGTTTTTGGGGATAATACTTTTTTGCTTGATGAAAGTATATGAGAATGAATATAATAATACGAAGATAAATATATTTCCGCTTACTTTTATGAATTACAATTTATTTGGCATAGGGTCGGGTGTGAGTAAAGCGCAAACATTTTGCTAGAAGATAAATAAGTTGTATTTTAGATTTATTATATTTAAATTAACGTAAAAACTAATAAATTAAGCGGTCAGAGTGCGCGATAAATTTTTCGGTACTAAAAGATAACTAATTAAAATAAATATGATAACTAATAAAAATAACTAATCAAATAAAAATTAATAGTAACCATGGTTAAAAAAAAAAGCGCTGAGCGTGAGGAACGATCCTGCGCCCCTACGGACCGAAACCAGGAACGCTACCAACGGGACCATCTTATCACTTGTGTTAAAGATGCACTTTCTGGCAGTTACGATTGGCGGCCCGATTGATGATTGACTTGTTTTTGGAGATTATACTTTATCGCTTGATGAAAGTATGAGAATTAATATAATAATACGAATATAAATATATTTTCACTTACTTTTCTGAATTATAATTTATTTGGCATAAGGACGGGTGTGAGTAAAGCGTAAACAATTTTTTAGAAGATAAATAAGTTGTAATTTAGATTTATTATTATATTTAAATTAACGTATAAACTAAAAAAATCAGCGTTCAAAGTGCGCGATACATTTTTTTGTATACATTAATAACGCAGAGAATCAAGAGCTAAATAAGCATTGAAATCATCTAAAAGCCTCACGCGTGCCGTCGCGTGACGTCACGCGCGGGCCGTGCTCAGATTGCTTTTTCCCTCGAAGCCTTCGTTCGGCTTGGTCGCACATGAACGTGCTCAGCGTGTCTATGTGTTGGTGTAGCTGCCGAAGGCGAGGTCGGGACAGTTCGACGGCACTCGGCTCATTCCGAAGATGTCCGAGCGTCGCTCGCTCACGGACACGCGCTACTATGATTGTGTGATGGGCGCGCGAGGGACTAGAGAGAGGGTAACTTTCGCGCGCGATCTGGCTGCACTGCCCCGAGCAGTACCGGAATACGCCGAGAGGGCGTTTTTAAAAACTCCGTTTCGCTTGATTTTTTACTCCGCTGCGACAAATGACAGGCGTGAAGTCGTCACGGAATACGCTCGTACAACACGAAGTAGATGGAGTAACTCGAACACAAACAGCCGCTCACCATTATGGCGATTTAGTACCGAAGAGCCCCGTTAGATGGCGAAGCCCGCCAATTTCGAATCAGAAAGGTGCGTATTCGTAAGCAAAAAAGTTCAGAATTCATTTCTTTAGTAACGCAAACGGGCACCCTGAAACAACGGCGAAAATTCAATGGAAGTATGTGTTGGGTTGCTTTTTGTTCACATTTTATTACTCGGAGTATATAGATGTGTAGGAACACGATACAGCGCGTTGGCTTATTCTTGATAAATGTTATCATTCAAAAACTTAAATAAACATTTCCATTGGCTGACTAACGTTAATATATATAGATACTTTCTTCAACTTTTTCATTCAAAGTTTTCTTATGAACGTTAATATATGTATATATATATATATATATATATATATATATAGGTTTGGGCAATGTTTTCATACGTCAGCGACGTGATTGCTATAAACGCGGATACCGGTAACTAAATGATATTCCATTACTATTGACCACGATTCGAACCGTTCTAACGATTCAGTTTTCTCAGCGTAAGCAATGAGAACTGTACACTCATGAGCGACGTCCAAACGATAAAGACTAACAATAATGCACTCGCCCGCGGCTTTTTAGTTACCGCTACTTCGGCTTGGGGCGCCACTTTTAGTACCGAACTTCCAAACTCCCATATTCAAAGCTTTCACCAAGTATAACGAAACACATTGAATGAACAAAACGTAATTCATCTTATCTACGTCATCATTATTTAGGTCAACGTCTCAATTGCAGTCAAATCGCGTAAATTAATATTTAAACAATATAGTAATAACCTATATACACAGCCGGATGGTTCGTACGTTTTGACAACGTTCATGTGGATGCGAAGAGACGTTCTTCGTCTGGACTCGAACGTAATCCATATTCACGATAAAAGGGTTTTTTTCACGAATAAATAATTTATGTTTCTAATATCGTCATTTAACTCATAGCCTCGTTTGTGTTATCGATACACATAAATTATATATGTATATATATTGCTTTAGGTTTCAAGTTCATTGTTGCGCCGTGGTCAGCCGACGTGGTCCGTCTCTAGAATCAGAAAGGCAAATACGAGCGCAATTGAAAATTAAAAATTTCCAATATCCAACAAGACCCATTCATAAATAATCGCGCTGACCATTAAAAAAATTGCTATTTCTCGTGCATATTCATTTACGAAAATGATCGGCTTGTAACGAACGATATTAGAAAAAAAAAATGGGTACAGAGTTAACGTCGTACGAACAAGTCGTCACCTCATCAAGACTCCCAAATTATTTATGAATGGTGTATATCAATCGATAAGGGCGTTTAAATCTCGTTAGCATATTGCGTCATCATCGTTTGGAACGTAAAGTAAATCCAGACAACATAAAGATCATTTTTTTCTTCGTTGCCATTCAATTTTTGAGCAATACCTACGAATAACGTGGCGCAGAGTGGCGAAAAATCATTTGGCCTCCTTCGCGACGCCTGTGTGTGACTCCACCATTTTTTTTGTGGCTCGGTCGATTTTGCATTTTTGTCTAGACGTCACTACAAATCCGTCAATCGTGCCAGTCTACGAACGTACTTTGCAGGCATCTCTCCAAATCGGAAGGCAACAAAAAAAATCTTTTTTCATTCAAATACCGTGTTATTTCGAAAAATACAGCAATCAGCGCGATCGGCGAACAATTTGGGAGCAGACTTCATGAGGTTCACATCGAGATTTTTCTAACGAGATTTAACTGCAATATTATGAGCGTATTTCTTGTGTGCCTGTCACGTGGAACGGAAGACGAGGTCGTGCGCCACTGGAATAATATTGTGATTATCATTCGAGAATAATTTGCCCTCTGCGTCTTGGACCCTGCGTTTCGGAAAATGCATACGCGAGGGATGACATTAGTCCAGGGCATTAAAAAAAAATCTTTTTCAAACATCTTAACTTCCAGCACTCATGCAAGACACGCAGCTCCGCAAAAAAAAACACCCCTACGACACTCCAACGCCGCAGCTTTTCGATTTTTCTTCCTAATATTCCCATACATTTTAAAACACGTGCAGAAAGTCTGTGGAAAATAATTTGGCTTTTCTTTTTTCAAGCACGTAGAATTCTCAAAATTGCACCTCATATATCTGCCTCTGGACTAGTGTTCCCCCTCAATGTACCTTAGGATTAAATTGAAAAGTGAAAAAATATTTTACGGTCGTAAAAAAATGAGCACGCAAAAGTTCTTTAGGCCTCGCCAATTACGTTAGACGGCGATTCTTAGTGACACATTGATACGTCAATTATGCATATATTCATATCGACTTATTCCGTTTAATTGAATATTGCGACTAAGCACAACGTATAGTATGCATATAGACGTGATTGCGTGCGTGTGTGTGTGCGTCGAGCTCGTTGGACTCTTCAGACCGCTCTCCTCTTCCCTCAATTATATTAATTATTATTACGAATACGTGGTAGTAAATTTGTGTCCGTTCATTTTCAATAATTTATCTACTTTTGATCCTTCCTTGATTACGTATTAAAGCGTTGTCGGCGAGAAAAATAAGGATTATCACCACACGTAAGTTTCTTCGTTATCAAATATTTCTCCGGCTTGTAAAAGCTTGAGATTCATGGGGTCCCGAAATTTGTTGTATCGTGAAAGGCAGGTGTGTTGAAAGACGTCGTTATCCCTCCCTCCCCCTCCCTCGCGGTTTTCATCGTAACGTGGGTTTCTTTGGATTCGAGCTCGACTTTGGAATTTCGGAGGAATTGATCGGTCTTGTCGGGACGAGCGAGAGTAGAGGAAAATTAAAGATACGACTCGGAAAACTCAAAATCCGAAGCCGAGGCTCGAGAGGATCTCGTGTAAACGGAAATACCCCCACCGATTGCGCTGTCCGAAGTTCCCTCGCCGGTTACGAAGTCGGCTATTATCAGCGAACCCTTTGGACCGCCTCCGCTACCAAGGACGACATCGCGAGCTGCCAATTTTTGCTTCAGTACCTTGATCTTCTCCTCTTTCTGCGAATAAGGCAGAAAAATAATTAAATTAGGCGTGCAATGATACTTTATTCTCTGAAATGCGCAGCTACCGGAAACACTTAGAATTTTGACATGCTTGTCATGTTCATGACGAAAAGTGAAGACGTACGTGAGGGATTTTTACAACACTATTTTTCATAAAAATGGCAAGCTTTAAGCTTTTCTCAAAAGTGGCAAGCTTAAAGAAAAGTTTCATTTTTAGAGAGAAAAAGTTAGAATGCATTTTCTTTTTTCATATACAAACCGAAGCGATTAATTTTTGGAGCTCGTCGTTTTCACTGACGAGTTTCTGATATCGCTCCTCGTCTTCCTTCGACATTCCGACGTCAGGATTGTACTTGGACTCGGCCTTGTCCTTAGGATGTCTTATCACCTCGATAACTTTTGGCACGAATATCAGAGCCATACTCAAGAAGCAGCAGAAAATAATGGCGAGAGCTACGAAGGTGAAGCTCGCGTCTTGCTGGCTGGCAATGACCATCGTGACCGGTGCCGTTATCAGACAAAGCACAACGACGTTGTAGATCGACATCCCGACGTATCTCGAGTCGTTGATCTGCTTAACTTTTATACTGCGAGTCTCGTATGCCAGGAACAATCCAAACACAAGAACAACCGCCTTGTATCCATAAATCAAGCCTGAATAAAAAATAGATGACCATGAGAATCGACAAATTGATAATGTTGTCCATCCACATTCTTCTTTTTTTTATTTAGTTCTACGGACGGTTCTTTCGTGAAAAGTACACTGCGGTTTTTATTGCAGCTGCGAAAAGAAATTGCAGGTAAATTCTGAACGACCAAAGCTATTATTGCTCGCTATGTTTCTGCCTATCAGTTCATAAAAAAATTCAGAAGAGATTATTACAAATGTGACTGGTCTGAGTCCTTAAATTAGCTAAAGTTGTACCTTTACATTAGTGCAGTAGTATTTTTATATTTTTGTATGTCTGTATAGATGGAGATTCGTATTTTTGTGTGTCTATAAATCGACGAGTCCCTCGGGTACTGTTAATTCGTCGAAAAAGAAAAGAACCTTGTTCAACGTCTTTCAGAAATGCTCGCTGAAGAAATTATACGAAAATCAGAGATTCACGATGCAAAAGAAAGACTAGAGAAAAAATTGTAAATTTTCTAAACCGCCGTTGTTAAAGTTAAAAACTGGTGCGATGAAGCAAATAAAAACCATTCTGTATTTTGGAAAATGAATAAATCACCTAGCCACACGCTGTTGTGGTTACTCTCGCAGTGTTCGAGCTCGGGTCTAATTCTCGCGTCGTCGTCTCCGTCGGGCGGCAGTTCGAGAGGAAAAACTTCGATGTTTCTCTGCAGAGGATCCAAGGCTTGCCAAATTCCAAGAATCACGATGTCGATTGCCAGTAGAGCGCTCACCATTGTGTACAACTTCCACGGTTGAATATTCGTCTGGACCGAAGAAACTTTCTGCTTGGCCATGAACAACTGAGACGGAAAATTTTCCTATTGTAATAACGTCGGCTGAATGTCCCATACAAGATTCTATTACACAGCTATTATAGTAATCCTCAGTGAGAAAAAAAACATTCAATTTTCCCTCTGTACGAATATTGAAAGTATAATACTTAAAAAATAGTGGAAAAGTCACCACAGCTGTTCTTAAATTTCGTTAAATGCTTCTATATCGATGATATTGCGTATATCTCGATTTTATTACCCCAATTCGCATCATTTAAATCTTTCATCATTACCAATGCGGTATGCAGCATGTTGGTATTTGAATATATAGGTAATTATCAACTGCATCGCGTCACCTTAGCTTGGTCCGCCTTAGTTTTGGTAGTGAGACGATGAACTCGCCAGACTTTGCTGAACATTGCCCCGAACGCGAGGGTAAAGCCGATGGAGAGCATCCAAGCTCGTGCTTGACAAATTCCAGCGTACTCCCAAGGCTCGACGAATCTTCCGTCGACACCGAGCAAAAATACGGACACGAAACAGGCGATAACGCCGACCAGCATGATCGTGTTGCACACGGGGTGCGAGGACTGTATGACTCTGTAGCAAAAGCAAATCGACGGTGTTCAATCACCAATATTTTCTCCCAAATAAGAACGTTGGTATGTTTCGCTAGAAATGCTGATATTTACCTTCTGTGCCTGTTCCAGATATTGAATATTATTAACAATATCGTTGCGGCTATCCCCGTAGAGGATATTGTGCCCATGCAAATGAACAACGGCAGAGAGACCGTTCTCAGCACCGTCCTGACGATTGTTCTGTCCTGCGGTACTTTTCCGCCTATCCATCTCTCCATGTTTTTCCAGGTGAGATTGTCACTCTGGGTGTCGTAGTAACCCAATTTTACGTATTTGCCGTCGATCACTTGCTCTATCTGGGTCAGGGCTATCCTGTCGCCCTGAGAGCTGAAGGCTACGTATCCCTAGTAAAAAAAAGCAAACGATCGTACCCTATTGCTCGTACCACTTTACATTCGTCTCACTGAACTTGGGCATGTCTGAGTTTGCTTGTTGTTTATGCAGGCATGCAAAGAAAAACTCTTTCGAGAGAACCCAACGCTCACCGATATTCCAAGAAATTGTGTTGAATTTATGGCGGAATAAATCTCGTCTGCGATTTCTTTCTCAGTGTAGGTGAAGTTTTTCAGGCTCTTGCCAGTTTTAGCGAGCTTTTCCATTGTTTTGTTAAAGGCTCGATGAAAAAAAACGAGAAGCAAGTTTGAGCATTTTTTCAGACGAAATTTGTCGATTTGTTAGTTGACGAATTAGTTTATTTATTTACCCAATGCGACGGACCAAACGGCGTCGTAAGCAAGCGGAGCTTCCTGATATCCCTCGGGATATCTGTTGTTATCAATATCGTAGCCATCCTCCTTTAGCAGTTTGTTCAACCGTTGCCTGAAGTCTTCGGACGTCATGCCACTGATGGTAGTGTCGTTGTTTTGATTCCACATGAGCGCCTCGGTCGTGAAGTGTCCCTCGGCCGCTTGTCTCATTTCTTCCTTGGTGCACGTGATGCCCTCTTTGTCGAGATTCACCTCGAACCAATTGTCCTCGTACCAACCGATGAAGAACCAAACGTAACTCTTACCGTAGAGACTCTGATGGAAAACTTCGCAGAGCACGCGACGCGCCGCGACTACGTAGAAGAGACCGACTATTATTCGGGCGTCCTGACGACGAAGATTTCTCACGGCGTCCGACGGATCCGAGAGGAAGCTCTGACGCGTGACTATCTCGATTCCAGCCTCCTTGCAACGAGCCTCGAGATCTTCGACCGTCTGCGGATAAATCGGATTGAAAAGCTTCGATCTATATATTGTTGTCTTACGATTGTTCGTTAAGGTCCGCGAGATTGGCAAATTGCTCAATTATTACTCGTCTAATTACGTTGATTTTGTAATACGATAAAACGCGTTCAACGTTGTCATTTTCTAGTCGCTCGAAATGGCTGAAATAAGGTTGAAACGTCCCATGCCATTTTTTTTACAATGTTTCTCTTACTTTCGGTATTAAGGGGGTAAGCTACTGTAAAAATTTCAAAAAATCGTATGTCCCTTTAGGCAACTTAAATTAAAGATGAAGGTCCAACATATTGCGCAGAAGTCACAGATTGAATTGAATAACTCCAATGAAATATCTCGTTTTGCAGTGATTTGTATTCAATCGGAATTGAATTGAACACTACAATTTGAGTATTGTTAAGTATCGTAAACTTTTGCCTACCGACATGAAGACTTCCTCGGCTTGCTGCAAAATGGCAACTCTGGACCAGCCGAATTTCTGCAGTAATTTTATTCTCGTTGGATTGTGCACCGTTGCCGAGGGATGAGTCCTGAAAAGCGTCGGAAAACGATTCCGATCTGACAACGCAGGCGAGGACGCACCGTAACACAGCTATGAAGAAAAAAAACATTTGAAATTTTGTTCGAAACTAAACAATCGAAGAAATGTAAAACGTTTATATGTGTGTGTATATATATACATATATATATATATATATATATATATATATATATATATATATATATATATATATATATATATATATATATAATGATTATTATTATAAAGAAAAGATAAAAGAAATTGTATATGTGCGCGCGCACAGCACCCCCCCCCCCGTCATACACGCACACAAACACACTTGCACACCTGCGCGCACACACACACATCGTTTGGAATTTTCTGCCTACTCACAACAACCAAATTCCACATTTTAGAGGCTTCGGCAACCGTAGTACAGACGGTGCTGCAGCCGGCGAGTAGCATCAATTTTTGTGGCGTATTATAGAGCAGATCGTACATCACGGAAGCGCCCAGTCCTTGCTCGCACTGTGGACATAATACGGTATTTTGGTGAGAAAAAATGGCCGCAAATTAGGGATTTTTAATTGTAAATAAAGGCATTGGAGGAGTACTTCGCTGTCGTTGGAGTGCAGAGTGAGGGTAAAACCCGGTAGCAAATTCTTTTCCCTGTTGACATCCTCCAGAGCCAAATTCGCGGCTGGCATACAAGCCTATTTGTTGAGCACAAATTTACGGATGCACGATTAGATTGAAGGACACATGGATGAATATAAATACGAAAAAACACGTATTTATTATACAAAAATACATGAAAAATATGAAGTGAATACGATGAATAAATAACGATGAGATTAGTGTCACTCACTTGACCTCCCTGCCACCCCCCTTCGCCAGCGATTGGAAATATTCCTCCGATATGTAAAACATTATCATCCGATGGTGGCAATACTCCGTGGATCGGCAGCGCGATCGACAGGATCACGAAACCTTTCAGCATCCTCATTTTTATTTCAATTTTATTTCCGATTTTCCATTGGAATCTGTCGGCAATTTTAGCGATGAACCTCTCAAAATAATTTTACCAAGCGCCCTTCGTCACGTGTCAGTTTAGTGCTAACGTTCATCGTTCCTCGGATTGTTCGAAATTACGATAAAATAGCGTTACTCTTCATCCGCTGTAGCCTCGCTGTTGCGGAAGTGGCTACTGTGATGAGGTCGTGAGACTTTTTCTCCAGCACTGTCCACCGCGTCTCACAAATTACACTCCATTTAAAACGTTTTTCTCGAATGCCATTTAGGCCCGGAGATGCGTGAAGTATTTTTTTTTATTCTTGACGAATTTTACGGAAGAGAATTGACAATGATTTTGGGGTAAAAACTGTTTTCGTCGAGGGAGGCACGTCGCACGCGAGTCATATTGATTCCGTGCTACCCGCGGACTCGCGCGGTGGGGATGAGGGCGGCGTTCTCGAGCCACTCGTTGCCAAAATAATCAATAAACAACCCTCGCTACTATAGAAAAGTTATACATTGCTGAATAACTCTCGTACAATAAATAACCGAATGATTAATCTTTTTCTTCGATCTAATTTGTACACTTGCTACACGCTAACGAAAAACGATCCATTACTCAAACACGATGAGATGAAAAAAAAGAATGTTTATTCGAAGATGGCGCGTATCGAACGAAGTAATTGCTAATTTTCAGGGCAAGCAGGCGAAAAGGAACATCATGATGCAGCACTAGGACTCGAATCGTTAATTTTCTTATTACCCACGTAGGAATGCGAATAGAAAACGATTCGGAGGATGGCGCCTTTGTACGCACGTGTATCAGCTGCAGTGCAGCCAGATCGCGCGCGAAAGTTACCCTCTCTCTAGTCCCTCGCGCGCCCATCACACAATCATAGTAGCGCGTGTCCGTGAGCGAGCGACGCTCGGACATCGTCGGAAAGAGCCGAGTGCCGTCGAACTGTCCCGACCGCGCCTTCGGCAGCTACACCAACGCATAGACACGCTGAGCACGTTCATGTGCGGCCAAGCCGAACGAAGGCTTCGAGGGAAAAAGCAATCTGAGCACGGCCCGCGCGTGACGTCACGCGCGAGACTTTTAGATGATTTCAATGCTTATTTAGCTCTTGATTCTCTGCGTTATTAATGTATACAAAAAAATGTATCGCGCACTCTGAACGCTTATTTTTTTAGTTTATACGTTAATTTAAATATAATAATACATCTAAATTACAACTTATTTATCTTCTAAAAAATTGTTTACGCTTTACTCACACCCGTCCTTATGCCAAATAAATTATAATTCAGAAAAGTAAGTGAAAATATATTTATATTCGTATTATTATATTAATTCTCATACTTTCATCAAGCGATAAAGTATTATCTCCAATAACAAATCAATCATCAATCCGGCCGCCAATCGTAACTGCCAGAAAGTGCATTTTTAACACAAGTCATAAGATGGTCCCGTTGGTAGCGTTCCTGGCTTCGGTCTGTAGGGGCGTAGGATCGTTCCTCGCGCTCAGCGCTTTTTTTTTTAAATCATGGTTACTATTAATTTTTATTTGATTAGTTATTTTTATTAGTTATCATATTTATTTTAATTAGTTATCTTTTAGTACCGAAAAATTTATCGCGCACTCTGACCGCTTGATTTATTAGTTTTTACGTTAATTTAAATATAATAAAGCTAAAATACAACTTATTTATCTTCTAGCAAAATGTTTGCGCTTTACTCACACCCGACCCTATGCCAAATAAATTGTAATTCATAAAAGTAAGCGGAAATATATTTATCTTCGTATTATTATATTCATTCTCATATACTTTCATCAAGCAAAAAAGTATTGTCCCCAAAAACAACCATCCATCCGACCGCGAATCGTAAGTACCAGAAAGTTAACATACATTGACACAAAAAATTAAAGGAGCAAGAAAAGTTGAACTTCTTCAAAAGTGTTCGTACAAAAAAAAGGATGTTAAAGCTTCAAGTTTCTAGTTTTAGTTCCGACAATGATTTTTTTTTGAGAATCACTGATTGCGCGGTCGGAAGAAATATCACGGCAAAAAAAATTTTGCAAATTTTTACGTTTTTCAAAGTTCTGCACGTGTTTTGGAGATTTTTTTCGGACTTGACCAATATCAAGGTCATTGAGCCCATTCAATTCAGTTCAATTTGCTTCTTTTTTTATCTCCTTACGACCATTTTTCGCTGATATCGGCCTCCTCGTCGGCCTCTGAATGAAAAAACGTCCTTTTGTCTTCAGTCATCGATATCTCGGGAACTAATGGCCGTACGGAAATTCGACCGGCAATTTTGGAAACGTGAATGCATACTCTACAAGCTCTGATTATTATTGTAGGTTTAAAAAAAATTATTTTTGCCATCAGATTTAAAAAAGTACAAAAAATCGATGTTTTCTTGTTTTTTATAAAATTCACCGCTACTTTGCAAATATTGCTATAAACACTATTGTTTATGGACGGTTATTCGGCTCAATATGTCCCCAAGAGATATGCAAAATTCCAAATTGATCCGTTCATCGGTCTTTCTTGCCTGATTGACCACAATATGAAAAAAAATTAAAGGAACAAGTTTCCTCCTTCTCAGACATCATTTCATGATTATTAAGAGGAAAAACAACTTTTCACTACTTTTCGTACAATTGGGTATTGAGTACGCATGAAATGTTGGAAAAGAACCCTGAAAATCATATTGACTAAAAATTTTCGTTTTTTTTTTTTTTTTTAATAACAAAAATGTTGACATTTTTTTGTTTATCAAAAAATCTATTCCGATTTTTTGTATTTTTTTAATGTTGACATTTTTTTCGATTCAACATTGTACCGCCAGCATTAGAATTACCCAAAGTGTACGTAGAATTACCCAAAGCGTACCTCCCCGTGGTATGCTTTGGGTAATTCTAATGCTGGCGGTACAATGTTGATTTGAAAAAAAATTTCAACATTAAAAAAAAAAATTCGAAACTGATTTTTTTATAAAAAAAAAATTTTCAAAATTTTTTTTATGAAAAATTTTTTTTTTCGAAAATTTTTAGTCAATATGATTTTCACGGTTTTTTTCCAACATTCAATGCGTACTCAATACCCAATTGTACGAAAAGTAATGAAAAGTTTTTTTTCCTCTTAGTAATCATGAAATGATGTCTGAAAAGGAGGAAACTTGCTCCTTTAATTTTTTTT
This sequence comes from Ophion costatus, assembly GCA_951751655.1. NCBI lineage: Eukaryota > Metazoa > Arthropoda > Insecta > Hymenoptera > Ichneumonidae > Ophion > Ophion costatus. Next base: position 22,692,334 of record OX632365.1, on the reverse strand, counting down.
CAAATTTTGGTTAATCGGGCAAGAAAGACCGATCATCGGATCAACTTGGAATTTTGCATGGCTCTTGGGGACATATTGAGCTGAATGACCGTCCATAAACATTAGTCTTTATCGCAATATTTGCAATGTAGCGGTGGATTTCATAAGAACCAAGAAGACATCGTTTTTTTGTACTTTTCTAAAACTAATGGCAAAAATAAAAAATAAAAGTTTCACTACAATAATAATCGGAGCTTGTAGAGTATTCACGTTTCCAAAACTACCGATCGAATTCCCGTACGACCATTAATTCCTGAGATATCTCAGCGAAAAATGGTCGTACGGAGAAGAAAAAGCAAATTGAAGTGAATTGAATGGGCTCAATGACCTTGATATTGGTCAAGTCAGAAAAAAATCTCCAAAACACGTGCAGAACTTTGAAAAACGTAAAAATTTGCAAAATTTTTTTTGCCGTGATATTTCTTCCGACCGCGCAATCAGTGATTCTCAAAAAAAAAAAATCATTGTCGGATCTAAAACTAGAAACTTGAAGCTTTAAAATCCTTTTTTTTTGTACGACCACTTTTGACAAAGTTCAACTTTTCTTGCTCCTTTAATTTTTTGTGTCAATGAATGTTCACTTTCTGGTACTGACGATTCGCGGTCGGATGGATGATTGTTTTTGGGGATAATACTTTATCGCTTGATGAAAGTATATGAGAATGAATATAATAATCCGAAGATAAATATATTTCCGCTTACTTTTATGAATTACAATTTATTTGGCATAGGGTCGGGTGTGAGTAAAGCGCAAACATTTTGCTAGAAGATAAATAAGTTGTATTTTAGATTTATTATATTTAAATTAACCTAAAAACTAATAAAATAAGCGGTCAGAGTGCGCGATAAATTTTTCGGTACTAAAAGATAACTAATTAAAATAAATATGATAACTAATAAAAGTAACTAATCAAATAAGAATTAAGGATGTTGGGTCCCAAATCGCAAATGATGATAAAATTCTGAAAATTTGGTATGTTTTTGTATGAAGTATTTCAGAGGTCGTGTAAAAATTTCACGACAATTAGGAAGCTCGTTATTGAACAATTAACATTTACAAATTAAATGCTGTCTTATGGAAACTGATGTAACTTTGCAATAAGTTTTTCTTTTGACCTCTCAATTTTGTAATATCTACAATATACTGAAAGCAACGGAAACGAAACGACGTTTATTGATACATTTTTTTTATTTCTTTTAAAAATTGTTCTTAACAAAATGTTAATTTTGCAATAACGAGCTTCCTAATCGTCGTGAAATTTTAACACGACCTCTTAAATACTTCATACAAAACATACCAAATTTACAGAATTTTCTCATCATTTTTTATTTCAACCCTTAAGGAGGTTGAAGTAATGATGATAGAATTCTGAAAATTTGGTATGTTTTTACATGAAGTATTCAGGAGGTCGTGTAAAAATTTCATGACGATTAAGAAGCTATTTATTGAACAATTAACATTAACATGTTTTATAGGGACTCAACATCCTTAATAGTAACCATGATTTAAAAAAAAAAAGCGCTGAGCGTGAGGAACGATCCTGCGGCCCTACGGACCGAAGCCAGGAACGCTACCAACGGGACCATCCTATCGCTTGTGTTAAAGATGCATTTTCTGGCACTTACGATTGGCGGCCGGATTGTTGATTGATTTGTTATTGGAGATAATACTTTATCGCTTGATGAAAGTATGAGAATTAATATAATAATACGAATATAAATATATTTTCACTTACTTTTCTGAATTATAATTTATTTGGCATAAGGACGGGTGTGAGTAAAGCGTAAACAATTTTTTAGAAGATAAATAAGTTGTAATTTAGATTTATTATTATATTTAAATTAACGTATAAACTAAAAAAATAAGCGTTCGGAGTGCGCGATACAATTCTTTTGTATACATTAATAACGCAGAGAATCAAGAGCTAAATAAGCATTGAAATCATCTAAAAGCCTCGCGCGTGCCGTCGCGTGACGTCACACGCGGGCCGTGCTCAGATTGCTTTTTCCCTCGAAGCCTTCGTTCGGCTTGGCCGCACATGAACGTGCTCAGCGTGGCTATGTGTTGGTGTAGCTGCCGAAGGCTAGGTCGGGACAGTTCGACGGCACTCGGCTCTTTCCGAAGATGTCCGAGCGTCGCTCGCTCACGGACACGCGCTACTATGTTGTTGATGGGCGCGCGAGACACTAGAGAGAGGGTAACTTTCGCGCGCGATCTGGCTGCACTGATCAGCTGTCTCACGCATTGTTGACGCAATGGCCGTCGACTGAGCGGCTTTATCGTTATTTTTCCGCAATATTTACTTTTATTTCGGCATCGCGGACAAGAACTTCAAAATGTCAATCCAACGTGCATTACCGCAGAGCAAGGAGGCTCTTTTGAAATCTTACACGACGAGACTAAAAGACGATGTTAAATCGATGCTCGAAAACTTCGAAGGTGCGTTCCTAACCTCACTTTCTTTTGTATTGTGTAGTTGACGAGTTTGAGCCCACTCGACTGCGTAAAAACTGTGATATTTAATCAACTGTGTTGATGAGTGCTCGAAGGATATCGGGATAACGAGTTATCTTGATGGTTGAAACAATAACGCCTGGTTAAAAGATAACCGCAAATATTTTTTTCATTTTCTGCTACATGCGACTATTTTTTTCGTTTTTCGGGTGTAAGAATTGTCGGTCGAAATTCTTAGGAAAACGATGGCGTGCGAAAATTGCCAAAATCCAGCATCAAAAAAAGATCATGACAAAATTGGCGTCTACCGAGAATTTTCAAATTCAATTTTTTTTATTCACAATCAGAAGAAAAGTTGGAATGCTATGCTTCGTCAAACTTCGTCCCAGACTGATTAGCGTGCCTATCAATTTGATTCGCCTGATTTTCGAATGCCTACGTCCGATTGAATGTGTCGTTTGTTCCTTCTCGGTATCGCAACCCAGAGATCGTCAAGCTGGCGAAAGGTGAGAACGATTCGCAGCTGTCGCGTATGACGCAGTGTGAGCAGGACACTTACGAGATGCACGTGAGGGCGGCGAATATTGTGAGAGCCGGCGAATCCCTGATGAAACTCGTGTCCGACATTAAGCAGTACCTGATTCTGAACGATTTTCCATCGGTCAACGAGGCGATAGCGACCAATAGCAAATTATTCCGTACCAAGCAGGCCGAGTGCGACCAAAAATTGGCTTCGCTTAGGGACGACATGGCCGCTGATCTTTACGACCTCGAAGAAGAATACTACACTTCGATATACAAGTGAACTTTGTCCAGGTGTGTCGATTTGAAAGTTTGTAAAACGTTGATTCGAGCGACGGTAAATATCGAATCGTACATGCTCAATTTGTGATCGTCTCGGGTTTTGCGCTGTATTATATCTATTAGAATAAACAATTTTTGTATTCGTGACTATTTTGACTCATCTTCTTACTGAGGAAGTAAAAAGAGCCGAAGGCTTCAAGGGCTTGGGCCTAGTTGAAGTTGTTGAAAATATCGACTTCGGATTTTTGCCGGATTGTTAAAATACAACGTCTATACGTTTAAGACAGTTCCGTGACTCAATGACTGACTGACGTATAAACAACCACAGCCTGAATCACTAAAGATAGAAACAGGAAAATTTGACAGGTCTGTTCTTCAGAAGGTGTAGAGGTGCACTAAGAAAGCATTTTTCGAAAATCAACTCCTAAGGGGGTAAAATGGGCTGTGAAAAATTGTATGAGAAATTGTATTCCTTGCGTGTATCAACACTAGCGGAAGTAAGTTTCTCAAAAATATTCTCCGAAAATGTCATGTCGACACGTTGAAAATCGTTATTGGGCGCTTATAATGACGTTGTAGTTTGCATCGTTGGGATGCAATGAAAACTCATTATTTTGAAGTGCTCATAAATATGAAGAAACAAAAAAGAGAAGAAAAAAACGTTGCATTCCAACGACGCAATCTTCAAAGTCATCGTTCATAGGGAGGTTCCGCAAACCGCGAACTTTAAACGCGTTTTTCTCAAAATGACTTTTTCAAAATTGGTGACCACGATATCTCAAAAATCACTGCAACGATCAACTTCAAATTTAACAAGCTTTTTTTACATATAAAAAAACAGTGTTTGAACGAAGAATTTTTTTCATGCATCTGTTTTTTATCAACTAAAATTGTTTTGCACCGAAAATCGATACTTGTACATTGGACTGCGGTCGTTAAAAAAATCAATATTTTAGTATATCCTTGGTCCAAGCACTAGATAATTTCATGTAAAAACTGATTACGTCTGATTTGTTTCCGAGCCGGAGTGGTCACTGCGAAGGACTTTTTCAACAGTGCTTTGCACACACTATTGTATCTACCACAATTATAAATATTTTTCGCCACAAAGATTGTAAAATATACTCAAAACCATTATCTTGAATACAATTTTTTTCCTCGAAATCCTGCATACTTGTTCCCATAAAAACTTGACGAAAATTCATTTTTTCCGGCCACGAGCCGTAACCCGTTAAAATGTTCACCTACTCGTTCAATCTCGCGATACTCCATGGGATAAATAGGGATCGACGAACAATTCTTTCTCACGTTCACGTTTCTCTTTTATTACTTTGAATATTTCGTAACACACAGAGATTATACATCACACGATACTTCTAGCTCGTAATAAGTATGTATTTCATAAGGGTATTTACTTCTTTTGCTTTTTTTCGATACGTATACAATATGAATTCAAAGTTTGCGGAATAATAAACGTAATATTACGGATAATACTACTTAACCTGCTTCGCTCCCAAACAGTACCGTCTCTCATGTTTCTTGGATCGTACGAATTTCACGAACGCCCGTCCCTCTTCGCAGGACTTGAACAATGATAGTTTGCAGACGAAAAAAAATGCAACAAAACATAAATACATCTGTGACGATCGTTCGTGTTTTATGAGCGAGGACGAATCTGAGTCCAGTTGAAATTTTGGAATGAACCCGAATAGAGTTATCTCGTCTCGCGAACGTTTCACGAGCCAACATATCTCTATCGTAATTTACAAAGCGCGGGCTTTGCGCTTTTTTCCCCTTTCTCGGATTTACAAAACAAAGATTCGTGAAAAGCGAACAATTCAAGTGTTAACGAAAATATCACATTAAGGTGGGGGGGATGAGCCCCAAGACGACGAGAACAAAGACGAACGTTTTTTTAAACGACACGACCGATCAACCATAATCCCCTTATTTATTCGACCTCGTGACGTTTAACGTCAATAAATTATCTCGGTTCGTTTCCGGCTTGAGCGAATCTTTCGGAGATCCGTTAAACAACATTATTTCAACGCGGAAATGCAATAATAATAATACGAAGAAATACACAGAAGAGAACGAAAGATCAGTTCATTTAAAAAAAAAATTTATATATGTATAAAAAGAAATTAAAGCCCTTCCGTTCGACCCTTGGAGACCGAAGCGACAATGCTTCTCGCCTCAACAGTAAACACTACGCAATAATTTAGTATGTACACAATTAGAGGTTTACCTCTCATTATTCACGCTTAATATTAAACGGTTATAGATATATCAGGCTTTCCAAGCTCCTCAATGGGCTTTGTCTCATGGTTTCACCCTCTCGAGCGGGTCTCTCTACATTCTCTCCGGCTTCGAAACGTTTAGCCCAATTTTTTCATTTTTCTTTCATCTCGTAAATGTAATTTTTGTTTTGCTCTTTTGGTCCTCGTCCAGATTTAAGAAACCGTGCAGCTTTCCCCCCTCCCCCCGTCCACGACGACGGGGCATTCATACTTTTAACGTTTTCGCTTGTTTTTTTATCTCGCCTCTTCTCCGCCTCTAACCAAGTACGATTATACATACTCGTTTGTAGAACGATTCGAAGATACGAATGTGGAATGATACTGCGATTTACGAACCCGCAATTGTCTTTTTTTTCTTCGCTCATTTTCGCCTTTTCGATTTTCACAAAACGTAGCTCGCGTGTGTTGCACATTATACGTCAATCTTGTCAGACTTACGTCCTACTTTGGCAAAAAAAAGAACAAGTTTTACGAACCTACAGCGCGCGCGCAATTACAAACGTGTCTTCTTTGCTTCCAATTGCGCCACGTGTTACACGTTTTTGTTTCGTCGCTCAGTTTCGATACGATTTCAGGGGGAAAAAAAAACGAACGCAAGATTTTCACAACGCTTTTCCAATACACACGGACACAAACACACACTCACGCACACGTTACTTATTTTTAGAGTCTCGAAACGCCTCGTTTTCCATCATTTCCATTGGCTTCGTTTAATTTTTTAGAATCACGTTCGAGCCTTCGGTTGCGAGCAGATGTCGCTCGTTTACGGACTAAGCTTCGAAACAAAAGAGAAAAAGAAACGCAATGCTCCCGAGGCGTCCAGCACTCTCAGTCCTTAGCCTCAGTCCTGTGTTCTTCTTACGTTAATATCCGCATTGTAAAAAAGACGTGGAAAAGGATGAAGGCGAGGAAGCAGCACGAAGCTGATATGATTTTTCGTTATTTTCTTTGTACGTCCATCCGCTTCGCTCGGCGGCGGAAACTTCACGAATAATCGTTTCATCGCAAATATTTAGGAACCGAAGAATCTCACGGATCTTGGCAGTTTCGATGATACGAGATCTACGACGTTGTCGACAGGACACCTACCCTAATCTTCTTTTTCCCTCTAACTCTACTCCTCTTATAAATTTACGACAAAGAAAAACTCGTACGAAGATCGCCTACTTTATCGCAAAGCGAACTCTCGCTTTTTTTCGTTGTACAACGAGGATTCCAGGAAGATTGGATTCTTCACGAAACAACGAAGCGCCGTTCTCGATAAACTGGACGATCTTCGTACGCGCATTTACCCCTGTACATACGAAGCTCGTAGATTCGATGAATTGTCGATGTTGTCTGTTTGCTTTTTTTTTCTCGGAAAACGTAAACCCTTTTCTTCATCTTTTGGACACGACTGTACAGCGGTTTTGTAATATGCTCAAGTACTAAGCTGGACAAACCAAAGTACGCGTTGGGACATTTATTGAGGATTGTCGTTTGCGTGCTCGATTTTGTCCAGTGCTACGTATATCGTTTCGTTCGTTCGATCGTAAGTCTTCGTTTTCCGTCGGTCCTCTTTCCCGCGTTCTCGATTACGAGAAAACGCGACGCGGAGCCCCGGTGAGCTTGGCGAGTTGTCGGAGGCGACTCGGACGAATGTACGACTCGCAGGATGTTCATGGCCGGGGGGAACTTGACGTATCTCGAGTTCCAAGTGTAATCCTGCTAGTTGAATTGGAATTGAATCGACACCGACGAGAGTCGATTTCACCCATTCTCGCGAAGCTCGACTTCCAGAGAGACGAATGTTTTTCGTTTCGTCTCATAGTGGATATTCCTCGTCGGGAACTATCGACGAACGTTGCACGTCGCGATGTCTCAGTAGAGAAGATCGGCGGTCGCCTCGGCCCCCCAAGCCGCTGCATCCTCGTCGGATTTCAAATATTCCTCGTCTTCGTGGGCTTGCCCGGACGTTGGAGCCGACGTAGGCGGTGCGGGTACCGCGCTTCTCGTTACACCGAGCTCGTAACCCTCCGAGGCCAGGTCGACTTTGCTGGGCGTAAAACTCGCCAATCCACCTCCACCTGTTTTCCCGAAGAACAACAAAAACAAGCGCTAGCGTTAAGCACACTAAGGACACTACGTAGCAATCGGAGAGGGGGGGGGGGGGGGAACTCAGCCGAGACTAATAAGGGATTAGGTATTTTTCTATCGAGGTTGCACGTGCACGGTCGCTAGTCGAGTTTTACTTTGAAATTCTTTGAATAGTCCTATTTCGGTATCGAAAAATCGTTATACGATGAAATATAATTTTCCACGTGCCTGAAGTGACTCCATTATTTGCCATGTGCAAAATATTGAGACGGTGTCAGTTTTTACGCATATCTATTAGTCGTTTGCATCGTTGAAGTTTGCATCGTTGGAATGCAAGCAAAATGAATTTTTCCCCATTGATGAGATTTCTTTTCGACCGATTTAGACTATGAAAACCGTTAGAACGTATTTACGTATTTTTATAACTCATTTACGACCTCAAGTTGCAAGAAAAATGCTTCGAGTAATAATTAAAAATGACTCAACAAGAAAAAATCGTTTCATTCCGACGATGCAAACTTCAACGTAATTTTTCTTTACCATCTAAAATTCCATCGTGCAACCTTGGGGTATGAATTTTTGATAAGGATCCTAAAAAACGTTCGAGTTCTCTTCGTGGCCCAAATTTGTCAAATAACGTTCGAGTTGCTAAACTTATGTTGCGTTTCAACTATGCAAACTTCAATACCATCACGACAGCGTGTAAAATAAATTCTTTTTTATATTTTCATTTATGGTCTTGAAGTTTTCATCGTTGGAACGCAACGAACATGAATTTTTCTTCATCGATAAGATTTATTTTCGGTCATTTTAGGCTATGGAAACCATTCGAACGTATTTACCTATTTTTATAACTGATTTACGATTTCAAGTTGCAAGAAAAATGCTTCAAATTGCAAGGTGCCTCAAGTTGAAAGAAAAATGCCTCGAATAATAATAAAAAAATGACTTAACGAATTTGGATGCAAATTTGGACTATGAATTTTTTATAAGGATCCTAAAAAAGTTCGAGTGCTCTTCGTAGTCCAAATTTGTCCAAAAAAGGTTCGGGTTGCTAAGCTTTCGTTGCGTTTCAACTATGCAAACTTTAATACCATCAAGACAGCGTGTTAAATGTATTTTAACATAGCAAACTCGTTGCTCAATTTTCACAAACGCCCATAAATTTGCAAATGATTAATTTTCGTAGGAATTCCACAGATTTGATTGCGTTTTCCGTCTGTCCTCACGCGATGACTTGGCAAAGCTCATGATTAGCATAGAGTTATTATCCTTATTCAGAGTGCGAGCAAACTAATTGCTGCCGTTGACTAAAAAATTGTCATCAAAACCATTCCGCAATCGCTATATTTTCCAATTCCATTTTAATTCTCGAAATCTCTGGAGCACTGAGCTTCTACTACATACTATGTTTCTACATCAGTCTAATTGCGAGATGCAAATCAAGCTGACGAAGGCCCTTACCGTAAGGAATCACGCGAAACTTGTCGATTTGAATTGATTCATTTAGCCTGAATAGCCGGCAAGCTTGCTTGAATTTGTAACGACACAAGCCTATGCGCATTATCTGTAGGGTGAAAAAAAAATCAGCAGTGATCTAATCATCAACTAAGTGCTTGTACTACCATGATCAAAGAGTTAAGGGGTTAAGGTACTGTGAAAATTTCAAAAAATCGTTTAATTGAAGAGGAAGGTCTAATATATGGTGCAGGGATCGCAGATTGAAGGTAAACGTATTATCATAACGATAGAACTCCTAGTAAAATTTTAAACGCATTTTTCTAAAAACTATGCGATTCGAAACGGTGTACACGATTTCTCAACATCTAATGAACGGATTTACTTGAAATTTGGTACACTTATTCGGTGTAATAATAGCTTAGTCTTGACCGACGTTTTTCTTCCTAACATTTGTTTCATTAGTTATTAACAATAATGTTCTTTTTCCTCGAAAAAGCGGGAAAAAATTCTTTTTTTTTAAATTGAAATATGATAAGAAAAAAAAAGCTCCTATTGGCCATCTGTTGGAGAGCAGCGAGAACTTACTCAACGTCCTAATCCATACAAATAAATGTCCAAACGACTTGTCAATCGACCTCATTCATTTAAAATTAAATTTTCCAAATAACCCTGATTTTCGAGTCGTCACAGTAGCCTAACCCCTTAAACTATTCGCGCGTTATCAAGAATATATTGTTGACGTTTGTATCGTTGCAATTCAACGGAAATAAATTATTTTTCATTCTTCCAATTTTTATGGTCTTGATGTTTGCATCACTGACACGCAACGAAAATTCTCTTTCATATTTTTAATTCCTCAATGTTATTATCCTACGAAATATTTTTTTCCACAATGAAATTCTGGAATAATAAATTCTATAAAATGCAACCCTATAAATATTGAAAATGAGGAAATGAAGATAGAACAAGAAATTTCGTTGCATTCCAACGATGCAAACTTCAAGCCCATACATTTCTCTAGCTGTAAAAATCACTCTACTTGATTTTACGTATTCTTATTAAAGATTTGCCTCAATTTACAAAAAAGCAGCCTCAGGATAAGCGTGAGATGGAACAATGAAAATTGACTGAAAAAACTGTTGCACGGCAACAAGCTTCAACGTAATATCAAAAATGCTTTCTGTACAAATTCCAAATCCGTCGAATCGTTTCACTGGACAACCAAAAGACGAATCGTCTCGTCTTCCAACTCCGTACGTGAAGCATCCCAAAACTACGCGACGAATGCGCCAAAGCAAACTAAAACGTTCTAGCTCGTGGTAGACGATGAAAAAGAGACTATGTCAAAATGGGGGCCGAGGGGGGGGGGGGGGGGGGGGGGGGGGGGACTACACTAGTGACTCCTGGCTGGGATCGTAGTCGAGAAAGAATAGCCGCCGTTTCGAATGGCTTATAGCGCTTGTCGATTCTGCAAAAGAAACATCGAGACCAGGAAAAACAAGAATACGGAAAGTGACGGCGAATTAGCTTTTGCTTTTGCGACTAGTCTCATTACAATACACGGACCGTGGGAGTACTTTAAGGGGTTAGCCCCACTTGCGATTTTGAAAAAATCGATTTTTTTTATTGCATTTTTTTGAAGTATAAGTATCTGAGAATATGTCCTGAAAATTTCAAGTCGATGCGAACAAAATTGACTGAGATATGAGCGTTGAAAGAGAAGAATCCGTGAATTGAAGAACTGAAATTAAAACTTTAAACGCGTTTTTCTCAAAATGGCATTTCTGAAGTCGGTGACCAAGATTACTCGAACACTAATGAACCGATCTTCTTGAAATTTTGCAGGCTTATTTAATACATAAAAATGTAGTCTTTAATCGTTCGATTTTTTTTTTTCGAAAAAAATGGCCGTTTTATAGCCAAAAAACGGCCGTTTTTTTTCGTTAAAATCGAACCATTAACTTTGACTGTCCGCCATTTTGTGAAAAATGAATATTTTTTAAAATCCTTCGATTAAAGACTAGTTTATACTTATATTTGACAAAATCCATCCGCATTTTTTTTTCAGATGATCCACTTCGCCGCAATGTTGGTCACCGCAAACCGTGTATATAAAAACATTATTTCATTGACGGCCATTTGCCACTAAACAATGTAATATTTTTCAATAAAAAAATTACTGAAAGTTCTTCAAGATGTGTTCTTTAAGATGGTATATTGATCGATTTAGAAGTTTTGTAGTTTTCTTTAAAAAAATTCATGAAAAAGGCCTTTTTTTGCGCTACAAGTGGGGGTAACGCCTTAAAATGCGTGCCGAGCGACGCTTACCGAGCAGAGTCGATGACATCGTGGACGCGGAACTCGTCGAATTTGATTTATCGGCGGCGCTCGGTGACGACTGCTGACCCGTCGACGAGGAGTCGCCGTCTACGCTGGTCCCTTCGTCCGCGAGAATCGAAGCTTCGCTCGGATATTCAAAAGTTCTCGTTGCTCCGTCGTCGAATTGTATTCGGTGCTGAAATAAATATCATCATACATTGATACATCTTCTTCGTTCGTTAACTATTTTTAATGCCCAAAAATTAGTTCATTTGTATTTTTTTTACGAGTCTGATAAGATTTGGTTGTATTTTTTTTTTGATAAGTTTAGTAAGATAAGGAACCGTCCGTCGGACGTTGAGTTTTTTTTTCTTTTTTTTTTTTCAATATCTGTTCTTTGACGGTGTCGAAGTTTGCATCGTTGGAATGCAACGAAAGTTCTTCATTTTTTTTCACTTCATTTTTTCATGATTCAAAATCTTGTTTTTGCACAGCTTTTGGTAATGAATTTTTATTGAGGATTATCAAAAATGTTTCAATAATTCTCGTAGCCTAAATGTGGCAAAAATAAAAACTTGGAAAGACGAAACAGAAATATTTTTGCACGTTGAATGTTCTTGCATTCCAACGATACGAACTCCAATACCATTTTCGTTGTTTACGTCGAATTATCTTTTGGCTAAGTCATTGATGTCATTTGTCTTGCGGGTGATAAATGAAATTTTTATACGGGACGGGCATCCTAAAAAAAATCCCAAAAATAGCCTTTTTTCGTGGCTCCAAAGTGGACTGGCCCCCTAAAAAATATTGCTTTATTCAAAAGTTGTAGGTATTTGAGCTTAAGAAATGAATTTTCAGTGAAAAATTTCGTTATAACTGCTCATAAAATGAAAAGTTTATCATTAATCAGAAATTCCGTACGTAAGTCTCTGCGCAATGCAATTAGGAACACAACGTTTAAATTTGAAGTAAATCGCATGAAAATTGTTGAAGTTATTTGTCACGCCAATTGGAAAAAAGCTGTTTCGAGAAGTTTCGATTAGTCTGCCATTTTGTACATCTAAAAAAAAAAAATATATATATACTTTTAATGAATTAATATATTAATTTTAATTTAAATAAATATATTAATAAATATTATATATATATATATTCTTTTTCCAACAGCTTGATATTCATACTAAATAGATATTCAATTAATTTTACGAGTGAATCACTTTGTCATACGAAAAAAAAATTGTTAAATTCGCACATGATTTTATACCCGTTACTGTGGACTAAGATCTTAAGGTTTCCGTCGTTGGAACGCAACGAGAGTTTACAAATATTTATTTCTTCGTTATCCCCATCCAAAATTTTATCCTGCAAATTTGGGCTGAATTTTTTAAATGAAAATCGTAAAAAAACGTTCGAGTGTTTTCCGTAGCCCAAATACATTAAAAAAAAACGTTCAGGCTACTGAACTCTCGTTGTGCTCCAACGATGCAAACTTCAATATCGTAGGCGAGCATCGCTTGTCCTATATACGTTTATTTTCCTCAAGGCCCTGTCAAGATTGCCGTAAAGAACAAACGTCAGCCCTTCGCTCGACCCGGCTAATTTACAAGTCCGAGTGTCCGTTCTGTGAAAGGAGTCGAGAAAAAGAGAGGGTCTCGAGAGAAAGAGAACCGGAGGTAACAATGCTACGGTTTGTAGTTGCGCATAACAGTAATCGGTCACACTCGTTGATTTTTCGGCTGCCTTTGACTACGTCATCGTTCCTCTCGTTCGCGTGACGCCATCGCGGACGAAAGATTCCGTCTGGACTTCTCGAGGAAATTTCGTACTTGTGGAAACTAGAGCTCGGACTATCGGAGCTTTCTCCATTAAGGGAGCTTTCCAGTGTGAAATTTTCAAAAAATCGATTTTTTTTTTTTTGCTTTATCGAATAGTATACACTCTTCCGAATATTCCCTGAAATTTTCATGCCGAAATTCAGATTATTTCGGTTACTGTACAGCATTTCTTGGAAGAAGGCAACGGAGCGCTACAGCTACAGCGAAACTTTGAACGCGTTTTTCTCGAAACAGCATTTTTCAAAACGGTGTCCAACTTGGAGGGCAGAGTTTTAAAGCTATCGAGTTGAATTTTTTACACAATATTCTTAACGTCATTGCTTATCGTGCTATGGAAGCTTTTTTTTTTTTTGACATCTTCCTATTTTTTTGTAAAAAAAACTGCCAAAAAAAATGCTAAAATCGATACTTTTTGTTCAAACCGGCGCCATTTTTGCAAAAAAAAAAAAAAAAAAGCCTCCATAGCACGAAAGCCAATTATATACCGATCAATAATCTTTTTGTGTTTTTTGTTTCAGATCAAAATTGTGACCCCCAACGTGGACACCACATCCAAGTGCATTTTCTGCAACAATTGTTTCATCATTTTTATAGATATTAATTAATAAATAAATCGATCTTTAAAAAATTGTTTTGTATTCTTCAATACCCAATTAATATACAACAAAAAAAACCAGACCGATTAGATTATTTTTTCTTTAAAAAAAAAAATCGCGAAAAACAGCGATTTTTCGGGCTGTCACACTGGAAAGCTTCCTTAACCGGTATTATCTCGATACCAACGAGTTGTAATATCGGAATACCGGTGTTCGATATTTTCACATATTTATGGGAAATCTCGATTAAGGATATTGAGTCCCTATAAAACATGTTAATTTTAATTGTTCAATAAATAGCTTCTTAATCGTTAGAAATTTTTACACGACCTCCTGAATACTTCGTGTAAAAACATACCAAATTTTCAGAATTCTATCATCATTACTTCAACCTCTCCTTGGGGGTTGAAATAAAAAATCATACGAAAATTCTGAAAATTTGATATGTTTTTGTATGAAGTATTTAAGAGATCGTGTTAAAATTTCACGACGATTAGGAAGCTCGTTATTAAAAAATTAACATTTTGTTAAGAACAATTTTTAAAAGAAATTTAAAAAATGTATCCATAAACTTCGTTTTGTTTCCACTGCTTTCAGTATATTGTAGATATAACAAAATTGAGAGGTCAAAAAAAAAACTTATTGCAAAGTTACATCAGTTTCCATAAGACAACATTTAATTTGTGAATGTTAATTGTTCAATAACGAGCTTCCTAATTGTCGTCAAATTTTTACACGACCTATGAAATACTTCATACAAAAACGTACCAAATTTTCAGAATTTTATTGGCATCTGCGATTTGGGACTCAACATCCTTAAAAACGTTAGAAGCCTAGAAATGGACGTTGTGCCGCTATTTTCAACCATAGGGGATTCGACGTCGGATAACTTTATACGTACTTTATTATTCCGAACAACTTTCGTTCGAAAATTTTTTTCATCGGGCCATTAACTGTCGAGATACGGCGATTTTTGAGTTTTCAACCCCTATTTCTTAGGGTTGGGGCGAGTTGAGGGGTAAAATTGCATGTGGGTTTACTTTCGGTATGTCACCATCTAGCTTCAGTGAAAAATTCTAATTCTACGCTAAAAGTGCTGGGTCTTCGTCTCTTTTACTGAACTACTTATGGCAGGTGTAAGCCGCGGAAGAAAAAGCCCTTTCTGATTACACACAACTCGTGAATAAATAAGTCAACATTTCGGAAATATTCAATGTAGGTGATAATATTTGTAGGCTGTTAAACGGAATACAAAAAAAAACAAGTGAAAGTAACCCAAATGAAAATAATAACGATTATAATGATTTTTATTATGTGTTCAACTCTGATATCGGAAAATCGGAATTATTCGAGTCCAATATCGGATTACCGGTCCGATATTATCGAATAACCGGTATCCATGCTCCAATAGAAACCCAAAAATGAGGGACCAAAAAATCGTCGCGATTCGCACAACTACACGATGTTGCAATATGCAATAAAAATTCTTTCCTTATTGTTTTATTTCTTTATTTTCTTTATCATCCGAAAACTTTCTCTGCAAATTTCGGCTTTCAATTTTCGACGACGATCTTGAAAAACGTTTGGGTGATTTTCGTAGCCGAAATCGGCTAAAAAAATCGGTATATGTAAACTTACGTTGGATTTCAACGATGCAAACTTCAATACCATACGAATACATCAAACTTCTCCGATAGGAGAAAAAAAAATGCCCGAATCACCGTCGTACGATTAAACCTTTTGCTTTTGAACATTTCGTTTCACGAATTAAATTGAAAAAAAAACGAATATCGACTTCTGAGTTAAAAATGTTCTCGAGGGAATTTATTTGATCGAGGTCCGCCGCTATTTGCAACGATTTATGATTCGAAAGAATGCGCTGCGAGTCTCGGTATTCGATCGGAGCGAGTGTCCCGTTGTTCCTCGGATTCCGTACCGAGTTCACCGGGGTAAAAATGCATCGGCGGGGAAGAGACGATGCGGAGGCATACAAGCGTAAGATCGTGAAGTATGATTGATGTTAATTATAATGAATCATCGCGTCGAGTGAATATCTTCGGCATTGGGACAGATAATGTTACATCGAAGCGTATGATACGTTCCGGTTGACCGTGCACGGGAAACGGGTCCGTATATCTTCGTGTTCGTTATAACGATCCGATGATCAACTCGTCCAGACCATTCTGGATGTCGAATAGTTGTTCTCTCTCTCTCTCTCTCTCTCTCTCTCTCTCTCTCTCCCTCTTTCTCCCTTTCTCTCTCCATCTCGTCAATAGTTTGGTCTCTACGTATTACTCTCGGGCTTGATCATAGGTGACAACCGTTCATTTAACCGGCACGCATCCTGCTCCGAGACAGATCTACGCTTCGAGTGATGACTTTTTCTGAAAGTCAGTCGTTCTCGTCGAAGCGTCCAAGATCGATAATTCCCAGCGCGGGCTTTCTTTGACGTCGAATCCTTTTTCGGAAATGATTAAGGCGAGTCGGTTCTGAGCGGGTGTGATAGGAGATGCACAAATCGAATTGATTCGTGCAAATATGCGAGCGAATGTCCTTTCAATGCGAGCAACGTCGACGGCGAGAAAACTTTTTCTTTTCAATGACGTTGAAGTTTACATCGTCGGAACGCAACGAAATTATTTCTTTTTTATTTCCCAAATTTCTTTTGGCAGTTTTGAGCTACGAAAATTACGCCAACATTTTTTAGCATTCTTCTTTAGCGATCTACAACACATTTGCCAAACATGATTTTGGATAATTTTGGTGCAAATATACGAGCGAATGTCCTTTCAATGCGAGCAACGTCGACGGCGAGAAAACTTTTTCCTTTCAATGACGTTGAAGTTTACATCGTCGGAACGCAACGAAATTATTTCTTTTTTATTTCCCAAATTTCTTTTGGCAGTTTTGAGCTACGAAAATTACGCCAACATTTTTCAGCATTCTTCTTTAGCGATCTACAACACATTTGCAAAACATGATTTTCGATAATAACGAAAATGAGAAATTGAAAAGAATTATCGTTGCATTCCAACGATGCAAACTTCAGCCGCATTTCTTTTCATCCCATTTTTCGGATCTGAAAATGTTTTTTTTTAAGGTTTTTTGTTTCAATTGTCCACTGGCTTGGTTTTTATTGTTTAATTTTGAGTTGTATTTCGAGATGAAAGATGGTTTAATTTTAATTGTTTATTTTTAGATTTTAAGTGTCCACTGGTCTCTGGCCTCGTGTGTTTGTGTTACGCGAACGTTAAGGGGAAGTGGGAAAAAAACGATTTCTTGAATTTAAGATCAACTGCTATGAGTGGAGTCGAAGCTAGGACGATTATTTTCGTCTTCGCCAAGAAAAATGTTTTTTTTATCATGGTATTGGTCAAAATAAGATATTCAAGGTTGGATCTTGGGGAGGGGGGGGGGGGGGGCAAAAATTGGAAAATGTTGCGTTCCGTAATTTATGTACGCCCCCTTGATAGAACTTCCAAAACGTCCAAAGAGAATTGTTATTAATCGAAGACAATTACTGTTCGCGGTGTTCTTGGTCCCAATATCGTGTACGCGTAAGATTCGAGGGCGGCGATCACGAGCCTCCGAAGGGAAAACAAAAAGTCGTCCCACGGGATGCGTCTCGTCGGGAGAAGAGAATTCCCGCGAAAGCCTTTTTTGCCTAGTTTCGCGGCTGGTCAATGCAGAGTTACCGACCCTGAGAGACGTCGCTCCGTAACAGTACACACGCGGGACCGATTATTTCAAGCACGAAGAGGATGAAGCCGAGCCGTCTAATTGCGCGTATACCGTTCGCTACCGGTCGGACAGATTTTTGCGCGTTCGAAGTTTATCGCCCGCGATAACAGAAAGAAAAGAGCAGCACGTGGATTGCTCCGATGGATCCTCAGTCCTTTCCGGTTAACGGTCTACACCCAAGGTGGATCAAAAGATTGCACTTTCCAGAAATATTTTTATTCGATAGTATCACCTTTCAGCTATATTCCCTGAAAATTTCATTGAAATATTCCTAAAATCGAATGAGCTAAAGCTTCCAACATCCGGTAGGGCGAGCGCTAGCAGCATCGTGCTTTAAACTTTAAGGGGCTAGACCAGTGTGACACTTTTTAAAAAATCGATATATTTTTGCCTTTTTCGACAGTTTATACTTTCAAGAATATCCTGTAAAAATGTCAAGGCCGTATCTCTAATACTCCCCGAATGGCAGCCTTCTAAAGAGAAACCGTTCGTAGGTATAAAATGCCCCAGTTAAATCTTCAAACGCGTTTTTCGCGAAATGAGATTTTTCAAATTTGCTGACATTGTAACTCAAAGAGCAATTATCCGATTGACTTAAAATTTGAACTGAGTACTCTTGAATATATTTACTCTACAATGACGTAGGATATTTTTGATTGGATGAAAATTGACGATTTGGCATTGAAAAAACGACCATTTTATAAGCAAGAAAACAGACTTTTTTTTCATAACAACGCCATTTTGTTAGTTTTTTATATTTTTCGAAAATCCTACGTCATTGTAAAGAAGATCCCTTCCAGTTTAACGACATTTTTACCTTTTTCGGTTTCGGCTACTCAATCGGCCGGAATCATGTCAGCAGTGAAGGAACTTTTTTTTTGGCGTCTCTGAAGGCAGCGCATAAGTCGCTTGGACGTCAATATTTTTCTATGAAAAAATTATGTAATATAGGTCGAATATCGCCAAATATATTCTCAATTTTCCGAAACATTTAAATGGGTATTTTTCTTCCAAAAAATTTCCGAAAATCACCTAAATTTTCAGCGTTCACACTGATATAGCCCCTTAAACGCGTTTTTCTCGAAACACTGTTTTCAAAGTCGGTGGACACGATATCTCGAGAACCGCTTGATGGATCCTTTCCAAATTTACCGTAGATACGATGAAAAACTTTTAAGGGGTTACACCACTCTAAACGTAAAAAATTACGTGATTTTTCGCGATTTTTTTTTTGGTGGAAAGGCAAGTGAATAATAAAATTCAAGAATCTTATTAGTCATACCTTCAAGTGAATAACACAAAAAGTTACATTACAAAATTATACAATATGGCGAGGCTGGAGACATTCTCGCGAGGCATGTTGAATTTGAGACGCCCTGCGGCACGCGGTGTAATTAACGCAAATTTGAATTTGGAAAAAAAATGTTTAATTCTATTAATTTACACGAGTATAGCTAGTGATATACGTAGGGAATTTTGAAAATATTAATTTTTGTGTAATTGTCAAGCATTTAAAATAAAAACTCAATTTTCGACAGAAAAAAGAATAATAATTTGTTAATAACTAATGCTATAATTAACTCATGGAAAATCCCGTACGTATTTCACTTCGCAATGTTATTTTAAAGATGTGCTCAAAATTTGGAGTTAAAAGAATGAAAATTGTTGGAGTTATGCAGCGTACCGTTTTGAAAAATTGTGTTCCGAAAAAAACGGTCGACGCCTCGCCACGGCCAGCGCAGAACAGCACGGGCCTGCGGACCTTTGTTTTACAGGTGCCAAACTTTTTCCCCCTTAATCTAGACAGTTCAAAGTATCTCTTGAGCCAATTTAAAAGAAATCCACTTTTTTCTACTTCTACAGTGGTGTCAGCCCTTAAAGATCGTTGACGATCTCACTTTTTAAAAATCGATCTTCATATTTTTCAATAGTTACGTAAAAATGACGGCATTTTTCGTAGATTTTGTATGCTCGAGTTTCAACTCGTCGCAATGTTGTTAAAAAAAATTATTATGAAAATCGACGATCGTCAACGACTCGCATTTATTGTTAACTTGAATAATCCGTTTGGTTTTTAGATTTCGGATGGACCGTTTGAGCTGGAAAGTGTCGACCGCCAAAGGTCGCGAAAAAAGTTTCATCATCTGCCGGCGGCCATGTTTTTGTTGTTTTTTCTGTATTTTTTCGTAATTTTTTTCAAGGCTCTCAATATGTACCTTTGTGTTTAAATAATGCGTTTCTTTTTCACCAACCGTTTCCCAGAAAATAAATTCGTAAATTTGGCCTTTTTCGGGACTCTAGGTGGATGTAGCCCCTTTAATCAATAATTATTGGATGTCTATTGTATCGTATGGACGCGACGAAAATTCATCGTACACCCCCCCCCCCCCCCCTCGCGCAGAGCGCAACAATTCTCGACGCTCGCAAATTCCAGTCTCCCGAGTATGAGATTCTCGTAATCGGAAGATCCAAGGAATCTCCGTTGTACGTGCACAGCAGATATATATATATATATATATATATATATATATATACATATTCGCACTGGTCGCTAAGAGGACGAGCTCGTTTTAGCGAAACTCGGCGACTACCGGTTCGCCCGAACTTCCAAAGCGAGTCGGTAAGGCTTGTTTTTATTTTATTTTATTTTATCGTTTCGTCGCAGTCTTAGCTTTTTGTTTTTTTTGCGGTGATCATCGTCTCGCGGATCCTTGAGAGAATGGCTCGGTGGTTTCTCGTCGGTGGTTGAGCGAGGTCTCTGGATCGGGTTTTCGTAGAACCGCGACAGATGCCTTGTCTCGTAGACAAGAATGGACCAGTACATTTATATGGGCTCTTCATCCATGATACCATCATGTGAGAGAAAGAGAGAGAGAGAGCCCAAATTTGTGATTGAAGTTTGCAACGTTCGAATGCAACGAAAATATTTTTTCTTGCAATTTTGAGCACGGAAGTCACTGCATTATTTATGGGACTCCTAATCAAAGATTAAAAATCAAAAGGTGCAAAAAAATATTTCCGATAATAATAAAAATGAAGAAATGCAAAAATCTAGAAGAATTTTCGTTGCATTTAAATGATGCAAACTTCAACATTATAATTTGTGGCGCCCCGATCAACGATAACCCCTTCGTTGGCAGAGAGAATTTGACAAAAAGTGCCCAAAATGGCAGGAAATTTTGTTTATCCTGAAAACTTGTACTCTGAGTTTTTGAGGGTGCTGATTACGAATCTGAACTCAAAATTCAGGAATTCACAATGACGAACAAATATGGCGAATGAAAATACAAATAATACGGATTGATTTAGATGTAACTCGGTACTCAAGCTTCATATATTTCCACCTATTTATTGGTATTATGCTCCATGTTATTGAATTCACCATGAAAGATTTCTTCATTTTGAGTTCAGCATCACACTCAGCGTCCCCGAAAACCCCCGAGTACCAAGATTTATCCAAATCGAGCTGTTTTTCGCACTTTCGTCCGTCATTGAAAATTTTTGAATTTTGTTTTCAAATTTTTTTCTTTTTTTTTTCCAAAAACGTCCGCCATTAAAAATTTTTGAATTTTGTCTTCAGATTTTTGTTTTTTTTTCGAAAAACGTCCGCCATTTTGTTATTTTTGCATATATGAAAAATCATATGACATGCGCTATAGCCATTAACATACTGAATCTAAAACCGTTTGATTTTTTCGTTTCGGATGATCCATCTCCGAAATTTCGTCAACAGCGCAGGGCTACGATTTTTTTAGGATATTTTTTCAACTACCTTTTTCGTCTATAAATAATGACTTAAATAAATTAAAAATTTGTTTTCGATGTATTTCGAAACCGTATTAATTAAGTGTAACAACTTTTCTATCGATATCAGTAATATAAACCTATTTTAAACATTCATGGAAATAGCCTTTTTTAGCGTCTAAGGTGTCTTAAGACGCCTTAAGGCTCTCAATATATGTACCTTCGTATCTAGAAAAAAATACGTTTCTTTATCACCAACCGGTGACCAGATTTTTTTCCCGGATTTTGGCCATTTTTTACGGGCCTCTAGATAGACGTACCCCCTTAAGTCCCACGTTCACGCGCAAGCACAAGTCGGGCGCGACCGATGGGTTCCCGCGGCCCGTTATTCTTTTCATTTTTGTAGGCCGCTTCGTTAAAAATAAAACTCTCGTCCGTCACGACGATTTCGATCCGTAGATTTTTGCGGTCCAGGTTCCGAGCGCCAACCCGGAATCATCATACAATTATCGATTTCGGCGTATCCCGCGACATTTCGTGCCGCGCATTCCGCTTGTTATAACGGAATGTCGATTTGCGAGAGAAAAAAATGACGATCTCGAGTCTCTCGAAACGGTGCTCGAAGGCAAGACTTTTCGCGGGACGACCTTGGAGTCGGCAACGAACGATCTATCGTTTCGAGCCGTCGCGCGAGACCGTTGGCGTTTGCAATGTGACGTTACGAACCGGTCGCGACCGATAAGCTCGACGTTTGTCTCTCGTGTGGTGGCTTCGGCGATGTTTTCAAATCCTCTGTATGCGTACACTTATAAACAAACACGAGCAAGCACCACCATAAATTATCGCCAGGCCGAACCACCGACATCCACCGGTCACAAAAAGAGAGAAAAAGATTGAAGAAAAGAATCTGGCGAGAGCAAGAGAGAGGGATTGATTGATTGATTGATAGAATTTATTATGCCCCAGGTTACTTTCGTGCAAAGGATGAAGAGCATACAAAAAAGAGGGAAAAAAAAAGAAAAAATAAATACGAAAAACAATAAAAATAAGATACAACAGAATGACTATTCATACTAACCTAACTAAATACTAACTAAGTACCGACTAAATTTATACTAACGAAGATTCGTGCATAACGGAAAAATGATCCGCGGAGTAGAAAATGATACGATAAAATACAACTTAAAGAAAACAATGTAAGCATGATGCGAAGAAAAGAAAAGAAAAAAGAAGAAAATAAATGACGTACGCACGATGCAGCTAGGGGTAACCAAAAAAAGAGAGAGGGGCAGAGGGGGGGGGAGAGAGAGAGAGAGAGAGAGAGAGAGAGAGAGAGAGAGAGAGAGATGGTCCGGGATATCGTAGTACAGGCGAGAACAAATAGAGACACGGGAAGTGAGAGCATGACAGAGAAAGAGGGGAAGAGATCTAGAGTTTCTTGAACGGCGCCACGACCACCAAAGTCCCGTTTGTCCAGGCTTATCCCCCCAACGTGAATGTTTATGGATGTAGGCGCACACACACGCACACACACACACGCACACGCACGCGCACGCGCACACACACACACACACACACACACACACACACACACACACACACACACACACACACAATTTGTGTATTTGTCAAGACTTATGTTAGCCAATATTGCGAGCAGACACGTGCTATACACTGTGCGTCTAAAACTTTTCACCCACCCCACTGCACCGTCTAGGAAAACTTGTAACGACAGTTGTCTTGATTGTACTGAGAGCTTAACGTTTCAGGACTTGTGTGAATTTCTTCCTATCTTGTGCCACTTCTGGGCCTCTATGCGTTTATAGAAAGGTGTATCGAGCTCTCTGGCGACAAACCCAACCACGTGAAATTATTGCTGCACATGCCAGCTAGTTTGCCTTCACGCAGATACCACACGCATACTGTACGAAAATATACCGCCAATCGGCCCGGATACGTGATAAATGTACGTCAGGAATGTCCGGTGCAAATTTCAATTGAACATTCGGAAAAAAACGCGAAGTTATAGCCTTCGATAGCCCGCGGCTGCGAGGGCGTTCCGAGAGCCGGTATCCGAGCCTGAAAGTCGATACCGATTCGCAGACTAAGGCGGAAGCGAATGGTGATTATTTTTCTGGACGATAATAATAGGTGCAACGACTATGAGAACGGGAACAATGATGATAGTGGTGATAACTATGGTGATGATGATAATAACAAAACGTTGTCTCGACAACCTTAGCAAAACCTAAAAGTCAATAGCAATTCGCAGACAAAGGCGGATGTGAATGATACCCGAAATTTCTTGGGGCTCCTCGAATCCTACAATATCCCTATATGGATTTGTAGGGTGATTTCCTTATCAAATGCGATAATTCCCCATTGACGGTGTTTGAGAATTTTTTATTGTGTCGTGATATTATGTCAACGTGCAGTAAAATAAATAACAAACGATAATTACAGTGGACTTTCAATGATGTGATGGAAAGTGATTTTGAGATGTACGTTTTCTAAGCGATTTGTACTTTTTCGAGATAAGAATTATACTTTTTAAAAATAAGATTTATACTTTTTCAAGACCCACTCATTATATCTATATATTTTGTTTGGAAAATTCAACGTACAGAATACGATGAAATCGATCAAGAATCGTATCGGATGCTGTTCGACAACGTGGGAATCCTTTAGGATTCAAGTTGGATTCGTACATTCGATTCCAATGATCTTGCATCGTTGGAACGCAACGAAAATTAATTCTTCTTCATGGATAAAATTTCTTTATGGCTGATTTAGGCTATAAAAATCATTCGAACGTTTTTACGTATTCTGATCGCATGCCTGAAGTTCCAAAAGAACGGTTTCGATCGACAATTTGAAAAAAGCAAGAAATAAAAAGAATCGCTGCCTTGCACGATGCAAACTGCAACGTTATGGATTCCAATGGGGTGTCTCGATCAGAATCCAATGTACCTGTGTGATGTTTTAGTATATGGGGATCCAAAGCGACGACCCATGGGTCCTATGAGGGAATGGGGACAATTGCGGGACTCCGAATGTATACCTACGACTATTTCTGCCCGGGTAGTTATTTTTGCAGACATTAATAACAGGAACAACGACAATGATCACGAAAAAAATTATAATAGTGATGATAATGAAAGTAACAACAAACGATAACATTGAACTTTGCATCTTTGGGATGCAACAAAAAAGATTCCCCCCCCCCCCCCTAAATAATCGATTGACAGTTGCGAAAATCACATCTATATGTTTCAGGATTTTTATTCAGCGATCTACAACCCGTATGAATTTCGATGATAACGAAAATAAGCAATTGACAAGATTTTTCGTTGCATTCCAACTATGCAAACTTCAACCCAATGACACAACGATGTCTCGACAAGTCCATCAACGCCTAAAAGTCAATATCAATTCGCAGACAAAGGCTGTGGGTGCTAATTATTTTCGGACGATAATAATATGAATGACGATTGCAATGATAACAATAAGAACGACAATAACAACAAAACGATGTCTCGTCATTTCAAGGAAGCTACAATTTTTTTTGTCTTCGCTACAAATTGCACTCGTCTTCACATGCCGCGTGCAACACGAGTAGTATTTTGCATGTTTTCGACTGCTTTTATTTCCCAACGGAAAACAAATTAATGACAGCGTTGGATGATCTCTCCCATATACGTGAGTACGTACATACGCGTTTCACAATATTCGGGTCACAATGTTTTGCTGCGATACGTGTTTATTTTTTCTTCGCTCCCTTTCTTTCTTTTCTTCGTCATTGCCACGAATAACCGAACGACGATGCAAATTCTTGTTGGCGTTGTTGTCGTCCCTACTTTTTTTTTTCCCGTGGCTTCTTTCGTTTTTCTTAGTGCGCAGTACGGATTCCCGTAAGAGGCGGAGAACGAGGCTCGTATATGGGCAAACGAATTGTCGGACTCGCGAGAGTTTATACTATCGACACCGTTATTACCTGGAAGCGCCGAGGATGCGTTGAGTCGCGATGTGCTACGTACTTACTCCCCCGCCTCGCGTATTCGCTCGACCCGTGGGATCGTAAATGAAAACTGAGCACGGCTGTACAAATAAATAAACGAGGAAATTTATGCACACGTGCATGCGCATACGTGCGTATATACTGGGGAGATGAAGAAATTATATTGACGTTTGTATCGTTGGGACGCAACGAATAATTCGTTGCAGATATATATATATATTTTTTTTTTTTTGGCGAATGGGCTACGAGCATTACCTGGCCATTTTTCAGGATTCTTATCGAAGATAGTGAGATTGCACGAAAAGATTTTGGACGAAAATGAAGGAATCAAATTTTTGTTCTTTTTCAACGATGCAAACTTTAACATTGTGGAAAAAAAAATCTCGGGTAAAGTGACTCCTATAATTAAATTTTATAAAGTGGATCAAGTGATTTTTAGGTAGTTTCATAATTTCTACTTAAAACGGCGGGTCTTAGCGGGGTACTTTAAGGGGGGAGATATCTTTAGGCGAGGAAAAAATTGCTGATTTATACGATTTTTTTTCTTAGAGGAAAGGTTTCACCATTTTTCAGACTTAAGGATGTTGAGTCCCTATGAAACATGTTAATGTTAATTGTTCAATAAATAGCTTCTTAATCGTCATGAAATTTTTACACGACCTCTTGAACACTTCATGTAAAAACATACCAAATTTTCAGAATTCTATCATTACTTCAACCTCCTTAGGGATTGAAATAAAAAATGATAAGAAAATTCTGCTTCAGAACTGGAGAACGAGGACTTTAGGGCGAATGATGAAAATTTTGATGAAAAATAGTATGATATTGAATTTTGCATCGTTGCAACGCATCGAAAGTTTAATAGTCTGTATTTTTTTTTAGCCAATCTGGGCTACGAAAAACACAACTACTTTTTGGAATCTTTATTATAAATCTGCAGCCCGAAAATTTGCAGGATACGATTTTGGGTGGAAAGAATTAGAAAATAAAAAGAAAATTTTAAGTTTTCTTTGCATTCCAACGATGCGAACTTCGACGTCGTAAAATAATTTTTATCTTGTGAAATTGAAAGGCTCACTTCTCGGAAGAATTCTTTTTTTACGCTATAGGGACTAATATTTCGTTCCGTGGCCGCAAAGAAGAAGAAAATATCGATTATTTTTCCATTCCCTTAATATATATAAAAGCGAGCGATACGACACGCGAAAATAGTTCGCTTGTCATTCGATACAAAGTCCCGCCCGTATGTGGTTGAGGTTTCGATTCGCTGCGCCACGGATGTCACGGAAAACTTCGCACAGCGATAAGATATAGTGCGATCAATTTCTTTTTTTTCGACAGTTCGTCCGTTTCTTCGTTTTTTATCATTACAGGTATAGTAGCAGTACGAAGCTCGGCGAGTGCCATTGAAAGACACAGAAGAGGCGTGTAAAATAATATTTTTTTCAAGAGCCAGAAAAAACCGTCGGGTACTTGGCGTTTGCCAAGACGGAGATCATCACGTGCATCGCATGTTGCCAATTGGAACTTATACTTTGTAAATATATCTACGATTATTTATGTATGCAGATAAATATGAAAATGTGTAAAAAAATTCTACTCTCATTCCTTTGAACAATATTGTTAGGTATAAGGCATATGTATGTCATGATCGTTGGAATGCAACGAAAATTTATTTCTTTTAATTGTTCGTGTATTAGCCGTCCTAGATTGTAAAAATCCCTGAAACTCTTTTACGTATTCTAATTGAAGATTCGCGACCTTAAATTGAAAAGAACAGACTTGGGATGATGATAGAAATAAAGAAATGAAAAATTAACCAAAAAGATCGTTGCCTTCCAACGCTGCAAACATCAAAACCATCTGCTACTGGATATTCGAACAAAAATGTCGACGTTGAAATTTCCATAATTGAATGCAGCGAAAGTTTTTATTTAGTTGTCGTTTCATCATTTTATTCATCATCCAAAATCTTATCCTGCAAATGTATGCTGTAAATTTCTTACAATGATCCTAAGAAACGTTTCAGTGATTGTCGTAACGCAAATTTGCCTAAAAATAGATCGGACTACTAAACTTTCGTTGGGTTTCAACGATACAAACTTCAATATAAAAAAAAAATCCTCTTCACGTTCCACCTCTAATAGCTCGCCAACTAATTATTACTTTTTAGCTCAGATTGAAGATTCTTAAAGCCGAGTGCACGGCAAAGCGGTCACCGCTCCGGATATCGGCCGTGCACAACGTTGCTTGACAGCATCGACAACCCAACCCAACCAAATCCGAGCCAAACATACCCAACTTGAACCGACCGAAACCACACCAACCCAACCTAAACCGGACAAACCCAAACCCAACTTGAACCGACCGGAACTAAACCGACCAAATCCAGACCGAACTTGAACCGACCGGAACTAAACCAACCAAACCCAAACGCAACTTGAACCGACCGGAACTAAGCCAACTCAACCCAAATCTACGGTACCCGAACCGACCCAAACCCAATCCAACCCGAACCGACCCAATACCGAAATACAAACCAACCAAATACAAACCCAACTTGAACCGACCGGAAATAAACCAACCAAACCCAAACCCAACTTGAACCCACCGGCACTGAAACCAACTCAACCCAAACCAACCCAACCCAACCCAAACGGACCCAATCCAAACCGACCCAACTCAATCTAAACTGACTCAACCCAAACCTACGGTGCCCGAACCGACCCAAACCCAATCCAACCCAAACCGACCCAATACCGAAATACAAACCAACCAAATACAAACCCAACTTGAACCGACCGGAACTAAACCAACCAAACCCAAACCCAACTTGAACCGACCGGCACTGAACCGACTCAACCCAAACCAACCCAACCCTAAACAACTGAACCCAAACGGACCCAATATTAAAGTACATAATTCTTTTTATCAGACAGTTATTGTACAAATATAGTCACGAATCCAACTCCATCCCACCGGCGTCGGTTTTTTCCGCACCTGAATATAAATTTTTCACTCGCGCAATACACACATATACGCAAATGATTATGAAATTTACGCCTTTGGAATGCAACGAAAGTTAACTTTTATTCCAACGCTCACATTTTTCTCGCCGATTCAGACTGCAAAAATCACTCAAATGGATTTTCTTCATTCACTAGAGATCCACGAGGATTTTTTTTTTAATTATAGGTCTAATTTAATTAACTAATTTTAATTTTTTAATTTTAATTTAATTTTAATTTTATTTAATTTTGATTTAATTTAATTTTAATTTAATTTTAATTTTAATTTTAATCATTTTAATTATAGGTTTAATTTAATTCACTAGAGATCCACAACATTTTTTTTTAAATTATAGGTCACGATAAAAATGAAGAAAAGTAACAAAATAGGAAAGCACTTTCGTTGCATTTCGATGCAAACTCCAACGTCATCCCAAATGCACACACATGGGGGTATTTACCGCGAAGGAACGATGTCAGTCGGTCACGTCTCCGTTAACGAAGCCGCTCAGAATTTAGAGCTGGCGTAATGGGACTCAAACTTTTAGCGGATTACGCGACGGCAGCCTCACTCTCGGCTCGCGGGCAGGCAAACGTGCAACGTGAAAAAAAGACGCTTTGGGTGTGAACCGATGGCGAAAGGAATACAGTGAAGTATTCGTACACGTATTGCAATGCTAGAAATTATGTTTTCGTTTGTACCGTACGTTTGTTGGCTCCATGGGGTTATGCCTAGTTGTAAAAGTCGGAAAATCACTCTTTTCGTAATCAATATATTTTGGAAGTATATCGTCTCGCAAATGTTCCCTCAAATTGTCAAGTATGTTTTCAAAGACCTCCATAAAGCTAGCAGAGCAAAGTCCTCGAAATGGATTTAATGGTTATCAAAATTTTGTGCTTTTTATGTGCTAATTTTGTGCTCCATTAAAAATTTTTGTGCTCTTATCGTTTAGCGGGAAATGAGAAATCAAAAGTGCTCTGTTTGCTTAACATCAAGCTAGCAGAGCACCTAATGATATTTTGCCATATGTAAGAATCAAATTACGTGATATTTATGTGCTTTTTATGTGCTTTACGAATATCGAATAGCCAAACCTCTATTTTGTTTTTTTCGCCCGATAATGAGAAATCAACAGTGCTCTGTCTGCTTAACATCAAGCTAGCAGAGCACCTAATGATATTTTGCCATATGTAAGAATGAAACCACGTGATATTTATGTGTTTTTTATGTGCTTTACGAATATCGAACAGCCACACCTCTATTTTGATTTTTTTTCGCCCGATTTAGATACTCAAAAAACGCTCCAATGAGAGCATATACCATTTTCGTATATTCTAAAAAGAAAATATACCATATTTATGTGCCTTTTATGTGCTCTACGAATATTCAAGAGCCAAACGGCTGGAACGAAAATTACTCCCAAAACCACCCCTCCAAGACCCAAGCTACCCACAAATACGAGTATTGGCTATATTGCGATATCGCAAAATCTAAGTAGTCCACATTTATGTGCTTTTTATGTGCTCTACGAATATCCAAGATCCTACAGGGAAAATAGGGTTGTTTGTTTCCTTATTTTTTATTTTTTTTTCTTTTCAATAAACTCTAAGTGAAAAAAATTATCTTGGGCGGGACGATAACGACCTACGTTTGCGAATTGCAGGTTAACATTTTCTACGCAATCGGTCAGATTGAGTCGAGAAGTCTGACGACCCTGTGACAACGACGGAAGCAGAGCATTATTTATTTAACAAAGATAACATGGGTGCTCCTACCGGTTCTCGGAGCACAAAGTGCCACAAAATGCCATGATAATCACAAAATCTCCTGAAAATCACGAAATTTCATGAAAATCACCAAGTGTTATGAAAATCAAAAATTGTCATGAAAATCGCAAGAAATCACGAAAATCTCATAATTTCATGAAAATAAAAAATTGGGGTTGTTTGGGTTTGTTTGGTCTTGTCTGGGTTTATTTGGTCTTGTTTGGGTTTATTTGTTCTTGTTTGGGCCATAACCAAAACAACCCCAAACAACGCCGACTTAACCCATCTTAACCCATCTTAACCCATCTTAACCCAACTTGACCCAACTTGACCCAACTTGACCCAACTTGACCCAACTTGACCCAACTTGACCCAACTTGACCCAACTTGACCCAACTTGACCCAACTTGACCCAACTTGACCCAACTTGACCCAACTTGACCCAACTTGACCCAACTTGACCCAACTTGACCCAACTTGACCCAACTTGACCCAACTTGACCCAACTTGACCCAACTTGACCCAACTTGACCCAACTTGACCCAACTTGACCCAACTTGACCCAACTTGACCCAACTTGACCCAACTTGACCCAACTTGACCCAACTTGACCCAACTTGACCCAACTTGACCCAACTTGACCCAACTTGACCCAACTTGACCCAACTTAACCCAACTTAACCCAACTTAACCCAACTTAACCCAAACAAACCCAACTTAACCCAACTTAACCCAACTGAACCCAACTGAACCCAACTTAACCCATCTTGACCCATCTTGACCCAACTTGACCCAACTTGACCCAACTTGACCCAACTTGACCCAACTTGACCCAACTTGACCCAACTTGACCCAACTTGACCCAACTTGACCCAACTTGACCCAACTTGACCCAACTTGACCCAACTTGACCCAACTTGACCCAACTTGACCCAACTTAACCCAACTTAACCCAACTTAACCCAACTTAACCCAACTTAACCCAACTTAACCCAACTTAACCCAAGCAGACCCAAACAAACCCCAACTTAACCCAGACAAACCCAACTTAGTTTGGCTCTTGGATATTCGTAGAGCACATAAAAAGCACATAAATATGGTATACTTCCTTTTCAGAATATACAAAAAAATGGTATATGCTCGTATTGGAGGGTTTTTTGAGGATCTAAATCGGGCAAAAAAAAATAAAAATAGATGTTTGGCTGTTCGGTATTCGTAAATCACATAAAAAGCACATAAATATCACGTGGTTTCATTCTTACATATGGCAAAATATCATTAGGTGCTCTGCTAGCTTGATGTTAAGGAGACAGAGCACTTTTGATTTCATGAGAATTTTGATTTCATCGCCCGATTTTGATTTCATCGCCCGATAATGATATCGGGCGAAAAATACAAAATAGAGGTTTGGCTGTTCGATATTCGTAAAGCACATAAATATCACGTATTTTAATTCTTACATATGGCAAAATATCATTAGGTGCTCTGCTAGCTTGATGTTAAGAAGACAGAGCACTTTTGATTTCTCATTTCCCGCTAAACGATAAGAGCACAAAAATTTTTAATGGAGCACAAAATTAGCACATAAAAACCACAAAATGTTGATAACCATTAAATCCATTTCGGGGACTTTGCTCTGCTAGCTTTATGGAGGTGCTTTCTCGCTACGTTTTTCGCGCCGGCGCCTACAAATTGAATAATATACCTACTCGTATAAACTATATTCTTTCGTTTATAGTTTTTGATAGTGCCATTATTACTTCCACTTTTGTATATTTATTATGCTGCTTATCACCTCATTTTCGGCTATTATATGACAAGACTTGATGTGCTTCGTTCTTAAGGTTGATATAATTTCAGCGGAGCCCTCGAAGAGGCCTAACGGAGCCCCAGGACTCCGCGGAGCACACTTTGAGTATGACGGTTCTAGACCATTGAAACATTACATATGCATAGTACGGAGTACCCTGAGTGCGTAAAACGGAACTTTATGAGGAGATAAGCCGGCTAAACATTTACTAAAAAATATTTATTGCGAGAAATCACTGCATACTAGAACTTCTATCATGTGGTAAACCGGCGCATTTTTAGCCCCGAAAAAGGGAATTTATCGAAATACCACCCCTAGAAAGCCCCAGGTACCCTCCAACAACAGAATCGGCTATCTT
This sequence comes from Ophion costatus, assembly GCA_951751655.1. Taxonomy (NCBI): domain Eukaryota; kingdom Metazoa; phylum Arthropoda; class Insecta; order Hymenoptera; family Ichneumonidae; genus Ophion; species Ophion costatus. Next base: position 22,660,003 of record OX632365.1, on the reverse strand, counting down.
TCGATATGGAACAATAAGATGACTCCATATCAATGGGCCTTTTGAATATCTAAGAGTCAATCGGCAAATACGAAGATTTTTACAGATACCGTCCGTAAAAGATCCAAACTGTCTTCCAATGAGAGCATGGACTATTTTTTGGATATCGCAAAATTAAATTATTCCACATTTATTTGTTGTCTATTTGCTTTTCAAGTATCTAAGAGTCAAACCGCAAATTTGAAAAGTTTTTCAGATACAATTCGTCAAAGACCGGAGATATCCTCTACCCAGATATTATTTACCGCTACTATTTATCGGCCGCTATTATTTAATTCTTGTGAAATCAAATTAAAGCTGATTAAGTGCTTTTTATGTACCTTTCGAGTACTTAAGAAACAAACTCTGAATGCGAACATTTCTTGAGACACGACTCACAAAAGGCAACGATAGGCTGTACGATCCAAGAGACGAATCGCAAACTTCGGATGGCACCTCCCTACGGAACTGAATCTACCCTGTCATAAGAGTATGCGTCATTCTCTTCATATACGGGATTTAAATTGTACCACATTCAAGTTCTTTTCATGGCTGTACAGTTGGCACAGACAGATGAGCACATCGATCCTAACTATTAATAATAGTTTGAGTTAGTAAGTAAATAATAGTAATAGCAGTTTAATAATAACATTAAACTGCTCTTTTTGTGCTGATTTATTGCTCAATTCGTGATTTTTTGCTCTTAGCATTTGGCTAAAACGCGTAGCTGTGTCAGCTTTGAATCAAACTGACACAGCTATACACGAAAAAACAGATATATGTATATATATAATTTTTTAAAGCACAGCAATTTATTGCTCACTTTGTGCTCTCGAAATGTCCCATTGAAACATATATAAAGCTACCACTTGAGCCGAAAACTACACATATCTTTCTAAAGCTCACGAGAGAACGTTTTGAAATACAAAGCACAATTGATATGTAATCACCAATTTCAAGTATGTGAATGATATGCTTTCAAGATAGCCTATTCAAGATTTTATGCTCTACCCTTTGCGTCAAAAAGTTACCACTATCGTTCTGAGGCTCAAGAGCGAACGTTTCGTAATAAACAGAACAATTAGAATCATATCACCGATGTCGAGTATGTAAATTCTCTGGAGCCTAAGCTCTTCAGAGGTAGTTTTTTTTACTTAAAGGGTGGAGCAATAAATCGTACATGTTATATCTTGAAAGCACATAATTTGCGGGTTCGGAATTGGCGTTTAGATTAAAATTGTACTGTTTATTCCAAAATGTTCTGTCTAGAGCCTCAGAACGATAGGGGTAGTTTTTGGCAAAAAAAAAGTGAACCAATAAAATGGTACATGAAATATCATGAAGGCACATCATTCACATAGTCTACATAGGTGAATAGATTCGAATTGGGCTGTTCATTCCGGAACGTTCTCTCCTGAGCCGTCGAGAGATAGGGGCAGGCGTTCTTCAAATATCCGGCCGACAACATGTGATTACGAAGTTTTCTGCAGATACCACTCTTGAGAGAGTCGAGTTACTGCAAAGTATATAAAACGAAACTGGAGCAATAGAACGAATAAAATGTTACAAATTCAAAAATAACCATTCTAGGAATACTACAATAATGAAACATTTTCATTACTAAAATATATTTCTCGCAGTATAGGGCATAACTGTGAGTGTAAATCCATTATCCACGTTCTACAAGCTTTGGACTTCGGTGGCATAAAAAAAAATATTTCACAGTCTGTTAAAATCAACAGTTCATAAAATCAGCAGATCATTCATTCTGTTTATAAGATGATTCTTTTGATCTGAGTCTAGGAATTTGGGGTCTAGGAATGTAGATATTCAAAGAGCACATGAAAAGCACATAGACGTGGAACAATATGATTTTGCAATATCCAAAAAATAGCCCATGCGCTTATTGGACAGTAGCTTGGACCTTTGTGGGGTAGTATCTAGAGGAATTTTGGTATTTGTCATTTGACTCTTGGATTTTCAATGAGTTGACAAAAAAAAATTGTGGAATAATTTGATTGTGCAGAATCAAAAAATTACCCCATACTGATTTTGGCGGGTGGCCCGAGTCTTTCAGGGATAGTATATGGAGGAAATTTGGTGTGTGCCGTTTGGCTTTTGGGTATTTGAAAAGGATAAAAAGCGGATAAATGTGAAATAATTTGATTTTTTGATATTGAAAAAATAGTCCTCGTCCTTATTAGAGGATAGCTTGGGTCTTTCAGGAGTGCTATCTAGACAATTTTTCATATTTACGGTATGACTCTTGAATATTCGAAGAGCACATGAAAGGCCCGTACATTTTGTGTAATGTTATTTCAGAAAATCGACAAAATGGCCGTGTCGTATTAGCGGGTTTTCAAGGGTCTATATCTGGCGAAATTAAAGAAGATAGGGGTTCGGCTGTTCGATGCTTGTAAAGAACATAAAATGCACATAAATATTGTGGCATTATTCTTGGATATGGCAAAAAAATAGTAGGTGTTCTGCTAGCTTGATGATAAGCCAGCCTACCACTTTTAATTTCTAATCACTAGCTAAACGATAAGAGGGCAACATTTTTAAATGCAGCACCAAATTAGCATATAAAAAGTACGTAAATGTGGACTACTTTGATTTTGCGATATCGAAACATAGTCAATATGCCTATTTAGCGGGTAGCTTGGGTCTTGGAGGGGTGTTTTTGGGAGTAATTTTCGTTTTAGCTGTTTGGCTCTTGGATATTCGTAAAGCACATAAAAAGCACATAAATATGGACTACATTGATGTTGCGATATCGAAATATAGCCAATACTCGTATTTGCGGGTAGCTTGGGTCTTGGAGTGGTGTTTTTGGGAGAAATTTTCGTTTTAACGGTTTGGCTCTTGTATATTCGTAGAGCACATAAAAAGCACATAAATATGCACTACTTTGATTTTGCGATATCGAAATATAGCCAATACTCGTATTTGCGGGTAGCTTGGGTCTTGGAGGCGTGGTTTTAGGAGTAATTTTCGTTTTAGCGGTTTGGCTCTTGGATATTCGTAGAGCACATAAAAAACACATAAATGTCGACTACTTTGATTCTGCGATATCGAAATATAGCCAACTCTTGTATTTGCGGGTAGCTTGAGTCTTGGAGGGGTGTTTTTGGGAGAAATTTTCGTTTTAGGGGTTTGGCTCTTGGATATTCGTAAAGCACATAAAAAGCACATAAATATGGACTACATTGATTTTGCGATATCGAAATATAGCCAATACTCGTATTTGCGGGTAGCTTGGGACTTGGAGGGGTGGTTTTGGGAGTAATTTTCGTTTTAGCGGTTTGGCTCTTGGATATTCGGAGAGCACATAAATAGCACATAAATGTTGACTACTTTGATTCTGCGATATCGAAATATAGCCAACTCTTGTATTTGCGGGTAGCTTGAGTCTTGGAGGGGTGTTTTTGGGAGAATTTTTCGTTTTAGGGGTTTGGCTCTTGAATATTCGTAAAGCACATAAAAAGCACATAAATATGGACTACATTGATTATGCGATATCGAAATATAGCCAATATTCGTATTTGCGGGTAGCTTGGGTCTTGGAGGGGTGTTTTTGGGAGACATTTTCGTTTTAGCGGTTTGGCTCTTGGATATTCGTAGAGCACATAAAAAGCACATAAATATGGACTACTTTGATTTTGCGATATCGAAATATAGCCAATACTCGTATTTGCGGGTAGCTTGGGTCTTGGAAGGGTGTTTTTGGGAGAAATTTTCGTTTTAGCCGTTTGGCTCTTGGATATTCGTAGAGCACATAAATAGCACATAAATGTCGACTCCTTTCATTCTGCGATATCGAAATATAGCCAACTCTTGTATTTGCGGGTAGCTTGAGTCTTGGAGGGGTTTTTTTGGGAGAAATTTTCGTTTTAGGGGTTTGGCTCTTGGATATTCGTAAAGCACATAAAAAGCACATAAATATGGACTACATTGATTTTCCGATATCGAAATATAACCAATACTCGTATTTGCGGGTAGCTTGGGACTTCGAGGGGTGTTTTTGGGAGAAATTTTCGTTTTAGCGGTTTGGCTCTTGGATATTCGTAGAGCACATAAAAAGCACATAAATATGGACTACTTTGGTTTTCCGATATCGAAATATAGCCAATACTCGTATTTGCGGGTAGCTTGGGACTTGGAGGGGTGGTTTTGGGAGTAATTTTCGTTTTAGCGGTTTGGCTCTTGGATATTCGTAGAGCACATAAATAGCACATAAATGTCGACTACTTTGATTCTGCGATATCGAAATATAGCCAACTCTTGTATTTGCGGGTAGCTTGAGTCTTGGAGGGGTGTTTTTGGGAGAAATTTTCGTTTTAGCGGCTTGACTCTTGGATATTCGTAGAGCACATAAAAAGCACATAAATATGGACTACTTTGGTTTTGCGATATCGAAATATAGCCAATACTCGCATTTGCGGGTAGCTTGGGACTTGGAGGGGTGGTTTTGGGAGTAATTTTCGTTTTAGCGGTTTGGCTCTTGGATATTCGTAGAGCACATAAAAAGCACATAAATATGGACTACTTTGATTTTGCGATATCGAAATATAGCCAATACTCGTATTTGCGGGTAGCTTGGGTCTGGGAGGGGTGTTTTTGGAAGAAATTTTCGTTTTAGCGGTTTGGCTCTTGGATATTCGTAGAGCACATAAAAAGCACATAAATATGGACTACATTGATTTTGCGATATCGAAATATAGCCAACACTCGTATTTGCGGGTAGCTTGGGTCTTGGAGGGGTGGTTTTGGGAGTAATTTTCGTTCCAGCGGTTTGGCTCTTGGATATTCGTAGAGCACATAAAAAGCACATAAATATCACGTGGTTTGATTCTTACATATGGCAAAATTTCATCAGGTGCTCTGCTAGCTTGACGTTAAGCAGACAGAGCACTTTTGATTTCTCATTATCGGGCGAAAAAAAAAAATAGAGGTTTGGCTGCTCGATATTCGTAAAGCACATAAAAAGCACATAAATATTACGTAGTTCCATTCTTACATATAGCAAAATATCAGGAAGTGCTCTGCTAGCTTGATGTTAAGCAGACAGAGCACTTTTGATTTCTCATTTCCCGCTAAACGATAAGAGCACAAAAATTTTTAATGGAGCACAAAATTAGCACATAAAAAGCACAAAATTTTGATAACCATTAAATCCATTTCGGGGACTTTGCTCTGCTAGCTTTATGGAGGTTTTTCAAAGACGGTAAGTAAAATATTGGGTTTTAAACTTGATTTCCGCGTTGTTATATTCGATGGCGGACACACTACTTTTTTCATAGTATCGGGAATGTCAGGTTTTGAACCAACGAAACAGCATATGCGGGAAGCTTTGCTTTTTTGCTTCAATTTGAGAAAAAGTGCCGCCGAAAAGTCATCGCTTGTTTCAAGAAGCTTACGGTGAACGTGCTCTATCCGAGACGAAGTGCAGAGGTTGGTTGAGACGATTCAAAAGTGGCGATTTTGACCTTAAAGACAAAGAGAGTCCAGGACGGCTGAAAAAATTTGAAGATGAAAAATGGGAGGCCTTTTTCGATGAAGATCGATGTCAGACTCTCAACGAATTGTCTCATCCGTTAAAATTCACTGAAATGGCTGTTAGCAAATTTTTCCATAATTCTGCGCTGATTAAAAATTCGGGAAATTGGTTACCAAATCCAAAAACAGCGGGAATTGAGTTCGAAACCTAATATCTCAAAAACTACAGCATCGATCTGTCTGAAATTCTCACCGGCTTTTCTAGATGCAACATATTATCGTATTTGATCAAAGAATTTTTTTTCCCGACGTTTACTTTCGATTTGATGAACAAAAAATGCAAATTTTTTCGCAAAAATCAACACCGTCTTTCAACACGTGTCATTTCTTTTTTAATTTGGTATTTCGGAAATTCCTTCGATTAATCATAGGATGAACTAATATGCTAACGAAATCCGTTTGATTTTGTATATTAGATAACCTGATTCAGAAGGGCTTTCATTCAGAAGGATTCAAGGCAAAAAACGTTTTTCTTTTACACAAAACAAATATTTTTACACATAAAGATTACAGAGTGTTCTTCAGATGATACTTTTTCAAATACCTTGTTCATGTAAAAATTTATCAGGATTTTCTGAATAAAAAAAAATCCAAAAAATGACCTCCTTTCGACTGTTAAAATTAATGCCCGAATTTACGAAAATTTATTGCCGTCAACTTTCGTGCCATATTTCATCCGCGTCTGCCCGAATCTTATCTCGGACGATCGGCAATGCACTCGCTTCGTAATAGCGAACAAACAATGCTGTAGTAGCGCAATAATCGCGGGAGTCGCGAAATCTGTCGACGTCAAATCGAGTCCTCAAACGCTGCGTGCGCGTGCAACGAGAGCAACGACGATGAAAAGAACACCATCATTGCGCATTATCGTTATTATATATATATATATATATTGGAGGCTATAAAACAAATCCTCGCGGTAAATATGAAAATCGTCGAGCGATTTACGATGCCCGCTGAAACAAGTGAATCGTAAATATAAATATGCAGCGAAAACGATTTTTCAACGATGCTGAACGGAAGTGCCCGAGGCGGACAGGACTCCGAGTCACGGTAATTTTCATCGTCGATTCTCGGAATTTGCGAACTTTGACTTGGTCGTTAAAAAAATGGAAAAAAGTGACGAAAAAGATGAAAGTGAGAGTAATAAAGAAAAAAGACGAACGATCAATTATTTTTCATTATTCTGTGGCATAATATCCTGAACTAGCTCTCCATTTCTCTCTCTCTCTCTCTCTCTCTCTCTCTCTCTCTCTCTCTCTCTCTTTTGCAATCTTTCTCCCGGCCTGTTAAGTCGAACGTTAAGATTTATCGGCTATTCGTCTAGCAAACGACACGAAATTATACTTTGCGAGAAGTATATGGAAAAAAAAGAAAATAAGCGAGCGCCGTCGTTGCAAGGCACGGAGATTCGTTGAGAGGGAAATAAGCGCGATCCTCTCGAGTGCGGACCTCTCAAATTTACAGCTGCCCCGAGACCAAGAGAAGTTTATGGGCTCGAATAGTTCATCTCCCTTCCTTTTTCTTTCCCTCGGTTTATTAATATTTGTCATTCGGTGAAATTTAAAAAAAAATGAAAAAATCAACTGAAAACCATTTCTTGGCGATTCGAGAGTCTTACAAAACGAAAAGAAAGGTGTAGGGAGAGAGGGGGGGGGGGGGGATTCGTTCGAGGCTTCGAGGTATCGAAGCGTACACATTCTCTGCATATTATGTATGTACGTATCCGTGTGTGTATATATATAGATATGGATACGTAGATATACAGTACCGGTCAACGATATTGAAGTTTGCATCGTTGGAATGCAGCAGATTTTTTCTTTTTTCTGATTGCAAATTCTTTCGCCAGATCAAAGCCCCGATAAACTTTTTTTCGGAGGTTAGGCTACTGAGGAAATTTAAAAAGAGATCGATAATCGCTTGAGGCGAGTGACGTTAAAGATGAAGGTCCAACATATGCTGCAGGAATCTCAGATTGAACGTAAACTTATTATTACGCGATATTATAAACGCGTTTTTCTCGAAACTACGTTTTTAAAAACGGTGTACACGATTTAGCGACATCTAATGAACAGATTGACTTGAAATTTGAGACACTCATTCAGTGTAATAGTAGTTTAGTCTTCACCGACGTTTCCCTTTTTAATATTTTTTTCATTAGTTATTAACAATAATAAAGTCATTTTTTCTCGAAACATGGAGAGAGAAAACTCAAAATGAGTTTTTGACGACTGAAACACGATAGCAAAAAAAAAGCTCGTTCGAGTGTCAGTCAATATGATCTATCTTAAGGAAAGTCTCGTTTTCTTTTGTTTCAGATCAACCGGGTGGTCAAAATGAAGTACACCGTTGAGCCCCTCACGTCCAAAAGTCATTCACGAGATCGTTTTAAAATCTTTTGATTATAAATATTTTTAAATAAAATTTTATACACAATTTTGTTAATGTACATACGAATAAATGTCCAAATGGTTTTTCAACCCTACTTGTTCCTTAAAAATTAATTTTTTTTAATAACCCTGATTTCCGATCCCTCACAGTAGCCCATCCCTCAAGATCCTCATTAAAGGCCTGCAATCTTACTCTACCGAAAAATATTTTAAATAATCAAAATGGAGGACAACGAAGTAAATAACTTCACTTTGGGTCATTTCAAAATTTTCGATCACTATGAATAATTGCAAAATTACATTCTCCGAAAACTTATTTTATTTCTTATTTTACAAAAATACCGTACATCTCTATAAAATGAATAACCTCATTATAATATAATTTGGCAATGATCCAATGTGATCGAAACTTATCAATGATCCAAAGTGATCGAAAACTTTTGACCGATACTGTACATACACAAAGAGTTATACGTCCGTAGCTCCTGTAACGTTGAATAATAATATAGGCCCGTTTGATGGTTGAATAATGAATTATCGCTAGGAATTCCGCGGGCCACGTAGAGCGCGTTGGCTTGGGAAAGATTTGTCGGGTGTGCATTAGAGTTCCTCGGTGCGGCGTAAATTTTCGTAATGCCTCTTCGACGGAAACTACACGTGCGCGAAATTATTTCGAGAAATCGGCGAAAAAAGGGACGGGAAAAAGAATAAAATAAAAACAGAAGGGGGGGGGGGTCGTGGGTAAACATATGTTCGTAGTTTGTAGCAGCAGGGAGGGGGGGGGAATAACTGGTAGGCAAGAATGGTGGCCGATTAGAGACGATTAATTCGAGGAGAAACGGTAGATTGACTATCGAAGCCACGGAGATGGTCCCGTGAATATCTTCCGACCCGTAGAAAATACGAAGAAAGAGGGAGAGCGTGCGAAAGAGGGCGAGGGCAAGAGAAATGGAGCTTTGAAGAATCTTCGCCGGATCGAAATCGTTCTGGATGCGTTTCCGGCTCGATGGACCGTAGGAACTTTTACTTGCAGATATCCCTCCGTGCAACGATCGTCCGAAATCCGCGACATGCAGAAATATTCAAATTGTTGTGAATATTTCATCACCAACCACGGGAAAAATCCGTTTTTCTTCGTTTCTCCCGTTTCTTTCCGTTTTTGATATTTTCCTCGTGAGGTACTTGTAAAACGCGTTACAAAATATTCGCTTCTCGTTGCGGACGAAAAACTTTTCGAATAAATAATACGGTTTATTAATAGATAAAAATGTCAGGTCACTTTGAGACACCCCGTAGTTTCAATTTACAGACGATCTGAATCCTACAGTGTCGTGGAAAGGGGGGGGGGGCAAGAGAAAGTTAGAGTTAGAGTTAGAGTTAGAGTTAGAGTTATTGTTAGAGTTATTGTTAGAGTTAGAGTTAGAGTTAGAGTTATTGTTAGAGTTAGAGTTAGAGTTAGAGTTATTGTTAGAGTTAGAGTTGGAGTTAGAGTTATTGTTATTGTTAGAGTTAGAGTTAGAGTTAGAGTCAGAGTCAGAGCCAGAGTTAGAGTTAGAGTTAGAGTTATTGTTATTGTTAGAGTTAGAGTTAGAGTTAGAGTTAGAGTTAGAGTTAGAGTTAGAGTTAGAGTCAGAGCTAGAGTTAGAGTCAGAGTTAGAGTTAGAGTTAGAGTTAGAGTTAGAGTTAGAGTTATTGTTAGAGTTAGAGTTATTGTTAGAGTTAGAGTTAGAGTTAGAGTTAGAGTTAGAGTTAGAGTTAGAGTTAGAGTTAGAGTTAGAGTTAGAGTTAGAGTTAGAGTTAGAGTTAGAGTTAGAGTTAGAGTTAGAGTTAGAGTTAGAGTTAGAGTTAGAGTTAGAGTTAGAGTTAGAGTTAGAGTTAGAGTTAGAGTTAGAGTTAGAGTTAGAGTTAGAGTTAGAGTTAGAGTTAGAGTTAGAGTTAGAGTTAGAGTTAGAGTTAGAGTTAGAGTTAGAGTTAGAGTTAGAGTTAGAGTTAGAGTTAGAGTTAGAGTTAGAGTTAGAGTTAGAGTTAGAGTTAGAGTTAGAGTTAGAGTTAGAGTTAGAGTTAGAGTTAGAGTTAGAGTTAGAGTTAGAGTTAGAGTTAGAGTTAGAGTTAGAGTTAGAGTTAGAGTTAGAGTTAGAGTTAGAGTTAGAGTTAGAGTTAGAGTTAGAGTTAGAGTTAGAGTTAGAGTTAGAGTTAGAGTTAGAGTTAGAGTTAGAGTTAGAGTTAGAGTTAGAGTTAGAGTTAGAGTTAGAGTTAGAGTTAGAGTTAGAGTTAGAGTTAGAGTTAGAGTTAGAGTTAGAGTTAGAGTTAGAGTTAGAGTTAGAGTTAGAGTTAGAGTTAGAGTTAGAGTTAGAGTTAGAGTTAGAGTTAGAGTTAGAGTTAGAGTTAGAGTTAGAGTTAGAGTTAGAGTTAGAGTTAGAGTTAGAGTTAGAGTTAGAGTTAGAGTTAGAGTTAGAGTTAGAGTTAGAGTTAGAGAGAGAGAGAGAGAGAGAGAGAGAGAGAGAGAGAGAGAGAGAGAGAGAGAGAGAGAGAGAGAGAGAGAGAGAGAGAGAGAGAGAGAGAGAGAGAGAGAGAGGAAAAACAAACAAAAGTACAAATGCGAGGGAGCCGAGTAACTAAGCCTGTGACGTAAGCTCCTCTCTTCTTATCGCTATCTGCATCGACCTCGACGTGAGATGAAAAGAGCGAACAAAAAGGAAAGAAATACGAAGGCGAGGGAGGCGGCGGGAGAGAATGATTATTCTTTGCTGCAAAACGGGACAAAAAAGACGAGACAACAGAAAAAAAAACGACGAGAGAGTATATGGAGCGTCGCGAATATCGAGTCTGTCGTGTGCCAGCGATCGTTCGTTCCGCTCTCGAAGGCAAATGGCCGAGACAAGTCCGCGTGTAACGAGGGAACGAGCATCACCCTGCGAATAATCCGCGATTGCGTTAATCTCGGCCAAGTTGCGCCGTTCAGCGTGCGAGCAACAAGGAACGGTGGAAGAAAAAAATAGAGAAGAAAAAGTGGGCCGCTGCACGAGTAAATTTGAAAATTGGTTCGGAGAGTGAGAATGGTCGGTGAATCGTCGTTGCGAATCTTTCGTATGCACGCGCGCCCGTGCCTTTTCAGCGCCCGTATCTTAACATTGTTTCTTATCGCTGCAACGTTCCGCTCGAAGGAGATACACACTTATTTGTTCGTCGAATAGTCCGTGCGTCTGTGTCGATTAGATTAGACTGGAATACGGAAGGGTGCCGATGCGCGGGGAAGGGGCAGGATGAACCGGAAAGAAGGGATGAGGGAGAAAGACGGAGAGAAAAATGACCTTTTTAGGGTTCCGTAGTTGAACAAGAGACGCTTTAGGATGTTGAGTCGCCATGAAACATGTTAATGTTAATAGTTCAATAAATAGCTGCTTAATCGTCATGAAATTTTTACACGACCTCCTGAATACTTCATTCAAAAACATACCAAATTTTCAGAATTCTATCATCGTTACTTCAACCTACCTCAAGGGTTGAAATAAAAAATGATAAGAAAATTCGGACAATTTGGTATGTTTTTGTATGAAGTATTTAAGAGGTCGTGTTAAAATTTCACGACGATTAGGAAGCTCGTTATTAAAAAATTAACATTTTGGTAAGTACAATTTTTATAAGAAATAAAAAAAAATTTCCATTACCAAATCCAATTTTCCGAACCATTTAAATTTTCCATTACCAAATTCCAATTTTCCGTACCAAACTTTCAGAATTTTATTATCATTTGCGATTTGGGACTCAACATCCTTAAGGGGGGAGATACCTTAGGCGAGGAAAAAAGTTGATTTTCATGATTTTTTTTAGGAAAGATTTCTTTATCATTTTTCAGATTTAGGGTAGATTTTGTTACTATTTTTGGCTCTTTATTATATTTATCATCTCTTCCTTCATTTTTTTCTATCGCATATATATATATATATTCTAACAAACTTAACTTTATATAATAAATGCTAACAAAATTAATTTTATATAATAAATATTAACAAAATTAATTTTATATAATAAATGTTAACAAAATTAATTTTATATAATAAATGTTAACAAAATTAATTTTTTATAATAAATGCTAACAAAATTAATTTTTTATAATAAATGTTAACAAAATTAATTTTTTATAATAAATATTAACAAAATTAATTTTTTATAATAAATATTAACAAAATTAATTTTGTTAATATTTGCATATATATGCATATATATATATATATAATTCTTCCATCGCAACGCCCTATTATTTTTTTCCTCATTTTTCCACCACGTCGTCTTGTTCTTTTTTTTTTCTTCTCGTTTCTCCATAGCATAGCCTTATTTTTCCTTGGGAGGGAAACGTGCAATGGGTGCGGGAGAATTCGCAACGGCGGCTTTCCCAGGCATTTCATTCGCATTGCCGACAAAACGCTGGGCTCCCTCGCTTTGGATTCACTGCTAAGACCTTCCCCTCTACCCCTTCTCGCCCCTCCGACTGTTGCATTATCCCTTCCCTCGCCACTCTCGCATTGCGCAATCTCGTGTACACACATTCACCGTACGTAATTATGATAATAAATAGTTCACTGGCGAGTCGCGGCGTTCGACTTTCTTTCAACGACGCGAAAAAATAAAAACGACGGCGTCGCATCTTACTACGTGCGTGCATCCAGACACCCGTCTCAGTGAAATACGACACGCGAGTTATATCATTTGAACGAATGATCGTTTCATTCACCGGTCTGTCGAAAGTTTATCAATCGAGGGGGAGGGATAGCTTTGGGCGAGGAAAAGATTTGCTGATTTTCACGATTTTTTTTTTAACGAAAGATTTCTTCACCGTTTGTGAGACTTAGGGGATGTTTTATTGATACTTTTGGCTGTTGCGAGGTATTTTTTTGATTTATTTTTGAAAATGGCGGAGGTATGGCACGGTCTTCTGAACTGCATTATCGAAAATGGCGTTGCGGATAGCTGAAAAACTAATCGACCGATTCTCACGGATATTGGTATAAATCTTTTTAACCTTGTTGTCTCAAACATGACCCTAAATGTTTTTGAAAATAAAATATGCAATACAACGGATCGTTGGAATGCGACGAAAATATTCTTCTTCGTATTGCCAACCTTTTTTGGATACATTTAAACTAACAAATTTGCTGAAATATTTTTGAAAATGCTCATTGGAGATCCCATAACCTAAACCTGCGAAATGAAGGTTTAGATAGAGATAAAAATAAATTTGATTTAATTAGATTAGATAGAGATAGAGATTTTATTTAATTAGATCAGATAGAGATAGAGATTAGATAGAGATGAAAGTAAATTTTATTTGAAAATAAATAAAATTTACAAAATAAGTTTTTCATTGCATTCCTACGATGCAAGCTTCGAGACCGTGAAAATTTCACAATAATTTTTTTTAGCACATTCAGCCGTCCAAAATCCTTTGAACTTTTTTTCAGAATTTGTAATTCGAGATCTTCAGCCCAAATATGTAAGAAAAGATTTGAGATAATGAACACGAGGAATAAAAAAAAAAAGAACTTTCGTTGCATTCCAACGACGTAAACTCCAACATCGATGAGATTCGTACCTTGTGATTTCTGGGCTGTTTCGAGAGATTGCTGCGCCCGTTTATGAGAACGTTGTCGTTTACGAATGAAACGTCGCAGGGCGAGGGTGGCCCACCGGATATTTCCCAATCCGTGTCGTCGGACGACGCGCTATCGAGGGTCGACTCCAATACGATTACACCTCCATCGCCAACCTGAGAAATAAACATTTTCACGGTAAATGTTTGCCGTCAACGATAGATTTTGACGCTGGAAGTTTCATTGGTCTGAAAAATCACTTGGATCAAGGAAATTGTTCATTCACAGTTGGAAGACGAAATATTGCGATGTTGAAGTTCGCCTCATTGGAACGCAATGAAAATTCTTTTCTAGTCTCCATTTCTTAGGGTTCTTCATCGTCCAAAATGGTATCCTGCGAATTTAGGCTGCAAATTTTTTACAAGGATCGTGAAAAACGTTTCGTTGTTTTTCGTAGCCCAAATTTACCAAAAAAAAGTTCAGTCTACTAAACTTTCGTTGCGTTCCAACGATGCAAACTTCAATATCATGAAATTTTACGATGTTGAAGTTCGCATTATTGATCGCAACGAAAACTCTTTTCCAATCTTTATTTCTTCATGTTCTGCATCATTCAAAATGGTATTCTGCGAATTTAGGCTGCAAATTTGAGATAAAGATTGTAAAAAACGTTTCAGTGATTTGCGCAGCCGAAATTTACCAAAAAAATGCAACCTACTGAACTTTCGTTGCGTTCCAGGTAAGCAAGCTTCAATATCATGACGCATTGAGGTAAAATGCCAAAGCATTTCATTATTTCGAATATTCTTTTGTTCGGTGGAATAAATTATTATCAACGTGGCCACATTTTTCCACATTTTTCCAAAAAAAAATATAATTAATCAGCCAATTTTCCTAATTAACGTATGCTCAATTATTTTAATTGCAATATATGATAATTCTTTGGGAGCGTTTTTCTCGACGCTACTCCTTTCAGACTGACTGAAATTTTCGACTAGATTTTTACGAACTATTTTACATGAATAAAACAAGAACATTACGCCACATTTTTCGTATTCTAGTCTTTTGTGCACGTAACAAACACAATATTACCGTAAAAATCGATAATTTTTGTTTCAAACTGCATCATTTCCGCTTTTTTACGCTTTTGTTAGACTCTTTTTCAGTTCGTACTTTATACTCCGTTAGACTCTTTCTTAGCTCGTACAGAACAGAATACTGATCCCATGGAAAATCTTTTTCAGTTTTCTTGTTTCTGTAGAAAAATACAGGCTGCGCATTTCGCGAGAATATAAAGCTCAACTCGGACGCCGAATTCGAAAAAAAACTCTATTCGATAATGATTATTCAATAATAAAAAAAAGTCAGATCCATAGCTGGCTTGTGAAAAATATTGTACTAACGTTAAAGTACAGTATTTAGGTATATTCGAATCAAACTATCCAATAAAGTGATATTCCATCTACTTTTATTTCGACGTACCTGTCTATGCATCGGAGCCGAAGGTGAGTTTTCGATTGCATCGCTGGAATGCAACGAAAATTCTCGTTTTTTTCTTTCTTCATCTTCGTTATCATCTAACATTTTTTGCAGCCTATAGTTATAAATTTTCAATAAGGGTTCGCAAAAATATTTTTCGTAGCCAAAATGTGCCAAAAAAACTACGATAATGCGAAAAAAAAAATTTTCCTTGCATTCCAACGATGCAAACTCCAATACCGGGCTCCGATGACATGACGAATACAGCGCATTTCCGCAAAAATGATGAATCTTGCGGCGAACTAACGAAATTAGGAGAAAAAAATTTCAGAAGCGCTATACGATGTGTCAATTTCGGGTCTAGTTCCCAACAGCCCATACCACCGGTAATTTTGGAATTTCGTTTTCATCTGTATTTTAACTCGCTGATCACGAATATGATAGTGAAAATACCCGCAAACTTGATTTTCAAGGTCAAAACTCACGAAAAGTGATTTTTCAAAAGTTTTTCTGTTTTATTTTAATAAATGTTGATGTTAGAGAAAAATGTGTTCTAGAAAAGTTGTAGCCTATAAAAAGAGTGATCTTTCGTATTCTGTACAGTTTTTGTCTTAAACCATTCTATTTCGAGAAAAATGGGACTTTAGTCTTCAAAGCGCATGTTTATTTTTTGCATTTTTTTGTATTCTATTTTATTTTTTGCTATATTGAATTTTATTTTATTTTTTGCTTTTTTGTATTTTATGTTATTTTTTATTTTTATACACTTTATTTCATGCTTTTTTTGTTTGGGTTTGTTGGATTTAAAGATTGAACTGCACTTTCAAGACCAAACTCCAACCTTCCGCGATAAAGTGCGCAAGTAGATAATATCGAAACTAACGGAGTTTAGCAGAATCCACTTATTGGAGCATTATCCCATTTTTCTCTAGACGAAATGGTTTTATGCAAAACCTGTATACAACATAAAAGATCGATATGTTGATAGGCTACGACTTTTGCATGAAACATTTTTCTCTAAGATCAATATTTATTAAAATAAATTAGAAAAACTTTTTGAAAATCAGTTTTTGTGAGTTTTGACGTTGAAAATCGAATTTGCGGGTATTTTTACTACCATAATCGTGATCAGCGAGTCAAAACACATGGGTACACGAAGTTCCGAAATAATCGGCCGTATCGGTTTTTCGGAACTTTACCCTTAAGTTCGAAAAAAAACTCAATTAAAATAGCAAAAGAAAGAGAAAAGTGCGATTCGAGACTCCACGATCGACAGGACGAATACGATCGTGCGGCTCGTGGCTCGCAGAGGTTGACAAACTCTTCGTGCGGCTCCCAGCAGCGCGATGTGTCCGGAAACTGGTTTTTTTTTCTCCAATGAGCTTATACGCACAGTGTGGTGTTTTAACAGTCTCGTTTAAACACGCGACGCCAGACTGTACCGGAGCATCGAGAGGAAGAGAGGAGAGAGAGAGAGGAGAGAGGAGAGAGAGAGAGAGAGAGAGAGAGAGAGAGAGAGAGAGAGAGAGAGGTCCATGGAATTTCTGACAGACATCTTGTTCTATAATCTTTACTCGGGACTCAGATCGTTGTCTCAATGCTCAAAGCCATACACGACGAGAGTTCATTGTATGTGGAGAAATTTGAATTCGAGCCCGGAAGCACGGAATTTACTACGATCTTGACTTTCAGCTCTGGACACATTTTATCACGCGTTTTTTCCCTGCATTTTCATCGCCTTCCAAACGCGCAGTTTTTTTCCAAATGTTTTGCAAATTGACTCGCCGCATAACTTGAACAGATTTCGACCCATTCGCGTAAAATTTACGTGCATCGTTGTCATGCAACATTTTGCCTTCTTCCTTTATTTTGTTATTTTCATCATCAAAGGACTCAATCTACCTAGGCGGGCCGAGAAAATTGAATTTTCGAAAAACATTTTTATTCTACAGGGTGTCCCGGAACTGAATGCGTTCCCTGAAATGGGAACCTTGGCGGGGGGGGCGAAATTCTGAGTCGTTTGATATAAGTGAGGGTCTCAGATGAACCCTTAAATCATTATCCAAGCCATGTAGAATTAAGTTCCAAAAATAAATGGTAAATATTCGGAAGTGAGGCTCCTGCTACAATCAGGATAATTTTCTTCAGAGGTTCAAACAAACCCAACCAAAAATTAGCCTGATTCTAGCAAGAGACCCGCTTCCGAATATTTACCAAATAAATTATTGAATTCATTTTTTTACACTTTACCATCTCCAACTTTAAAAAAAAGTCTCTAGAAATGTTTCTTAAAAAAATCTTATTCCGAAGTATCTCGACAACACACAACTTCTTTCCTCTCCATCAATTTTATTCTCAAATGATCGATTTTTCCTCAAAAACATCACTGTTCCGAATCACGTTTTTTTTTTCGGCCACCATGGGTGGAAGTGTATTTTGGCTGTGTACACTGAGAAAAAAAAATCGTTGAATGTGCAAAATGCATTTTGTTGTGTCGAAATGTTGTTGTTTTAAGAGTTTGCTCAGACACGCTAAATAAGGTACAGTTCACAGCACTATACTGTTTTACCACCAACTATACTGTTTTGCTATGCCAATCGAAAATCAAGTTGAACGTATTTAAAGATACATTTTGTTAAACCAACTGAATTTTCGATGGATTAGCGAATTTTTTTTTTCAGTGTACTATCGACGCGAGATGTCCGAATAGGCAGGCCTGGAAATTAAAATGCATCTGTACACATACAATGTTTTCATAAGGTATCGAAGAAGACGGATTTGCATATGATCCTGAGGATGATGTCGCCCATGCGTACATTGGCTCAGAGATTCTCCAGTGAATTTCGCCACTGCTTGGAGAAGGAGAGGAAGAGTGCGAAGAGCTGGAGGATGACAAAGAAGACGAAGGAAACGTGAAGGGCAATCGATTCCGGCTCTCTTTTTGTTTCTCTCTCTCTCTCTCTCTCTCTCTCTCACTGCCTGCTCGAGAAACGAGATATCCGGTCGTTTCGAGCAGAGGGCTAAACTTGAAGAGCCGGTTGTTCCATGTGCAACATGTATATACATCTCTCTCTCTCTCTCTCTCTCTCTCTCTCTCTCTCTCTCTCACTCCTTTTCATTCCTCAAGTACATGTTTGTATCCACACATAATGCTCGGGACAAAGGAGTTCCTCGTCGAAAGCGCGGGCTATGTACTGCAGCAGCCAACTGCAGCTGCAAAATGATGCAGAAGATTATAAGACATTTGACGTTCTCCGTGGAATGTGCGCACCTTTTTTTCCCGCTTGCTTTTATTTTTCCGTGAGCTTGCGGGGAAAAGTTAAACGACCATTTTTTTTACGGGCAGAGAGGCATAGCGACGAACGCACAGTATGCAGGTTGCAGTACTTGTGAATAATAATGACAAGTATGTATGCACACACACACGGATACGTTGAGGGGTTAGGCTACTGTGAAAATGACGAACACTCGTCGCTTGAGGCAACTCAAATTGGAGAGGAAGTTCCACGGTGAGGTGCAGGAATCGCAGATCGAAGGTAAACTTATTATCGTAACGAGATAACGGCTAGTAAAACTTTGAGGCGGGGAATCAGTTTGGATGACTCAAAAAGTTTATTTTTTTTCATTCCGTGAATTGTTAGTAAAACTATGCGAGAATATGTTCCGAAAGTAGTATAAATAATTCATTACTGCCTTGAATTTTTGGTCTTTGGTAATCTTTTTCGAACGCGGTTTTCTCGAAACGACTTTTTTCAATTTGTGTACACTCTGGCTCAAAAAGTTTCTAACCTATAATTTCATAAAGTTATAGTTAGTCTCTTTATATAATTACGCTTTATATGGACCTAAATTTGAGGCAATATTGTTTAAAGTATATTTTTATAGCAAAAAAAGTTATGAAATAATGGCAAATATTATACCCTTTTGTTTAAAAACTACTAAAAGGTGCAATTTTTAATTTTTCGTTTAGAGTTTGGTTCATATAGAAGGAAAACATGTTCTTAGAGTAATCTTTGAACCGTATTGATTCCCGATGAAAACTGTGGCCTCCAGAGGGCACACAAGCAGCAAAGTCTGATGGCGAACTTCAATGGGCGGTAGATCTTATGTTCCATATTATATGTTAAATTTGTAAATAATATGTTAAATTTGTAGATATGTTAAATTTGTAAATGATATGTTAAATTTGTAAATAATATGTTAAATTTGTAAATAATATGTTACATTTGCCTGAAAGCTTGTAACTAAGGCATAACAAATGCTATCAATCAATCAATTGATCAATCATAAATATTTTCAGAGGAAATGCTTCGGAAAAATTACAATGTTTGTTTGAAAATGGGTATAAAATATTTCCACAGTTTTTATAAATTCTATTCATTGTTTAGTAGTAAAAAAAAATCATCATCACTACAAAAACGTACTAAAGTGGTTTCCCGCCTCAAACGCGTTTTTCCCAAAATTATGTTTGCCGAAACGGTGTACACGATTTCTCACAGTAGTTTAGTATTAGTGGTTTAGTATTGACCAACGTTTTCCTTCTTAACATTTTTTTCATTACTTATTAACAATAATAATGTAGTTTTCCTAAAAAAAAAATCGAAAAAAAAATCAAATTTTTCTTTGACGAATTGTTGACGAGAGTCATTTAAAAAAAATAATCTTGTGACAAAAAAAAATCATTTTTTTTGTTTTTAAAGAAACAAAATCAATTTTTAATGTTTCTGACGAAAAAAAATCAATGTTTAAAGTATTTTTGACGATAAAAAAATTGAATTTTTTAAAATGTGTTTTTGACCAAAAAAAATTCAAATTTTTTTGTGCTTATCGAAACGCGATAACAAAGAAAAGTTCGGTCAAGTCTTAGCCAATATTATCTTCTTGATGGAAATAATCGTTTCTTTTGTTTCGAATCAACCGGGTGGCCAAAATCAAGTACACCGTTGACCCCGTAACGTTCAATGGTCCTTCACGAGTAAGGGCGTCGCCAAGAGGGTGCAGGGAGGGCAGGTGCCCCCCCCCCTAAATATTTGGAAGCATGTATATGAGGGTCTAAAATGTCTAGAATTCGTATTTCCCCCACCCTCCCTTCCCTATCTTGCCCCCCCCCCCTGGCCCATTAGTTGGCGACGTTCTTGTTCACGAGATTGCTTATAACTTCTTCAATCATCAATATTTTTAAATAAAATTCAATACGCAACTTTGTTAATCTACATACAAATAAACGGCCAATCGATTTTTCAATCATCTTACTTATTCCTTCGAAATGACTTTTTTTTCAAATAACCCTGATTTTCGAGTCGTCACAGTAGCCTAACACCACAACGAAGATCGTGGTGTTATGAAGACCAAAGTGAACACGAGAAGATGCGCAAGTCCATGAGAAATTCCCAGCACGCTTTTCTATTATTCCAGTGAGATGGACGTGTGTTTGTACACATTGGCACAAGTGATCGCGCGCTTACGCACATACGTGCATATTTATACGTGCATATATATATATATATATATATATATATATATATATATATATATATCGACTGCGACTGAAGAGGGAGACGCGCGTTACCGCCTGTGGTACCCCGAGGACCTTGAACCTCGTATTCTCGAGGAAAAAAGGAGGGATCGTCGTTCCGCAAGAAACGAGATTGCAAATGAAAAAAGGCCGTCGATTGAATATTTCGTTGATTTTTTTCCCCTCCTCTTTCTGCCGCGCAAACTGTGGCAATAAAAATCTTTAAATCGAGTCGATTTTATTCGCACGAGGTTTCCCCCGATAATTCAATGGAAAAATATATCACACGAGTTTTCCCTCCGACCATTTAATGGAAAAATATTTCGCGGACGCGTAACTGGTGTCTGAATTATATTTAACGTTCAGTTTATACGAGGAAATTAAAGAGACCCGGAAATATCGACAATGTTGAAGTTTGCATCGATGGAACGCAACGAAAATTAATATTTATCAATTGCTTGAATTTTTTAACCTACAAAATTGATTTTACCTACGAAGATCCTCCAATCATTTTTTAAGATATTCATTTAGCGATCTACAATTTAATGTATTTAAAAAATGCATTACATTGCAGAAAATGGGCAATGCAAAAAAATGGGTTTCTGAATAAGAACGGCCAGCCTAGGAGAGCGTAGAAGAGTAAAATGAGATAAATATTGTAATGTACATTTCCGTTTTAAGCCATGCTCGTTGTACTATGAAGAAATGTTGCTATATAATACGAAATCAACACTTTTTGTTAATCGAACGCGTGCATTTTTCGCGTCAATTATAAAAATTTTATTTCCATTTATAACATGTAATGTCTGTATGTTAGAAGATTGTCGTACAAAATAGCCAAATATTCACATAAATTATTAAAATTATTTTCGTTGTGTTGAGTCATTTTGATCCATGGGGCATTCAACTGGAGGTTGAATATTTTCGAGGGAGCCGAATTCCTCCATTGAATATGAAGCCTCAGAGAATTGTAGTTTTTCGATGTCTTCTTTTTTGGTAGAATTAGTACTACTTTGCGGTACAGACTTTGTTTGGGTTTACAACAAACTATTTTTCATAAACAACCGTCTATTTTTCGTTTCTTCTGTGACATCTTATATCGTTGGTGATCATCCACTATTATTCAATTACTAATATGTACGAATGATATTGAAAGAAAAACTGTTCATCAAGTAGAACAAATGCGACAGAGAAAAGAAAGAGAGAGACGGAAAGAGTCAGCAAGCGCGGAGCGCGCGCCTGGTGGGGTTACTGTAAAACTCTTCCCCTTGGGGGCTTTTGCGTTCTTATTGGGGGGTCGGGCTGTAGATCTGTAATAATAAAAATATAGAAAATAAAATGTAAAACAGATCTTTCGTTGCGTTCCAACGAGGCAAACTTCGACAGCATAATTTTCGCGAGTTCGGGCGAGCAGGAAGAAGGATTTTATTTGTCTCTATTTTCCTGTTCACTGGCGAAGTGTACGCGTTGATACGGTTCTGCGTTGGCCCAGTCACTGGGATGATTCAAGCTGGCTTTTTATTTTTTATACCGGTGCGTCATCGAGTTTGCTGTGGCCACGAGTGCTCGGCGGTGTTTAGCATTAGCGCAAATTTTACACGCCAAGTATGTGTTATTGTTTGGCCCTCGCGAATGCGCGACTTCGATCGAACGTTGACATTGAGTTCGTTCGTTCGTCGGGCTGAGAGAAAAAAAAATGTAAAGCGGGAATAGAGGTAACGTGTCGTTGCCATGGAATAATAGCCCGTGCGATTGTTCAAATTCTCGGGGCGTGAAAGAGAAAAAACAAAAATCCGGTACAATTCCAGCGAGAGAAAGAAAGAACTTAAGGATGTTGAATCCCTATGAAACATGTTAATGTTAATTGTTCAATAAATAGCTTCTTAATCGTCATGAAATTTTTACACGACCTCCTGAATACTTCATGTAAAAACATACAAAATTTTCAGAATTCTATCATCATTACTTCAACCTCCTTAAGGGTCGAAATAAAAAATGATAAGAAAATTCTGAAAATTCGGTATGTTTTTGTATGTAGTATTTAAGAGTGTTAAAATTTCACGACGATCAGGAAGCTCGTTATTAAAAAATTAACATTTTGTTAAGAACGATTTTCAAAGGAAATTTAAAAAAATTTATCAATAAACTTCGTTTTGTTTCCGTTGCTTTCAGTATATTGTAGATATTACAAAATTAAGAGGTAAAAAAAAACTTATTGCAAAGTTACAACAGTTTCCATAAGACAGCATTTAATTTGTGAATGTTAATTGTTCAATAACGAGCTTCCTAATTATCGTGAAATTTTTACACGACCTCTGAAATACTTCATACAAAAACATACCAAATTTTCAGAATTTTACCATCATTTGCGATTTGGGACTCAACATCCTTAAGTTTATTTCGCGCTGCGGAGCCGCAGCTCCCTAATAGCAGCGTGCAAATTCATTAAACTATAACTAGTTATAAAATTTTAACGATAAGAACTAAACTCATAGCTGAACTAAGAACTAAACTTAAAAAAAAAAACTAAAAGAACTAGACTAAATAGAACCGAAGTAAGAACTAAACTAAGAACTGAACTTAAAAAAACTAAAAGAACTAGACTAAAAAGAACTAAAGTAAGAACTAAACTAAAACTACACTAATAGTGAGAGAATTTTTTTTTCGTATGAAAAAGTGATTCACTCATAAAATTAATTACACATCTATTTACTATAAATATCAAGCTGTTAGAAAAATATATATATTTTTTTCGATGTACAAAATGATCGACTACTAAAATTTTCTTTTATCTTTCTTTAGGCGCTCCGCGGTGTGACATTTAACATCCACAATTTTTTACCTAAAACAAAAAACAAAAATTCTCGTCGATCTACCTTGGAATACCTAGAGAAGTACGTACGGAATTTAAAAAATATTGTTTTATCCAAAAGTTGTAGGTATTTGAACTTAAGAAATGAATTTTCAGTGAAAAATTTCGTTATAACTGCTTATAAACTGCTTATAAAATGAAAAGTTTTCGTTTAATCAAAAATTCCATACGTACTTCTGTGCGAAATGCAATTAGGAAGATAACTTTTAAATTTGAAGTAAATCGAGTGAAAATTGTTGAAGTTTTTTGTCACGCCAATTGGAAAAAGCTGTTTCGAGAAGTTTCGAGTAGACAGCCATTTTGTACACCGGAAGAAAAAAAAATTTCCAACAGCTTAATATTCATACTGAATAGATGTGTAATTAATTTTATGAGCGAATCACTTTTTCATACGAAAAAAAATTGTTAAATGCGCACATGATTTTATACCCGTTACTGTGGCCTAAGGCCTTAATCAATTAAACGAAAATGCCAGAATAAGTCTTAAATCAAATTTCGGTTAACCTAAAAAAAAGACTAAAAATGGATCCTTAACCTAATAAAATAACAATACTAGTAATAATAATAACAATAATAAACAAATAATCATAAATAATCTAATAATAAATTAATAACAATAATAATTAAATTATGAGGGAGAGAGAAAGAGAAAGAGAGAGAAGCAAACATTTCTCCGCAATATTTTCTCATTCGTTCGCGACGCGAAACGTCACGCCGAGGAATGCGGCGGAAATTTACAGGAATTCGATATTTATTATTATCATTATCATTGTTATTATCTCACGTGTATACGGGAAGGCGGAAGAGGGGGGGGGGGTACGAGCAGCGGAAGGTGGAAGTGGGGGGGGGGGGGGGGTAAGGCTCAGCGATAAAAAATAAAAATAAAATAAAACGTGGATAAACGAATTCGACGAGAATTTCGTACGAGTCGCACTGCTCGCCGTCAAGGTTGTACGAGGTCAGCAATCCCGAGTACCAGCCGCGACTCCCTATCGGCTGGCATTTCTATCGATCGGGGAATCGGGGAATCGTCGAATCTTGATTCTGTCGACCGCGAAACTTGTCCGATTGACGCAGTAGGGTGATCGGACGAGTCTCTCGAAAATTGAAGATCCATCTCTCGAAATGACGTTGGAGTTTGCACCGTTGAGATGCAACGATAATTTATTTTTTTGAATTGTTCAAATATTTTTGGCCAATTTTGGCCGTGAAAAATGCTCGAATTTTTTTTTTTACTTATTCCTATCAGAGCTGGCTGTTCTTTCATTTGTAAAAGAAAGGCTTTGAATAATCGAGAAAAATAAAGAAATAAAAGAGAAAAAAATTGAAAAGTTGAAGTTTCCATCGTTCGAATGCAACGAAAATTCTTAATTTTTTCATTTGTCAATTTTGTCGTTATTTTAAATCTTTTTTTGCAGCTTTTGGTAAAAAAATGTTTAATAAGGATTGTCAAAAATGATTCAGTGATTCTCGTAGCCTAAGTGTGCCAGAAAACATATCGGAATACGTAGAAAAAAATGGATTTCCGTTGCATTCCAACGATGCAACGTAAATTATTTTTTCTTTTTTTGTTTCTTTATTTTCATTGTAAACGAAAATATTTTCTCGCTTATTTGGACTGTAGATTTTTAATGAGGATCCTGAAAAACGTTGGACTGATATTTGTAGCCGAAAACCGCAAAAAATAATAATTTTCGTTGCGTTCCAACGAGGCAAACTTCAACATCACGCCTGATGTCGACGACTTACGTTTCCACTTTACGTTTCCACTTTTACATGGAAGAAAAAGTGAACGACTCCTTTCAACGCCCGTTTCGCGATTAATTTTTCGCTAGCTCTTTGGCTCGAGTCTCGTCCTCCAGAGCGAGAAAAACACCTGAATTCGGTGATAAAATAATGTGACGTTCGGTTGTAATCAACGGGAGAACAACATTCGTTCAATCTTCGTGAAAGTGCGCGAGTCGAGAGAAGGCCAAAAAAACGAAAAAGAACGACGTGGAAACAAAAAAAAAGTGAGAGGTCTCAAAGAAAAGAGAGGTGTGCATCAGCGGAGGAGAGAACGAAGGAACACTCGAAATTAATTCGCCGCGAGGGTTTAACCTCGAAATCGCACGCAATCTCCGAGTTAGGCACGTTTTCATGCTCAAAAATGAGAAAGACGCAATTAGCAGAGATATGTGCCCGTAAAAATATTATTTTTTCCAGTCACAGTTTCGTCGTTTCGCCGATACCGTTTGCCAATTAACGATCACCTTGTGCTCCTAATTTTCAATTTTTTTCGTCGCTCTCAGCCTGCGGTGACTAGCAGAAGCAACGATTTTTTTTTCGATTAAATATAAAAATAAATCGTAAGGCTTCATTCTGACACACTATTTTTCTCGTTTTCAGACCGCTCCACTTTTTTCATATTTCCGTCCTTCGCGATAGCAACGATCTCCATTGCACAAAATATAAAAAAAGATCGAAAAGTATGCATAAAAAGTATGCGGCGTTGATTTGGAAGATGGTAGAAAGCAAGAGTTCTAAAGGTTCGCGAACAAAAAGGAACTGGAGGTAGTCCTAAGGGTATGACGTTGAAGTTTGCATCGTTGAAATGCAAAGAAAATGTACATATTTTTGGTCGTAAATTCTCTTTGGCAGATTTGAACTACGAAAATCACGCAAACATTTCCTAGGGTTCTTATTCAGCACTTAGAACAAATCTGCAAAACGTTATTGGGGATAATAATAAGTATAAGTTAAAAAAAAAAGAATTTTCGTTGCGCTCCAACGATGCAAACTTCAACCCCATTCAAGGGTACAACTTTCTATACGCAGGAAAAAAAACAAGCACACGACAGTCTGACAGACGATAAGCAGGTATCTGGATTCGATTTGGCGAATGAGCGCGAAATGCTTTATTTTTTTAAATCGTCTGAGATAAAGGAATGATGATATAAAATGGAAGATCACTGAGCTAAAACTGTCGCTGAAGAAGTTCGTTTTATTTTGGAATTATGAAATACTCTATGCATTTAGTAGATAACGGGCTGCGCTGCGTTGAACCAACATGCATAATACACAGTGCGTTTATTTGAACAACGCGGGACGAAATGTGTTGAAATGGACGACGGAATTACACGCCTGGAGCTCGTTGCGACAACCCACTTGTTTGTTTTTTTTTTACCGTTACTTCTTCTCAATCTTCTATTTATTTTCTCGTTTTCCTCATTATTCAAACCGTTCTTTTCGGACAATTGAATTGCAGGTGTTTAAGGGGTTAGGCTACTGTGAAAATTTCAAAAAATTGTTCCTCGCTTGAGGCAACTCAAATTGAAGAAGTAGGTCCAACATATGATGCAGTAATCGCATATTAAAGGTAAACGTATGTTTGCACCGGCGGAACTGCTGGTAAACGCGTTTTTCTCGAAACTGTTTTTCAAAATGGTGTACATGATTTCTCGACATCCAATAAACGGATCAACTTGAAATTTGGTACACTTATTCATTGTAATAGTAATTTAGTCTTGACCGACGTTTTTCTTCTTAACATTTTTCTTTTCTTCACGTATTGATCATAATGTCATTTTTCCTAATAAACAATCGAGAACAAAAATCAAACATTTTTTTTTTCATGATTGAAACACGATAACAAACAAAAGCTCGGTCAAGTCTTAGCCAATATGATCTATTTTGAGAAAAAAATCGTTTTTTTCGTTTTGGGTCAAGTGGGTGGCCGAAATCAAGTACACCGTTGAGCCCCTCACGTTCGATGGTGTTGAAAATGGTGCTGCAGTTTGCGAAGATGGAACGCAACGAAAATTTTTCCATATTTTCTTGTTTCGTCATTTTTTTACCATTCAAACTTTATTTTTTAAATAAAGCATTAATTTTCACCAAAAAAACAGGGACTACTTATTCAACATCCAGATATAAAAATTTTTTAACGAAATTTTGCATGTGACTTTGGTAATGTGCATACAAATAAATATCCAAACGATTTTCCAATCATCGTACTTATAACTTCAAAATTAATTCTATTGTATAACCCTGATTTTCGGGTCACCACAGCAGACTAACCTCTTAACCCTAGTACCCTACACATGGGTACCGCAAACCCCACGTAATAAGTGAGAAATGCTAAAATCATTTTTCCTGCTTTTTTCAAACGCATTTTTCACGGCGAAAAATTTATATTGAATTTTTCTCACATATCCTATTCCATTCTTCAGTCTTTGAGCGTTCGAATGAAAAAACAACTTTCTACGACACCTACTGTGTAGGTTACTTGTTCCGCACAAATAGTGTAGGGTCCTAGGGTTGAATATCTCTATCCCAAAGGATCCAAAAAACCCCAAGCATTCGTAACGTTGAAGTTTGCTTCATTGGCATGCAACGAAAACCAATTGTTCTCAACTGCTGCATTTTAGGCCGTAATAATCACTTAAACGTTTCTACATATTTCTGTTAGAAATTTACAACCTAAATTTTCCAAAAAAATTGTTCCAGATACCATCAAAAGTAAAAAAAAATGAAGAAAAAAGGATCGTTGCATTTCAACAATTCTAACGTCAACGTCATAAGGATCCTAAAAAGAAAGTCAAGTACTTTCGAGGGCCGATTGTGCAAAAAAAAAAAAAAGAAAATTGAGTCTACCAAAACGATCTTGAAGTTTGGATCGTTGGAACGCAACGAAAATCAATTTTTTTTCATCGATAAATTTCTTTTTGGTCGTTTTAGGCTATGAAAATTATTCGAACGTTTTCGCGTGTTTTTATTACATATTTACGACCTCAGGTTCCAAAAAAGGGGGTTTCGAAAAATCAATAAAAATGAAGAAATGAAATAAAAATCGTGCCATTCCAATGATGCAAACTTCAACGTCGTCTACGAGTTAATATTCCTCGCATTGCAACGATGCAAACTTCAACACGGTCACCATTCTCGAGTGCGAGATCCATCAATCTCTCTATTTCGACACTTCGTCGAGTCGCGATAAATTTCGGGGGCAAGTGAATATCGAGAGAAATAGACAACTCGTGTAAGTAGAGTGAGTCACTTAAGAACGATATCAAGTGTCGGCAACGTTCTCGATTACCG
The DNA here is from genome assembly GCA_951751655.1 of Ophion costatus. Classification (NCBI taxonomy): domain Eukaryota; kingdom Metazoa; phylum Arthropoda; class Insecta; order Hymenoptera; family Ichneumonidae; genus Ophion; species Ophion costatus. The sequence goes on along the minus strand of OX632365.1, from coordinate 22,631,503 downwards.
GTCGATAAGGTTTCTTTCGATCGGTGAGTCAACGATAAGGGCCTCCCCCGCCTTGCCGAACGCTCACATTCGCCGTGACTTTCATAGGATTACGTCCTCAATCTTTTTTTTGACTCCTCCTTTCTTTTCGGTTCTTTTCTTTTCGCCACGAGTCAGTCGAGGGAGGCAATTTTCGCTAAGTAAGCTGTAGAGCAACGCGTGCGAATACCTTCTCGTGCGGGGAACGAGAGGGGGGCAGGAGAAAAGAGGAGGAAAAGAAACGAAAGGATTAACCTTTTGGCGCGTATTGGCCAAGAGCTCGAGTGAAGGTTCGCAAAGTGCCGAGAGAGTTATCGCTTCGTTGCGAAGCAGGCACGATCGATTTATCTTTTTACACGTTTATATACGGGGCATTCAAGGCCAAGCCAGTCTCGCACTTTTTTCCCCCCAATTTTTCGAACTTTCCGTCACGAAAGAAAGGAGCAAAATCTCAGCGCGACGTGCAAGACTGACTCTGCATTTTTACGAGCTTTTACTTGATTTTCTGTGAGAACGTTTTATGCAAAACGGAAAATCGACATTTCACCCACTTCCCGACTACTTGGAGCTCTGAAATTTTGCAAACGTGCATCTAAAAGGTGACGATACATGATTCAATTTTAAAAAAAAGTATCCACAAAGTTTTCAACTTTTCGTGTAAAATTGATATCTAATCATCCATATGAAATCTCAATAACACATACAAACAAATTCGTAGCCGACTGTGTATGCATGTGAAACGTTTATATGCAGCAATTAGTCGTAAGTTCAATCCCAATTACAATCTTTGTTATTTTTTACAAGCATTTCATGTTCCTAACGTACAAACTCGTAAACTAGTAATCTAGTAACTAGTAACTAATAGCTAGTAACTAACTAGTAACTGACTTGTAACTAGTAACTAACTAGTAACTAACTAATAACTAGTAACTAACTAGTAACTAACTAGTAACTAACTAGTCACTAGTAACGCACTAGTCACTAGTAACGCACTAGTCACTAGTAACGCACTAGTAACTAGTAACTAACTAGTAACTAACTAGTAGCTAGTAACTAACTAGTAAGTAGTAACTAACTAGTAGCTAGTAACTAACTAGTAACTAGTAACTAACTAGTAGCTAGTAAGTAACTAGTAACTAGTAACTAACTAGTAACTAGTAACTAGTAACTAGCTAGTAACTAGTAACTAACTAGTCACTAGTAACTAACTAGGCACTAGTAACTAACTAGTAACGCACTAGTAACTAGTAACTAACTAGTAACTAGTAACTAACTAGTAACTAACTAGTAACTAGTAACTAACTAGTAACTAACTAGTAGCTAGTGACTAACTAGTAACTAACTAGTAGCTAGTAACTAACTAGTAACTAACTAGTAGCTAGTAACTAACTAGTAAGTAACTAGTAGCTAGTGACTAACTAGTAAGTAACTAGTACCTAGTAACTAACTAGTAGCTAGTAACTAACTAGTAAGTAACTAACTTGTAACTAACTAGTCAAATCAAATAAAGACTAAAAAGTAGAAAATAATTTATATGTAAAAAAAATATATAAAAAAACAAGCTTTTATTTAATGTACTAAAAAGTAGAAAATCATTTTTTTACCAAGTCACCTATATGTGACTATAAATAAAAGCTGGGGGCGCTCAAAATTTAGACATATATCATTTTTAATTTACATAAACCCGTTGACATATCAACTGTAGTTAATTTACTGTAAAACGTTCCTAAATTTCGTCAATAAAAATCCTGAAGCTGAGTACAAACGAGATCATTTCTTGCATTACTATTGTGCCAAAATAAATACGGTTAATGAAACTGAATTGGTCAAATTTATTAAACATGCAAAAAGTTGAGCGCCCCAAGCTTTTATTCATAATCACATATAGGTGTCGCGGTAGAAAAAATTATTTTCTCCTTTTTAGTACGTGAAGTGAAAGCTTGTTTTTTAAATAAATATTTCTTTATATATAAATTTTTAACGAGTTACATCTACCTAGGTGGGTAAAAAAATTGAATTTTCCAAAAATACTTTTCTTCGATAGTACCACCGTGTAGCTATAGTCCCTGAAAATTTTATTTAAACATTCCTTAAAGTGATTGAGCTACAGTTTCTTACAGTCTGCTGGTCGGGCGATAGCAGCGCCATACATCAAACTACAAACGGGTTTTTCTCGAAACACTGTTTTCAAAGTCGGTGGACACGATATCTCGAAAACCACTTGATGGATTGTTTCCAAATTGACGGGAGATATGACGAGGAATATTTAAACGTCGTTGACAATCTCACTTCTTAAAAATCGATCTTCACTTTTTAATAGTTACGTAAAAATGACGACTTTTTTCATAGATTTTGTATGCTCGAGGTTCAATTCGTCGCCACGTTGGTTAAAAAAATGGTATTAGAAATCGACGATCGTCAACGACTCGTATTGATTGTTGTCATGAATAACCCGTTTGGTTTTTAGATTTCGGATGGACCGTTTAAGGGGTCTTCTCACTTTAAACGCTAACAAAGGCTATTTTCATTAATAATTCGATAGGTTTATATTACAGATATTGATATAAAAGTTGTTACACTTAATAAATACACTAAATATTTTTTTAAATGTATTTATGTAACCCAAACAAACTTCAAACGCGTTTTTTTCTCGACACAACGTTTTTCAACGCCTTGTTGATAAAATCTTCGAAACTACTGAAGCGATCCTTATGAAATTTTAACCACATATTCTTACAACTATAGCTATAGCGCATGTCAAGGATTTTTTTTTAAATTTTGATGTTAACTTTTTTGTCAAAAACGGTGAATAAAGTTTTTTGTTTTTTTTTCCCGAAAAATGTCCGTCATTTTGTTATTTTTGTATATATCAAGAATCGTATGATATGCGCTATAGCCATGAACCAACTGAATCTTAAACTGTTTGATCTTTTTGTTTCGGATGATGCATCTCCGAGATTTTGTCAACAGCGCAGACTTACAATTTTTTTAGGACACTTTTTGAACTACCATTTTCGTCTCTAAACAGTGACTCAAATAAATAAATATTTGTTTAAAGTGTATTTCGCAAGTGTCTTTATTAAGTGTAACAACTTTTATATGAATAGCTATTATAAACTAAACATAAGCTATAATACTAAATATAAACCTACCAAAAAAATTCATGAAAAGCCTTCTTAGCGTCTAAAGTGAGACCCCTTAAGCTAGAGAGTGCCCGCCGTCAAACGTCGCGAAAAAAACTCAAAACTCATCATCTGCCATGGCTATGTATTGTTTGTTTCTTTGTTGTATTTTTTGGTGATTTTTTTAAGGCCCCCGATATATGTTCGTTTAAAAAAAAAAAAGCGCTTCTTTTTCACCCACAGTTTCTCAGATTAAAAAAGACGGAATGTGGCCTTTTTTCGGGCCTTTGGGTAGCCCGTAGCCGCTCAACTTTAGACACGAGAAGAGCCACAAAAGCATCGCGCATACGCGTTATTATGGTTACAACCATAACCATTCATCATAATAAGTATGAGCAACAATCGAGCGGCCGAGTAACGAGAGCTCGTAGCACCGCGTGTAGCTAGTCTCGAGGATCATAATAATAATAATTAATGAGGAACCGTTGGCATAGCGTTAAAACTACGAGACGAACGAGCGATTTCGAAAGCCTGCACTCTACGCTTGACCATCGCTCGTTCAACAGCCCACGAAACTTTCCATTTAAACGCTGCTTTTCAAGAGCCATCAATAGGGACAGAGTTTACTAGGGAAGGGGTTACAAAAACGACCGAGGAATTTATCCCTGGAGAGAATCTGCAAATGTTCCAGTTTGGCTGGATTAACCCTTAGGACACGCACTATAAAAATGTAACGGTCCGTACGGACATGGGTTAGCCTAACCCGGCAAATATGATCGACTGCATATTAGACTGTAATTCATCGATTAAAACACTTTCTTCCAATCGATCGTAAATCTTCCCAGAAATGCGATGGTTCTATCAGATTTGTGATATTTCTTTATTCAAAAAAGTCATAATCGAAGATATAAACAATTTTTCAATAATGTTCATGGAAATTCGCTCGAGTTACGTACCAGTCCGTACCCTGAGGGTTAAAAATTACTATGTTGAAGTTTGCATTGTTCAAGTGCGATGAAAATAATTTTTTTTTAATTATCGATTCTTTTTGCATGTGAAAATGAACGAAGTATATTTTTACATTAAAAAAATGCAAAATTCGCATGCAAAATAAAAAATTTCGTTTTTAATGTTGTATGTAAAAATGGAATAAATGAAAAAAGAGAAAAAAAAATCGTAGCATTCCAACGTTGTAAGGTTCAACGTCATTGAAAATGATTATCGTCTTTGACGCGGGAGAGACAGGGCGGGAGAGCGCGTTATATATATATATATATATATATATATATATATATATATATATAGAAAATGGAGAATAATATGATAACGCTGAGATACCTCAAAATGGATGGTCTTGAAGTTTGCATCGTTGGAATGCAACGAGAATCCTTTTTCGTGTTTTTATTTCCTTATTTTTACTATTTTACGAAATATTTTTGTTTCACATTTAAATTCTTGGACAATAAATTCTACAAAATAAAACCTGAGAAGTAACAAAAATGAGAAAATGGAAAAATACATTTCGTTGCATTCCAACGATGCAAACTTCAAGCCCATCAAAATGGGCATGAATTTCTCTCATACATGGCAACATTGTTCGAAAGATTAACATTTTGTCAACACAAATATATATATATAGATATAAAATATGTATATAGAGTTGTTTTGTATTTTTTCTTTTCATATATATATATATATATATATATATTTGTGTTGAAAAAATGAAAGCGATAGTCCTTCAAAAAATATTGCCATGTACGAGAGAAATTCATGCCCATTTTGAGGTATCTCAGCGTTATCATATTATTCTCCATTTGACCAATGCGGGAAATTCACGCTTTATAAATGTAAACGCGAAAAATAATAGAGTAGAGTTAAGAGCTGTTTTTTCCACTCTTCTATAAATACACTCTTCTATAAATACGTAAAGGGGAGAGAAAAATCACAGATAATTTGTTAATTACGAAAAACTATCTTCGCAGAGTTCTTGACGAGAAGAAAAAACAAGAGGTATCTTGGCTCGCATTTGCGAGGGTGAAATGAATCTCGTACAATGGAAAATGTGCAGCGGTCGTGTTTCTGCGGCTGGGAGCGGATACG